>OZ010591.1:21003658-21318658 GCA_963932145.1 Acanthosepion lycidas
GCGATGTATACAAACAACGTTAAAAGCAGATTGAACAAAACGAGAATGGAAATTGAAAGTGAGACAGACTAAGAAAAGCTTTACTAATATCAGCAAACGATATCGTCCCATCGAAAAACTAAACACGGAAAGACGGAATGAAATTGAACGACATGATGAAAAAGTGACAGCAAACAATGCCAAGGTATAGTACAGAATAGAGAGCATGACATGAAGAAATTCGCAACAAATGCAGGTAAAAAAAAAAAAAAAAAAGAATGAAAAATGTACAGAAATGGAAAGAGTGAGCATCAGAGACGAGGCTGAGAAGCATAAAAAATAAGAAAAATTACATTGACAAAGATGTGCTCATCGACAGGATCCGTAAATAAATGCTGAAGATAGAGAAAGAAAACAAAAGTAGAATGAATACACCGGAGGACTCTTCCACGACGAAAGAGGAAAAGCTGCAATGCACAAAAATATGGAAGGATCAGAAATATTAAAGTCTGAAGTGAAATCAGGCCTGGCCAAATTGAACAGAAAGAAAGCAGCAAGACTAGACGAAATTGTGATGGATATGTTGTTAGCCTTAAATAATTTCGGCATTCACAAAATTACAGAAATCATATACGACAGATATTAACTTAAAAAGATAGATAGACATTAATCAGATAGATAGATAGATAGATAGATATGAAGAGACTTGGATGGATAGATAGATATGAACAGACTAAGAAACAGGATGAGATAGATAGATAGATAGATAGATAGATAGATAGATAGATAGATAATGAACATGCTGAGATAGATAGAAACAGGATCTTGCTAAGATCCAAAGAATCTATAATATTATTAGTCATGATCTGGCGGCACAGTAGTTCCAGTGACTTTCCCAGCGCCGTTGCCTTTTTATGCCTTTTATATAAATATGTTCATGGTAATTGTTTGAAGTATCTCTTCGGTATGGTACCTAGAGTTTTTGAATCTGAGCTCAGCACTAGACTGGCATCAAAATCTCATCAATTTACAGTTGAGCTAGCTAGATGTAGCCGTAAATCTTGTGCTAACAGTTTCTTCTCTTGCACTTCTCACTTGTCTACAGTCCATCTGATTACTCTTTTCTCTTTCTGTTCATCCTCAATGTTTCTGTTGCTATTTCCTCTACACCCCTGTAAACTCTTGTGCTTTACTGGTATTACTGCCTTGTTTGGCGGGATTCAGATTTTTTAAAAATAATACAAAATTAAAATAAAATAAAGCGTCAATTGGAATATAAAAATGTTTCCAAGTCAAAAAATTTCAAAAAGTTAGAAAATTCAACTAGTCAGATAAATAATACAAAAAACTCTTACAGCAGTTGAATACTACCAAATTCAATATCTGTCTATATCTCTGAGATGAGGTATTATGATTACTTGCATTATTTACATTATTGGGACTGTTATCCTCATCTTCATTGCCATATTCACAACCTTTCGGCCTCTATATCTCTGAGATGGGGTATTAAGATTACTTGCATTATTTACATTACTCGGACAGTTATCCCATCTTCATTGCCATATTCACAACCTTTCGGCCTCTATATCTCTGAGATGTGGTATTAAGATTACTTGCATTATTTACATTACTCGGACTGTTATCCCATCTTCATTGCCATATTCACAACCTTTCGGCCTCTATATCTCTGAGATGAGGTATTATGATTACTTGCATTATTTACATTACTCGGATTGTTATCCTCATCTTCATTGCCATGTTCACAACGTTTCGGACTCTATATCTCTGAGATGGGGTATTATGATTACTTGCATTATTTACATTATTGGGACTGTTATCCTCATCTTCATTGCCATATTCACAACCTTTCGGCCTCTATATCTCTGAGATTAGGTATTATGATTACTTGCATTATTTACATTATTGGGACTGTTATCCTCATCTTCATTGCCATATTCACAACCTTTCGGCCTCTATATCTCTGAGATGAGGTATTATGATTACTTGTATTATTTACATTACTCGGATTGTTATCCTCATCTTCATTGCCATGTTCACAACGTTTCGGCCGTTGTACGCTCCGGCCTTCTTCAAGGACAAATGGCCTAGTGGATAAAGACGTTGGTTAGATTTCAGTGACTAGACGCAAAGACTTGTGTGTTCAATGCCAGGCTACAGCAGTGAATAAAAAACTCGGAGAGTTGAGTTAAAGGGAAAAAACTTAGACAATCAAAAGAGGCATGGCACATGAAACTAGAAAAATCTTCCCCTGTGGACGAAATAAAGGGTCTGGTTCGAAATTCCAGTCACCTGAAGGAGGCCGGAGCGTGCAATGGTCAATCAGAGGCCTTGCTGTCTGATGTAGTTTATCGCCTTACCCAAAACGTGGATGTAGTTTATCGTCATACCTAGGACGCGGATGCAGTTTATCGTCTTACTCAGGACGCGGATGTATTTTATCATCATACCCAGGACGTGGATGTAGCTTATAGTCTTACACAGGAAGGTAGATGTAGTTTATCGTCATACCCAGGACGCGGATGTAGTTTATCGTCTTACCCAGGACGTGGATGTAGTTTATTGTCTTACCCAGGACGCGGATGTAGTTTATTGTCTTACCCAGGACGTGGATGTAGCTTATAGTCTAACCCAGGACGTGGATGTAGTTTATCGTCATACCCAAGACGCGGATGTAGTTTATCGTCATGCCCAGGACAAAAAGATTATAGACACCACCTATGTAAAGCGAGCACGATTTCGCGCTCATTGCTGCAGCATCAAACAAGAAGTTAAACCATTATCTTGTGTTGCGGGATCCAAATTATGGAGAAAGTTCAAGAGATAGACCAGAATCTTCAAAGACCAGTTCATAGATAAACTCGAAATTCAGAAAGGCTAAACTAGAGGGCGCTATAAATAAGAGAAATGGTCGAGAAGGAAGGGTCAGAGAGACACATAAATTCTTGTGATATCAATTTGGAGAATGAATAATGAGAAATTAGTGTCACGTGTATTGTCTCATGTAGTCGTCACGTGACATCTCTACTGGCTTACATAAAATACGTCATTTTTTTTTCTTTTTAAGAAGATAAATCATACAATGCAAGTTTTGTTTTTGTTATAATTGTCTTTAACTTAATATGTACAGTTTTTGAAACGAATTTTACGAGAACTGCACGATATCAGATTTTAGTATACGAGTCAATGTTTTCACAATAAAACCGGAAATAACCAACAGATGATGGTAAAAATTTCAAGATATATTTACAGTTTGGTTTGGTTTGGTTTGGTTTGGTTTGGTTTGGTTTACGGCATATCAACCTCAATGGGTTATTTAATGCCGACAAAATTTTTATTGTCGAATTTTGTTTTGTCAAAAATCTATTTCTGGTAATATTTTCCTTCAAAAATGTATAGCTGGTAATATTTTTTCCCAAAAATGTATTGCTGGTAATATTTTTTCCCAAAAATGTATAGCTGGTAATATTTTTTTTCAAAAATGTATTGCTAGTAATATTTATTTTTTAAGAACTTTGTTGATAATATTTTTTCAAAAATGTCTTACTGGTAATAATTTCTTGTATTAAAACCTATTTTTATACTTTCATAGTGTTTTGACCCCAGTTTCGGGCTTAATTATTTTCCCATGGCTTAGAAACCAACAAGTGCCACCACCCCGGGTCACCGTGGACCTGGGAACATCAACAATTAAGAGGTAGTTCCACGCTCCTCAAAACCTCCGGATCAGAGGCCTTGCTGCTGGATGCAGTTTATCGTCTTACCCAGGACACTATATTTACAGAAAATATTAATATAGGTGTCTAATTGACTTAAATTGGGGAATCGGTTTTCTTTTGTTATTAAGTAATAAATTGATACCCACCTAGAATTACTACACTATGTCAGATTTTACTATGCAAGTCACTTTCTCCTGGATATAAAGTGGGGGACCCATTTTTTATTGTTATCAAGTAATAAATTGACACCGCCTAGAAGTACTGCACTATGTCAGATTTTATTATGCAAGTCAATGTTTTCACAATAAAATTGGTAATAATCAACAACTATTGAAAACATTTTCAGGATATATTTACATTAAATATTAATGTTTACCGGACATAAAGTGAGGGATTTGTTTTCTATTGTTATTAAGTAATAGATCGATCCCCCTAGAATTATTACACTATGTCAGATTTTACTCTGCGAGTCAATGTTTTCATGAGAAAATTGGTATTTTCAAAATTTTCAAAATATTAAATATTAATGTTTCTACTGAACATCAAGTGGGGGATCATTTTCTTATTGTTATTAAGTAATAAACTAATCGCCTAGAATTACTACGATGTCAGAATTTATTATGCAAGTCAGTGTTTTCATAATAAAATTGGTATTAATCAACTGATATTGGAAACCTTTTCAAGATATATTTATGTTTATATCAAAACAATAACAAATATTTGAAGTGGCCAAAAAATTGTCGTCCTGGGTAATTAACCAACGGATGATGGGAAAATTTTTCAAGATATTTTTTCGCTATATATTAATATATAACGTAAACTGAACATAAAGTGGGGGATCGGTTTTCTGCCATTATAAAGTAATAAATTGATCCACCCTTGAATTTCTACACATTGTTAGATTTTATTATTACTTTTAAATTGTATGTTTTTTTAATCAGTGTTACCTCAAGCAAAGCAGTACAGCCACTAACACGCAAGGGGTTATCGGGTGTGAAGAAATTAGGAACGGAAATATTAGCAACGAGGGGAAGGATAAAAGAGCAATCAGGAGGATAGTAGATAGCGATTGACATTACATTTAAATACTTGTAGATTAAAGATGGCTGGAAAGAATGAAGTTCCACAAATGTGAGGTGCGAGAAAATAAATTGTTAGCGTAGAAGTTAGCTAACTCAACTGTAAATTGATGCATGTTCGCCGCCAGTCTAGTATTGCGCTCAAATTCAAACCAATACCAAATTCAATACCATAAGGAAGAGCTTAACCGAACAATTACCATGAAAGTATTTATAAAAATGGTACAGACAGGCAACCTAACGACTGTGGGAAAATGAGTGAAGTTGAGCCGCCAGATCAGAAACAATAATAATGCTGAATCTTTGGATCTTATCAAAGGAGCTCAAAGTAAATAGCAAGAGCACTGGAGCATATATGGCAACAATATTCTAAGTATGGACGAATGGTAGACTTATAGATATGCAAGATAGATTCAGGAGGGAAGAATTGTCTCGTCCGACTCAGCGAACCAACTTTCTTAGCAGTTGACCTAGCAATAGATTCGATATAGTCTTTCCACTTCATGTCAGCTGAGAACGTTACGCTGAGAAGGCACAACGGGCCGCTTCCCTGGAGGATAGCATCAGCCATGCTGATGAAAGACAGAGAGGGGTCTCTCGGATGATTAATAGAGAGAAGTTTAGTTTTGGGAGCTTCAAAATTGATGGCGTCTTTTACCCCAGATAACGACGGTCTTGAGGTTGTTTTGTACATCAGCTGCCATTTTGACCTTGTCGAACTGATCAGCCTTAGTATCGAGACAGTTGTAAATGGTAGTGTCGTCAGCATAGATACCAAGTTGAGAGCTGATGTCATCGGGAAGGTCGTTAATAAAGGTTAAAAACAGTGTAGAACTAAGGATGGAGCCATGTGGGACACCCGCCTTAGTAGGAAAGGATGTAGACGAGTGGCCATTCAGGACAACTACCATTTCACGATTTGATAGAAACGAGAGGATCAGCTCAAAAATGTAACCGGAGATATCGCAAATTTTCAGTTTGTGGAGAAGACCTGAATGCCAGACCCTGTCAAAGGCTTTCGAGATGTCCAATGCTACAGGCCAGGCTTCACTGTTTTTATCTAGAACATGGAAAACTATTTCCACAATTATCGTTAGTACATCAACAGTTAACCAGGAGAAATGAAATCCTCATTTCTTGTCTGAGTAAAGGCCCCGCAAGAGATGATGAACCAATTCGTCATTGATTAGTGCCTCTAGGAGTTTCCCAAAAAAGAGTAGAAGGTTAATAAGCCGATATTTAGATGGGTCTGAGGGTTCATTAGAGTTTTTAAAAACTGGAACAACAGACGATGACTTCCAGCAAGCAGGAAAGCAGGAGACAACGTGGTACTTATTATATAGTTTAGAGAGAACAGGAGCCAGTTCGGGAGTACAATTCTTAATGACTATTACATCGGGTCCACATGCTTTGTGGGGATGATGAGAAACCATGAAAGGGGTTATATGCATATCACTGAACAGAATCAGTTCTTAGTGTGAAGATGAGCAAGAATACTCCAGATGAGTCAAGAGTACAGTTTGAGGAGAATTTACGAGCAAAGCATTCAGCTTTATCTGCAGAGGATGATAATACTCAAATCCGTTGAAGAGGGGGTGGGGATAGAGACCTCGCACTTATTTAGTACCATATTACAGAGATGCCAGTAATCACGAGAGCCGAAATTTTAGAGTCAATGCTGTGCCTCATTCTCTCAGCAAACAGGGAACTCGCTTACATTTGTTACGAGCAATAGCAAATACGCACCTGTTACGACGAGAGCTGTCACGTTGGTATAGCTGGAAATAGTTGTTCCTATTTGCTATGGCGACTTAGTATGCTGGTTTGAGCCATGGAGAGGATTGCGTTTCCACTGGGTATTTCCGAGAAGGGATGAAAGCGTCTATACCGCCTTTTACTCAAGAAGATACCTCAGTGGCTCAATTTTCAATTAGAAGGTTGAAGATGTCAGTCCAAGGGTCGTCACGAAGAAAATCCCGGAGAGAGTCCAAGTCAAAATGCGAGTAACGGAAAGAGGTCTTATGGATAAGGGATCCTGTTTAATGGATGCTTGAAATGAGATATCAATAGCTACCACAGAGTGATATGAGTTATCAAGAGAGCAGTATTGTGAAGCTCGTCAAGAGTAGGGAGACGGGGTAAGAAATAGACCCAGTAGAGAAGCCTGTTGCTCACATTGGCCAGGGGAACGAATAAGGAAGTCCACAATTTGAGCCTGTGATTGGGAAATGTAAAAATTTAAGGTTTGTATGCCGGCAACATCAGTATCTTTAGAATATTTCTGTCACGTGTCTTCAGTGACTTTAAAATTACTAAAGACAAAGTTATTCGCAAATGGACGGAGAGAGAGCACCTTTTCTATACTGTCAGCTATTGCGTCTAATATACTACAGTCTTGGAAGATTGGGAGCGATAAAGGAAAAAGAGATAGCTGACAGAATTTATTAGCGAAAGCCGGAAGCGCATGAAAGAGTAGTTGGCGGCCTCGAGAGTCAGTTTTCTAGCCATCAGAAGATTATCCCGGATGTAAAAACCAAGGCCATGCATGTGAATACTGGAATCTTTCCGTAAATCCACCATCAATATTTGATCATTTGCCATAAATGTATTACCTAGTCCTCAACCAAAACCAACAAATAAAAATACTTCTTATGTGCGAAATGTGAAAAGTGGTGAGTTGGCACAGTTTCTAGAAAAAGACAAAATCCCCACTTTTGAAAACTTGTATCAGAATATTAATCAACAGGATTTTGTCTCAGCAGTTACATGCTATAAATCAAACAATCACCTGTTCACCCAATTTGTTGATTTTTTCAATGGAAGTATTCCAATGTTTTTAATTAAAATTTTTGGAAACTTGATATTTTAAATGTTACAATGCTGGTGTATATACAACAATTTCAAAAAGTCTAATATCAACTAGCTGGAAAGCAGGAAACAGCAAGACAATAGTAGCAGAGTTTGGAGAGAACTGGCGCCAGATCAGGAGCTCATTTCTTTAAGACGACGACTGGTACCCGTCACCACCCGTTGCCTTATGGCAGTCTAGAAAATGAATTTGGAAAATTAAGACAAAGTTCTAGAAGTGCATATTTTATAAGATTTCAAAATGTATGGAAAAATTTCAATATTGGAAAAACTAAAACTACTCCTTAGAAGTTGAAGTCAAAGAATACAACTTTGATCCAGGCCATAATTGCTCAAAATGTGGATATTTGCTGGAAAAAATAGGATGCCAAACATTTGATAACATACCAGACCTTGAAACTAGGATCTCTAAAGATATTAAAATATCACTTATGTATATAGAAGGCTATGTTACATGAAAAGATTGTCTCACTGAAGATGGACATCTCTATCTATAAAAGGCAGGGTGTGTGTGTGTGTGTGTGTGTGTGTGTGTGTGTGTGTGTGTGTGTCTGTGTGTGTGTGTGTGTAACGAATATACGGTCGCAATTTTAGACGGATTTGCACAAAAATTTATATGCACATGCTCCAAGTTAGCGGGAAGGCCAAGACCGACTTTGCATTTCCCAACTCCCATCGATAGTGGAAATAATCGATTTTTTCATGCTTCTATTGCAGTTTTCATGTACTTCGCGGCCATTTTCTACTGTCCAGAATGAGAGCCTATAACTGGCTGCGACGAATAGGCAGGAAGATTCTGTTGACCAGTGTGAGAGCCAACAGCTGACTAACACGAATGTTAACTAGCATGCTAGCATGCAAAAAAAATCGATAGCTGCATTCGTCACAAGTGGGAAAAATTTAAATCTGCATGGCACTTTACTCCAATTGGCTCATTCGCTTGCTTAAACTCAACGTTGATTCTGATTCCGCTGAACTGTGTTAGGTGTGAAAAAGTATTTGTTGTTAACATTCTTTTTTCATTCGGTTTTCCAGTTACGAATCCTTTTTTAAAGCTGATCGTTTTGTGTTCATTTTGTTTAGTTCTTTTTTTCGTAACAGATTAACGTAAATTGGTTTTACTTTATTAAACTATGTGTACAAGTAATAGCTATTATTGTATTATACAAGTAATACCTATTATTGTATTATACAAGTAATAGCTATTATTGTATTATAGCGAAATAAGAATTTTATTCATCTTCTGTTAAACAAATTGTACATGTAACAAAAATCACAATCAATTTTGTAAAGATTATAAAAATTATCTCTAAAATTCACATTTTTTCTAAAATATTTTCAAACTTTGTCAATAATTGTAAGATGCTACCTAATATTATATATAGTTACTGATTAACTAATTACTGGATATTACTAAAAGTTCCTTGTTAAATATATTCTCAGTGATTGTTATTTGGTAGTAATTTAGGTCTCCACATGTCCGCCCCCAGTCGTGGACTCCAGTCGCATGGTTGCCAGGCCTGCTATATGTATCGCTTTTTCCAAACACATTTCACATCACACTTTCTCCTTGTAAAATCTCACGTGAATTTGAATAGCTTTTGACAGGTTACGACACAAGGATCTATTTGAACATTTATGAAAACAAGATCTATTTGGAAAAGATATTAGAATAATCCAGAACTTATACTCGTATAATTGAGTAGCTATACAGGGCGTGAGGCAAGGATGCATCTTCTCCCCAGATTTATTCAGCCTCAACAGTGGCACTATTCTAAGAGAACTGGACACTGCAAGAAGATAGAAAGTATGTTCATCAGCAAGAGAAAAAGTCGAAGTTGCGAGTTACGAATTGCAGATGTATTCGAAAAGCCAAAGACGTATTCGAAAAGAGAAAGATGTGTTTGAAAAGCGTAAAATGCATTCGATAATCGAAATATGTATTCGAAAAGAGAAAGATGCATTCGAAAAGAGAAAGAAACATTCGAAAAGCAGAAGATACATTCAAAAAACGTAAGATGCATCCGATAATCGACAGATGCATTCGATAATCGACAGATGATTTCAAAAAGAGAAAAATGCATTCGAAAAGAGAAAGATGCATTTGAAGAGAGAAAGATTTATTCAAAAGCCAAAGATGCATTCAAAAAGCGTAAGATGCATTCGAAATGCCAAATATGCATTCTAAAAGAGAAAGGTGTATTCGAAAAACCAAAGATATATTCGAAAAGCGAAAGATGCATTCGAAAAGGGAGAGATGTATGCGAAACGCCAAAGATGCCTTCAAAAAGCTAAACAACGTACTAAAAAAGAAAACATCGAACAACGAATTTAATGAGCCACATAACCAAGCTAATGATGCGAATCCTGATGAACATAGTGCGAATAGGAATTAGACCGGAAATAGGACAAGAACAATAAAGTTTTGTCAAGGACACTGGAACAAGAAATGCAATATTTCTGATTAGAATGGATGCATTCGAAAAGCAAAAGATACATTCAAAAAGAGAAAGATGCATTCGGAAAGCGAAAGATGGTGGAAGGGAGAAAATGCTCAAAGCCACACAAGATAGTTGTGGATGGCCATGACCGCCTATGTACTGAAGAAATGCAGCGCATAAATGAAGTGTTCAAGCTGATTAATTAAGACAGAGAAAAGTATCTTGGGCTATCTGATGCTGGGTGCATCGGCTTGGCGTGTCTGATTCAGGTAACTTAATTAAGGAATGGCCATCTTTCTAAGCCTTCAAAGTTAATTTACACAGTTCAGTGAGTGGAATTGTTTTAGCATTCTTTGTGTTAATTAATTACAAATTTTAGTGTCAGGCATTTGATCAGTTGCGGAAAATGTTGCATGTGTTTAACAAAAGTTGTTATGATGCTCAAAGAAAAGAATAATGTCTAACGGATGTACATCTTTCCACAAGTTTGGTTTGTAAAATAATCGGGTTATTCTGTCTAACCGACCTAGATCTGATTTACAAACTCCGTGTTTGAAAGATAGAGATAAATTTAAGAATGCGTTACTATATTAATACAATCATTATATCAAGTCAGGACTATATACGTGTGTATGTATGTCTGTGAGTGTGAAACATTTCCCATAGTTAACCTGTAGAAAAAGACAATATGCGTAAAGGTAAAAGACAATAGGAAAACTGTATTATTAGCCGACGCATTTCGTCCAATGTGGACTTTTTCAAGGCGAAAACGAAATGAATTCATTGAAAACAAAGTAACTATTAACAACAAACAAAATGTCATTAGCAACTAGAAGAATTTTGAAAATCCTATTGTATTCATATTTTCAAACTACACGTGACACCTGACGTAATTTTCAGTTGACAATATGAATACAATAGCGTTTTCTCCAACAGAACAATTCTTGTAACTTTGTTATTTAGATACACTGTGGTTAATTTGAAAAAAATTAACAATACATTGAATCAATAACTTCATCTACCGCAAGAAAAGTTGGTTCTATGTGTCGCGCCAGAAAGTTCTTCTCGCCTGAATCCATCCTTGAAATATTTAAATCAACCATTTGCCCTTGCATGGAATACTGCTGTCATATTTGCTCTGCAGCCCCCACTGTTTGTCTCAAGGTCCTCGACAAAATCCAGAGACGGATATGCAAAGTGATTAGCCATGGTCTGGAATCGCGTCTACAGTCACTTTCTCACAAACGTACCGTCGCTTTCCTGTCTTTTCTACAAATATTTTTACGGTAACTACTCCGACGAGCTACTTTCACTAGTTCCCAAACTGCATGAATTTAAACCGTGCCACTAGGTCGGCCTCTCAGTTCAACCTTTTCACTGTCGAAACTGTTAAATGTAGCCGTCTCTTCTACTCCACTAACATCATATTTCGCACTTCCCGTGTGTGAAACTCCCTTCCGCTTACTTGCTTCCCTGATAGCTATAATCTTCAAATATTCAAATGCAATGTCAATCGACATCTTCAGATGCCTTGATCTATTCCCCGTCCTTCTCTATAGCCTTTCCTCAAACAACCCTCTTTACTCTTACTCTCACTCTCTGTAACCCCTTGTGTGCTAGTAATTTCCAGTCCTGACTAAGACAAGGATCCGTCTTGACACCTATGTTATTCTCTTTGTATCTGGCTTCCATGATGGTTATAATCTTCAAATATTCAAATGTAATGTCAATCGACATCTTCTAATGCCTTGCTCCTGATCCCCATCCTTCTCTATATCCTTTCCTCAAACACCCCTCTTTACTCTTGATCTCACTCTCTGTTACCCCTTGCATGCAAATTTGCAGAATCTAGTATTAGACAATAGTTTGATCAACCAGTGAACCGAATACGTATAAAAATACATAGAAAAAAAAGACACTGGCACCAGTAACTTTGCCTCGTGTAGCGTTTTAGCTCAGACCAGACAACAGTTCCGTTTGCAGGATGCAGCTTATTCTGGTCTGGTGACTCGAGGTAAGGGAAATAATTCTTTGGCCGGATCGTAATCCAAGAAATAAAACCATGAGACAAACGTTCAGCAGTCGGCAAATTTTATTCTGTTGCAACCTTCTGCTGTAGGCAAGCGAGGAAGAGTGAGACGAGGTAAAAGGGGGGAACAGTATAATCGGTGTATGCCTTCCTTTTGAGAACCAGCCTTCTTTGTCCTGTCAGCTTTCATCTAAAAATGTATTTCATCAAGAACCCAGGGTTCTTAGAACGCTCCCCTCAGCAGACCTTCTTTGTCAGAGTCCTTTGGCCTGTTTCTTATGATGACTGCTTCACTCGGTTGACCATCTTCAGGATCGTTTGACTGGTTTCTCGTGAGGTCCGCTCCACTCAGCTGACCTTCTTTGTCAGGGTCGTTTTACCTGGTTCTCGTGAAGACTAGGCTGACCTTCTTTGTCGGGGTAGTTTAACTTGGTTCTCATGAGGTGCGCTCCACTCAGCTGACCTTCTTTATCAGGGTTGTTTGACTTGTTCTCATGAGGTCCGCTCCACTCGCTTGACCTTCTTTGTCAAGACGATAATTGTCAAAACGATTTCTGTAAGATCCTGCAGATGTTTCCTAATAAGATATTAGCTGACAACTGATATCGCTACACTCGACCATATCAGGTGAGCAAAAAAAGATCGGGGGATGCATGTGTAGTCCAAAAGCTGGTTTCAAATAAGGAGGCGACCCGCATTATAATGTTAACATTCAGTGTATGAATGAATACTGGTTAGTTGATTTTGCGGCATATCAACACTTGAACGAAAGAAAAAAGAGCCTTTCCTATGTGTTGTGGTAAACCCTCCTCCAGTAGAATCAACTCTTCCTCCTCTCATAAATACTAACTGCGAGACCTCCTATGGGAGAGTCGTAGAGCAGCCAAAACGCAGTATAACCTGACCGTTCGGACGGACAATTCTAACTGCTTGTTAATAACATTCTTGCTTTGTATATACCTGTTTTTTCAATACAATTGTTTCAACCTACCTTCGTCTTCCGTGTCTTTCTTTCTGAACCCTAAACAGGCCACAACATTAATGGCATATATATAAAGTACATTATCTGTTGACGTAATATTGAATAAAAACATCAAATAAACGGGGTTTGATCATTCTTATTATATAATAGACCGTGTGTTTTATTTCTTACCAAAGTTAGCCGTAGTTGTTCATTACACGCATGGAGTGAGTTTAAAGTAACGCCTGCATTTTTCTCTTATATATCAAAACAGATAATTATAGACAATAATGTCGGAAAGAGAATATTTCATTGAAATAAGTTGCAAAATACACAGTTTTTTTTTTATCAGAACGTAAAAAAAGAAATACTAATTTCAAACAAAAGCGGAACAATACGTATAAAAATGTGACATTTTAAAACAATTCCGTGTGGCGCCCATTTAAGCTGAGATCAGATTTTTTTTTCCGTATATCTGAATTATTCAGAAACAATAATTTTGGAAAGAGTAATTTGTATCACCGTAATATATTGACAAATTGCCAAGTTTCTTTATAAAATCAAGAAAAAAAGAACTATAAGAAAAATGGATAAGATATAAGAAAAATATAAAGCTTCAGTTTAAACATGTATTTGTAGGATATCACTAACTTATTTTTTACAGTGATATTCACCTTACATAATGCCCAAGAGGTAGAGGGTTACAGAGTAAGAAGCATAGTTTATGGGGATATGAGGGGGAGATAACTCTCAATTGTAAGCTTGAACAGGTTGACAGTGAATGAGGAAGCATCATCTTGGGTGTCACTTTTACAAAACAGTCGTTCGTGGCAAGAGGCTGCTCGAGTGGAACTTATATCTCCTCATTGGAATACGAAGGGAATAAGGGCGCTTCACTACAATGGTCGTGGTATGGTGGGTCTTAACCGTAATGTAGAATTAACTCTTCCTCCTCTCATAAATACTAACTGCGAGACTTCCTAGGAGAGAGTTATAGAGCAGGCGGGACGCAGTGTAACCAGCCAGTTCGGACGGACACTTCTATCTGCTTATTACTAACACTCTTGCTTTGTATATATCTGTATTTTCAATACACTTGTTCAACCTACCTTCGTCTTCCGTGTCTTTCTTTCTGGCCCCTAAACAGGCCACAACATTTAGTATAGAAGACAAGGAAATTGAGCATAGAATAGGCTGCACTAAAGGTGGTTGAACTGTAAAATGATGAGATCTTACCATGGTGTATGGATCAGTTATAACAAATTTAGTGTTGTGGTAAAGCCTCCTACAGATCCCGAACCTGCTTATGTGGGTTCAAAGTGGATATTTTTTGTCGAGCCTACGGGCTCGAAGAAACCCACGTTAAACTCGGCCTTGTGCCACATATATTCCTCGTGGTGGGGACTGTTAAATATAGAGTCGTAGAGCAGTCTCTGACTGTGTACAAATTGTGTCGAACTCTCTGCTTTGGCAGAGAGGAACCCGGACGAGGCCTTGCCGAAAGGTAAAGTTTCGTCCGGGGAGGTAGACAGATCCCGAACCCACTTATGCGGGTTCAAAGGGAATATGTTTGGCCGAGCCTACGGGCTCGGAGAAACCCACGTTAAACTCGGCCTTGTGCCACATACATTCCTTGTGGAGTAGAGTCATAGAGCAGCCGAGACACAGTGTAACCTGACCGTTCGGACGTCCACCTCTATCTGCTTATTACTAACACTCTTGCTTTGTATATATCTGTATTTGGATCTAACCAACGCCTTTATCCACTGTGCCAGGTGTCCTGGAGATAACTGACATCCATTAAACATGGCACGTGGAACTAGAACAGTCTACCCCAGTGAGCGAAATAAAGGGTTCAGTTTGACATTCCAACCACCTGAAGAAGGCCGGATCGTACAACGGCCGAGACGTTGTAATAAATATGGCGCCAAAGATGAGGACAATAGTCCGAATAATGTAAATAATGTACATAGTACCTCATCTCAGAAATATAGAGAGATATTGAAGAAAATCTCAATTCGTTCTGATTGAGTTTGACCAGCCCTACCATTAGTAACAGGGTACGGTTATTAGTAGGGATGTAGTCTTTACAATATATATTTTTCTTCTTCTATGTGCCATGTCTCTTTGGGGTGTTGCCGAACGTTGCTCCCCACAATATTTGTAGCTCTCAGTAAAATGTTGTCTTTTTGTTATCTGTCCCAAACCCTGCTCCGCCATCAAGCACGCTAGGTAGGTTATGTTTCCTCTGTCCCTCTTGTCGTCGATCTCTTGTGATCTGTCTTGTGAGTATCAAATTTTCCAGGCCCTCTTTCCTCGTTATGTACACTAGTGTCCCTTTCGTTTCCTTTTCTCTAAACCTTCATGGTTGCCACATGTTCGCTACATGGTATTCTCAGCATCCTTCTGTAGAAGCACATTTCTATTGTTTCAAGTCTCTTCTTCATATGAGAAGATTGTCCAGCAATCACTGCCATATAGGGGAATTAAAAACTCGTTAAGATTATAAAAGATTTATAAACCTACGCTCTTGAAAATAGCGCGTGTCTTATATGCCTGTTCCTTTTATTGCATGTCATATACTGTAAGTGGGATTTTATCGATAGCTTCCTGGAGCTGGACAGTGTGTTGACGGAGCCTCAGCGTGTCTTTTCTTAAATGGATTACGCACAAGAACGTGTTCTGATGACACCATAGGAGAAAGCGTCCGTGCATCAGCCAGCACTCCACTGGTCACTGTAATTAAATACGCCTCACTGGTTCGACGAATATGGCGGGGCCAATATGTTGTGACCACTGACCGCTGATCCTGCACACCGGATGTGTGGCTAACGTCCAATTTTCCTGACCGGAAACGGAGAATTTCTCAAGCGCCAATTCATTGGTCAAGTATCAAGATTGCGTCTCACTCACTTCCTGGTCATCTGAAATTCACTCCAGGCAATATTCTTCTGGCTACTCTCTCCTTCTCTTACCTTGACCCCCTCTCTCTCTCTCTCTCTCTCTCTCTCTCATACATACATACATACATACATAGAGACATACACTTTCTCTCTCTTTACTCGCTGTTATCTAATGGCAAGTGATTGTTATTTTACGCTCTGTCCTTGATATTTCAAGCCTACAGAAGATTGCCTGGCCGGCAGATAAAGAGAACATAGAATCAATCATACTCATGTTAACGCATGCGTAGTAAAGGGCCTGGAATTGGCCACTTCCTTTTCTATATCAATATGCATTTCAATGGAAACGAGAGCCGATTCCCCTGTGAATAATATCATAAAATCGAAGATGCGCAGAGCGAGAAAAGTGGGCTGAATTTTATATCAGTTCAAGATATACCCTTTTCTAGGATCGAAAACAAGCCCGTTTGTATGCATCTATTTTAATTTACGAAAAAAATACGTTGTACGCGTAAGATGTGTACACCTTTTGCTGTGCATATGCCAGTAAAAGTTTAAATACTGTTTTCAAATAAGGACAATTAACAGCAACTATCCCTATGATACTCTGCATTTTCACAATATTTATTTTTATCTAAAAGCAAACTGAAGATGTTAATACGTTCACCGATTAAAAAAAGGTAATTCCGTACAATGTTTTTCTGAAATAGAGACAATTTTTTTCATTTTAGGCTGCCGTTATTGAAGCAATTCTGGGCGGTATAAGTGTTAGCAAGCTTGTCTCCCTAGAAAGATTGCGACTAAGTAGTGAATTAGATCCTCACTCGGTGTTCCATACTTTCGGCCTTGTGCCACACCTAAGCTACCCTTGGAAAATCCTTAGAGCACCTCGAGGTTGTATAATTGTTAGCAAGCTTGTCTCAATAGAAAACTTGCGAAGGAGTAGTGAATTAGATCCTCACTGGGTGTTCCATACTTTCGGCCTCGTGCCACATCTAAGCTACCCTTGGAAAATCCTTAGAGCACCTCGAGGTGGTATAATTGCAAGCAATATTTTCTCACTAGAAACATTGCGAAGGAGTAGTGAATTATAACCTCACTCGGTGTTCCATACTTTAGGACTTTTGTCACATCTAAGCTACCCTTGGAAAATCCTTAGAGCACCTCGAGGTGTTATAATTGTTAGCAAGCTTGTCTCAATAGAAAACTTGCGAAGGAGTAGTGAATTAGATCCTCACTGGGTGTTCCATACTTTCGGACTTTTGTCACATCTAAGCTACCCTTGGAAAATACTTAGAGCACCTCGAGGTGGTATAATTCTTAGCAATATTTTATCAGTAGAAAAATTGCGAATGGGTAGTGAATACGATGCTCACTGGGTGTTCCATACTTTCGGACTTGTGCCACATCTAAGCTACCCTTGGAAAATACTTAGAGCATGTAAGCGTTCTGAAAGCAAAGGAAGTATTTGTCGTAGATTACTTCCACGTGTCAAATAAGAATCACTGTAAGTCAGACTCGAATATCGTGGGCAGAAAGAAATGCTGAAAACTCGATTCGCCGGTACTATTTCAAATCACAATGCGTGTAACCAGTCAGAAAAATAACTCACTCTCTAACAAACGCCGAAACCAAAAATGCCCGAATTTTTCTCATTATTTATTTCATACTTACGTACAAAATTGTGGCACAAGGCCGAAAAAGGGCAGGGGTAAAGGCTGGTCAACACTAACTATCTTATACCTAGCTAATCAGATTCACGACCCATTCATACATTACAATTTACCTGTTCACCACAAGAACTCATCCGTCACCATTCAATCCTCCATCCACCATAATACCACATCCTCTCAAGGGGAACCTATAAAACGAACCCCATGCCATAAAAATTTGTATGATAATAAACAATATACATTAAAATTCTAATAATGATCAATGAAAGGGGAGTGAGATGAACCCAATAATAATAAACTAAAATTAACACAAAATACAAACTAAACGTAATTGATGTTAGTAGGGACCGCCCAACCCTTAAAACAGAGAGGCCGCTGTATTCGGCCCAAAGGACAGAATCAAGAGGCTCTCTCGCTAAGGGAGTTGGGGAAAAAGGGATAAAATATTATACGGACCTGGAAAAATATAAAGCTGACCCAGTCGAGATGAAAAATGGGGGCCAAACAAACTGGGGAGGTTGGGAATCTCGACTTGAATCATAACCAAAGAGCAGCCGGGATACAGGCCAGGAACAACACTTACTCACATTAACTAGGTACACTGAAGCTTGTCTAACCTAACCAAGGGGAGGGTTCCACAGGAAGCCACCCCGATGTCCCATAGGTTGACCTAGAAGAGAAAATCAAGGCTAGCCCCGTTCACACGAACCAAGCTCGCCTCTTTTACCCACCTTTCGCTAAAGACTGTCGAATGCAATCGTTTTCTATCCGATCTAATCTTCATCTTGAGCTGATGCTCAAAGAATCGGGTTAGATCCTGATAAGAAAGACGGTTGCCTCGCAGGACTTCCTCCTTTCGCGTCGTCCAAATCACCATTCGAGCCGTGGCTAGCAGCGTCAGAAACACCATCCGTTTCACCCCGGAATACGGGGGCGACACATTGTCACACGCGTATGCGCGATCAATGGACACAAGCTGTTCGGGAGCGAGACGAGCCGTCAGCTCGCTGACATGGTCCCATAAGGGGCGGACCCGGGGGCATGGTAGAAGGCGTGCGAAGCCGTTTCCTCTAAGCCAAGGCCACATCGTTCACAGTCTGGCAAATCCTCCAAGCCCCATATGAAAGCCTTGTCGTTGAGAGGCAGACGATTCCGAGCCAATCGCCAGCTAAGCGAAAACTCAGGGTTACTAGGCGCGTTGAATCCACTAGGAACGGCCCCAACCGCCGAAAAAACGAGACCCGCTCCTCCCGGTCATTGGGCGCATAAACCGCAACGACTCGGAACGAACCACTTTTCACGGCAATATCGGCCACGATCAACCGGCCCTCGGCATCGGTATGCACAAGGTCCACCTTCGCATCAAGAGTACGTCTGACAAGCAAAGAAACTCCTCTGGCAAACCGGTCCCCATATGCTGAATAGACGACAAAGTCATCCTCCAGCACACACGCATCGGACCTGCAAACAAAGTGGGTCTCTTCGATCGCGGCAACATCCACACCAAAGGACAAGAGGTCCCGAAGCAGGCGGGCAGCCTTACCCCGATCCCTCAAGCCGCTTGCATTCAGCGTAGATATCTTAATTGACATCTTCTAAGTCCTGTAAAATAGAAAAACAGAATTAACCTTGTCACATACGGGGCGGAAATCCGCAGCTGTAAGGACCCCGACGGAATGTCCCAAGTTCCCTGTACCCAACTCGGTCGTCATACGACCACCCAGGACAATACCGCCAACGTCCGTGGGGTATGTTAGTTTAATAGCTCTATACAAAGAGGGATGGAGCAGAACAGGAACCCTCCCAGAGCAAAAATTCCTCATTTTTTTCAAGTCTTCATTATTTTCTTCACACACCCTTATTTTAGGGTAGGCTACTTGAGCCTCATTTATATGGCTCCACACTTTCAAGTATGCCCCAGTGTCTCTTACGACAGTGATGACTCCCGGAGCGTTAGGGAAGTTTCGTTGGTCTTCCACCGACTTCCCATCTACCTCTTCAAGTTTAAACAGGCGCCCCAAAAGTTCCCTTTTTTGCTTAGACAGGCCTTTTTTGGCCTCCTCCTTATCCACTTTACAAATCCCATCGGGACCCGGGAAGTATTTCTTCTTTTTTTTCTTCTCCCTTGCACGATGGTGAGGGAAGGAAGTAGACGTGTGCGGGGAAAAATCAGGTGAACTTAGCGGTTTAATGGGGAAAGAGGGATATGGAGCACGGGAAGGGGAAGAAGGGACGCTCCTAACTTTGGGGGAGCTGGAAGATCTTGTTGGCGAAGGAGTGCCGCCTGGTTCTGTCCATGCTTCGCTCCGCCCTGCTACGACCAGAAAGTCTTGGTTCTATTTCCTCTGGATCTTCTTCTCTGCTTCTTTTCAGGGACGCAGCTCGCGGTGGAGGCATTCTGTTCACCTCCATTGATGTTTCTTTCTCCACCTGCTTCTGTTTGTGGAGGTATTGCTGTTGCTCCTGCTGCAGTTTTTGCTGTTGTTTCTGCTGATCCTGTTTTTGTTGCTGTTTCGGCTGCTGGTGATTCTCTTGCTGCTGAGGAGGTTGTTGCTTCTGGGGCTTCTGTTGTTGCTGCTGGTAGGTCTTCTCTAGTTGCTGTTGCTGGGGCTTCTGTTGTTGTTGCCCCTTCTGTCGCACTGGGGGAGAGGATAGAGTTGCCACTTTCCCCCCTTTCTTCACCTCAGTCCAGGCTCCCGAGGTGGCCTTATCTTTAGTTGGTGCCACCTCTGCCGCTGCTACTGCTGGCGTCTCCTTTGTTGGCTGCTGGTCCTTTTTCCCGGGGCACTCCTTCGCCATGTGCCCGACCGCACCAACGCCCAACAACACGGCCTCCTACCCTCCACCACGACCAGCATTCTCTTATCCCGGCAAGTTAGCACGTTTGGGATGTCCCGAAAGTTGTCTCTGTCGAGGACCACTTGGAGCACCATGTCTCCCGTTGCTATCCCCGACTTGCTTATGACCGCACTCACTTCCTCCACTTGGCCAAACTTTGCAAAAAACGCTCCTATTCTGTCCTGGGGAATGTCGACAGGAACGCCGTGAACTGTTATTTTGTTTTTTCTTGTCCCTATATACTCCGTTTGGAGCCGCAAGTTTGCTGTGGACAAGATATTCCGGGCCAGCTGCTTTGCTTCTTGCTCTGAACCAAGCAGAATGTCCCACATTGCATTACTTCTGCGGGCCAACATCTTGGGGGCAATCTTGAGGGTCTTCAACGCATCCTCCACATTGTCTCTGTTGACTCCAATGAGTCTATGGGTCTTGACATCTGTTGTCAGCAGCGATATAACTTTTAACCTTGATAGCGTTCAAGGTCCCCGGGATTGTTACAAAGTCATTCCATTTTACACACTCTTCGTATTTCACCCGTTGTTCTTCGTAATACGCAGAGTCTTTTTTCCTCGGTCCACTTTCGGACCAGGCCTGTGTTTTCGCAGGTGACAAACTTTGGGTTTGCACCGGCGGTACTTCCACTGATGGAGTCATGTTTACGTTTGTGTCGTCGGCCATTTCGACCGCGACCAAACGAATAAAGCTGTATTTCTTTTGACTTAAATTTTTTTCAGTCTTTCCAAAAAAGAGGATAAACAGAAAATAATACGGAAAATAAAACGTAAGAAAAACGTTGATAACCAAAGATAATTCAAATAAATACAAAACAAAGTAATGCAAACAAAAACAGAGGGGAGGGAAAAAATGAAAGAAAGAAAAAAAAAGGAAATAAGCAAAAACGAAAAGAATCAAAAATACACAAATAAACTAAAAACTGAAGAATTCAAAAAGGTTTCAGAAAATAAAATCAAAAACTTAACAATTCAATTTCCAAAAGCTTGTCCAACTCGCTCAAAAAAACCAACACTCCAACATTTTACATGGGCTACGAGCTTTACTGCCCGAATTTTTCCTCCTGAATTGAGAACACCAACTGCTTTTATCGACAGAACCTATTTTTTTTCATTCGTCGACAGCTGGGATAGGATGTTCCGTAATTTACATATCAAAATACTTTTATAGCGACTCCTGCGACTGACTTGTTTTTTTTTTCTTTAATTCAATTATTCCATTTTCAGCATGTTATGCGGAATACGTGCCCTTCTGTTTGGTAAGTAATTTTCTTTTTCGCCACTTTTTCCGTCGTAGAATACACGCGACACGCTGTCGCATGGTTTGACGAAGTAAGTCGCCGTTTTCTTCGCCATAGAGCACCTCGAGGTGTTCCATACTTTCGGATTTGTTCCACATCTAAGCTACCCTTGGAAAATCCTTATAGCACCTCGAGTAGTATAATAGTTAGCAATATTTCCTCACTAGAAAAAACCCGAATAGGTAGTGAATTCGATCCTCACTGGGTGTTCCATATTTTCGGACTTGTGCCACATCTAAGCTAACCTTGGAAAATCCTTAGAGCACCTCTAGGTGGTATAATAGCAATCTTTTTTCACTAGAAAAATTGCGAATGCGTAGTGAATTCGATCTTCACTGGGTGTTCCATACTTTCGGCCTTGTGCCACATCTAAAAAACGCTTGGAAAAATTCTTAGAGCACCTCAAGGTGGTATAATTGTTAGCAAGCTTGTCTCACTAGAAAAATTGCGACTGTGTAGCGAATTCGATCCTAACTGGGAGTTCCATATTTTTGGCCTTGTGCCACATCTAAGCTCCGCTTGGAAAATCCTTAGAGCACCTCGAGGTGGTAAAATGGTTAGCAAAATTTTCTCACAAGAAAAATTGCAAATAGGTAGTGAATTCGATCCTCACTGGGTGTTCCATACTATCGGACTTGTACCACATCTAAGCTACCCTTGGAAAATCCTTAGAGCACCTCGAGGTGGTATAATTGTTACCAAGCTTGTCTCACTAAAAAATTGCGAATGAGTAGTGAATTCGATCCTCACTGGGTGTTCCATACTTTCGGCCTTGCGCCACATCTAAACAACGCTTGAAAAAATCCTTAGAGCACCTCGAGGTGGTATAATGGTTAGCAAGCTTGTCCCACTAGTAAAATTGCAAATGAGTAGTGAATTAGATCCTCACTGGGTGTTCCATACTTTTGGACTTGTGCCACATCTAAGCTACCCATCGAAAATCCTTAGGGCACCTCGAGGTGGTATAATTGTTAACAAGCTTGTCTCACTAAAAAATTGCGAATGAGTAGTGAATTCGATCCTCACTGGTGTTCCATACTTTCGGCCTTGTGCCACATCTAAGCTACCCTTGGAAAATCCTTAGAGCACCTGGGGGTGGTATAATTGTTAGCAAGCTTGTCTCAATAGAAAAATTGCGAATGAGTAGTGAATTCAATCCTCACTGGGTGTTCCATACTTTCGGCCTTGTGCCAGATCTAAACTACGCTTGGAAAATCCTTCGAACACCTCCACGTGTTATAATTGTTAGCAAGCTTGTTTTAGAAAAATTGCGAAACAGTAGTGAATTCGATCTTCACTGGGTGTTCCATATTTTTGGCCTTGCGCCACATCTAACTTACCCTTGGAAAATCCTTAGAGCACCTCGAGGTGGTATAATTGTTAGCAATCTTTTCTCACTAGAAAAATTGCGATTGCGTAGTGAATTCGATCCTCACTGGGTGTTCCATACTTTCGGCCTTGTGCCACACCTTAACTACGCTTGGAAAATCCTTAGAGCACCTCGAGGTGGTATAATTGTTACCAAGCTTGTCTCACTAAGAAAAATTGCTACTGAGTAGTGAATTCGATTCTCACTGGTGTTCCATATTTTTGACCTTGCGCCACATCTAAGCTACCCTTGGAAAATCCTGAGATCACCTCGAGGTGGTATAATTGTTAGCATGCTTGTCTCACTAGAAAAATTGCGAATGAGTAGTGAATTCTATCCTCACTGGGGGTTCCATATTTTTGGCCTTGCGCCACATCTAAGCTCCCCTTGGAAAATGCTTAGAGCACCTCGAGGTGGTATAATGGTTAGCAAGCTTATCTCACTAGAAAAATTGCGACTGTGTAGCGAATTCGATCCTAACTGGGTGTTCCATATTTTTGGCCTTGTTCTACATCTAAGCTACGCTTGGAAAATCCTTAGAGCACCTCGAGGTGGTATAATTGTTAGCAAGCTTATCTCACTAGAAAAATTGTGACTGTGTAGTGAATTCGATCGTCACTGGGTGTCCCATACTTTCGCCCTTGTGCCACATCTAAGCTCCGCTCGGAAAATCGCTATGCTGCCGTGATTGATACTTATTTTCCACCGATTCTATTTAGTTTATCCTGGGAGGTTTACGGATACATCACTTTGAATCACCGGCATTAACTTGATAGGTGATGGCATGGCAATGCCAGGTGTTGTAAGCTTGGATGTGCAGGTGGTGTAATGTATAATTACGGAATTATTACTAATCGGAGAGCCGAGTTCTAATTTCGGTTGTGTTCGTCATATTCATTTACGCACAAATACCTTTGGGAAAGGTATAAATCCACCTTCTTTCTTCAGCTGCAAAAGAGAGGATGTTGTGGAGCGTCATGATCGCCCACGTCCTAAAGGCAAGCGACTAGAAGAAGAATATATGGTAGGATATGCAAAAGAGTGTACGGATAGTATTTTAAACAGAACATCGGAATGAAATTGCAAACTCTTTCCTACGTTTAACATTATTTATAACTCGACCGCCCATAAAAACCCGTTGGGTTTCTTTTAAAAGTAGTTCAGGATACAAAATAATGAAATAACAATTTTATTATTAATTACACATTTTGACATCTGTCCTTCTTTACAGCAGCTCACGCTGGATGATTTCTTCAAAGATGAAGAAGAGATTCGAGACGACAGAGATGTGGTTCTACAGGAGGATGATGAGGATTTCGTGGACCGAGCGTCCGTGCAACGAGGAGGGGTCTTATATTTAACTTCAGGAAGAGGAAGCTGAAGTTCTGGGACACAATGAAAAAGGAGGGCCTGGAGAATCTGATACTCACGGGTCGAATAGAGGGAAAGAGAAAGGGAGATGGAGAGCCATGATCGCCTACGTCTTGAAAGGACATGGCACATAAAAAGAAAGTATAGATGGTGTATAGTTAACACATTCCGCTAGAAGATGGTCATAACAGAGTGTTGTCCTGGGTAAGATGATAAACTACATCCCACAGAAAGTCCTTTGATCCTGAGGTTTTGAGGAGCATAGAACCACCTCTTAATTGTTGGTGTTCCCAGGTCTACCTTGATATGGAGTGGTAGTACATGTCAGGGTTCCAGCTATAAGCAAATAGTTAACCCCACAAAAGGGGGTCAAAACACCATGAAAGTATAAAAATAGGTTTTAATACCAGCAATACATTTTAGAAAAAAATATCACCAGCAATACCTTTAAAAAACTTATTACCAGCAGTACATTTTTGAAAAAGAAAAATATTACTAGCAATATATTTTTGAAAAAAAATGGTAATACCAGCAATACATTTTTAGAATAAAAAACATATTACCAGCAATAAAAATCTTATCGGCATTAAATAACCCATTGAGGTTGATATGGCATAAAACAAAATAAACCAAAACAAACCTAACACGTTGTGTGAAAATTTTGAGGTAAATGCTTAAAATAGGTGTAGTATTTTACAAACTAATAAGTATATTTTTATTAAATGATGAGTAAAATTTATTCCGACCCAAAAATGAATGAAAAGCAACAAAAACGCCCTAAGGTTAATATATCCTGATTAAAACATGAAAATAAATTATTTTACGAAATCAGTACGTACATGTTTTACTGTTTTACATTAAAAGAGAAATTTCTTCCATAAAACGTATTTTGAATATTAAATTAATAGTTAATACTAAACATAGTAAAAGAAGATTTACAATTACACTGAGATTTACAGTTAACACATTGCGTAGAAATTTGCAGGTAATAACTTAAAACAGGTGTAGTATTTTTTCAAAATAATAAGTATATTTTTATTATACTTGTTTCTTTCTTGCATTTCAAAATACGAAACGGCAGCCAACCAAATAATAACCGTTTCACCTTTCAAACAGTTGTTTATTAAAAAAAAAGTTCTATTGTAGTTTAGTGAATTGTATAAATATATCCTGTGTTATGCATATTTAAATTTATTTAATAATGTTGTTATAATTTATTATGAATGTTTATTATTTTTCAAACACTTAATATTTGGAATATCATATGCAAGGGTTTCTTTATATACGCGGATTAATATAAGAATGTGTATTGAAAACAAATACTAACTTTCCTATTACAAATGCCCTGAAAACAGAAAAATGATCTTAGCTCAAGAACCTCTTGTCTAATGAAATTAGGCACGGCAAAGGCAGTGGGGCCAAGGTACAATATGCTCCTGATTAGTTCCGGTATTACGTATCGTTTAAGCCACATCTCGGGAAAACATATATATTACAATTTATTACATTAAAAAACGCTTGATAATTATGCACCAACGAAATTTTTCTTTCCCACATTTACTTCAAAAAGCCTATCGGCAATTAATGAACGAGCATCTATTTATTTATTTACCATCAACCTATTGACACATATAGCCTCTTCATTTTTCAAGTAGTTGCTTATAAAAAAACGTTCTAATGTAGTATAATGAATTGTATAAATATATCTTGTCTTATACATATATAAATTTATTTAATGATGTTGTTATAATGGATTATGAATGTTTATTATTTTTCACACGCGTAATAGTTGGAATATAATATGCAATTGTTTGTTTATATACACGAATTGATATAAGAATGTGTGTCAAAAAGAAATACTGAATTTCCCGTTAAAAATGCCCTAAAAACAGAAATAAAAACAGCTCTAGCTAAAAAAAAAAAAAAAAGAATACTGGATTTTCTGTTAAAAATACCCTAAAGACAGCCCTAGATAAGAAAACAAATACTGAATATCCCGTTAAAAATGCCCTAAAAACAGAAAAAAAAATAGCCCTAGCTAAAAACAAAAAAAAAGACAAATACTGGATTTTCTGTTAAAAATACCCTAAAAACATAAAAAAAACCGCCCTAGGTAAGAAACCAAATACTGAATTTCCCATTAAAAATGCCCTAAAAACAGAAAAAACGGTACTAGCTTAAAAAAAAGACAAATACTGGACATAATGTTAAAAATCCCCTATAAACAGCCCTAGGTAAGAAAACAAATAATGAATTTCCAGTTGAAAATGCCCTAAAAACAGAAAAAGCGGCCCTAGCTAAAAATGACATATTACTGGATTTTCTGCAAAAAATATCGTAAAATCAAAAATAACAAATAGCCCTAGCAAAAAAAATAAAAAATTACAAATACTGTATTTTCTGTTAAAAATACCTTAAAGACAGCCCTAGGTAAGAAAACAAATACAGAATTTCCGGTTAAAAATGCCCTAAAGACAGAAAAAACAGCACCAGCTTAAAAAAAAAGACAAATATTGGATTTTCTGCAAAAAATACCCTAAAGACAGCCCTAGATAAGAAAACAAATACTGAATTTCCCGTTAAAATTGCCCTAAAAACAGAAAAAACGGCCCTAGCTAAAAAAAAGACAAATACTGGATTTTCTGTTAAAAATACCCTAAAAACATAAAAAAAACGCCCTAGGTAAAAAAAACAAATACTGAATTTCCCGTTAAAAATGCCCTAAAAACCGAAAAAACGGCACTAGCTTAAAAAAAAAGACAAATACTGGACATTCTGTTAAAAATGCCCCATAACAGCCCTAGGTAAGAAAACAAATAATGAATTTCCCGTTAAAAATGCTCTAAAAACAGAAAAAACGGCCCATGCTAAAAATGAAATATTACTGGATTTTCTGCTAAAAATAACGTAAAATCAGAAAAAAAAAAAAAAACAGCCCTGAGTAAGGAAAAAAATACTGAATTTCCCGTTAAAAATGCCCTAAACACAGAAAAAACGTCACTAGCTAAAAAAAAAAAAACATTTACTGAATTTTAAAAATTATATAAATAAAATCTCATCTACATTTAATGACATTTTGCACGTCAGTCGGCATGTGTTCAATGTACAATTTTCGCCCTAAATTGGTTGGTCTATCATGTATCGCTTAAGATGTATCTCGGGAACACACATGCAGGCATAAAAGATTAGAGTTTTAGCATTATATAAATTAGATCACCAGCTTTAATATTTTTCTATAAATGATAAATCTTAAAAGCCTATTCATACCGACAGGTTTGATGTGTCTATGTATTATCGTTTTTATTGCAATTTCATCCTTTTTGTAGTTATGGCAGATTTGACTTCTGGCGCCAAACTCGTCTAGAAATATTTAAACTGTCTGCTGTAGAAAACCGCATACACAGATGAAGGTTTAAAAATAGCTTAAGTGTTAGCGTATCATTTTAAAGATTAGCAAGGATCATATCTATTTGAATCTGGCGTATTGGCGCTACAGAATCACACGTGAATAACAATACCAAATAACAGGAACCACATCAGTTCAGGATTTTATAAAACAGCAAAAACTAAAATGAATGGTACATATAACTGGAATAGAAAACATTGGTATAAACAAGATGTTGACATTCCACACTACTTCAAATAAAAGGTCCGTAAGGAAACCTCCATCAATAATGGAAAGAGTGATAACAGCTACTGGGCTTGAGCAGAGAAAATAATGGCATAATCAAGATGTTGACATTCCACTCTACTTCAAATAAAAGGTTTGTAAGGAAACGTCCATCAATAATGGAAAGAGTGATAACAGCTACTTGGCCTGAGAAGAGAAAATAATGACATAATCAAGATGTTGACATTCCACACTACTTCAAATAAAAGGTTTGTAAGGAAACGTCCATCAATAATGGAAAGAGTGATAACAGCTACTGAGCTTGAGAAGAGAAAATCATGACATAATCAAGATGTTTATATTCCACACTACTTCAAATATTAGGTTAGGTAGGAAAACCGCATAAATACTGGAAAGAGCGATAACAATTACTGGACTTTCTCACTAAATGGCTATGAGTTTACATCTCTGGTCAACTCTCGGATGCACCTGGATTTTCTGACACTCTGGTTTAACACTGGGTACAAAATGTACTTTGATATCTCTTACGGTTTGCCTAGTGTATATTAGTCTCTATTCCGTTTTCAATCAACTTACCTCGAGCAATGTGATAACGCCCCATATGGTTACTGGGAGTGAAAGAGAATGAGAAGAATTTAGGAGACGGAGCCGGAAATCCAACCCTAAACATGAAGGAAGTGATAAACCTCTACTCCCGTTCAAAAGATGGGGAAGGATTGTGAGCCGGGCAATAGGCAAACTTGTCTACTCCTATTAAACTTCTCTTGCGACAAATGTTTCTTATTGATCATAAATTAGATTAAGGCCATCATAGCGTGGAACACGTTCTCTGGAGAAGTTCCTATTTCTACGTACAAATTTTCATATTGTTCCCTATTGTTATGCTTGGACTTCTGATCGAGTAATTTGAGTATAATTGTTACTTTAACCGTCTCGTTTTTTAATCTTTTTGGTGTAAAATGTCTGGGTTACGGAAGTACGGTTCCTAGAGGTAACAAGTTGAGATGCAAAATGAGAAAGAACAATATACCAAAATGCACCTGAAGATGTCTGGAGTATATAATGGCCAAAACATTGTCATGAAAAAGGCGAGGAAATGAAACCAAATACAATAAAGTCGACTTCTTTAAAATTAATCACGAAAGCAGCGAGATTAAAACAACCTGGTCTTATAATGTTAAGTGATTCGGAACTAATTAGAGATTTCCACCAGCATTCGATATTAAAGCGGAGACTATATAATTTCCAACGCAATATTTTGGCTACGAATCAATCATCAAGGCTGACTGTAACAAAAGCATCTAGAAACGTATGCGGGAAATCACTGTCAGATTTTAGATAAGAATTTGTCAATCATTCAAGATTTAATAGCCGAAAGCGTGTGAAGTATTTTTAGGCAAATATCCGTGTTTTAATCTGGTTGCAAAATTAAATAGATATTTAATAACATCCGCTGTCTAAGTCTGTGGTCTCCCGTCTCATTGAGCATCATCTCAATCGTATTGTTATTATAGCCCGGAAAGTCTCAAGACTTATCAAAAGTCTTGACCCTAAGAAAGCCACAAAATCCCAATGGTTGCCCTTAAGAATATCAACCCGAAACTATCGCCGATTTAGCGAAATTATTTAACTGCTGCTTGAAGGAGAAATCGTTATTATTTCCCACAAAACAAACCAGAGACGAAACGTTGCAAGCCTATCAATGCTCTATATCTATTCCCGCGGAAAGAAGCCCGACGAACAAGTTCCACCAGATTTAACCTTCACGGCTAAGACCCGCCATGCCACGCCCATTGTAGCGAACCACCCTAATTCCCTTCGTACTTCATTGGTGCAAAGCAAGTTCCACTCGAGCAGCTTCTTCCCGCAGACCACTGCTTTATGGAACCGACTCCTACGAGGAAGCTTTCCCAATCACAACAATCTTAACCTGTTCAAGTCTAGGGTTAACAGTTATCTTCCCCACATATCTGTATAAACCGTGCCTCCTACTCCGTAACTCTCTAGCTCCTGGGCCTTGTACAGGGCGAACATCAGCGATAAAAGCGGGAAGAGACGCTGATAGCATAGAATATACGGTTATATCTAGCCTATTCAACTGTAAATTGATGAAACCTTATTGCTAATCTAGTACTGCGCTTAAATTCATAAAGTCCATAGCGACGGGCGCATCCGAAACGATTACCAAGAAATTATTTATAGAAAAGGCACAGGAAAGCTACTTTACTGCTATAGGAAAGTGACTGAAGACGATGCGCCAGGTCAGGGCCAATAATATTGCTGATTCATCTTTGGATTTAATCAAGAGTCTCTGAATATACAGCAGGAGCACCGGATCATATGTGGCAGCAATATTGAGAAGCATGGACGAAAGGTAGACTTATATATATATATATATATATATATATATATATATATATATATATATATATATATATATATGTAAGATAGGTTCTGGAGAGAAAAATTGTGTAGCAGGACACAGTGAACCAAATTTCTTAGCAGCAGACCTAGTAATGGATTCAATAAAATATTTCTACTTCATGTCAACTGAAAAATTTAGCCCGAGAAGACGCAATGAGTCATTCCCATGAAGGTTAGCATGGGTCATGCTGATGGGAGGAAGGAAGGAATCTTTTAGGTGATATATATAGTTTATGAAAAACTAGGTAATCCGTATGGGTAAACCTAAGGAGGATAAAATCCAGAGAACTCAATGTAAATCCAGAGCAAATAATTTAAATAAAAACAGACCACTTTAAGGTTCCATGTAATAAATTATTTCACCACAGCCCTTTTAAAAGGACTGCGGATCATCAGACTTTACTTCCAAACAAAAAATGAAAAGAAAATTTACACATTTTTGACGAGCCGTATAAAACATATGTAAATTAACAAAGTGAGGAAGTGAGGGGGGAGAGAGAAGACATAAGCGAGTTAGTAGACATTGACACATTTAAACGGTTAACTTAACGGAAGTTATATATTGATATAAAAGGGGTAGAGAAGAAAAAACCCATAGAGAGAAAAAGAGAGAAGGAAGTCATGAGAGAAGGTGTCACAAATTTTTTTTTTTTTTAAAAAAAAAAAAAATGGTTAGAAACAGACGCTGTTATTTTGTTTTTCTTTGAAAGTGTTATTTTGGGGTTTCATAAAGATTATAATGTTTGATATAAATTTGAATGTCTGAACTGTCTACAAATAATTTAATTTGATGTCTGTTAGTGATTTAAATTTTTTTTAAATTTTGGGGATTTTCTATGAAATAGTCGATTAGAAAAATATTTATAGAAAGTACATTAAAAGAATAAAATTTTATTTTAAAATATAAGTTTACTTCTAGTAATCTTTTTTTAATCTCTTTAAAAAAAATTATTATTGATTATTAAGTTGACATCTCTATCTGTTTGAATTTTGTTCATGAATTTAACTCGTGACTGTTTCTAGATAGGTAATCCCTTTTACTTAAATTTTAGTTAAGTTAATATGGGGTAATATTTGAAGGTAATATTAAAGATCTTGCTCTGTCATATACTGTACTAGCAGTAAAGCCCGGCGTTGCCCGGGGATGTAACAGTAAGAGATAGATCAAGTATCGACCAACATAAAGACTGAAAAATAAAATTGACAAAGATTATTGTTTAAAGTTGACGGACACGCATGTCTTAATTAGTTTTATTTTTTTTGTTTTTTGTTTTTGTTTTTTGTTTTTTGTTTTTTTTTTTACGAAATGGTCAAACCCAAACTCAAACAAAAACATTGTTTTCAATCGTTATGAGTCTACCGATTGAATAGAATTTTATTATAAACAATTGTCTTGTAAATGGAATTTTTAAAGCATTCTGAATGGGTTTTATAATAAGTATTAGGTTGGTGCAAAAATAATGTCGTTTTTCTTTTGAAGTTGAACGTCAAAAACGAGATTATTTTTGCACCAACCTAATATAACTCGATAACTAGATATTAATAAGTATAACTCTATATGAGTTGTCCCCCTTTCATTAATGCCTCTTAATCGTGTTTTCAAATTGATTTCGTGCAAAAACAATTGTGTTTTTCCAATTTTTGACGCTGTCAGAACCACCGCAAGCTAATTTTACGTAATCCTGTGAAGTTTTGTTGAAATCGGTTGAAAAATGTAGGAAATCCGATCCAATATATAAATGTACAGACACAAAAACACACACACACACACAATCTGCGTTTTATAATAAGTAAGATACACACCCATGTAAATATTACATATACACACGTTCCTTTACATGTGCAATCGCTCATACAGGTATCCATGTACCGATATACACAGGTAACTTCATGTATTAACACCTACCTAAATATCAAAAATGTTTCCAATTCAAATATTTTATCATCAATAATGATTATTAAAGGGTAATATATTTCAATTTAAATTAAATTATCAATTTAAAAATTTTCCTCCATATTATAAAGAATTTTAAACTCACACTTTCAATTGGAGAATATTAAATGAGAAATAACAGTACTGTAAGTCCTTCTTTTATAATATTCTATGTATCCATAAATATACACATACACACATATCCGTACACATACGCACATAGATATACATACATATCCATATATATACATATATTCACATATACACATACACACATATATATATGTGTGTGTGTATATACTCATACATACACACATAAATATGTAGATATACACACACATACATACATATGTACATATACACAGACATATACCCACATATATACACACATATATATATATACACATACACATACATATACACATATATACATGTACACATACATATACACATATATACACATATAGACACACATATACATATACACATACACACACATATACACATACACACAAATATATACATATACATATATACACCCACATGTGCGTGCATGCAAAAAGCACATCAAAATCCATACTTAATTACATTATTATATCTATATTCTCCCATATGATATATATATGAACTCACAACTTCTTATATTTATACATACATACATACACTATCTATGGAACGACATACATGTACCCATCTATATACACACACCCACACTCAAACATACATGTATAGAAATTATAAAAAATTGTATACATACACATCCACACATATACATGTACCCACATACCCCCCACACACACATATACACCCATATATACATATAACTACATATATTTAAAAAAAACAAATAGATCACCTATATACATACAAGTATATATACATACATATCCATAACCATACCCACCCACTACAAAAATGTACCCACAATACACAAAAATAACACATGCACGCCTATCTTTCCATATAAACGCATATACATATACATATCAAAAGACGTATCATTGTTCAAGTTCATTTACATAGTTATATACACACAGTTATGTATTCGCACTTATGTGTGCATAGCAACATTTCCAAAAACAAAAAAACAAGATTATGTAATATTAGTCTTCCTATATAGTTATTCCTAAATATATTTAGTTAGATTAGGTTGTTCTTATGTCAGCATTTAAAAATTAGTTCATTATGTTTGTTTAGTAATACATATATATATATATATATATATATATATATATATATATATATATATATATATGCAGAAATATATATATATATTTAAATGTTTTTATTAGTATAAGTATTTATACAAAGTTGTGCGTTGTTATCCATTACCGTAATTTTTTCATGATGCTTTTAAATGCAAAACGGTTGACAATGTGCTGACCGTTCATTACAGCGTGAAAAAATTATCCATTATGGAATTTTTTTCGTTTATGTTCTAATGTCATGGCCACGCGTGCATTAAAGCATGAAAAAAACTGTTTCTTCTCCACATACTGAAAAGTTACGGTGTCTCCGGCAAATATTTGAGTTGATCCAGTCACATCAAATCGTAAAATTAAAGTTACCCTGAACGGCCAACTCGTCTAGATCCTTTCCTGTCCCCCAGGGCTTCATTTTTAGTCCTACATTGTTTTTGATTTTTCAATAATGACCTTCCTGGTGGCATCAGCTCTCAACTGATGACACATCCATTTACTCTTGTCACGATAGTAATTCTGTTCAACAAGCTCAAAGGGGCAGCCAATGTGCAAAACAATCTACAGTTTCTCGCTACCTGGGACAAAAAATGGCTTGTTAATTTTAACGCCTCCAAAACTAAACTTCTCTCCATAAATCATCTGAGAGACCCTTTCATGGCTGATGCTAACCTCCAGGAAAGTGACTTGTTGGGCTTTCTCGAGCTAACATTCTCAGCTGACATGAAGTGATCAGACTATATTGAATGCATTGCTGGGTCAGCCTATGAAAGTTGGTTCAGTGTATCGCGCGAAACATTTTTCTATCCAGAATCTATCCTACATATCTATAAGTCTACCGTCTGTCTATGCTTATAATATTGCTGTCACATATGGTCTGGAGTTCCTGCTATTTACCTTGAGCACATTGATAAAATCCAAAGAAGAATCAGCAATATTATTGGTCCTGATCTGGCAGCTTCAGTCACTTTCCCACCGCCGCATGGTTACCTGTCTATGTCTTCTCTGTAAATATTTCGGATAAACTCTTCATTATGGTACCTAGTCTTTATGATTTTAAGCGCAGTACTAGATTGGCAATGAGGTCTCAACAATTTACAGTAGAAATGGCTTGACGTAACCGTAAATTCTATGCTAACAGTTTCTTCTCTCGAATTTCTCGCATGTGGAACTCCCTTCCGGCTCCATGTTTTCCAGCCGACTTTAATCTTCAAAAATTTAAGTGTAATTTGAATCACTATCTCCAGTCTTCTTGATTACTCTTTCCTCTTACCGCTCTTAAGTAATATTTTTGTTTTCCCCACCCAATAACCCATTATGTCTTAGTGGCTTTAGTGCGTGCGTGCAGATGGGTAAAATGTGTAAAAAAAACGAAGAAAAGAAATAATCTTCAAACACAGCTCTACAAATTCATCAAATAATTTTATTATTGAAAGTAAAGCAATCTTTTCTTACAAATTTTAATGTGGAAAAATGATACGCGATAAATTGGTTCTGAGAATGGTGTTTAGGAAAATAAATGCAACCAAGGTTCATGGAGAAATGTATTTTTTTTTAATTGTGCAATTATGAAGAAGAGCGTATATGAATGATTATTACGCAGAAAGCCAACATGTACTCTCTGTTACGTCTGCGCAGCGTAATGTAGCACTAGGCAGAAACTGTCAGTCAATCAGTTAAATATTAGTGCAAATACTGCTAATGACAGCTAAGCCCGAAATACACTCCTGTGCAAATTAGCTGAAACAACTGTTTTAGTTTCCTTTCTTTCGCCATACGTTTATTTTTAGACCCATTGGAGTTACAGGGTGTAATAGATTTCTATTTTCTCCTCAGATTAGGTCACTTGCAGTAGTGTGCAAAAATATGAATCTATTTCGGGGTGATGATGAAATTTGTTTGTCCTTGAAAAACATTGCGTCATCCGTGATTACATCAGATTTTCATCACGCCCAGACACTATTGTCTGAACTGTCGATTAGTTGTCCGACGACCATTGTCTGCGATAGACGTTACTCCAAGGAAGCATACGAAAATTGTAACGTACACACTGGCAAGCTTTACCAGTGAGCACATAAAAGTACTATAGACTGGCCCCCAAAATCTCCTGATTTAAATCCAGTCGAGAATCTGTTGTCAATCTTCAAGGAACGATTTCGTGGAATGGACATATGCAGTACTAACATGTCATGATTCATTAGAAAAATACGAAAAAAATAGTAAATAATAATGGAATTATTCGTTTTGTTTCAATTAATTTGCTCAAGGGTGTGTGTTGTGTTTTGTTTTTCGTCACTTTTTGTTTTCGTAATATAAACCGTGCAAACTGGTTTCTGAAAATACATTTTTAGCTAATAATAATTTTACAAAAGAAACATTTTCACTCAATAATTTTTTTGAGGATTCGAAAAGTTTAGAAATCAGTATCATTTCCATGTCAGTAGAAATATACTAAAGACTAAGTTTATTTAAGTTACCCTATTTATAGAGAAATTCCGGATTACAGGAAGTTAAAAGATACATTTATTAAATTTAGAAGTTTTATTAGTTAATAAATATATTTACCAGTTTTTAATATTGATTTTAGGGAGGAAAAGATGGTTAATCATTATCCTGGATTATCCCTCATTTTTGAGCATACAACACAGAAATGGTTGTCTGCTTTTTCAAAGCTTTTGAGCTGCATTTGAAACACCTTCGCTGACTGGCCAACATATGCTAGTGTGGAAATTTTAATTTAACAATGCTCTGTGATCCTACTTTTATATAGAATTGAGATCTTAGAAAACTTAAATCTATTGATTTTTTTCTACAATTATAACTAATTTTATATATATATATATATATATATATATATATATATATATATATATATATATATATATATATATTTGGTTGGATAGATGTGAGTTTGTGACCCTGGGTTTCCAGCTTTTGCGATCGTCAGACAAACTGATTAATTTTTTTTAAATTTTGGGTTTATGTAGATTGCGTGTATTGGTGTTATTATGGAAGTGGTGGGGGAAACGTCGTCGCGGTGTCATCGTACTAACGCAAACATCGATGTATGTCCATACGCCTAATGGAGTACGCAGACACATACATACTTGGTCGTCCGTCGGGACTCATACAAATATAAACATATGTGGACAGTTTCGGATATGACATATGTATGTATACGGGTGGTGTTGTGTCTATACATACGCATTTGTATGTTAAAATTCAAAAATTCGAAAATTTCTCGTGAATGTCTCGTGAATGTCTCGTGAATGTATACATGTCATATTTTTATTTTTCCACTGAATAATATTTCCTCGCATGTATGTATAAACGTGTGGTGGGGTTTGTGTAAAATTATGATATGTAAAAATTATTATTATTTTTATTTATTTTTAAATTTTTGAAAAAAGGGGGGTTTATTTGTTATATTTAAAGCTGGTTATTTGTTTGTTTTTGATGACTGTGTATATGTAACAGGTAGAAATTTCGGTTTGTAATCCTTATTGGTTGTTTTATATAAATATAAATATACATACATATGTCAAATCTCAAACTGTCCACTTATGTTTATATCTGTATGAGTCCCGGCGGATGAGCAAGTGTGTATGTGTGTCTGCGTACCTCATCGGGTGTACGGACATGCAACTATGTTTGCGTTAGCACGATGACATCACGACGACGATTCCCCCCACTCCCATAATAACACCAATACACGCAATCTACATAAACCCGAGATTTTAAAAAAGTAATCAGTTTGTCTGACGATCGCAAAAGCGTGAAGCCCAGGGTCACAAACTCACATCAATCCAACCAAATATATATATATATATATATATATATATATATATATATATATATATATATATATATATTTCTTACGACTACATCATGATGAAACACCTGTTACTGTATATTCGCCGAAGTTAAGCAATGTCGATCCTAGTCAATACCTAATATCGTGGCCGCTGGAGAACATGCGGGCAATAATGGCTAGGAATTGTTCATCGGATAGCTGAGTTCTAGTTCCCTTTGGGTTTGTTATATTCATTTCATTATATTTACTGATGCATGCCATTAATTAACCCATAGCTGGGGAGAGAAGATGTGGTTTCATACTTTTTCCATGGGTAATTGTGCCCTCCTATTTCAAATTCCGTGTCATTATCCATTAGACCCGTTGTACATCCAAGCTTACAACACCTGGTATTACCAAACGGTTACCGATATATGTACTGACCAAGTTCGACGTTGCTTAAATTTGGCAGGGATATTAACTGAACAAGAAAGAAAGAAAGAAAGAAATATGAGCAGACTGAGATAGATAGATAGATAGATAGATAGATAGATAGATAGATAGATGGATAGATAGATAGATAGATAGATAGATAGATAGATAGATAGATGGATAGATAGATAGATAGATAGATAGATAGATAGATAGATATTAGGTTGGTGCAAAAATAATATCGTTCTTTGACGTATTTTTTAACGTCAAAAAACGATATTATTTTTGCACCAACCTAATAGATAGATAATGGAAGGAATGAAATATGAACTGAAATAGATAAATAAAAATGAATTGAATAAGAAAGAAAGAAAGAAAGAAAGAACGAAAGAAATATTAGCAGACTAAGATAGATAGATAGATAGATAGATAGATAGATAGATAGATAGATAGATGAAAAGACTGATATATGAACTGAGATAGATAAATATAAATAAACTGAATAAGAAAGAAAGAAAGAAAGAAAGAAAGAAAGAAAGAAAGAAAGAAAGAAAGAAAGAAAGAAATACATATGAGCAGACTGGGATAGGTAGAGGAACTGAATTAGAAAGAAAGAAAGAAAGAAAGAAAGAAAGAAAGAAAGAAAGAAAGAAAGATGAGCAGACTGGGATAGATAGATAGATAGATAGATAGATAGATAGATAGAAATACATATGAATAGACTGAAATAGGTAAATTCTAACACACATACGTCTTTACATTGTATTTACGTAGTATATCATATGGTTAAAGTCTCATATATCTATCCTTAAATCTCCTCCACTCCTGCTAATATATTTCATAATTGAAGTTTCCAGCTCACTTCTTATCCCATCTTCCAAAATGAGACTCATATTTTCTAATTATCATCTCAAGCAGAATCACTTATCAACTCAGCGCTAAATTTTCATTCAGCAATGTCACTTTTATGACCCTGTTGATGTAAACACTGCTGTCATTAAAGAAACTAAACTATTTAGGCGAATAATAATTCCCACGTAGCCAGCAACCCGATTGCAACAACAAAACAGGTATATTCGGCCAATGACCATAATTTCATATAAAACGTAAATAATAACTAAAAATATATTACAAACAAACTAAAATAAGAAGATTGTTTTGTTTTGTTTTATTTTAAACATATTTTTATTTTTCATTAGTGGGTGATAATGTCATTTCACGTCGAGCTGACCCTGATAATGGGTGAGCTATGGAAGAAGGGTTTATTCTTCCATTTTCATTTACCCCATTATGAGCATTATCCATGATATAATAACATCGTATTTTGAAATGGAAAGGCTGAAAGTAAAAGGAATGACAAACATGCTTTGTTCTCAGAGAGACTTTTATACCGCTTAGTCATACACAAATGTATATATAAATATTTATACGTTTTTGTTAAATTTCCCAGAATAATTCTAAAGATAAGACAATTCGGATAAAGAGAAGACAATTGGAAAATATATTTCTCAGTCATTGCCGACGCGTTTCGTCAATCCTATTTTATCATGGCAAGTTTGAAAGCGAAATGTTTTTAATTTCATTAAATTCAAATATAAAGGAAACGTTCGTGTGTAAGCCTCCTTCTGGCGTGTGTCCTACGCCGAGAAACTATAACATATATCTACACCACAATCAAAGTGGAAAGAGAATTAAAAAGATAGGGTTTTGCATATAATATGGAGATTCGTCTGTGTTTCTGGAGAAGCCATATTTAGGATTCGAGTGGACCGGACTTATATGCTATGTCGATATCGTGGACATATTCCGCAAGCAGGAAACGGACAGTCCTGGGATTTCCCCATCATGAGGACAACGAACCGGAGATAGTTCTATATATCCTTCTATATTTCCCAAATGGAAATGGCGCTATGGGCTTGTAAGCTGCACAACGTGCCGGATGAGGCAGGCTTATCCCCAGGAAAAATACAACTACATGGTTTGACTCCTACAAGCTGAATAAAGGACTGCCACTTTCGTCACTATGCAGTGACAACAAACACTAAACGGCCGTCACGTGAGATAATCGCATTTTTTATCCCTACATCATCTTTTATTCCTTCGCGTAAGATAAAATTTTCTCTGTGTCTCTATCTGACATCAGATGACCGAAACATTACATAATTTCCTATCAGCTTTTGATATACAGGGTGTTTCAAAAAACTGATATCCTCTCGTAATCTAATAACTTTACCAAATTTCGTTCAAATGATGTAAAAATTTTAACAGAATGTTGAGAAACAACTCTAAATTCTGCTTAATGTTTTGTTTTTTTTTTCTTTTGAGATACAGGAATGCCATTCACTGGAAAAGAAAAGGCGCTTTATGCGCTAGAATATTCTCAAATACAGTCGAACAAAACTGCGCAGTGTTCATTTGTAAAAAAAAATCGTGAAAAATGCACAGCTGCAATACAGATTTGGATATGACACAAAGAGCAAACATGATGGTTGTAAGTGCAGTGCAAAAAGATCTGGATGACCATCAGTATCGGAAGAGTTGTTCGAACGGTAATTTTTTTTTCTTTTTCTTTTTGTAGGTGGGGGGTACAAATCCCCAGGATTCCTTAAGAAGTCAGGAAATCCAGATACCACTAAAGACAGTTTGGTATGTCAAAAGGAAACACTTGCGAATGATACAAGAATCTACATCTCGTCCAGACCTTAAAGACAAATGCAGATAATCGAAACGTTCATGAAATCCATATATCCTTGAATTTTTCAATTTCATTTACCTGGACTATGTAGTTACTCAGATATTTACATCACTATGCCTATCGAATATTTTGAGGCTGTATATTACTAACAAATGGGATTTACAACATAAATCTTGACATTTAATTTGCATAACAAGCTTAAAATGCATATTTCAATACACACTTCATCTGTGAGGGCTGCTTGGACACAGAGAACAACTATCTTTGTTACCCCCAGCTTCACATGCCCATTATAGGCATTATTATATCAACAGAAACTTTTTGACTAGCTGATATGTTTTTACGGCTTATCACCCTTTGTAGTTTATTTAAAGCTGAAGCATATTTTGAATTGTAAGAATAATTCTGGCAAGCGAATATTACCGTAACAATTTTGGAGTATAGCAACGATTTTGAAACCATTAAATTGTTTAAAAATATTTAGATTTCGGCATTAATTAACAGATACAATGTTGATATGCCACTAAAAATCAACCAACCAACCAATCTATCATCTGAAGATTATCCAATAACACGCCAACCAAAAACATTTTCAATGAAGCGTGTATGTAACGGCGTTAAAAGACAGTGGTTTTTCAGTAAAATTTACATTTACACCAAACAGAACGAAAAAGTTCCAACAGAAACATCATATGATAAAAATGTAAAAACAAATATAACCAAAATATTCATCAATCTCACAAAAAACACTTACCAATATCAAGTAAACTGCACAAAACATTCATTGCTATAACTGTACCAAAAATACATCAGTACACCACAAATACCCACTACATTCTCTTGTAACTGAAGAATAACGTCAAAATGCCCACTAAATGATAATTTCTTAAAGAATAACATAATAGACAAAACTACACTAAGATGCAAAGGAAATGCTGAAAAATTATATGTAAGAATAACAGAAGCATCCTGGAAACAGAGACACTATTTACACAAATAGAAATATATGCAGATAGCACAAGCCTATCTAAAACTTTGCTATAGCTGTAATGACAAAATCACCCGTGCACCAGATGTCTGCACTATTCTGCCTTTAATGAAGCCATTAATTGTAAGATGGAGGGTAATGGTAACCACAATGGCACCAGTTGTGCTTACTGAATAAAATTGTGGCGGACTTCACCACATTAATTTAACTTAGATTAGGAAACCAAACTGACGTGAAGAAAAAAGGATAAGCCAAAGACATCAATACATGGACCCAATTTAGGAGCACGAGTAACTATTTTCCCATAGCTGGGACCCTAAGAGGTGCTGCCTCCCCATCAAATTGGTTCTAGGAACAACAACAATTAAGAGGTAGTTCCACGCTCCTCAAAACCTCCCGATCAGAGGCCTTGCTACCGGATGTAGCTTATCGTCATACACAGGCCGTATAAAAGTTTGCTTATGACTTCAAGAGGCTTCACTTTTTACTGATGCTGTTGAAACCTTGTTGTCATTATCACATTTCTTTATTTATTACTGGCTCCTATATCGTATTTATTTCTACGCTAGGTCTACTAAGGAGATCCTCATAGCTGAAACGTTGTGATAACAAATAAAACGGTGACATTAGTTTGCGTGTCAAGAATGGAAATAACTCCTCATCCTCGAAAGTCAGTCATAAATTATATTCGTTATTCCACGTATTCTTAAGCTATGACATTTCTGTTTTTCTAACATCTTTGTTTTTCTGGCATTAATGTTTTTCTAACATTAATGTTTTTCTGACACTACTGTTTTTATATAAATACTCCGGCCAATATATTCTTTGGCCTTCTTGTATTACTTGAAGTTCGGAGATGAAGTATTCTAAACATTTTTATATACGTACAATTATCTTTGTTGCTTTTTTCTTTAACTGCCGATATATTCTTCAGCTTTCTTGACCTTTTGGAATTTGTATAGCATTTTTCTTAATCTCCAGCCATATTGGCATCTTTGCTTTCCAGGAATATTTGCAGAAAATTTGTAAAACAAAAAGTTATTCTAATGTGTTGCTTTACACAAACACACATATACATACACATACACACTTATATATATATATATATATATATATATATATATATATATATATATATATATATATACCAAATTATATGAAAGATTTTATCTTAAACAAAGTTATTTTGTAATATGGTAAATCTTAAAATATCTGAGGAAAATTGTTTTATTATTATCGCTAAGAGAAGAAGAAATGTTTGTAGACTTGAAGCAATCTGGTAATGCCTGCTCCAAAATTTGGATTTTTGTTTCCGAAGAATATCAAGTTTTATGGTCAGAATGTTATGGAAAGATTTAAAACTAAACCTAAATGGAAGGCTGGAACACGATGTATATTAACTGGCAAAGAAAGAAAGAAAGAAAGAAAGAAAGAAAGAAAGAAAGAAAGAAAGACCAAAAACGCCGATGAGAAAGAAAGAAAGTAAGAAAGAAAGACCAAAAACGCAGATGAGAAAGAAAGAAAAAAAGAAAGAGAGAAAGAAAAAAGACCAAAAACGCCGATGAGAAAGAAAGAAAGAAAACCAAAAACGCCGATGAGAAAGAAAGAAAGAAAGATCAAAAACGCCGATGAGAAAGAAAGAAAGAAAGACCAAAAACGCCGATGAAAAAGAAAGAAAAAAAGAAAGAAAGAAAGAAAGAAAGAAAAAATACCAAAAACGCCGATGAGAAAGAAAGAAAGAAAGAAAGAAAGAAAGAAAGGCCGATGCAAAAAAAGAAAGAACGAAAGGGTGAAATGAAAGAACGAAAGAAATGTGTGTAAAAAAGGAACAGACCAAAAAAGCTGATGAGTAAGAAAGAAAGACGAAAAAAAGAGTGCAAAAGAAAGAAAGAAAGAAACAGGCAAATTAAGACGATGAGAAAAAAGAAAAAAAAACAAAGAGAAAATGAAAACGATTCAAAACAAACAATGATGATGTGAAAGAAAGATACAATGGCGTTAAGAAAGAACAAATTAAAGAGAGTCAAACGAAGACAATGAGAAAGAAAGAAACAAACAATGAGGATAAGAAAGAAAGAAAGAAAGAAAGAAAGAAAAAAAAAGAAAGAAAGGTAGGTAGGTTAAATTAAAAGAAACAGATATATGAAGAAGTTATAGAAGCAGCGATGTAAAAATAAGATGGAATGATATGAACGGAGAAAGTAAAACGAATGATCGAATAAATGCTAGAATAAATAAATATCGTTTTCATAACGAAACGAAAAAAAAATTAAAAAAAATAAAAATCATATAAAGAATAGGAAGAAAGTAATTCACGTATGTTATATGAAATTACTGTTTACCATTACTCGTCTTTTTTGTCTACCCATTTTTTCCTCCCGCCGCTCAGATGCAAACCGCGGTTCACTATCTAAAAAGGGGAGAAAAAAAAACGAAACGAACGCCCAATAATGGCGTCCCTTTCTCATCATTTGTAAATTCGATCGAGCATTGTCCATTTATTTTGATTGACTCTTGGAAACTTGTATTCCTTATTTAATCTATCATGATTTTTATTTGCCCTTTCTTCCTTTTTTTTTTCCTTTCGAGGGAAGTAAAAAGCGGTTTTTTTTTTCTATCATGTTTATATTTTGTAAACAATAGTTAGCCGTTTGACAGGAAAACAAGAAGAAACAATATTTCACAAACGAAAAAAACCCTATACACACATACACACGTGTGTGTGTGTGTGTATGTGTGTCTCTGTCTGTCTGTCTGTCTGTCTGTGTGTGTGTGTGTGTGTGTGTGTGTGTGTGTGTGTGTGTGTGTGTGTGTGTGTGTGTATCTTCTTACACATAAATAATTAAAAGCAAGATTAAAAATTTCTGTATAGAAGAATTATCTCGAGAAATTCCACGGTGGTACATATAATTGAAACTGATAACAGAAAATCTACTACCTTAAATTTGTTACTAACATACGATTGTTAGATATTCCATAATCTTAAAATAGTGACCAAGACTACTCTGTTACGAAACCGAACAATTCTCTTCTTTTCTACACTCCGTTCCACCCTCATGGCTCTCCACAATTTCTTATCCTTTGTATCCCCACACAATCTGTGTCCCCTTACAATTCACCCCTTTCTCTGTTCTGCCATCCATTTGCAAAAGCTCGTTAGGCAATTTGTTAGATATTTGCCCATGCCTTTGAAATCGATACTGTGAGTGTCAAATTTGCCAAAACTTCTTCACAGTTGAACTTGAAGCAACAGAAATGTGGCTCTGCAGAAGGATATTAAGAATACCATAAACCAAACTACATCCGCGTCCTGGGTAAGATGATAAACTACATCCGCATCCTGCGTATGACGATAAACCAGATCCGCGTCCTGGGTACGACGATAAACTACATCACCGTTCTGGGTAAGGCTATAAACTACATCAGCGTTCTGGGTATGACGATAAACTACATCCGTGTCCTGAGTAAGACGATAAACGACATCCGCGTCCTGGGTATGACGATAAACAACATCCGAGTCCTGGGTGAGACGATAGACTACATCACTGTTCTGGGTAAGACGATAAACTACATCTGCGTCCTGTGTAAGACAATAAACTACATCTGCGTCCTGGGTAAGACGATAAACTACATCCGCGTCCTGGGTAAGACGATAAAATGCATCCGCGTCTTGGGTATGACGATAAACTATATCCGCGTCCTGGATAAGACGATAAACTACATCCGGCATCAAGGCGTTTGATCAGGTTTTGAGGAGCATAGAACCACCTCTTAATTCCTGGTGTTCCCAGGTCCACCCTGACCCGGGGTGGTAGCACCTGTTAGGATTCCAGCTATGGGCAAATAGTTAACTCCTCCCAAACTGGGGTCAGAACTCTATGAAAGTGTATAAATAGGTTTTAATACCAGGAATACTTTGTCAAAATTATTACCAGCAATACATTTTTTGAAAAATATTACCAGCGATAAATTTTTGGAGAAAAAAATATTACCAGACATTTTTTGAAGTAAAATATTATTACCAGCAATATATTTTCGAAGGAAAAAAATATTACCAGCAATACATTTTTGAAGTAAAATATTACCAGCAATAAAAATTGTCGGCATTAAATAACACATTGTGGTTGATATGCCGTAAAACAAATCAAACCAAACCAAACCTGAAATTTCTAGGGCACATAATGAAGAAAGAGTGCTTGGAAAATGTGATACTCACAAGACAGATTGAAGGCAAGAGGAACAGAGGAAAACAACGTATAACTTACCTAACGAGCTTGAGTAAATGTGTGACGGAACAGGTTTTAGGAGAGATAACAAAAATACAAGATTTATTACGAGCTGCAAAGGACAGGAAATTGTGGAGAGACATCATCACCCACATCCTGAAGGGACATGGCACATAGAAGAAGTCCGTTTCGTTTTCATTTTCTTTAAAACTTCGTATCCTCAGCATCCTGGAGAATCACATCTCTGTTGCCTGTACCCTCCTCTTTATCTGTAAAAAAAAATGTCCACAATTAACACAATGTTGATATTTGTCGAACAATTTTAGCTAAAAATGGATTAAAATCCAAAAGTATACACCCAAACAATGTTTACCTCTAGACCCAATCATAAACAGGGCGAATGTTTACTTATAGTCCAAAACTGTGGTTCTTAACCGGGAGCTATATGGCCACAAGGATCACTATTACATTTTAGGGGGGAGGGGCATATAAAAAAATTGGGGATTTGAGGGGCCACAAATTCATTGAAATGGGCCACAGTGCTACAACCTTGTTGTCCTCTATGTTTCAATTCTAATAAATTTAAATTATGCAATAAAATAATTTCCACGTGATTTTATATTAATAACGCGTATTTACGGAGAATTTATATGCAGAACTTTTTTTTTATTTTGTTTAAGTTTTCAAATGTGTGTGTGTGCATTTATGTGCAAAACATTTTTGCCGAAATAAAAGTTTATTTCATTTAAATTGGTTTGGCTTTTGAAACCAAGCAGTTTTGAAGTTTATATGGAGGAATATCACAGTTTTTTTGTTCCGGAAAATGTAAAATATGTTTTTGTTAAAGTTAATGGCTATGAGGAGGGGGAGGTCATCAAAAAATCATAAATCAAAAAGGTGCCATGAATAAGTTGAGAACCACTAGTCTAAAAAAAATGTTGAGAACCACTAGTCTAAAAAAAATGTTGAGAACCACTAGTCTAAAAAAAATGTTGAGAACCACTAGTCTAAAATATACCCGACCAAGGAATGTGGTTCACCCGAGTAGTTAATATGGTAGTAGGGAGAGACTCAACACATCCCACTTTTGAGAGAGAGAGAGTTTGGAAAATAATTCTTCAGAATTGTATAACAAAATATAATGTATATGACATAAAAACATATTTAATGCCTAAATATTAAAACTTAATTACTAGAAATAAACAAAACCTAACCAAATGAATATATTAAGCCGACTAAGTTGTCTACAGCTTTCGAAATTTTGTTCAGTTCTTTGGTATGAATTATTGGGGAGAGATTTTTTACGGTGACCGGTGTTTCGATGTGACGTATTTTTTTGCGTTTTTTTATACCGTAATGGTCACTCTGTACAAGGTCAGGGCTCACTCGTTGTAGAGGGTCATATTAATACGTTGTTTACACGGATACAAGGTAGAAATAACGGTCAACCTTAGACTGGAACATGTTAAGATTGTAGGAGTCGGTTCCACAGAGCAGTGGTTTGCGAGAAGAAGCTGTTCGAGTGGAGCTGACTTGTTACCGATGGAATACGGGGGTATGTGGGTAATTTGCTACAATGTAAGTGGCATGGCAGGTCTTAGCCGTGAAGATCAGTCTAGGCGGAACCAAGGAATGTAGTTCGTCCGAGGATTTTCCGTGGAAGCAGAGATAGAGCAGTGAGAGGCATACCACATCCTTCCTGTGTGAGAGAGAGAGGTTGGAGGGTGGAACTCACAAGGACTCGGAGACGCTATTGGACTCTATCGACGCTAGAATCTGCGATCTGGGCAGCCCTCGCCCAAATATGACAACAGTACATCATTCTTGGCCTGATGTCACTCTTGTAAAGGTAGAGGATGGCATGTGGAGTCAGATACTTACTGGGGCAGTGCAGGGAGTCGACCATTTTCCCGACATCTTAAGCGATGGCTTGTATGTTCGAGTTCCACTTGAGGTCAAATGTGAGTTTAAGGCTGAGGCGTCTAACGTCCGTAACGTCATGAATATGGTAATAAAGATTAAGAACAGTCCGAACGATATAAATAGTGTAGTTACAATACTTCATCTCAGAAATATAGAGAAATCCTGAAGAAAACCGAACAGCCGAAACGTCATGAATGCGGCAATAAAGATGAAGACAACAGTCCGAACGATATAAATAGTGGAAATAGTTACAATACCTCATCTCAAAAATATAGACAGATCCTGAAGAAGGTCGAACAGCCGAAACATCATGAATACGGTATTAAAGAAGAAGACGATATAATGTAAATAGTTACATTACCTGATCTTAGAAATATAGACAGCGTATATCACATACGTAAATTATATTTAACTTTGACTATTTGTGTATTCACTTGAACACTAGCATAAGCATAACAGATTTTAAAGAAGAAAAATGTTTTAAAATAAACACCTGTTTATTTTTACGTTCAGCAAACAAATTTTTATTTTTAAAACAAACCACTCTCTTGCGCAGAAAAAACAATAAAGATTTATACTAAAATAAAGAACGTATTATATTCTTTCTCTGACAAACACTCCAAAGTTTCTTACAAATTCCCATATGTCTAAAATAGATGATTCCAAAAAGAAATCAATGACAGAAACAAATTGCAAACAAATAAATAAACAATATATATATATATATATATATATATATATGTATATAATTTTGTTTTTATATTCAAAAATTGGCTCACTGCCGCAGATTCCATAAAACTTGGATTTGTTTTTTTTTCTTAATTGTTTCTTTTATTTATATTTCATGTATACAGCGATACTTACAGAGTATGTTTGAAAAAAATGAACATACATCCTCCATTTATCGGCTTTAAAACTGTAAAAATATAAGAAAATTTGATTTGCAATTCTTTTATATGATTCACTAAACAGCCCTATGAACAATTTTGGTCACCCTACAGGGGGAAAATTAAAATGGGGGGGAGAAAATACGTCGTTGAATTTCCACATATATACCTTCTGTGTATTTGTTATAAATTTCATATAACTCTCACAGTCGCTGGTTAGTAAGACTAAGTAAAACATTAAAAAGAAAAAGGTTGACTGAATAAATTAATTATTGAGAAACATGTACACTTTGCGATGGGTAAATTGTCGGCATTTTATATTTTTCATTTCGCACATGCGCGTTGTTTGTTTTGATTATATCGGCTGCACAGTAAAGTAGGGTCAGCTGGGCACCGTCTGTGAGAAAAAGAGCATCGTGACACAATTCACTCCGCTAGAAATTTAGAAACAACATGCTGTACTGCTTGGCATTCGCGCTGGGAGCTCCAATACGAACATTACAGAGTGTTTGGGTATCAATCTGAGGAGATTGCAGGGTAATCGGAAAGAGTTTGATGAGTCTAATGGTGGTTACGAAGGCACGGCAGCTCGGAAATTTCACTCTGATCGTTCTGATAAGAAAATAACTCCTAAATTTGTTAGTGAGGACCTCAAACACAACAGGGAGGCCTACATCAAGTGCCTTGAGGAGGCAGCGCTGTTCTGGGTCAAGAGGGTGTATGATGAAAGACACTATGTCTGACAACAGGACCCTCCACAATGCCACACAAGCAGTAGAACCATGGCTGTCAGAGAATTTCTGCAACCATATCACTCCTTACATCTGGCCACCTATCTCCCCAGACTGCAACCCCCTTGATTATTATGTGTGGGGTGCAGTTGAGCGAGATACCAACAAATCTTCTTGTAACACCAAAGATAAACTGAAGGCAAGGATTATGGCAGCATTCACCAACATAAACAAGATGGCGGTCCAGAAGAGTTGAAGGAGATTCCGAAGATGTCTAGTTGAAGACAATGGCGATTTTGTTAAATAAGTTTACTCTCTATTATTTCAAGATATTTTTGTGTAATTTTGGTAAATATATTTGTTAAAATGAGATGTCAATATTATTTTCATTTTGGCTTCATTTAGACGACAATTTATCCAACGCACCCTGCATATCTGTTAAAATGAGATATTTTTATTTTTCATTTCGCGCATGCGCGTTGTTTGTTTTGATCTTGATTTTATCGACTGCAGTAGGGTCAGCTGGGTACCGTCTGTGAGAAAAAGAACATCGTGACGCAATTTTTTTCATTTTGGTTTCATTCAGACGACAATTTATCCATCGCACACTGTACATCTGTTGAAATGAGATGTCACTGTTATTTTCATTTTGGCTTCATTTAGACGACAATTTATCCATCGCACACTGTACATCTGTTGAAATGAGATGTCACTGTTATTTTCATTTTGGCTTCATTTAGACGACATCCATCGCACACTGTACATCTGTTGAAATGAGATGTCACTGTTATTTTCATTTTGGCTTCATTTAGACGACAATTTATCCATCGCACACTGTACATCTGTTGAAATGAGATGTCACTGTTATTTTCATTTTGGCTTCATTTAGGCGACAATTTATCCATCGCACACTGTACATCTGTTGAAATGAGATGTCACTGTTATTTTCATTTTGGCTTCATTTAGACGACAATTTATCCATCGCACACTGTACATGTGATAATTTTAATGACAAGAAGCATGCATTTTGATCAGCAATTCGTAAAATAAAGAAATTTAATCTCTTCATCTCTAACAAGAGATCAAGGCATCAGAAGATGTTGATTGACATTATATTTGAATATTTGAAGATTATAGCTATCAGGGAAGCAGGTAAGAGGAAGGGAGTTCCACTGACGGGAAGTGCGAGATAAGAAACTTGGAGTAGAAGAGACAGCTACATTTAACTGTTTTGAGATTAAAAGGGTGGGACGGAGATGCCAAACTAGTAGCACGCTTAAATTCTTGCAGTTTAGGTGACAGTGAAAATAGCTCGTCGGAGAAGTTGCCATGAAAATATTTTTAGAAAAGACAGAAGGAAGCTACAGCACGTCTGTGCGAAAGTGACTGAAGACGGGATGCCAGATCAGGACCAATAACATTGCATATCTGTTACTGGATTTTGTCGAGGACCTCAAGATGAACAGCGGGGGCACCAGACCATATATGGCAGTAAACCATATATGGCAGCTTATCAACCCGTACAAGGACGAATGGTTGCTTTGTAGAGTAGAAGGATGGTCTCAGGTGAGAAAAAACCTTCTGGCGCAACACAGAGAACCAACTTTTCTTGCGGTACAATATAGAGAATTCACCTTCTCTCCGTCCCGCGTGTGGAACTCCCTTCCGGCTCCAGCCATCTCCAAATGTTTAAATGCAATGTCAGTCGCTATTTACTGTCCTATATATAATTCTTTTCTCTTCCGCTCATTAGTAATGTTCTTCTTCCTAATCCTTCCACACCCAATAACCTAACCCCTCATGTTGGGTAAGACGATAAACTACACCCGCATCCGGAGTAAGACAATAAACTACACCGTCCTGGGTAAGACGATAAACTACATCCAACAGCAAGGCCTCTGATCAGAAGGTTCTGAGAAGCGTGGAACTACCTCTTAATTGTTGGTGTTCCCAGGTCCGCCCTAACCCGGGTTGTAGCGCCTTTTAGGGTCCCAACTAGGGGCAAATAGTTACCGCCAAAAGAGACCAAAACACTATGAAAGCATAAAAATAGGTTTTAATACCAGCAATAAATTTTTGGAGGAAAAATTATTACCAGCAATACATTATTAAAGAAAAAATATTACCAACAATACCAAAAAAAAAAATATATTACCATCAATAAAATTCTTGTCGGCATTAAATAACCAATTGAGGTTGATATGCCGTAAAACAAAACAAAACAAACCAAACCAGATTGTTGGAAATTCTCTTCTGTAGTTCCTAATGTTAAGAACTTTGGTAAACCATCAGATCCCTCAATTTATCATTCTATTAGTCTTTCACATCTTTCAGGCAAAGTACGAGAGATCCTAATCAATTACGATTTGGTAAATCGGCATTCTTTCAAATAAACAACATGGTTTTTATTTCTCTGGGTCAGTGTTTCTCACCATTTTTAATCAAATAAGAATGGTATCTAGGGGCAAATGAAAATATCACAGAACACTTAGCAAAATTTTTAAAGGGCATATATTGAAATGTTATGAAATAAAACAATAGATTTAAAAATGTGTATACAAATATAAACTTACTTTATTTTAATGTTTCTATTCAACTATTTGTGGAGCTTATTTAGTATGAAACCTATGCCTGGTGTTTTTTGTTTGTTTTTTTTGTTGTTTTTCCGCAATTTCTTCAATGATAAGCAAAATTTCATTCTTCTTCAGTTAAGTGTCGCATTTCTCGCTTCTTATTTTTTGTTATTTATAATCATTAAGCCTAATTCCCATAAATAAGAAGTAGAAAATTGCAATAAAACTGATAAAGCCTTTTTGTTTTTAGCTTGTCGGAGTTAGCTCCTCCTTAATTCCCAAATTGTCACTAGGGGTCATTGTCCCTATACTATAAATACTGGGCGACTTCTCGCCTCGTTCTCTTTTTCATTTCTTCATTTCAGCGACTACAATGTAAGCTCTCTTAGAAGATCCGCGTCTTCCTATTTGTGGGAGACGCCATGAACATTATACACACATACACGTACGTATGAACAAAGGCTATATATTGAAATGTTATTAAATAAAACCATAGACTTTTTAAAAAATACACACACAAATATGCACTTACTTTATTTCAATGTTTCTATTCAACTATTTGTACAGCTTATTTAGTAAAATAATAACACTGTACCATTACTACTTCCACATATGACAATATTTCGCGGCACACTTCAGAAGATTTATCCTGGTGACCGGGAAGGTTTTATCATCTGTCATCTCTTCGGGCAGAGTGCGACTCAGTTGCGGCTCCGTCAGAGGACAGAGGCGCAACTGGGGAAAATACAACTGTGAGGTGCCCAGCTCTGGGGAAAAGCTGCCCGAGGTTGTATTCTCTCGTGGCAGCGCAACCGACGGACTCGGGGAAATTTTATCATTGGCCCCAGTGTACGTGATCAGGTTCCTCACATTAAACTCGACTTTGTGCCACATCCCATCACAAGAGGGGCACATCCCGTCACAAGATGGTCACATCCCGTCACAAGAGGCTCGCGCTGCACACTAATGTCCAGCAGCACGGAGGTTGAGAATCTCTGGTCGAGGTCAACTGCCGATGTATTCACAGTTATAACTGAATTTCTCTATGAGGCCTTAGGTCAATGATTCCCAACGTGGGGCATGGTAATACAGGGTGTTCCAAAAGTCTTGAGAACATTTTAACATTGAATATCCCGAAAACTACAGCATATTTCATTCTCAACTGACAGCATGTTTTCATTCTCAACTCGGAGCTACACTACTTCTTTTTTCTAGATACCTCCGTGCCCCTTCAGGACGTGGCCGATCAAGGCTCTCCATAAATTCCTATCCTTCAAAACTCTTAGCAATGTTTATCTTTTTACTATCCCTCCAATTCCCTTGTTGAATTGGTTACTTGCCCCTGTTGCCTTCAAAATGTCCCGTGAATGTCTAAATCGCCAACCTTGTTTCCTCATTAGGCGTGATAGAAATTCCAACAGTCTCTTTCTTATTCCAATTAAAAGTGTCCTTTTTGTTCCCATTTTCCGTAAAACTTCCTCGTTGCTCACATGCTCCGTCCACGATATTCTCAACAGCCTTCTGTAGAACTATCTCTCTGTCCCGTGTTCATTGCCATGACGTAGCAGTTCCGCAACGTTTGCTTCGATTCTAACGATATTTAAAAATTCAGCTCCGTCATCTGTTCTTGTATTTACGACTTTTCAGTCAATGTTCATGAGCCAAGAAAATAAAGCTTTAATTCGATGAAGTGAGATTTTGATTAACCGAACAGATGATAGCGTCAAGACGCTAAAAGATGAATGTAAATGGAAAATCGAGACAACTTCTCCAAACTGACTTTTGAATTCATTTGAATACTATTCACTGATCTGACGTTATTCATTAGACTATATTCATCTATCTAATAATTTTTTTTTCTATTCGCGGCTACACATTAATTGTCAGAATGGCCATCAGTAAAAGGATGAGCCTGAAATACGATTTGCAAGTCCGGAACACTATAATCAAACAGACGCGGAAGTTTAAATATCTGGGCAGAGTCTTGACAGAGGACGGTAAATGCGACACTGAGATCCGTAGACGCATTGGGATGACCAAAGACACATTCCAAAAGCTGGGTAGAGTATTGCGAGACAGGAGGATTTCTTTGATAATAAAAAAAGAATACTGAGCTCGTGACAACTGACCTTCTTTACGGCATCGAATGTTGGACGATTCCCTCAAAGATGAAGAGACTCGAGGCGACAGTGATGTGGTTTTACAGAAGAATGCTAAGGATATCATGAACCGAGCCTGTAAGCAACGATGAGGTCTTAGAGAGGTTGCAAAAAAGGGGGAGGCTTATACTTAATATCAGGAAGAGACAGCTGAAGTTCTTGGGACACATAATGAGGAAGGAGGGCCTGGAGAATCTGATACTCATGGGTCGAATAGAGGGAAAGAGAGACCAGGGAAACAGCGCATGACATACCTAGCGGAATTAAGCAAGTGGATGACAGAATATGATCTAGGGGAGGTGGCAGAGGGAAGGAACGTTTTGAGAGCTACAAGGGATAGAGGGAGGTGGAGAGCCATGATCGCCTACGCCGTGAAAGGACATGGCACAGAAAAAAGAAAAGAAAGAAAGGATTAAAACACCTTTGCCGATTTCATAATATTGATATGTTTCTACAGAAGGATGCTAAGGATATCATGGACGGAGAATGTGACATTTCTATAGAAGAATGCTGAAGATATCATGGACCGAGCATGTGAGCAACGATGAGATCTTAGATAGGTTGCAAACAAGTAGGAAGCTTGTGCTTATCATAAGGAAGAGACAGATTAAATTTCTGGAACACATAATGACAAAGGAAGGCATGGAGAATCTGATACTCACGGGACGAATAGAGGGGAAAAAGAGACAGGAGAAAGTAGCACATGACATACGTGGCAGGTTTCGATAGGTGGATGGTGGAGCGTGCTCTGGGAGAGTTGGCAGAAACACAAAACCTGTTGAGAGCCACAAGGGATAGGGGTAAGTGGAGGGCCATGATCGCCTACGTCCTGAAAGGACACGGTACATAAGAAAAAGAAAGGTGTAAGGAGAATGGACTTTCGGTTCAATAGTACAATTTTTATGCTTTTGATCAGAGGACACGTTCAAATAATTATTATGTTATGATGTTTAGGGAGATAACTTCCACGGTCCTTTCGTATGCAATCGAGATGAATTGAAGACAATAATAATGTCTTGTGCTGCACGAGAACAAAAAAAAACTGAATATAAAATCTCTATTATTTTCATTGTGACTATTTTTTGTCTGTTTGCTCATAAATTTAAATTATATAAAAATATTTTCCATTATTTACATTATTCGGACTATAGCCCTCATCTTTGTCGCCATATTTATTACAACGTTTCGGCCGTTGTACGCTCCGGCCTTCTTCAGGTGGTTGGAATGTCAAACTGTCCTAAAGGACACATGGCACAGTGGATAAAGGTGTAAGTTAGATCCAGTGACAGGACCCAAAGAGTGTGAGTTCAATACCCGGTTAAGGCAGTGGAGAACTTGGAGAGGGGAATTAACGGAAGATAACTTATAACTGACATCCATAAAACATGGTACGTGGAACTAGAACAGTCTACCCCAGTGAGCGAAATAAAGGGTTCAGTTCGCCATATTTATTACAACGTTTCGGCCTTTCAGTATCTGTCTATATTTCTGAGATGAGGTATTATGTACACTATTTACATTATTCGGACTATTGTCCTCATCTTTGTCACCATATTTAGTACAACTCTTTCGGCGGCCTTTCAGTATGTGTTTATATTTCTGAGATGAGGTATTAAGTACACTATTTACATTATTCGGACTATTGTCCTCATCTTTGTCGCCATATTTATTACAACTCTTTTGGCGGCCTTTCAGTATCTGTCTATATTTCTGAGATGAGGTATTATGTACACTATTTACATTATTCAGACGCTTGTCCTCATCTTTGTCGCCATAGACAAGACACATGGCACAGTGGGAAAGGCGTTGGTTAGATCCAGTGACAGGACCCAAAGAGTGTGAGTTCAATACCCGTTTAAGGCAGTTGAGAACTTGGAGAGGGGAATTAACAGGAGATAACTGATAACTGACATCCATAAAACATGGTACGTGGAACTAGAACAGTCTACCCCAGTGAGCGAAATAAAGGGTTCAGTTCGACATTCCAACCACCTGAAGAAGGCCGGAGCGTACAACTGTGGCGGCCAAGCATGTGGCACCTAAATTCGAAGGCGCATTGAAATAGCAAAAAATGTATTCGAAAAACAAAAAAAAAGAATCAAATTGAGTGATTGATTGATTCGTTTTTTTACGGCTTATCAACCCGTTATTTAAAGCCAGAAGATATGTTTAAAGAGTAAGATTTTTTTTTAGATAACAATGGTTCAGCGACACAAGTCATACTAATTAACCCATAGGCTGGGGATAAGAAGTGGATTGATACCTAATCAGAATTTGATAAACAAACAAGAAATTATGATGATATAAAGTCAGGGATCTATTTTATGTTACAATATATACATTGATCCCTCACTTTGTAACCGCAGTAGTTTCTATACATTTATATTCCAGAAAATGTAAATAAATCTAAAAGACATGCCTGTGTAGCTAATCAGTATTTGATTTTGTTTTCTATGGCTTATCAATCATTTGCAGGTTATTTAAAGCCTGAAAATATGTTTAGATTGTAAAAATTGTTTTGAGATAATAATCGTTTAGTGATTTAACCCATAGCTGGGGGATATTCATATAAGTACCAAGGGTACTTGCGCGTTAGTGAATATAATGAAACCAATGGGAATTGGATCTGGACTCTCCGATTAACAATTCCGAGTCGATATCCATTACACCACTTTCATATCCAAACTTACAGCACCTGGTATGCCCAAGCGGTCACCCATCCCCAGGCTCGACGTTGCTTAACTTCGGTAATTGTACGAGAACCGATGATACAACGTGATTTAGCCATAAGCCTCCCGAAGTAGTGTTATTGCCGGACAACCATATACGAGTTTAGTTAATTGGATCGCTCTGAGAATAGTTGTCGGGGTGACATTCATCGCATATATATAATGGTGAAAAAGTCCAAAATAAGCCAGGGGCGTGTCAAGCCATTTGATCGGGATCGGATTGTGTGTCTTCGAGAGGCTGGAGGACGATTTTCGAATTGCACGAAAATGATTTTTCCCATTTCACTACTAATACGCCTGAAGTATATATGTTTATTTATTATGCTATACGATGTCTGTCTGAAAAAGTAACGGGACTTGATTTGAAAATAATTTATTTCAATTGCAAACAACGAAAGACATGGTTTCCCCTTCAAAGTAATTTCGCATCGAGTCTAATGCACTTTTATATCCATCTCTGCCATGATTCTATGGTAAAATTAGTAAAACAATGGGACCTAGCTGCCAATCCATCACTGCGCTTATATATATATATATATATATATATATATATATATATATATATATATATATATATATATGCACGTTTCATTAAATAATATAGATAAGTGTTGTCTATTTATTTTATGTAATTTTTTTTTGTAACATCTGATAAGTTTAATAACATTATCATTGAACGAAGAAAGAAATTCACAATATTGATCCATATTTTTTTTTTAATACAATCTAAGCTTTCGGCTTACTTAAGCCATTATCAAAGATGTCAATTACAACATATTAAACAATATACGGACAAGACAGTGATGATAGTCTGTCAATGATCCTGAATCCTTAAAAAAGGATTTAGGTGAAATAAATTATCGTAATGGTACATTAAAGTGATTTGTTTTTCATTACATATTTATATATATATATATATATATATATATATATATATATATATATATATATATGCGGAGGGTTGTTTGGGGACATTGTGGCACGTAGTGCACCAGGTCGCTGTATATATATATATATATATATAAATATATATATATATATATATATATATATATATATATATATATATATGTCTGTCTGAAAAGTAACAGGACTAGTGTCACAAACAATTTATTCCAATTCCAAACAAGAAACGACATGGTTTCTTTCTTCAAAGTAATCTCCTTCGAGTCTAATGTACTTTTCCATCCTTCTCTGCCACGGTTCCTCTTCGATGACTCTTAGGTCCGTCGTTACGGTCCATTTGAGGGCCGCCAGATGTTCAAAACATGTCTCCTTGATGATTCCTTTGAGCTTAGGGAAAAGAAAAAAGTCACACCGAATAAGATCAGGTTGTTCCAGTACGGTAATGTCCTTCTTGCCCAGGAACTGCCGGATGCTCAGGGCGTTGCGAGCAGATGGATTGTCCTGCCACAACTTTCGTCTCGTCTCGCACACTGAGTGAAGCAAACATCGCATGATCTCTTGGTAGATATACTTATAAAATTGATTAAACTACGCTTCCTAAAATAAAGTTCCGAATGTCTAGAAAAGCTCCCCATTGAATTACGCAGATTCGCCATCAAACTGAAAATGTAACAGCTATCATTAATAGCTTTTAAAATGTAGATCGGCACAAATATTTTCTGATATAAAATTTGTGTTAATATTTCTGATCTTTAAGAAAAATATTTTACTTTATTGAAAGAGAGACGATCATAATCAACTATCTTACGAGCAAAATATTGTTTTGTTTTTAAGCAACACATGAATGAAAATTAATTGTTCTTTATATTCGTATTTTTAACAAAAACTCATGCTTCTCGTAAAACCAGATCGTAATGGTAAAACTAGTAAAATAATGAGACCTAGCTGACAATCTATTACTGCGCTTAAATTCGTGAAGAAATGTTACTAAAGAGGAGAGATCATCAGAACAATTACCCTGAAAATATTTGTAGAAAAGACGTAGGGAAGATACATTACGGTGATAGGAAAGCAACTTAAACTGCGATGCTAGGTCAGGCCTGAAAGCACTGCATATTCTTCTTTTGATTTCAACAAGAATTTATAGATACAGAGACCGGGCGTGAAAGCAATATCCAATGCCCGGATGATTGGTTTGGTTTGTTTAGTTTTGTTTTACGGCATATCAACCTCAATGGGTTATTTAATGACGACAACATTTTTAGGATAGATTCGTATGAATAGAATATGTATTCTTTGGTTTAGATTTGTTTGGTTTATTTTGTTTTACGGCATATCAACCTCAATGGGTTATTTAATGCCGACAACATTTTTAGGATAGATTCGTATGAATAGAATATGTATTCTTTGGTTTAGATTTGTTTGGTTTATTTTGTTTTACGGCATATCAACCTCAATGGGTTATTTAATGCCGACAACATTTTTAGGATAGATTCGTATGAATAGAATATGTATTCTTTGGTTTAGATTTGTTTGGTTTATTTTGTTTTACGGCATATCAACCTCAATGGGTTATTTAATGCCGACAACATTTTTAGGATAGATTCGGATGAATAGAATATGTATTCTTTGGTTTAGATTTGTTTGGCTTATTTTGTTTCACGGCATATCAACCTCAATGGGTTATTTAATGCCGACAACATTTTTAGGATAGATTCGGATGAATAGAATATGTATTCTTTGGTTTAGATTTGTTTGGTTTATTTTGTTATACGGCATATCAACCTCAATGGGTTATTTAATGCCGACAACATTTTTAGGATAGATTCGTATGAATAGAATATGTATTCTTTGGTTTAGATTGGTTTGGTTTATTTTGTTATACGGCATATCAACCTCAATGGGTTATTTAATGCCGACAACATTTTTAGGATAGATTCGTATGAATAGAATATGTATTCTTTGGTTTAGATTTGTTTGGTTTATTTTGTTTTACGGCATATCAACCTCAATGGGTTATTTAATGCCGACAACATTTTTAGGATAGATTCGTATGAATAGAATTTGTATTCTTTGGTGTATATTGGTTTGGTTTGTTTTGTTTTACGGCATATCAACCTCAATGGGTTATTTAATGCCGACAACATTTTTAGGATAGATTCGGATGAATAGAATATGTATTCTTTGGTTTAGATTTGTTTGGTTTATTTTGTTTTACGGCACATCAACCTCAATTGGTTTTTTAATGCCGACAACATTTTTAGGATAGATTCGGATGAATAGAATATGTATTCTTTGGTTTAGATTTGTTTGGTTTATTTTGTTTTACGGCATATCAACCTCAATGGGTTATTTAATGCTGACAACATTTTTAGGATAGATTCGTATGAATAGAATATGTATTCTTTGGTTTAGATTGGTTTGGTTTATTTTGTTTTACGGCATATCAACCTCAATGGGTTATTTAATGCCGACAACATTTTTAGGATAGATTCGGATGAATAGAATATGTATTCTTTGGTTTAGATTGGTTTGGTTTATTTTGTTTAACGGCATATCAACCTCAATGGGTTATTTAATGCCGAAAACATTTTTAGGATAGATTCGGATGAATAGAATATGTATTCTTTGGTTTAGATTGGTTTGGTTTATTTTGTTTATCAACCTTAATGCCGACGAACATTTTTATTGCTGGTAATATTTTGTTTTGTCAACAATCTATTTCTGGTAATATTTTTGTTTGGTTTGTTTTGTTTTTTGGCATATTAACCTCAATAGGTTATTTAATGCTGGTAATATTTTCTTTTTCCAAATGTTTATTGCTGATACTAATTTTTTAAAAGTATTTCCGGTATTAAAATCTATTTTTACATTTTCATAGTGTTTTGAATCAGGTTGTGGCGTGAACTATTTGCCCATAGCTTGGACCCTAACAGGTTCTACCACCCCTGTGAACATCAGCAATTTAGAGATGGTCACGCTGCTCGAAGCCTCCTGATCAAAGGCCTTGCTGTTTAACGTAGTATATCGTCTTACCCAGGGCGTAGATGTAGTCTATCGTCATACCCAGAACGCAATTTACGGATGAATTGTAGAATTATAAAGTTGCAAAATAGATTCTGGCGAGAACAACGTGAAACGCCTTTTTCGCAACAGGCCTAGTAATTCTTTCCACATAATCGTTGCAATTTATATCTGTGGAAAATTATAAACCAAGTTGGCGCAATACAAAATCATGAACTTAAAAAACTTAGAACTCACCATATTTGACGTTATATAAGACGCACGGGTGTATAACACGCACCCCAATTTCATCAGGGCAAATCACTAAAAAATTAGTAATTAGTATAATTATTAGTAAATGGTACAGCCTAGGCTATATTTATGAGGTATTATTTTGGTTCAGCTTGCCATGATTACAATTAAACGAAAAATAATAAGAAATATAGAACACAAGCCTATAAAAACTTTATTATATTCAAAGTAAGAAAACAAAATAAAAATCAAGTAATTATTACAATTAAGCAAAACAATACAGTTACCATTAAAATTCAGTCAAAAATTTTCCTTCATATGATTTGTACAACCTGCGTCTTGTAAACGTCTTAGTGGAATAATTAAGATATAAAAATTCTGTTTGCATTTATACCAACGGAACCGGCGGTTAACGCAAGAAAAATATTAATGAAACCAATATATTTTACAAATATATAATTTGAATTTATTGCATATAATCTTAGTGAAACAAAGTACTAATATTAAACGTGATGAAATTAATATAATGAATATTATCAATGATAACACTTTTGAGGTTGCCAGGTAGCTAATTTCGGTCGATTTTTGCGAATTTTAAACCTACATAAGGCATATAAGACGCAGAGGAATTTTAAAAGATATTTTTAGTAAAAAATAAAAAGTGCACTTTATATACCGTCCAATACGGTAAATGTGAAAGACCAGTCCTTCCCACTTACGGAGACCTATGGCTCTGCGGAGCCCACTTTGGGAAACCCTGGTCTATGAGAAAAGTTAACAAAGCAGAACAATACAGTAGCTCTCCGCTTTTTGTCTTTTAATAATTTCACACCAAGGAAGGCAATAATACAACTAAGATGCAAGGGGTTACTGAGAGTGAAAGTGAGTGAGGAAAAAGGACAATAAAAGAATGGATTTCAGGAAGACATAAAATGGAGATTGACGTTGCATTTAAACTTTTGAAGATCGTAGGTAGCAGGGAAGAAAAAAAAAACTTTAATATAGTTCCACTGGTGAGAAGTACAAGAAAAGAGACTATTAAAATAAAACTCGCGGTTACATCTAGCTGTTTCGACGGTAAAACGATGAGACCTAATAACCAATCTAGTAGTACGCTTAAATTCATGCGGTCCAGGTACCAAGAAAAAGAGCTCATTAGATGAAATGCAATGAATATATTTGTTGAAAAGGCAGAGGGAAATCACGTCACGGCGGTTGGAAAGTGATTGAAGTCGAAATGCCAGGTCAGGACCGATAGCATTCCTAACCCTTCCTTGAATCTTGTCAAGAATCTCGATATATATATATATATATATATATATATATATATATATATATATATATATATATTAATACGAGTAAATAGTTTCGCCTATCATCCGGTTCACTCTTCTCTCCATTTTTTTGAATAAATAATAAAGGTTTATCCGTTATTTACCGTTTAAGATTGGGTTTCCGGTTATTTGTAAAGTCTTTTCATTTTCTTTCACTCCGAGTAGTCCTTTGTGTCTTAGTGGCTTTATCGCCTTGCTCGGGGTTGTATCGAGAGGAGAGATAGGGGGAAAATGATTTATTCTCCTATTTAGTTTATTTGCATTGTTATATCCGATATAACAACGACGATTTTTCACCAGCGGAACGGAATCGCTGAAAGGAAATAGAATGAAAAACATGCTTTGTTAACTGACTTTTATAATACTAAGACATACACAAAATCAAACATACATACATACATATATATATATATATATATATATATATATATATATATATATATATACACACACACATGCAAATATCCCACGTAGGAAACTATATATCACATATATGTACACAGCAAAGCAAAGTATAAAAAGGAGCAAAAAGGAAAGGACTTAGATATAATTTGGAGATGCTTCTAACCTGGAGAAGCCATTTTTAGGACTCCAGATTTAAACGGTCCGGCTTCATCAATGTCCCAAAAAGAAACAGAACCGTGTGCGTATAAGCTGCTGGTGTGGAGAGTACAGATTTAGCCTCAGTCTAGGCCCTTTAGCCCAGGTTAGAAGAAAGCAATCTTCGCGCTTGGTTGCTGTCCACAAACTGAAAAATGGCTGCCTCTTTGGTTACCGTATGGAGTAAAGTTACGATTCGGCCGTTATGTGACCCACGTGTCTTATCTCCACCTTCTCTAATGGTAGATATAAAATATAAAATATGCTGTCTGGCACGACAGAGTGAAAAGAAATTTTGAAGCAGCAGACTTAGCAACTGATTTAATATAACAACTCCACTTCATATAAATGGCAAACGTGAGACCAAGAAGGCACAATGAGTTGCTGTTTTGGAGGTTAGCATGAGCTATGGGAGGGCAAAATGTTTCTGGAGGGCAAAAATTGTGATTAAAGGAAGTCAGTTTCGTTTTTTGTTTTGGAGGCGTTAAAATTACAAGTTATTTCTTGCTACAGTTAACAACTGATTAGAGGTCATTTTCGAGAGAAGTTGCCAGTTTTCACTTTGTCAGGCCCGTCGAACTTACTATGAAGTCAAGAGTAAATAGTTTTATCGTCGGCATACTTTCGAATAAGTTTTTGCCACGTTTATATCAGAACGGTATTAGAAATTTGTTTTGTCGTAAATTGGCATTTATTCAAAATTGTCTTGTGTCTCGCCGAACCATAAATTTTAAGAATATCAAACTTTAGGACGGAAATGTAACTTTAATATGTTTGTTTTTACAGATCGCAACATATATTAGGCAGATGTGAATAAATATACTTTAATGTTTAAAAAAATATATTCAGTATTATTATTGTTTAGGTAATAAGCGTTATATCAGCACAAATAGCTATTAGGTTGGTGCAAAAATAATGACGTAATAATGTCGTTTTTTAACGTATTTTTAACGTCAGAAAACGACATTATTACGTCATTACTTTTGCACCAACCTAATATATTGTGGGAAAAGGGAATTTTGGACAATATACGCATTTTTTATGTATTAATGGTTATTTTTTAATTTTTATAAAAAAATGACATTCTTGTAGATGTAGTTATGGACAATATTATACATTAATTACTAATTTTTTTTTAATTAATAACTATTTGTGCTCAATTGTTGACATTAATAGCTATCTGCTGGTGTGTTAAAATTTTGGAATAATGCAATAATAAAAATTTAAATTTCATTTCTCTGATAGATGTGGCGATCTGTCAAAATATTTCAACGCCTTCTCCAAGAAGACTGAAAATCCTTAAGCTGTACATTTTTGTTCTCAGATTCGAATAAATTAATTTCTCATTGACTATGTAGGCTTGATTGAACATGAAGACATTAGATCTGTCAGTCGAATCAACCATTAAGCTATTTATATAAGGCAATCGTCTTGTCCGATCAATGATTTCGACTGCTTTGAAAAAAACAACTTTTTATTTTTATTTATTTTTTTTTTTTTTGTCAGTCGCTATCGAATAAAAAATTCTCTTTATTCAATATAGCTTCTTTGATAATCTACTAGGATAACAATGCTTAAAAACATTTCATTACATATATATGTGTGTGTGTGTGTGTGTGTGTGTGTGTGTGTGTGTGTGTGTGTGTGTGTGTGTGTGTGTGTGTGTGTGTGTGTGTGTGTGTGTGTGTGTAAGTGTAATTTGCACACCTGAGAATGTAAATAAAAGACTAGGGTACGTACATTGTATGATAATTGACGCACACCGTGTTTAATTTTATTACTTATCATTCTTACAATGTACTTTTTTATTATCTTTTCCTTCCGAAGAGAAAAGAAAAACAATTTAATGAAAACAGACAATAAGTAAATCATATTATTTCCTATTGATAAACAAAAAAAAAGAATGGAAGGGTGTGTGTATGTGTGTGTGTGCATGCAGGTGCGCGTGTGCCTGTGTGTGTGTGTGTGTGAGAGAGAGAGAATGAGTGTGCGTGCGTGCGTTCGTTTGTGGGCGCGCGCGCATGCGTACGTTGTTAGTTTGTGTTTTGTTAAAGCAAACAAACTGTAACTGATGTCGCTAAGTTTGCAAACGTTTATTCTGCCGGAAGGGGAATTCGCAAAAGTCAAAAACAGACAGACAATGCCGCCGCCACTGCACCGCCTCCACCTCAACACACCTCCGTCACCGCTCTCATTGCTGCCAAAGATATATTTATTTACTTATCTACACGGATCGCGTATGTACCTGCTTCCCATTGTACGTCTATCCAAACGCTTCCAGACACTACCTGAGCTGAAATTGGTTGGGCACAGGGCGAAATGTGGAGAAATGAAGCTTGGAAGATTATGTAGCGCCAATCTTTAAACTAGCATTGAAAATCAGCATTGAAACAGTTTAAGTGTACATAGCTAAATATTCGCGCTTTCATCTAATCTCAATATGATAAAAATATAGTTTTGGAGTATACTAGATTTCTGGCTTAATATCAAGGATAGAGCGTATGTAAATATAAAAGTGGACCCCCAGAGGCGACAGTCTGTTTTCTGCTTAAACGCAACCTTCATGAAGATTTCGTTTAAGCAGAAAACAGACTGGGTGTTGACCTCAATGTCCACTTTTATATAGGTTTATTAAGAATAGATAGGTTCGCCTATCGTCCGGTTCACACTCCACCCCGGTCTTTTGAACAGGAGTAGAGGTTTATCCTTGTTTCTTGTTTATGGTTAGAGTTCTGGTTCCTGCTAAAGTCTACTTCAACTCATACTTCTAACGTCTCTGATTGAACTCTGAAATGTTATTCACTAATCAAATCTTGGCCTCTTCAAAACTATACCATTTCCAGTTCAATTTGGGACTAATCGGAGTCATTTTAGGAATAAGCAAGTTCATAATGAAATAGCCAAGTTCAGAACAGGCCGTAGCAAATTCAAAATGAAATAAGCAAGTTTGATTTGGAAATAAATTCATAATGAAATAGGCAAGTTTGAATTGGTTCTAAACAGACTCATTATGGAAAAATGTTTCGAACTTATCTGCGCGTTTCAATAAACAAATATCATGGATTAAAAAATCAACTGGGCTGTAAATCAGATAATTAAAAACCAGAGCGCAGCTTTGCATAAGTTTTACTATCAAAGAGGCTATTCTTGAACGGATAAATTTCTGTCAAATTTAGAGTTTCTAGCACTTTCATTGGTAAGACAATCAGGGAAAAGAGAAGAAAGAAAGAGACGGGTAGACTATATATATTGTTAAAAAAGAGTTATTCAAAATGAAATAATTTGTGGACAGCAGGGCAAATCCCGAAAGTCCTAAGAAAAAGCAGCAAGGAAATACTGAATTCATATATCAAGACAGAATTTGAAAAAAAGATAGGTATAGTGAGTGATTTTAATCGCTGAAATTTGCATCCAAAAAACACACCTTTCATGAATTTTCATGATTTATTGATTGCTCCTAGAAGATAAAACATTTCAATACTAAAGTTTAGGTGAACAATATATTTTACCATAAAAATATTTAATTTTAAAGTCTTTTTATCAAAATAATTGCTCAATCCTAAATTGAATTTGCCTAAGCCATTTTGAACGTGCTAAGTTCCAAATCAAATTTGCTCATTCCATTTTGAATTTGACTATTTCATTTTGAATTTGCTATGTCCCAATTTAAATTCGACTATTTCATTTTGAATTTGCTTTATTCCATTTTGAATTTGACTATCCCATTTGAAATTTGACTATTCTATTTTGTCCCATTTTTAATTTGACTATTCTATTTTGAACTTGGCGATTTCATTACGAACTTGCTTAGTCCCAAAAGGACTTTGATTAGTTTTGATTAGAACTTGAAATGATATAGAGTTCGCAGTTATCTTCCTTGCATAGCCCCAATAATTTCATTTCTGACCCTTTTTTACACTAATGCAAACTCACACAGTAACCCTCTACATTGAGTAGCTCTTGGGCCTTATATTGAGCGAAAATTAATGACATATATATATATATATATATGCGTGTGTGTGTGTGTGTGTGTGTGTGTGTCATTCACAGACAGTACTATTTCGCGGTATCACCAGTGCGACTAGACATCCGAATGCCTCAAGCCAGGATTGAAACCTAGCCGATTTGGTGTCAGACAGAGTTTCTACAACCCAGCTATCTTTACTCGACAGAATGAATCAGCCAAATCTAGCGTATTGTTTTTACAAATGTAAAGAAACGCCAAACAACTGAAGTGCTCCATTCATTTTACTGAAGAGCTTTGCCTTAACGCAGATGGCTGTTGTTTTTAGAATTAGCTTGTCATTCAACAGTGCTCAATTGAAAATATATTTTCAAGAGCTAAATTATGTCCTATATCTATCTATCTATCTATCTATCTATCTATATATATATATATATATATATATATATATATATATATATCAAATATGTGGTGCAGTTCAATTTTTCAATTTATATTACAATGAATCATTCATACAAAAAGTAAATTAGTAAAGTTAATGGTATAAAATGGCGAAATCCCTTTGCTAACAAAATTTAAAGATGCATAAACTACCAATCGCACCATGAATGTTATGATCTTTGTTTTTTTGTTTTTTTTTTAATTATAATTAGGTCTTCCTTAAATACGGAAGTACTTTCGACTGTACATTCAACCTTTGCGTTGTGACTGCACGCTTCACAAGTTTGTATCTGTTATCAATAACACATTTCGAAAAAAAAAACATATTTCGATTCGCATTATATTTTTTCGTCTCGGATGCTACCTGTATTTTGCCAAAAACAAAATAATTTCCCTGCCTGAAGATGACTGAACACGTTGCAAATAGTATGGATGCAAAAGTTTCTCTTGTCCAACATGCGGTATTACGAGATGTATGACATGCTAGAGCAAGCTGACGTATGCTGTCTCCGACAGCCTGTAGAATGTGTCCTTCATAGTCATGCGTACGAGCGGGTCTTCCTCGATCCATAGTTTGTGGTACCACCGATCCTGTATCAGCAACGCGACGATAAACTGCAGAAAAGGTTGGATGACTCGGCTGCCTTCGGTCTGAAAACTCAATCTGATACAGCCGTGCAGCCTCGCGTCCATTACTATTCGCGAGACCATATGTAAAAATTATATTTGCCTGCTCACGATATGAATATTCTGTCATTGTCCAAAGGAACACTTCTCAGTTAACTCATTACTACAGATGTTAAATATTGAAGACAGCCTAGCCACAAATGTATGTAAATGACAAATTTAACTTTGTCTTCATGGCAACAGAGCACTAGCTACCGTAAACTTTCTTTAAACTTAATAACTCAAAAACAAAGGATTTGCGCACATATATTTATATGAACTTTTGTCCTTATTTTGATGTGTAGAACTCGCCCCAAAGTTTGTAAAAGTATTTTTCATACACCCTATATATATATATATATATATATATATATATTTAAAAATATTTTTTGTGGTACAAAACTTTATTACGGCGTTAAAAACAAGAATATTTTTACATTGGACCATGATGTTATTAAAATAAAATACCAGCCGACCGGTTTCGTCCCCTCTCTTCAGAGCTGTAAACGGGGGAAAAATTATGAACAAGGAGAAAGAAAAAAAAAATATATATATATATATGGGTGACGTGAATGAACGGAAGGGACAGTTGTAACACCTAAAGATGCTAGAGACCCAGAAGAGCAAGCCCAAGCAAACAATCTCTCTGTTTACAAAGAGAAGGTCGCCCAGACTTGATAAACAGCGTCTCCAACACCTTCAAATGAAACAATGAGTGTGAAGTGGACACCACAGAAAACCAATTCACACTGAAGTCCACCGCACAACCAGGACTATTTATGAAATGATCCGCTATAGATGACCCGTATGTATTTCGAACGGTATCACCAATCGAAAAAATTTTATTATAAATTTTAGCAGGCACGTGTTGCTTGATTCTAACATCCAAGCGTTGTGTAGTTCTACCTATGTAGTCGACACCGCAACTACATTTAAATTGATAAATTACAGAATTAATATGATGAGGAGGCAGAACATCCTTACTCATGGATGGAAGAACAGATCTTGTTTTAAACACAACACGTACATTCGCTGCAAAATAGCATTGATTAGAACTCGATGAAATTTGCTTAGCCAACATTTTGCTATCCCTACCAAAATATGGCACTCGTAAATAAACGGGACATTTTTTAACAAGCAGAGGTTTTACTTTATTAAAGTCCACCAACTTCTGCCGAAGAACCATTTGAACGATATCATAAGGATAACCGTTACTAGTAAAGATGTTAGTTAAAAACTTAATCTCATCTTTCAAAGTGTCATCTGAGCAAATCCTCAATGCCCTATGAGTCAAAGACTTAATTAAATTAATCTTTGGGACAAAAGGAATCCCAACGAGTGTAAAGACCCGTGAAAATAGACTTCCTATACACTGTAGTAGTATATAAGGAAGGTGTTCTACGAACTAGAACATCAAGGAAGGGTAAAGTGTTATCCACTTCCTTCTCTACTGTATATTTAAGGGCAGGATGAACACTATTTAGTAGGGAGAAAAATTTGTCTACCTCGAATTCATTACGAAACACACAAAAAGCGTCATCAACGTACCGGAAGTAAACAGTGGGCTTAGAGGAATCTGTAAACAAACTCTGTTCATAGAAACCCACAAAAATGTTGGCTAACACAGGACCCAAAGGGGAACCCATAGCAACACCATCAATCTGTCGATACATAATATTATCGAAACTAAAATCGACAGACATGGTAGCAAATTTCATGAGTTCGATAAAAACATCTTCAGGTATTGTCGGAGGTGTCAAATGACTACGATATAGCAAATCACTGCAAATATCTATAGTCTCCGACAATGGAACGCAAGTGAAGAGGCTGCAGATATCAAAGGAACACATAAATCCATCAGTGGTCTCAAGATTCCTAATAAATTCAGAGAACGAGAAGGAATCTTTAATACAAAAGGAGCTATAATGCTGCAACACTGGTTCCAGCATTATAGCTAGCCACTTAGCGACTTTATGTTGAGAGGACCCAATCATAGATGATATGGGTCTCAACGGAACACCCTCCTTATGAATTTTAGGTAATCCATAAAGACGGGGTCGAATCGAGCCAGACGGTCTCAATTCCTCAGATATTTCACACACATACACACACATACATACAGATGTACGCATTAAACCAGTTTGTCTAACGATCGCACAACTGAGTATATATATATATATATATATATATGTGTGTGTGTGTGTGTGTGTGTGTGTGTGTGTGTGTGTGTGTGTGTGTGTGCAAAAATCCATGGGTAAGTAATTGAAGTAGATCCTAATAATATAAAATATTAAAACTAATCCACAAAAGACAAAAGAGAGCTCAATATATTTATTATAGAGCATATAAATGAATTACATAAAAATAAAACCCTATTACCTCATTCAGATGGTCATTTCAACCCCACTCACCCACCACGGAAAATTCTCCCTAGGGCTTGTCAATGCAAAAATGTTTGTTAAGAAAATGAATTTTGACGTTTTTTGTTTGTTTTTTTAAGAAATTTGAAAAATAAACATTAAAAAAAGGAAGGAAAGAAGGGAGAAAAGGAGAAGAAAAAGAAAGAAGAGGAACAAACAACAAATAAGGGAAATGGTATAAAAGAGAGAACAGAAAAGACAGGAAATCATGACATAGACAAGTCTAGACGGAATATAAAAATGGTGGAAGATTAACAATGACCTAAATTTAACATATCAACTCTTATTCAAAAACGTACATAGGAAAATTTAAATATAAAAGTTAATAAAAACAAGAGTTATAAAAATCATAGATAAAGGAAAGATTATGAATATAAAAAATACTATTTTATAATTTTGATATACTCTAAAAGAAAAATGTTTAATACTAATGACTTATATTAAATTAATATATAGTTAAACCAAATTTTAATTATTAAGAAAAATTGAATATAATATTAATATTAATAAAAATTTATTTACTTATTAAATAGTAAATGGCAACAATTAGATACTTATTAATTTTTGGGGGATACGTTTTATTTTCTGTCAAGTATGCTTTTATCTCGGTGAATACGAAGCTAATTTATGTTGTTATGATTTGAGTGAATCCCCGACAAAATTTTGGTTACCACCGACGTGTTTAAGAAAGACAACCTATTCACCCACAATAAACAGAGAGATGTGAACAAATCGAGATAGATAGATAGATAGATAGATAGATAGATAGATAGATAGATAGATAGATAGATAGATAGGTTGGTTTGGTTTGGTTTATTTTGTTTCACGGCATATCAACCTCAATGGATTATTTAATGCCGACAAAATTTATTATTGCTGATATTATTTTGTTTTGTCAAAAATCTATTTCTGGTAATATTTTTCCCACAAAATTGTATATGGTAATAATTTGTCCATATTTGCCCATAGGTGGGACCCTAACAGGTGCTACCATCCCGGATCAGGGTGGACCTGGGCACACCAGCAATTAAGAGGTGGCTCTACGCACCTCAAAACCTCTTGATCAGAGGCCTTGCTGCTGGACGTAGTTTATCGTCTTACCCAGGACGCGGATGTAGTTTAACGTCTTACCCAGGACGGAGATAGATAGATAGATAGATAGATAGATAGATAATGGGTTGCCTTCCTTTCAAGTAAAGAATTCCAAGATTATTAATCTTCTTTTTTCTTTTTTAGTTGTAATGGTAGAATATTGTCGACCAACATCTGAATTAAATTAGAAGGGTCACTGTGAATTTGTGTTATATATGTACATATACTACTTACCTCAGAGAGTTGACAGGTCAATCTTAGCGAGAGAAGTTTTGTATTATATATATATATATATATATATATATATATATATATATATATATATATATATATATATATAGTTAACCACAAGAGATAAGCTACTTAATATTTTGTTAACGTTTTTTTTTGTTTTTTTTTTCATATTGGCAGATTAGTTTCTTGCTCTTGAAGGTGTTCACATTTCATGGAATTTGAATTTCATTCGCTCCTTTTCTTTCTTGATAATGACTGAAGCCAGTCAAAATCTCGGAGCCTTAACAAGAAGTAACACGAATTGTGGACAGTTCTTTCGACACTGATATACTGCAGCTAATCCACGATGAAAGATTTCATAAAAATGTTTGTGATCTTTCCCAAAACTTGTCTGAATATATATATATATATATATATATATATATATATATATATATATAGGGTTGGATAAAATAACGGAAAAAACACTTTTATTTAATATCTGTCTATATTTCTGAGATGAGGTATTATGTACACTATTTACATTATTCAGACTATTGTCCTCATCATTGTCGCCATATTTATTACAACGTTTCGGCCTTTCAGTATCTGTCTATATTTCTGAGATGAGGTATTATGTACACTATTTACATTATTCGGACTTTTGTCCTCGTCTTTGTTGCCATATTTATTACAACGTTTCGGCCTTTCAGTATCTGTCTATATTTCTGAGATGAGGTATTATGTACACTATTTACATTATTCGGACTATTGTCCTCATCTTTGTTGCCATATTTATTACAACGTTTCGGCCTTTCAGTATCTGTCTATATTTCTGAGATGAGGTATTATGTACACTATTTACATTATTCAGACTATTGTCCTCATCATTGTCGCCATATTTATTACAATGTTTTGGCCTTTCAGTATCTGTCTATATTTCTGAGATGAGGTATTATGTACACTATTTACATTATTCGGACTATTGTCCTCATCATTGTCGCCATATTTATTACAACGTTTCGGCCTTTCAGTATCTGTCTATATTTCTGAGATGAGGTATTATGTACACTATTTACATTATTCGGACTATTGTCCTCATCTTTGTTGCCATATTTATTACAGCGTTTCGGCCTTTCAGTATCTGTTTATATTTCTGAGATGAGGTATTATGTACACTATTTACATTATTCAGACTATTGTCCTCATCATTGTCGCCATATTTATTACAACATTTCGGCCTTTCAGTATCTGTCTATATTTCTGAGATGAGGTATTATGTACACTATTTACATTATTCAGACTATTGTCCTCATCATTGTCGCCATATTTATTACAACGTTTCGGCCTTTCAGTATCTGTTTATATTTCTGAGATGAGGTATTATGTACACTATTTACATTATTCAGACTATTGTCCTCATCATTGTCGCCATATTTATTACAACGTTTCGGCCTTTCAGTATCTGTCTATATTTCTGAGAAGAGGTATTATGTACACTATTTACATTATTCGGACTATTGTCCTCGTCTTTGCTGCCATATTTATTACAAAGTTTCGGCCTTTCAGTATCTGTCTATATTTCTGAGATGAAGTATTATGTACACTATTTACATTATTCGGACTATTGTCCTCATCTTTGTTGCCATATTTATTACAACGTTTCGGCCTTTCAGTATCTGTCTATATTTCTGAGATGAGGTATTATGTACACTATTTACATTATTCGGACTATTGTCCTCTTCTTTGTTGCCATATTTATTACAACGTTTCGGCCTTTCAGTATCTGTCTATATTTCTGAGATGAGGTATTATGTACACTATTTACATTATTCGGACTATTGTCCTCATCTTTGTTGCCATATTTATTACAACGTTTCGGCCTTTCAGTATCTTTCTATATTTCTGAGATGAGGTATTATGTACACTATTTACATTATTCGGACTATTGTCCTCGTCTTTGTTGCCATATTTATTACAACGTTTCGGCCTTTCAGTATCTGTCTATATTTCTGAGATGAAGTATTATGTACACTATTTACATTATTCGGACTATTGTCCTCATCTTTGTTGCCATATTTATTACAACGTTTCGGCCTTTCAGTATCTGTCTATATTTCTGAGATGAGGTATTATGTACACTATTTACATTATTCGGACTATTGTCCTCATCTTTGTTGCCATATTTATTACAACGTTTCGGCCTTTCAGTATCTTTCTATATTTCTGAGATGAAGTATTATGTACACTATTTACATTATTCGGACTATTGTCCTCGTCTTTGTTGCCATATTTATTACAACGTTTCGGCCTTTCAGTATCTGTCTATATTTCTGAGATGAGGTATTATGTACACTATTTACATTATTCGGACTATTGTCCTCATCTTTGTTGCCATATTTATTACAACGTTTCGGCCTTTCAGTATCTTTCTATATTTCTGAGATGAAGTATTATGTACACTATTTACATTATTCGGACTATCGTCCTCATCTTTGTCGCCATATTTATTACAACGTTTCGGCCTTTCAGTATCTTTCTATATTTCTGAGATGAGGTATTATGTACACTATTTACATTATTCGGACTATCGTCCTCATCTTTGTCGCCATATTTATTACAACGTTTCGGCCTTTCAGTATCTTTCTATATTTCTGAGATGAGGTATTATGTACACTATTTACATTATTCGGACTATCGTCCTCATCATTGTCGCCATATTTATTACAACGTTTCGGCCTTTCAGTATCTGTCTATATTTCTGAGATGAGGTATTATGTACACTATTTACATTATTCGGACTTTTGTCCTCGTCTTTGTCGCCATATTTATTACAACGTTTCGGCCTTTCAGTATCTGTTTATATTTATGAGATGAGGTATTGTGTACATTATTTACATTATTCAGACGCTTGTCCTCATCTTTGTCGCCATAGACAAGACACATGGCACAGTGGTAAAGGCGTTGGTTAGATCCAGTGACAGGACACAAAGAGTGTGAGTTCAATACCCGGTTAAGGCAGTGGAGAACTTGGAGAGGGGAATTAACAAGAGATAACTAATAACTGACATCCATTAGACATGGCACGTGGAACTAGAACAGTCTACCCCAGTGAGCGAAATAAAGGGTTCAATTCGTCATTCCAACCACTTGAAGAAGGCTGGAGCGTACAACGACCGACCGTTTTAATAAATATGGCAACAAAGATGAGGACAATAGTCCGAATAATGTAAATATTGTACTTTTATTTAACTATATTTTTATTTGTCAATAATACAACTTCAAAGGTATCTTAGTCTGTATATATGTGTGAATATGCATTAGCGCAGCGCAGAGGAGTGCTAAACTGACGTCAAGATCTCATCAATTTACAGTTGAACTTGCTAGATACAGTCGTAAGTTCTATGCTAACAGTTTCTTTTCTCGCTTATGGTAATCTCTTCTCGTTACATGCTTTCCAACCAATTTTAATCTTTAAAAAATTTAAATGCAATGTCCTCCTCATTACTCTTATTTTGTTCTCGCTCCTAAGCAATATTTTTATTCCTAACTCTTCAACCGTCTGTAACCCCTTGTGCCTCGATGGGGCAGGGCAAAAGATGAACTCCATTAGAAATTAGAAAATGTACATTTTATCAATTATCTATACTAAAATCCTTTGCCACCAAACACTTTGTGATTATATAATTTGACAATCATCATCAAAAAATGTAAACATTTCGGTATTATATTAATCTCATTACAAACAATAGGCAGGAAATCTTGTGCATAAAGCGATTTCATGTATAATGGGATCACTGTTAAAACGCATCCAGAAAATATTATCTGTCTATAGTGCGCACTTGGTTACCAAAAATGCATGATTTTTTAAATGCATGATTTTTAAACTCTTCAAATGACTTGAGTATAGTGCGACCCACGATATTTTGCGTAGAAAAACGATAAACAAAAACTCACTCTTTACTCGAGTATGTAACGTAGTTTTAAATTTAAATTCGTGTCTGCAAATATTGCGTTTCCTTTCTGTTGGCAGAGAAGAGTATTGAATGTAAGTGCATTGCTAGACTGGCGGCAAAATCTCATCAATTTAAAGTTGAACTAGCTAGATGTAACCGTAAATTCTATGATAACAGTTTTCTTTTTTCTCGCTTATGGTACTCTCTTCTAGTTACACTCTTTCCAACCAATTTCAATCTTTAAAAATGTAAATGTAATGTTTACTCTTATTTTGTTCTCACTCCTAAGCAATATTTTTATTCCTAACTCTTCAACTGACTGTAACCCTTGAGCCCCACTGGTTCAGAGCAATGTATATATATATATATATATATATATATATATATATATATATATATATATATATAGGGTGTCCTAAAATAATGTATACACTCTTTGAATCGTTATAACTTATTCAATTTATGTATTTTCATTTGTAAATAAGATTAATACAAGAGAAAACATACACATTTAAAGAATTTGAGAGTAAAAAACACAGAAATGTCTGCTAATTTTTAGCAAAATCCGTTCATACCCACGAATAACCTTCCGTGTATCGATGTTAAAGGATGAGAGAAATGTGCTATAGCTGTTTAAATTTCTTTCATTTTAAATGTTGCTAATCCTGTGCTAGCGGAAACAGTTCGCTGCGAGCTCCATCGATAATAAAAGTATGAGAGAGAAACTTCATCATTACGGGAAAGAGCAATAACAGCTACTGGACTTCACTGAAAAATTGCCTTAACAGAAAGATTGTATCACTTACAAACGGAAGTGCTACTGGTTGCTCAATAAATGAATACTGGATATTTCCTTATAAGGACACGTCGAATATTAGTGTTAATGTTAACATTCTATCAAAAAACAATCAACTTACAACTGCAAAATTGACAGAAGCGCTAAATTATCCCAACAGTAACAGTTCGTTGCTAGCTTCATAAATATTAAGACTTTAAAACGGAAACCTCCATAACTAAAGGAAAGAGCAATAACACTTAGTGGACTTGAGAAAGAATTGTTTTAAGAGAAAGATTTTAGAAATTTCAACCAAAAGTAATACTGTCTGTTTGGTCAATGAATGCTGACTGGAAAGAGCAATAATAGTTAGTGGACTTGAGAAACCTATTTTCCTGAAGAATTCTTTTAAGAGAAAGATTTTATAAATTTCACCTGAAAGTAGAACTGACTGCTCGGTCAATGAATGCCGACTGGAAAGAGCAATAACAGTTCGTGGGCTTGAGAAACCTATTTTCCTGAAAAATTGTTTGAAGAGAAAGATTTTATAAATTTCATCTGAAAGTAGCACTGGCTGCTCGGTCAATGAATGTTGAGTGGAAAGAGCAATAACAGTTCGTGGACTTGAGAAACCTATTTTCCTAAAAAATTGTTTTAAGACAAAGATTTTATAAATTTCAACCAAAAGTAGCACTGGCTGCTCGGTCAATGAATGCCGACTGGAAAGAGTAATAACAGTTCGTGGACTTGAGAAACCTATTTTCCTGAAAAATTGTTTCAAGAGAAAGATTTTATAAATTTCATCTGAAAGTAGCAAAGGCTGCTCGGTCAATGATTATCAAATTTCTCCTTATAAGGAAACGTATGATGTTACTATTACCATTACTCGTGTTAAGTAATAGCATTTTAAACGATTTCGTAATTGTTCTATGGAAATTTTGATGAAAAAAAAGTCATGCAATATTGGAAAAGTCTGCTCTCCTTTATTCAAGATACAAATGAAATTCCTCAACACCGAAAAGCTACCGAAGAATGTGTGTGTTTTGGTTTGCAGGTTAGCGACATCGATTTTCTCTGAAACGACAGCAGGAGGAATACAGTTCTAGGTTACCTGGTTATTATCGATTTACGTTCCACACCTGATATAAAACGGAGTAAAGTTATTCGCAAAGACCGTTCACTATTCTTCCTAAATGCATTATTCCGAATTACCGTTTTATTCAATTCTTTTCATATATTTTTGGACTATTGTCTAACCCACTCGAAGTTGGCCGTATCATTCTTTGATCGTCCTGTATTGTTTGAAGTTTTGATATTTATTTTATTCATTCAATACAAGGCCCAAGAGCCACTCCAGATAGAATGTTATTTGTGTGGTGCTGTATTAGTGTAAGAAAGGAATGTTCTGGGGGCCATGTTGGAAAGATAACTCAAGACTTGAAATTAGTTGAGTAAAGGTTTATCCTTTATTTTCTACTTCAACTCTCTAATTCTAACGATTCTACCTAAACTCTGAAATTTTATTTATTTTTTTATTTTTACTCAATAGGAGTAGATAGATTCGCCTATCGTCCGGTTCGCAACCCTCCCCGGTCTTTTCTTTTTTTAACAAGAGCAGAGGTTTATCCCTTTTTTACTGGTTAGGATTGTGTTTCCGATTCCTTCTAAAGTCTTTTCATTCTCTTTCCCTCCAAGCAGCCCCGTCGAGTCTTAGTGTCATTATCGCCTTGCGTGGAATGAATTGATTTAAAAAATAGTTTCATGGATATTTTCCTAGTGGGCTTTCCACTTTGGTACCTTGTCTTCATGAATTTAAGTGCAGTACTCGATCGATAGTTAGGTCCCATCATGTTACTGTTGAAATTCCATATATTATTCGGTTTATTTACTGATTTACGTTGTTTTTTGTCATAATATTTCACCTGTTGTTTTTTGTTTATTCGTTCTTTTTAATCGGTATGACGCCCAAGCAAAGCCAGTACAGCCACAAGCATGCAAGGGATTGCAATGTGTGTAGAAATTAGGGACAGAAACATTAGTAATGAGGAGAAAGAGAAAAGAGTAATTAGGAGGACAGTAGATAGCTATTGATATTAAAGTTTTGAAGATTATAGTTGGCTGAAAGCGTGGAGCCGGAAGGAAATTCCACAAGTGAAAAGTGCGAGAAAAGAAACTATTAGCATAGAATTTATGGCTACATCTATCCAGCTCAACCATAAACTGATGAGATCTCGACGCCAGTCTAGTACTGCACTTAAATTCAAAAACTCTAGCTACCATAAGATAAGAGTGATATTTATTCCACTTATGTACAGAAATGTGGCACAAAGCCATAATGAGGAATGGAGGAAAAAGGATTGTCATATTCTGTCTTAACATTAAACTTAACTAGCAACGATCACTGACCCAAACATACCCAAATATTCCGAACGCCAAAACAACGCATTCTTAATTACCACTCTTACAACACCCACCATAATACCTCAGTGTCTCTATAAAAATTTTAACTAGTCTCCATATGTGCAATTTTTGACTGTGCGGATGGGGTGTTGATAAAATAACAATTTATAATAGCCAAAAGCTCATTCGAACAATTACCATGAATGTATTTATAAAAAAGAAAGACAACCTTGCGGCGATAAGCAATAATGCACATTCAAATCTCAATATATTTATCTTTATTTCTTCCATGTGCATTTTCTTTTTATGACTTAGGTGATCATGGCTCTCCACAACTTCTAGTCCTTTTAGTAAGGCTTGTCATTTTGCTACCTCTTCTATTATCTGCTGTTAGGTAGTTTATTTGCTGTTTTTCTCTGGCACTCTTGACATCAATATGCCCTGTGAGTGTCAAATTCTCCAAGCCATCTTTACCTATTATGTGACCCAGAGTTTTCAACTGTTTTTTTTTTTTGTGAGTCTTAAGTATAATTGTCCTTTGTGTTTCCATTTTCCTTCAACCTTAGTTGTTGCTCACATCTTCATTCTGTGATATTCTCAGCATCCTTCTGTAGAACTACATTTCAGTTGCCTGAAGTCACTTCGTTTTCTGTGAGGAGATTGTCCAGCATTATCGGCCCTCCTATACTGCAGTGAATGCTGGACAATCTTATGCGTGTGTATTTCCCTTTTTGTATGCATGCAATAGTGTATATGTGAATGCGTAGATATAAATAGTAATATATTTATATGTACCTATGTATATCTATGCAAGAGTGGGTGTACAGGGTGCGATGGATAAATTGTCGTCTAAATGACTCAAAAATGAAAATAACAGACATCTCATTTTTAACAGGTATACAGTACGCGATGGAATGAAAATAACATTGACCTCATTTTAACAGATATTCATTTATAATGGATAAATTGTCGTCTAAAAATGAAAATAACACTGACATCTCATGTTAACAGATAAACAGTGTGCGATGGATAAATTGTCGTCTAAATGACGCCAAAATTAAAATAACACTGACATTTCATTTTAACAGATATATTTACCAAAATTACGCAAAAAAAATTTTGAAATACTAAAGAGTAAATATATTCAATAAAATCGTCATTGGCTTCAGCCACGACGTCCAGACAACTTCAGAATCTCCTTCATCTCTTCTGGACGGTCTCCTTGTTGATGATTCCAGCCACAATCCTTAACTTAAGTTTGTCTTTGGTGTTACAAGGTTTTTTTGTTTTTTTTTTTTTTGATGGAGGGTCTCTCGCTCAACTGCGCCCACACCTAATAATCAAGGAGGTTGCAGTCTGGGGAGTTACGTTGTCACATGTAAGGGATGTGGTGGTTGCAGAAATTGTCTGACAGCCATGACCGGGTTCTCCTGCTTGTGTGGCATGATGTACAGTCATTGTTAGGGTCTTCCAGTAACCATCCTCTTCACCCAGTGCAGAACTACCTCCTCAAGGTTCTTGACGTAGATCTCCGTGTTGAGTCGCAGGTCGTGTGGGAAGATGAATGGAAGCATAACATCACCATCACTAATGATCACTGCAAACACCTTTGTAATAACCATTAGACTCATTCAACTGCTTCTGAATACTCTGCACTGTCATCAGATTGACACCCAGATATTCTGAAATGTTCGAATTGGAGCTTCCATACAGTACAGTAGGCCGTTTCCAAATTTCTGGTGAACTGAATTTCGTCATAGTGCTCTTTTCCTCACAGACGATGCCCAACTGACCCTACTATACTCTGCAGTCGACAAAATTAAAAGCGAACAACGCGCATGCGCGAAATGAGAAAGATAAAATGGCAACAATTTATCCATCGCACTCTGTATGTACTGATATATTTGTATGCGTGGATACGCGAATGATATTCATGTGTACATGTGTAATATATTTAAGACATTTTTTATGTTTATACGTTCTTTTTATAGATACAAATATTTAAGTAAATGCTCTGTTTATAACAAACGGTATTAACAACCTGAATGCCCGAGAAATTGTCATAGAAAATATCCGTCCTCCGACAGGAATTGAACCTGTATCCTATACGGAACCGTCATACAGTCTGAGGAGCTTTTACCGATTGGGCCACAGAGGAGCGTTCAGTTAGCAAGATCGATTTTACTGTTTTAAAACACAATTCTTACTATTGCGTTATTTAAGAAGTGGGTACAAATGAAAAAAATTGCAATTGACAACATTTTTCATTTCACTGAAACAGACGTTAAACACTTCTATCTTCCATGCTTTCTTTCTTTCATTCATTCATTTTCTCACAGAAACCGAGTAGCGAGTCGTCCTGGGTAAGACGATAAACTACATCCGACAGCAAGGCCTCTGATCAGGAGGTTTTGAGGAGAGTGGAACCACCTCTTAATTGCTGATGTTCCCAGGTCCCCCCAGACCCAGGGTGGTAGCACCTGTTAGGGTCCCAGCTATGGGCAAATAGTTAACCCCCAAACTAGGTTCAAAACACTATGAAAGTGTAAAAATAGGTTTTAATACCAGAAATATTTTTTTTGAAGGAAAATTATTACCAGCAATGAATTTTTGAAGAAAAAAATATTAGCACCAATACATTTTTTAAGGAAAAAATATTACCATCAATACATTTTTGAAGGAAAAAAAGATTACCATCAATAAAAATCTTGTCAGCATTAAATAACCCATTGAGGTTGATATGCCGTAAAACAAAACAAACCAAACCAAACAGATTAGTGAGTGTATTTTGTTTTTCAAACCAATCAAAACGGAATAGTCCATTATTTATTAGGTATTGACAGGAGACGTTAATCTCTTCTATCTTCGCTTCTTTCCTTCATTCTTTCTAGCCAAATTCCCGTCTTACGAACATTACTCTTAATAATGATTGTAAAATAAATCCGCAGACGATGTTGTTTTATTTATGGTAACTGGATTTTTGACGATTGCCTTACCCGGTTTTCGTCTTTTGATACTATGCGTCTGAAAAATAGAACCTTTATCGCGGTCTCAACACAAACTGATTGTGAGTCACATCCTGCCAGCGTGCAAATGACAAGAATATATTAGCTTGGTGCAAAAATAATGACGTAATAATGTCGTTTTTTGACGTATTCTTTAACGTCAAAAAACGACATTATTACGTCATTATTTTTGCACCAACCTAATAAAATCGCTTCTCGGCTATTGCCTAAGATCAAAGTGTAGTATCTGTTCGTATCAGCTTAATCTACTCTCACTCTCTCTCTACTTATACCTTTCCTTCTTTCTTTCATTTTCTCATTGAAACCAAGTAATTATTTCCCCCTCTTTCCACGTGATCAAAACGGAACAGTCCATTACTTATGCGGTATTGGCAGAGCGTAACGGTCGTACGAAATAACAGATGAAGAAGAGACTCGAGGGAACAGGAATGCGATTGTACAGAAGAAGAAGGTTGAAACTACTTTTGACCGAACATTTGAGCAAAGGTGAATTTTTAGAAAAATGGAAAAAAAGGACACTTATATATAACATGAGAAAGAGACAACTGAAATTACTATGGCACGTAAATGAGGAGAGACGGATTAGAAAATTTGACATACACAGGTAAAAAGGACAGAGGAAAGCGGCACATAATCTACATGATGATGTTTTATAAATGCTTAGCAGAACAGGGATTAGGAGAGATAGCAAAAAGATAAAATATACTAAGAACTACAAAGGACAGGAAATTGTGGAGAGCCATGATCGTCAACATCCTGAAGGGACACGGCATATAAAAGAAAAAGTACAATATTAACTAAATGTTTAGGGTTTAGGAGGGATATTACTTAATTAATTTACTAAGAGCTACAAAAAACAGGAAATTGTGGAGTGCCATGAACGTCAAAAGATGATGACTGATCTGAAACATCCCCATAGCATATTTTACTAAATATTTTCTTCTTCTTCTTCTTTTGCTGTGTCTCTTCAGGATATTGGCGATCATGGCTCTCCACAATTTCCTGTCTTTTGTTGCTCGTAATAAATTTTGTCTTCTTATTTCTCATAAACCCTGTTTCGCCATCGATTTACTCAAACTCACTAAGTTCTGCGCTCTTTTCCTCTTACCTTCAAGCGAGCATCAAAATTTCCAAGCCCTTTTTCCTCATTATGCACCCTAGAAATCCAAAGTCACTCTTCTTGATGTTGTCTATATGTTTCTGTCCTGTTTCCATGAAAACTTTGAACTTGCAATATATATATATCTACTAGCACCATAGCGTGACCACCGGTCACGACCATAGCCCGGCGTTGCCCGTGCTTGATTCAAAAATCGTACGACTCATACAGCAATCGCTATCACTTGACTTAAAATATTTTTGCCCTGCCTTGCCTTTAAAGGAGTGCCCTTTGCCGTGCTGATGTTGCTACATGCCTTACTTCTTGCCTATCTCACACTGCGAATTTTTTCTAAGCTCTATACTAAACATTAAATCTGTTACGAAAAAAGAACTAAACAAAATGAACACAAAAAGATCAGCTTTAAAAAAAGAACTCGTAACTGGAAAAACCGAATGAAAAAAGAATGTTAACAACAAATACTTTTTCACACCCAACACAGTTCTGCGGAATCAGAATCAACGTTGAGTTTAAGCAAGTGAATGAGCCAATTGGAGTAAAGTGCCATGCAGATTTAAATTTTTCCCACTTTTTTTTTTTTTTTTGCATACTAGCATGCTAGTTAACATTCGTGTCAGTCAGCTGTTGGCTCTCACGCTGGCCATTAGAATCTTCCTGCCTATTCGTGGCAGCCAGCTATAGGCTCTCACTCTGGGCAGTACAAAATGGCCGCAAACTACATGAAAACTGCCGTAGAAGCATGAAAAAATCGATTATTTCCACTATCGATGGGAGTTGGCAAATGCAAAGTCGGTCTTGGCCTTCCCGCTAACTTGGAGCATGTGCATGTAAATTTTGGTGCAAATCCGTCGAAAATTGCGGCCGTGCATTCGTTACACACACACACACACACACACACACATATCCTGCCTTATATATATATATATATATATATATATATATATATATATATATATATATATATATATATATATATATCAGTCTGTATTCCTCGTAGTATGTCTTAGCTTTCATCGTGATGCCTTTTAGTAATCACCATTACTATGGCAAGTTATAGAACACCTTACGAGTTAACCATTCCTTACAAGAAAACATTCGGCATTGATTGACCAAGCAGCCAGTATTGCTCAGGGTTGAAATTTATCAAATCTTTCTCTTAAAACGGATTTTCAAGAAAATAAAGTTCTCAAATCCACTGTTATTGTTTTTCTATCATTGTTGAACGTTTTCTTCCTAAACATTTGTTTTAACCCGGTTTTAAACACCTCGGATTTCCAAAAATGCATAGTCTCATGGAGTGTTTACAAACCCCAATACAAAGATGCTTGTAGTGTTAAAATTATGTAAAATATTGTTTACCGTTGAAAAAAAAATATCACAACAGGCAATCTCTGCTATAAAATTAAATCAAAAACTTGAACTGAAAATAATTAATTAGTGAAATGAAAATTATATAAAAAATATATAAAAATTTAAAAAATATAAGTTTGAAATTGTAGGTGAACCACATCAATACAAAAACAGAGAAATATTTTATTTATTATAAATAGCCACAATAATATAGAATGATATTACATTAGATAAACTCATAAATTACAGTCGAGACGTGTTTTGTTCTTAAAACGGCAATTCCTCTTCACATTTAGTTAGCCTAATCCATAACATGTATTTGGCTTTGTAAAATATTTTGATTTCCGATATTCTTAGGTACGAACCGAATTTATGTGAGATACACTATTCTTTGTCACTCTTTAGCTTGTAAGATCAGTTTTCAGTTCTGTTCAAGCTTAGTCAAAATTTTATCTTTTTATTCTTTTTTTTAACTTTACAATGTGATGCAATGAATATGCATACACCTGGTCCCCCTCACAGTAATATGATTGGCTGGTGTCAGCCATAAATACAGACTGATGTGGAGGTACATGGCTACATCTATTGTCTTCGCCTATTGACTACCATTATGATGAGGACAAGTCCATTACGGTTACCTGCTAGATTGTCCTACTTGGTTACAGTAGTCCTAAACCACTTTGCTACTTCGAACAAATATATCCCTTTCCGGGACATATCACAATGCAAAGTCTTGTGTCCAACATTTCCACGGTTGAAAATGCTTTCTTCTTAAAAGGGCAGTTCCTCTTCAGATGTAGTTCACCGCATCCGTAACATGCATTTGGTTTTGTAAAGTATTTTGATTCCGCATATTCTTTGGGACGAACCGGATTTATGTGAGATATATCTCTTTCCTCAGTTCTGGTGTGAACTCACCTTTAGATTTAAATGTCTGTCTAGTAACGCACCGAGCAATTTTGGGGGTAATGTTAATATTGGTTTACCGATTCTTCCCCACGTTTCTTTGTTTAAAATAGCCAAATCTAATACTGTGTCTATCTGAAACTTTATATTTCTTTTGTTTATTTTTACGGTTCTAAATTTTCTTTTCTTGACCCTTGTCTGCGTTGCCTGTTGTCGACGCTAAGTTTACAGTACTCTTAAATTTTGACTTTTTATTCATTAGTCGTATCTAGTCGTAAGTTCACTATTTGCTGTTAACCCTTGTACGAAAATCAAACACTTGTCGAGTGTTAGTTCGCTTAATTTGAACTTTTTCAAATTCCCTGTTTACGATACTACAATAAGTTGTATAATCTTTATATTCGTTTTTTTTATCTAGATTTAGTCATTGCCAACGTGTATTGAACAATGAACATCCAGGCTGACTAGAGCAAGTGTTGCTTTTGCCAGAAGAAGCAAAGTGAAGAGCTGAAGTCACCACGTACATAACATCAACATGATGATGGCTACACTATGATTGGGACTTATATTACCTTCTTCCATTCAATGAGATGCCTATTGTTCTGGGTCCAGCCAGACGATGATGGCAGTGGCATTGAAGAAACTCTGAAGAGGAACAAAGCGAAGTATCACCAAAGTTGTCGCCTTATGTTCAACAACACGAGACTGGAGAGAGCGAGAAAAAAAGGGCAGAGTGCGCTCAGCCAGTAGAATGCCAAACCGAGCTGTGTAGAAACATTCTTGAAGGCAAAACGGGTCTTATATGTGACAAAGAATCTCCATCCTCTGAACTCGAACAAATTATGACGTTGAACCTCAATAACAGACTTCAAGAATGTGCCCAAACTTTAAATGACGGAAAACTTCTTGCAAGACTCAGCGGTGTAGATACTATTGCACAGGATCTCAGATACCATTTTGCATTCATGACAGACCTGTACAATAGAGGACGCACCACAGAGCCACCAACAGACTGGAACACCCACAGGCATTCTCAGAGCTAGTCACATATCTAGTGAAAACCACCAGATCTGATGATGGTCCTGGAGTTTTCCGACTGGCAGATATAGTTCACCTGTATACCCAGTGTCTAAAACAGTTGGGTGTTGATGTACCTGCTTAAGGCTTAAGGCTTAAGGAAAAACTGCTGTCAGAAATATTAGGTTGGTGCAAAAATAATGACGTAATAATATCGTTTTTTGACGTTAAAAAATACGTCAAAAAACGACATTATTACGTCATTATTTTTGCACCAACCTAATACCTGAGTTGGAAGCTCACAAGCAGGTAAGGGATGTTCTTCTGGCTTTCCAGAAAGATTTTAGACTTGTCTTATCATTCTGACTTTTATAGTGAAACTATTATCCTTGACAAAATAGCTCACATCTTGTGAAGACATATATGATAGACGATAACTCCACATTTGATGGAACTCTATATGCGGGGTACATCGAGCAGGCCATTCCACCTACTCTTCTTCAGTTTGTAGCCATTCTTGAACACGGAGAGAACATCAAATCTAAACTGAGGTTTGGCACATCAAAGACAGATCTAGCACTTGCTCAGCTGCTTCAGTACAACTGCTATGCAAGGTACAAAGAAGGGGCAGCAACTCACAGAGACTCCAAAGACTGAAAGGCCCACTCTCTGTTTACATGGGGCTGTCCATCTACTCAAAGACCAGAAAGAGAACGTTGGTGGAAATGCTTTCTTTAAGAGCATGATATCAGTATTTCCTACGACAGGGTGCTCGGGATAACTGCACAGCTGGGAGATGCAAAGTATGCGGAAGATGGAGTGGTCTGTTCACCCGTTCTGCGTATAGGACTGTGAACCACATCAGCCATGAACAATATAGACCACAATTCCACTATAACGACACCGACCACTTCTTTCCATGGAACCGGCGTCTCTGTTTTCTAGCACCGAACCAAACAAGACAAAGGTGAAGAGCGTGAACAGCTGAAGTTCGGCGAGCAGAAAGTGAACACAGTTCCAGACCCTTCACCAATATCCGGCCATCATTGTTCAACAAGAAGAAATCCTCTCCTCCCCCACAGTGCTGTGACACACCTAGACCCAGGTTTGCTGAGGCCACAACTGGCAATGGAGTGTGGTGATTTTCCAAGCGTAGATTAGATGTGGCACAAGGCCAAAACTAGGGGGCACCCAGTGAGGATGGAACTCACTACACAGTCGTAATTGTTCTATCTCGACAAGCCTGCTAACCATTAAACCGCTTCGACGTGCTGCCCAAGTGATTTTCCAAGCGTAGCTTGGATGTGACACAAAGCCAAAAGGGGCACTCATTACAGATCGAATTCACTACTCATTCGTAATTGTTCTAGCGAGACAAGTTTACTAACCATTACACCGCTTCGAGGTACCCAAGTGATTTTCCAAGCGTAGCTTACATGTGGCACAAAGCCGAAAGTAAGGGGCACCCATTGAGGATCGAATTCACTACTCACTCGTAATTGTTCTAGCGAGCCAAGTTTGCTAACCATTACACCACCTCGAGGTGACCAACAGGCAATAGAGTAAGAGTGTCTGGAGAAGGTCACTGTGACAGATGGGCCAATGGATGCGACCTAGTTAGCCCACCATGCTTCACAGAAGAGAGAACAGCCATTTGAGATCAGCATTACATTACTTTTGCCTCTGCCACGTGATCAGGCCCACTCACTTGCTACAGCCAAGCATGTAATGGACAAGATCAACGAGATGGTGGCATTGGTGAACCCCAGTCAGGTGCCAGTGATTACTGCTGACCAGCCAATATATGCAGTAGCCAAGCAAGTCCAGTGGCAACTGGCAGGAAATTTACGGTGGGGACAAGTCCGTCATAATGTTCAGAAGCTTGTATATTGAGATGGTGGCACTGAAGTCCATTGAAACTACACCCCAAGACAGTGGTTGGACATGAGCCCTCGTGGAGGCAGGGATAGCATCTCCTGTGACAAGAGATTCGTTTCTGACAGCTTCGAGCATCACTAGAACATGACAGATGCACCAGATAACAGCATGCAATCTGTACAAGATTCTGAAGACTACTTGAAAGAGACAGATAAACAACTCGAAGAGGTGCCTAGCTTCGAAGCTTGCCGTGAACATCACAAACAGCAAAGTTCCCGGTATCATTTCTGGTATACGGTGCTGTCACTAGAAAGGCTGATTTGCTATTTTCACGTAGCTGTCGAGTGTCGAGTCTCCATTTCTCACAGTGGGGTTACTGAGTTTCAGGGAATATGAGAAAAGCTACTTTAAAGGAAAGAGGACAATAAAAGAACAAGAATTAAGAAGACAAAAGATAATGATTGACATTGCATTTTAATTTTTGAAGATCAAAGTTGACTGGAAAGAATAAAGCAGGAAGAGTTCCACAAGTGATGTACGATAGAAGAAACTATTACCATAGAACTTGCGGTTACGTCTAGCAGTTTCTCACTGCAAAATGATGAGATTTTTCCCCCAATCTAGTACTGCGCTTAAATTCATAAAGGCTAGGTACCAGAGAAGAAAGTTTATCAAGACAATTACCATGAAAGTATTTATAGAAAATGCACAGCGAGGCTAAGTTACAACGGTAACAAAGGAACTGAAGCCGAGGTGCCAGGCCAGGACCAATAACATTGCAGATTGTTCTTTGGATTTCATCAAGAATCTATAAATATCTAGCAGGAGAATCAGACCTGATGTGGCAGCAATATTCAACGCAAATTGAATAAAATAGACAATAGGAAAATAGTACTTAGTTCTTACCGACGCGTTTTGTCATTTGACTTTATCAAGGCAGATGATGATTAACAAAAGCGAAATGTCGTGTAGTTTTTGAATATCATGTAAAGTTTTGTTGTTTTTGGGGGTTTTTTTATCATCACTTGCCTTGATAAAGTCAAATGACGAGACGCGTCGGCGACGAGTAAGTACTATTTTCCGATTGTCTATTTTATTCAATTTGCCTTCTCTACAGATTTAGTCTGAGAAACTTTAACACACACTATTATATATATATAATCTTATAAATATAAGTAAGTATACTCGTCCAGAAAAACCTTAGGTGTATTGGCTTGTAAATGAAGAAATCAATACATAAGGGAAAAAAATGAATAATAAAGAAAGAACTAGGAACATGTAATTTTGGCGAAAATAATCGTCTAGAATTCAAGCTCAGAGTCCAAAGAAAAAAACCTCCGACACGAGTAAAATAAAAATGATTAAGCAAAGTGCTCAATATGCTAAGCAGAGCAAATCTAACTATGAACCTAAAGAGCCAGGCAAACCTACCTAGGTTTCACCTACGCAGATCGTTAGGGTACGATCCGCGTAGGTGAAACCTAGGTAGGTAGGTTTGCTTGGCTCTTTAGGTTCATAGTTATATATATATATATATATATATATATATATATGAATGAATAAAACAGAGAATCGGAAGATAGTACTTAGTCTTTACCGACGCGTTTTGTCATTTGACTTTATCAAGGCAAATGATGATAAACAAAAGCGAAATGTTGTGTAGTTACATGAAATTCAAAATGTTTTTTTAAAAGACGCTTTTGTGTAAACCACTTTTTGCATATTAGTAACTTTTCCATTTTTTTTTTTTCTTTTTTGACTAAGAGTGTGTCTATTATATTCAATTTGTCATCTCTACAAATTTATTCAAAGATTTTGGTCGTAAAAAATAGATGACTTGTCAATGCTAGCCTCCACCCATACGATAATAATTCAAATGGGAGGGGGATGCTAATGCATCCTCGAGCAACCTTCGTTACCACCTTCTACTAGTGAGTCTTTTAGTCCTCATATGTGTGTGTGTGTGTGTGTGTGTGTGTGTGTGTGTGTTATAGTTATTTTCCAAGCGTAGCTTGGATGTGGCACAAGGCCGAAAGTAAGGGGCACCTAGTGAGGATTGAACTCACTACTCAGTCGTAATTATTCTAACGAGACAAGCTTGCTAACCATTACACCACCTCGAGGTGCCCTGTGTGTTATAAACTGCATACAAGTAACCACAATAAAAATGCATATTTGTTTCGATGTTTAATTTAGACATCTCATCAGGTGTCAAATTTGGATATATTCCTCCCCTTCTTTTTCTTTTTTCTTTTTTTTTTCCTTCTCTCTGTAGTAGGGTTGATTTCTTATGCTTTCTTATGCCTTTCTTTTTCTTCTTTTTATTGATTTCTTATTATCTTCTTTTGTCTACTTTAATCTGCTTTTATCTTTCTTTCCTTTTTATGGAAATGTTTTTATATATTTGTTTCTTTCCCTTCTATGGAAAATTTTCAAAAATGTAAAAAGAAGTGATGTTTCATAAGTTATGTTTTTAAATAAAATCGTTTATTACCATCATCGTTAACCACCCGATGAGATGCCTAAATTAGACATCGAAACATATATGCATTTTTGTTGTGTTCCACTGTAACAGTTTATACTAAATAGCAATTGCTCTTGTATTGAGCACTTTTTTAAATTAATGTTATGAACGTTTGAATTTATATTCTTTTCGTTCTTTTACACACACACACACATATATATATATATATATATATATATATATAAGGTTGGTGCAAAAATAATGACGTTTTCTCACATATGTTACTATGTGAGAAAACGTCATTATTTTTGCAACAACCTATATATATATATATATATATATAAATCGGTATCATTCCAGGCAAGACAGTAATGTCTCTAAAATTAGGAACAGAAACAATAATGATGAGTAGAAAGAAATATAATAATCAGGAGGAGAGTAGATAGCGATTGACTGTTTTATTTACCAAACACCGTCAGCAGATTGTGTTTTTAATATAAAAAATGCCAACACTCAATAAGATCAACTATGAACACGGCCACAATGTGCTGACCCTGATTGCAAAATAAAACGTTCCTAAAACTCTAGATACATAAACAAAATAATCCATACATTGAGTTAAAAGTAAAAATAGAATCATCCTTGATAATGGCTAAAAGTATAGCCGAAAGCGCTCGGACAATTCCTAAATAATTTATGTCCAGAAAATAAGAAAATTATAAGAATACAAGAACCGCAGTATTTTGTCAGTTGTTTTTAATGAAGCTTATATATATATATATATATATATATATATATATATATATATATATATATATATATATATATATGGCATCTCGTCTGCAGTCGCTTCTCACAGACGTGCCGTCGCCTCCCTCTGTCTTTTTTTACAAATACTTTCACGGTAACTGCTCCGATGAGCTGCTTTTGCTGATTCCCAGAATTCGTGAATTTAAGAGCTCAACTAGGCTGGCATCTCGCTCTCACCCTTTCACTGTCGAAACTGTTAAATATAGCTGTCTCTTCAATACCTTCATGTCTCGCATTTCTCGCCTGTGGAACTCCCTCCCCAGTTCTTATTTTCCTGATAGCTATAATCTCCAACTATTCAAATGTAACGTCAATCAACGTCTCCCGATGCCCTGATCTGTCCCCTAACTTTGTCTTCATCCTTTCCTCTATCACTCTTCTTTGTTCTTGCTCCAACTCTGAAGGAAGCTAATCTTTCAGCAGGTGTATAATACTGTAGAGATATTTTGTGAATGAGTTTTGGATCCTGCAGTAGTCTCCGGTGGGGCCTCTCGATGCTATGGTACTGTTACGACTGTATCTCCGGACAGTTCAGTCCAGCTTATGGGTGGGACTGTCTCACTACTTAGTCTTCTACCAAACTCACTTCTACACATGAACTCACCTAAATTGAACAAAAAAGTAGACCTCTGGTTTACCATCTGCTACACCAATATGAGCGCCTATGTTTTAGCTTTCCAGAGCTTTCTTGGGGCCAAGGAGCTCACAATCCCGGGGTACTCAACCATAAGCGCCAAACATGACCACCTAAATCACCACGGCCATTGCACTTATATTAAGGGCAGTAACACATTCATTTTCAATCTGTTGTCCTCAAGTTGATGAAACGATAATTTTCGACAGAATATCTGAAATACTGATAATATCCTCACAAATTCGCCTTCGCTAGTTTTCATATCTGTGGTGACTTCAATATTTACAACAAAGAGTGGTTCATCCACTGGAACAAAACTACTGAAAAAGGTGTATACTACAGACTTCTCCATCGCCTACGAATTAACTCAGATCATTGAAGAATCCGCACACATTCCTGGTGAGACAGGCCATCAGGCGAACCTCCTTGACCTCTTCCTCATATTCGGCAGTGAAAAATGCCTCACAAAAGTTTTGCCCAAGCCGGGTACATCAGACCATTCTCTAGTCAGTGTCTAAATCGATACTGAACCAAGGGCATCCCCTGATTAGCCGTTCGAAGGTAGACTGGGACAGCTTTAGATCCTTACAAGGCGGAAGTTCTTCTCTCAACATTCTTCAAACCTGCTACTTTCAAAATTACTGCCCTCGTTTCAGAATGGATCCTTCATGGATAGTTTTATACCAAAAAAAAAATTCGAGAAAAAAAAAGCCAAAGTCTGGTTCACGTCTGAATGCGCTGCATCATTAGCTCATCGTAACAAGTACTTCCATATCTATCACAAAGAGGAGAGTAGTTGGACATTTGCTGCATTGAAAACTGCTGGAAAATGTTCTGGAAAATACAAAGTGTAGCTACTATGCACAAGCGGTCCAGGTCAAGGTTAAGCATAAACAAATTGGATCCTAAGAGTTCTGGAAGATTCCCAGCCAAATTTTGATTTATGGCAGAGCATCTGTTCCTATTATTATAAATGGTCCCAAGGTCCTCATACTCGTCAGATAAGGCAAAGCTCTTCACCTCGATCTTTGCCTCAATGTTAGATGACAAAGGACATCCTCCTTCCGACTTCCCCCGTCTCACTGAGCACAATCTCAGTAGTATTTATATTACAGCCCAGAAAATCTCAAGACATATCAAAAGTCTTGACCCTAAGGAAGCAACTGGTTCATACAAAATCCCAATGCCTGTCCTTAATATCAACCCGGAATTATCCCCGATCTTAAAGAAATTATTTAACCGTTGCTTGAAGGAGAAATCCTTCCCAAGTCTATGTAGAAGGTGTCAAGTGTATGCCCGGTTTTCGAGAATGCGAGTGAGCACTCATCCCCCTTTCAGTACAGACACATTAGTCTCCTTAGTGTCATCAGCAAGCTTTTAGAGTCTATAATCAATCCCCGAAATAGGAACAACCTCTTGATCGACAAGTAGTACAGGTTTCGATCGACCCGATCCACTGCTGATGTCCTGACATTATTCACAGAATCAGTGAGGCACTAGACAACAAATACATCTCAAGAACTATTGCATTAAATATCTCAAAAGCCTTTGACAATGTGCGGCATAAAGGGTTGCTGTACAAGCTCTCTAGCAATGGAATCACTGAGTCTTCTCAATTATAAAGTCCTTCCTAACAGGTAGATCCCTGATGGTTGTTAACGAATAGCTTTCTCGGACCAACCCTCTTTTTACTTTACATAAATGATCTACCTAAGAGTACATTCCGACGGTATATACAACGATGTATAGATGCACCTCCAACACTCGAGATGACTAGAATTTGGCAGCTGATCTCTGGTCGAGCTCTAACAGCTTAGTTGGCGAAGAACTGACAGATTACATTCAATGCCTCGAAAACCAAACTAGTTACAATCCATCATTGCCAATCGGACCCTGAACTACCGCTGGTCACGATGAACGGATATTCTCTCAAGCAGGCCGCATGCCTTGAGCGTTCATTGGGACTTAAACTCAAGCCAGATCTCAAGTGGAACGTGTATACTCGGAAAATGATTGTAAGTACCTAAGTCTTCGTGCTATCTTCTATATTTACAAGAGCTAGATCAGGCCTAAAATGGGGTATTGCTGTTATATTTGGGCAGGAGTTGCAGTCTTTACTTTAGTCTTGATAGAGTTCAAAAGCGTCTTTGAATCTTTGGGGGTGACAAATTATTTTCTACTCTACAACTTCTCTCTTACTGGTGCTCAGACGAACAACATTACATAGTTCCGCCAGTTGTAATCTTCACGGCTAAAACCCGCCATTCTACGCCACATGGTAGCGAACCACCCTTATTCCTTCGTATTCGAGTAAGTTAATATACAGGTGAGCGGTGTAAAAATTTTTCCATGTGAAGGTGAGCGATGACAGAAAAATGTTGGGTCCGATCATTTCTCAATATCTATGTCGATGATACAACGGTATATGGATGCACTTCGAAAACTCAAATCACCAGAGATTCGCAACAGATCTCTCCTCGGTTGGTTGATTACATTCAATGCATCGAAAACAAAGCTAGTTACATTCCATCATCGCAGATCGAGCAGCTACCACCAATCACGATGAATGGATGTTCCATGGAACCCTCGTACCTTGAGCGACTGTGAAATCTAAACTCAACCCAGATCTCAAGTCGAACTCTTACATACGATCCAACGCTAAAGATACTGGAAAAATAATGGTCTTTTCCCTGTACCGCTCCAGTAAGTACCTGACTCCCCCCGCTATCGTGTACCTTTACAAGAGCCAGATAAGGCCGAAAATGAAGTACTGCCGCCATATAGGGACAAGAGCCGTCCAGTTTTCACTTTCCAGTTTCGATAGAGTCCAAAAGCGTCTCCGCGTCCTTATGGGTGATGAATTATTTTCCACTCTACAATCCCTTTCTCACGGACGAAATGTCGCAAACCTCTCTGTTCTATCACGATCTCAATAGAAAGTGCTCAGAACTACAGTCCTTAGTTCTAACCTTCACGGCTAAGACCCACCATGCCACGCCCATTGTAGTGAACTATCCTCATTCCCTCCGCATTCCATTGGTAATATGTAAATTTCAGATTATTCAACGGGCTACTGCTCTGTGGAACCGACTCTCAAGAGGATGCTTTCCCAATCACTACAATATTAATCTGTTCATGTCTATGGTTAACCATTATCTTCTGTATATATCCGCATTAACTCTGTAACCCTCTACTTCAAGTGGCTCTCTAGCTTTGTACAGAGTAAATATCATTGTAAAAAAAAGTGTGTAGTAAACAGGTTTAAGTTATCATTCTGATTCAAGTCACTCTACAGAAAAGATGTGTATTAATGTTTTCAAAATATAGTCTCCATTTTGGGGTTTTCTTTTTAATTGAATATATTTTATAAATTAGATGGCTTCACCATCATCGCTGCTACTGTTGTAGTAATAGTATTAAAACAAGAGTATTTTCTTGTTTCTTTCTTTACTTTTTTAGTCTAACAGTCACACTTTAAATAACCCAACAAAAAGGCAAGTGTAATTTAACAGAAGATCAATTCCAAGGAAGATAACCTATTTTAAATTCATTGCCATCACTTATTACCAATATTAGTCGCAACTATTTTATTATATTTTGATAGAAACAATATCAGTATTGTACAATTGTGGACACCATTTTATGTTATTAGATGCTGATCTGCAGTTGACTTGAAGACCTCAAAAAGCCGCAAAGAAAAAGAGAGTGTCGATGTTATTTATCTAATACTAATCTTGAGAGCAACTCAAGGTAAATTATTGAATGACGAGTCTAATATGAATGTAAAAGAAGTTGATAAAAAGTGACAATTATAAGGACAAGGAGCATAGATAATAACTGATCCTTGACTTCAGATCTATTTTAATCAATTTACCCCAAGCAAGGCAATAACGCCACTAAGATGAAGGCGTCTACTTAGAGTGAAAGAGAATGAAAAGATTTCAGAAACAACCAGAAATCCAATCCTAAACAAGGAACAATGAATAAACCTCTACTCCTGTTCAAAAACCAGGGAAGGAGTGTGAACTGGACTCTACACAAGCCTATCTACTTCTATTAAGATTAGAGGGTTCAAGGAAATACCTACGTGGGTGTTTGTTCCACAACAGTAATTCTCGGGAAAACGCTAAGTGGAACTTCTTCATTACAATTGGAATACAGAGGAAATGAAGGTGATTCAACTCCATGAAGACTGCATTGAGTTTACTAGCTGTAAATGTCTGAACTGGTGGAATTAAAGAATGGAGTGCTCATCTGAACATTTGCTATGGAAATAGAGTACCAATAGGCTTGCAACATCATCTCTGGGGAGGGGAGTCTGCTGTGTAGAAAGTAAGTCTTCCCCTACAAGACTGCATACTTGATTTTAAACTCTATTAAGGTTAGAAAGTGAAGATTGAACAGCTCCAGCCCAGATATGGCTGCAATAGTGAATTTCTGGTCTAATCTGACACTTGTAAAAATAAAGTATAACTGAGAATGTCAGAAATTTCCTGAATTGATAGAACGAGCTGAACATTTTTTCTAGCATTTTTAGCAGTGGACCATATATATGTGTTAAAAACAAATCTAGTGTCACCGACAAAACTAAAATGGCCGTTTGTCTTGAAAAGGACCTCCAATCCGTTGTGGACTGGGACAGGAATTGGCTGGTGAACTTTAATGCCTCAAAAACAAAACTGCTCTCTATTACTCACCAGACAAAACCATCCCTGCCCCCCATTAGAATGTCTGATGCTCAACTCCATGAGAGCCCCTCTTTGCAACTGCTCAGTCTCACATTGTCCACTGACCTGAGATGGAATGAATACATTAAGTCCACCACTAGAAAAGTCGGCTCTCTGTGCCACGCCAGGAAATTTTTCTCACTGGAGTCGATCCTTCAAATCTACAAATCAACCATTCACCCTTGCATGGAGTATTACTGCCATATATGGTCTGGAGCCCCATCTATTTGTCTCAAGGTCCTTGATAAAATCCAAAGACAGATATGCAATGTAACTGGCTCTGATCTGGCATCTCGTCTGCAGCCACTCTCTCACAGATGTGCCGTTGCCTCCCTCTGTCTTTATTTACAAATACTTTCACGGTAACTGCTCAGATGAGCTGTTTTCACTGGTTTCCAGACTTCATGAATTTAAGCATTCAACTAGGCTGGCATCTCGCTCTCATCCTTTCAGTTGGAATTAAATGTTCAATAGCTTCATGTCTCGCATTTCTCACCTGTGGAATTCTCTCCCCAATTCTTGTTTTCCTGATAGCTATAATCTCCAACTATTCAAATGTAACGCCAATCGACGTCTCCAGATGCCCTGATCTATCCCCTAACCTTCTCTTCATCCTTTCCTCTATCACTCCTCTTGGCTCTCACTCCAACTTTGTAACCCCTTGCGTACTAGTGGCTTCCCGCCTTGCTTGGGGTTGAATGCTTAAAAAAAAACTTGAGGGCTGGGTGTGAACTTGTGATCCAGTAGATATTCAAATCATTAAGTCTCTTTGGGATTGCAACCATTTCATCATGAGTGGAGAAAATACCTGATACTAGCTTAGTTTTTGAAATAATCAAAATTACAGGCCAGTTTTTGGGTTTTTTTTTCTTATTGGGCTGTTAGAACTAGATCAGACAAGAGATCAGCTGCAAGGCTCGAAACATATTGATTCTTAGGAGGTGCTTCCATCATGCTAAATTTCTGGAGACTGTTTAATAAATTTGTTAATTCAAAAAATAATTCAATTTATAAAAAGAAATAATAATTCAAGTTTAAAAAAAAAAAAAAAAAAAAAACAACAATTAAATCATGTCTCACCAGCAATTCTTTTTTTTTTCCCCAACATAAAAATGTGTTTATTGTTGGTTTTTAAAAACATCAACAAAATAGAAGATAATTTAAGAAAAAACAAATAGGATCAATATTTGAGTGTTACCATATTGCAAAAAATGTCTTTTTCTCATTTCCTTTTTTTTTGATAACATTCCAACCATATGAAGCAATGAATGTTGTAAAAAGAAAAAAATTTTTAAAAAAACATTAAATAATCAAACAAAAAAATTTCAAATTATTAAAAGTTTAAAAAAAATAATATTAAAAGTTTTAAAAAAATTGGTAACGGGGAATTTCTTTTATGCTTTGACAGCAAATGGTTTCGTTGGCAGGAATTCACAAAAAAAAAAAAAAAAAAAAAAAAAAAAAAAATTAAATCAGAAATGGTTTCAAGCATTTTCGACAGTTCTGGTATGAAGCCTCAATTTTTTCATTAAAAAACAAAAAAAAATATTGATAGGTCTAGCATGAACCTTTGTCACTCACTCCTATCAATTCGACGTCGTATTGGGGAGATAGTGAAATTTAGCAGAAAAATTAAACTGAACAAAACAGATTCTTAAATTACCAGTTGAAAAACCTGAGGAAGGCTGAAGAGCCTACCAGCAGTGATGGAAATAACAATGATGAGGACACTACTTTGAATAATCTTAAAAAATCTTTTCAGTCTGTTGCTAACATTTCTGTAGATTTTGTAAAACAAAAAAAAAAAAAACACAACAAAAATGAAAAAAAACAAAAATGAAAAAAAAAAATGAAATTTTGAATATTTAAGAAAAAAATATTATTTTTATTTATGATATCTGGTTATTTAATACCTGTTTTGTAAGTTTTTTTTGTTTTTTATAATGAACATTTTTTTAAATTTCGCCAGAGGGAGATGCCCTCACAGCTAAAAGTTTGATGCTCTAACAATTGAGCCAAACTTGGGAATGCAGCGAACATTATCAAAATAGCTTTTTCAAGGCGTTTTTACAATATGATAATATAAGAACATTGACCATAAAATTGAAATTTATAATTAGTGTTATTTTTCTTTTCTTTTTTTCATTCCACAAATTCGGTTTTGCATCTTATCAAAACATACAGCAGAGAGAGTCAACTTTGATGAACCAGGAACAGGCTGGGGTCGGGCAGTGGGAGAGAGGGGGGGTGCATCAATCTGGCAAGAGTGTTGGGTAGAGGAGAAGATGTGGTGAACCAGAGGTAGAGTCTTTGAATCAATCTGCCTATTGTGCCACTCAGGAGGATTATATTCAAGACTGACTGCTCATAAGAAGAACCAAGTTTTAAAAACTGTTATTTTCTCCTCAGGGCCAGGTTTCTAATTCAGGTGGCACTTGAAAGCGTCATTTCAACCTGCTCTTTTGGAAAAGAAAAAATAAATGAAATAAAAAAAAATGTGTAGACACTCAACTCAACACTTCTTGACCAAAAGAGGCAATTAAAAAGAAAAAAAAAAAAAAAATTTTAAATAACCTTATCAAAATTAGTTTGTTGAAATCTCAGAGACTTCATTGTAGACAAGCTTCCCAAAATTAAATGTTGAAGAAGATGCTCCACAACAATAAGTAAATTAATAAGATCGAGCAAGCAAGAGAGAGAAAGATCGTTCGCAGAAAGAGATAGGTAAGTAGGTTAAAAGATCTTGTCCTATTTATATATACAAAGTTCGCTTTGCTGACCTCTGAAATTGTCACGTTTGACCAGTGAACCAAGTTTTAGCCTGCATAGAGTTAACTGGCCTTTCAATTAATGTTGGCCAAAAGTTCATAGGTCATATGTGAAAGCAGAAAAGGTAAAGGAGAGGTTGTGAGTAAAATGAAAAGGACAAGGGAATGAAATGATAGGGAAAGGATGTGGCTCCCACTCCATTAAATTTGAGGTGTATTAATGCTTTCAAAATATATTCTCCATTTTGGTGTTTTCTTTTTAATTGAATATATTTTATAATTAGATGGGTTCACCATCATCACTGCTACCGATGTAGTAATATTATTAAAACAAGAGTATTTTGTTGTTTCTTTTATTTTTAGTCTAACAGTCACACTTTAAATAACTCAGCAAAAAGGCAAGTGTAATTTAACAGATCAATTCCACTGAAGATAACGTATTTTAAATTCATTGCCATCACTTATTACCAATATTAGTCACAATTATTTTATCATATTCTGATAGAAACAATATCAGTATTGTACAATTGTGGGCACCATTTTAAGTTCTTCAACCCAAATGCCCAAATAAATTCTGCTGACCAATCACAGGTCAAAGTTCATACACAGCAATGCAAACGACACACATAACCAGAATGTTAGTAATGGCAATTCAGTAGCAATGTAATTAACCAAGAATATTGGCACTGGTGTTTTTGGTGAGAAGCTTTACTGCATACGACATACCATCCAACGGTGGTACCTTCCAAACGATCATTTTTTTTTTTTTTTCCCTGATTTGCATATAAAGTTTAGCTCTGCCAAAAGCAAAGACATTTCATAAACCACCACCCCCACCCAATCGCCACACACCGACTCTGCAACTTATCTGGTTAAGATCAGAATCTAAATCATCTTGCAACAGGCATCACCATATCGTGCCAGACTTCAAAAAAGCTCAAGCAACCTAAAAGTTGATTATTTATAGGGACTAACATCCTGATCTTGACATTTTTTTTTTTGATAGTTATACAATCATTCCTGAGAGAAAAGCATTATGTTGTTACCAAAATACCCAACAACTGCTTTTCCTGCCGATGATGGAAGATAACACAGATCAAGACACTGCAGAAAGAAACCACCAAAAATACATTATGATGTTAGTGCACAAGTTGTTCGCACTAATGCTATCATCCTTGCTAGTTTTATTCCAGATATAAGGACAAAAACAACAAAGATAAGGATATTAGTCCAAAAAACTAGCAGAAGAGAAGTTTTAAAAATGTCAGATTAGATGCCTGCCCCAAGTTTTGTAAAGCTTCCCTAACGACTTGGTGCCGATTCTAATAAAATGTTGTTGGCTTTCATGAATCTGACCAAATCGTCTTTATCCAATGACTGTCTAGTCCTCTGTAAAAAGTGCACCAGTTTCTGACAGATTTGTTTTTGGTGCTGCTTTTTATGCACTTGTTGACCCCAGTGAGTGCGTAGTGCCAGAATGGAAGTGCCCTGCACTGGCGTCGTCAGGGGATCTGCCTTGTGGGAAGCGTTGAGCAAGTTCGAACGGAAAATAGTGCCCTCGAGACGAGCAAGTCTATGCTCAAGACGTTTTAGCTGTTTGTCAAGGATGGAAATGCGATTGAAGGCGTTCTGCAAATTGGTATTTATGCAACGAGATGTGCAGCGCTGGGCTGTGTCTGTTCGAAGCCTCACAGAATGGGTGGCATGATGAAGAACAAAACGAATCAGGTTTGGCAGGCTTTTCGGTAGTTCTTCAGAAAACACAATACTGTCTTGCTTCCTAAAATTATAGAAAAAAAAAGAAAATGCTGAGTGAAATAACAAATAATTTTTGTCACATGTTAATTAGCTTATATACAAACACAAATATATGCACTTTTCTTTTGTGCATTGGTGGGGTACCTTCAGGGCAGCAGTTTAAATTTTTTTTTTTCTGTTCAAGAACTGTCCTCCTAAAAATTTTAAAACATCCCAAAATCAAAATGTTTTTAACTTTTTTATCATTTATAGTTGTTCCGTTACAAAAAGATGAAATTTATTAAGAGCTACAAAGGAAAGAAAATTTTTGTGAAGAGCCATGATCGCCAGCATCCTGAAGAGATATAGCACATAAAAGAAGCAGCAACAGCAGAAAAAAATTAAAATGTGTTTGTTTGTTTGTTTGGGTTTTATGGCATATCAACCACTGTGGGTTATTTAATGCCAAATCCAGTTTATATGAATTTTAAATGCCTATTTTGTATGGAATAAAAAACGTATAGCTGGCAACATTACTTTTTACAAAAAAAACGTATAGCTGGCAACATTACTTTTTACAAAAAAAAACGTATAGCTGGCAACATTACTTTTTACAAAAAAAACGTATAGCTGGCAACATTACTTTTTACAAAAAAAACGTATAGCTGGCAACATTACTTTTTACAAAAAAAACGTATAGCTGGCAACATTATTTTTAACAAAAAACGTATAGCTGGCAACATTACTGCTTCAAAAACGTATAGCTGGCAACATTATTTTTCTGAAAACATTATCTGAGGCCTTGCTGTTGGGTGTAGTTTGTCGCCATACCCAGGACGCGGATGTAGTTTACCGTCATACCCAGGACGTGTGTAAGACTTGGAAAAACTAGGAGTTCACTATTTGCCCATAGCTGGGACCCTAACAGGTGCTACCACCCGGGGTCAAGGTGGACCTGGGAACACCAGCAATTAAGAGGTGGTTCCACACTCCTCAAAACCTCCTGATCAGAGGCCTTGCTGCTGGATGCAGTTTAACGTCATACCCAGGACGCCTCATTGGGGGGGGGTCTTACCCCTCTACAGAGGTGCAGTCGGCGTATTCTAAAGCCCCAGCTGACAAGGCCGCTAAAATGTGTAGGTAATAAAAAAAAAAAGCTAAAATATTGAAGTCTTAAAAATGAATAAAAAACCAAATTACTGTATATACTCGCGTATCATGCGACTTTTGAAGACCTAATTTTGAAGCTATTTTTAAGGGGGTCGCATCATACACGAGATATAAAATTAATATTATTTACTTCTGGCTCTGACTACATCATTGACCAAACTATATATCCATTTTCTGTAATCAAAAAGTACAGCTGTATTTAAAATAAACATGATTTTGATAAAACTAATGTTTTAATTGTATCCAATAATAATGCATGTAATATTTACATATCGTATTATAAAATACAAACATAGCGAATATGCATCTTTTCCATTGTTTACGTTTATAAGATGTTTAGCTGTTTCTCATTCAGTTGTTTAGGGCTGCACACATTTAAGCAACAAGTATAGCATTACTAATGATAATTTTATCATTCTCTTACATTTTTAACTAGAAGATGGAATAAAAAGAGATAGAGGAAAGAGGTTAGTCTATTATAATTTGGTCTTTTAAAAAAAAGAACTCACATGATATAAAAAATGATTTTATCATCATCTTGTCTAAGTGAAAATTTTGAGATCACACATTACGCAAGTATATCTGGTAGTTAAATTTTACTTATAAAAAAAAACAACTTCATTTCGGTTTAATTCCCTTCAATAATTTTACATGGAAATATTTTTATTACAAAGGTGAGCTGAAACATTTATAGGCTGACTATGAAAGAGTGATGCTAGAGCTGTGAATTTTTGCATCCACTATTTTAAAATCTTATTAATAATTAAATTGTTTCTTTCTAGGTACAAGGGTGGGCTGAAACATTTATAGGCTGACTATGAAAGAGTGATGCTCGAGCCGTGAAATGTTGCAGGCATTAGTTTCAGAATTTCTCATTAATAACTGCATTGTTTCTTTCCAAGTAATCTGACATCTGACTGTTCAAAGAAGACTATTCATTCTGTTAGTGAAAAAAAAGACAACAACAACAGATATGCTGTCATCTTCACTGCCATACTTGTTCCCAGTCAAGTGTTTTTGTTTTTTTCATGTTGGGGAACAGATGATTGTCAAATCAAGAGAATAGGGAGGGTCATCAACCAGTTCTATGCTAGTCATGCACATCAGAAACCAAGGACTTGTGTGCTGGAACATTGTCCTGATGAGACCCCTTTCATTAGTTTTCTTGGGCATTTAGTCTTGATAGCCTTTCATAACTGACTCAGATAAGTTGGCATAGTAATTAATTTTCATGCTCAGAGCAACTTTTACTTGAAGATTTCTGATCTATGGATTCATCTCCTATATGAAAGTGCATTCCAGCTATTCATAATGAAAAAGGTTTATTTTCAATTACCTGTTTCATGTTGTGCATTCATTTTTGTTTGTTTATAAGTAGAAAACTTGTTTGTTAACAGTACATACAATGGTTTTAACCACAAATTATCAGAAAAATATAGAATTCGCTTGCTTTGTCTATTAAAGTAAAATTTCAGGATTGCAGGTTTGGATCCAGCTTGGAATGTTTTTAATTTACTGATGGCATCAGCCTGATTTAAAAATGGTATGATGTGTTGGGCTATGACCTCTAGGAGTAAAGTTGAAAGAGTGTGACACACTGACATTCGCATTTATTATATAGATGTATGTAATGTCAAGAATTGTTAGAAACTTTTACATAAACCTAAGAGTATTTTTGAACACATACCACCTACCAACCAAATGGTATTGGTAACATTAGCAATTTTCTTATAAGGAAATAATCCCTGGCACAGCCTATTCTATGTTCAATTTCCTTATGCAAAGTTATTTGTATTGTTTAGTATTTAGTAGTTCCACATCCTGAATTTTTATGATTTATCAAGGGTACGTGCCATCATGGTTTTCATTCCAATTGCACATCATAGTTTCTGTTTTTGAAAGCTCTATAAGTCCTATTTCTTTGGATTACTTCATAGAGTATGTTGATTTTTTTTTAATGACCTTATAACAATTTCCAAAAAATTGTTTTAGAGAGTCACTGATTTTATAAGGACACAGTTGAAAGTGCTTTTCTGCTTATAACAAAAAGATTTTCATGACCTAAGAATAAAAATGTCTATTTGTATCTGAGCAAAAGGATAACATTTCTGAGAGAGAGAGATAAAAACAGTTTTATGTCTATATCTATCAAAGCCAGATTTCAGAGTTCTGACCTTTGATCCCTAAATGGTCATCAAACCCTAAACAATCAGCAAAGAAAAACAGTGAAACATTATACGTTTTTTTTCTTTTTTTAGAACAAACAAAAATCTATCAAACATTGACTGGTGTTATGAAATATAGTCATGATAAAGGAATGACAACCATTTTTTTTTTCTATCTAAATTAATAAGGAAATAATATAAAATGGGGGGGGGAGATCCTATCAGGAATAAATGGACATTTCTCTAAGACAAACAATGAATTTAATGTCAAACAAGTAGAGAGAAAAAGCAGGGGGTGTGAGAGATGGATGTCGTATTTGTAAATGTACAACTCCAAATTTCAAAAAGTTTTATTTCAGACCTGACAGATCGGGGAGTACCAAAAATAGCCATATGAATAATTCACTGAAAAAAAGGTTGACACCACTAATATTTTAAAAGTACATAGACGTACTGAGCAGTATGCCAGCAGGGAGGTTCCACAAGTACATGTACGTACTAACAACTAAGTTGGGACGAACGTCATGTTGGAACATCTTCAAAATAGGGATGGCTTGATTGAAAATTGACATTTAAAATGTTGGCCTTCAACTCAAACACTGGCCAGACAAAAACATGCAAATGTCCACTAATTTTGTGACCATCTTCAAACTTTATCATTGTTTACTGGCCATGTTGCATTGTAGGATTCTTTTGTATTTTGCTTTTACAATCATTTTTTATTTGTCTCTGAAAAAAAGAAAATTCTTCTTGTGTGTGTGTGTGTGTGTGTGTGTGTGTGTGTAAAGGGTGGGGGGCATAGATATTTTCATTGTTTTTTTTTTTGTTTCATTCTAAGCAAGGGGACAATGCCACTAGGAGGCTACAGGTAGTGAAAGAGAAAACTTCAGTGTGAAGAAAGGACAATAAAAGAACAGGATTCAGGAAGACAAAATGGTGATTAGCACTGCATTTAAATTTTTGAAGATTGTAGGTGGCAGAGAAGCAAGAAATCAAAATGGGTTTTCCACAGGCAAGAAGTGCAAGAAAAGAAACTATTTGAATAGAACTGATGGTTGTATCTATCTAGTAAAACAGTGAAACCTAGTAGCTCATCTAGTAACATGTTTAAATTCATGCAGTCAAGGGACTAAAGAGGAAAGCTCATCAGAACAATTGGCAAAAAAATATTTGTAGAAAAGACAGAGGGAAGCCATATCACATCGGTGAGAAAGTGACTGAAGTTGAGATGCGTGGTCAGGATCGATCACATTACAGATCCTTCTTTCAATTTTGTCAAAAATCTCAAGATGTACAGAAGGAGCACCAGACAAGATATGACAACTATATTCAACACACGGGCGGATGATATATTTATAAATGTGCAAGCACGATTCTGATAAAAAGAATTGTCTGGTATGACATAATGAACCAACTTTCCAATTAGTAGAATTAACAATTGATTCAATACAATCTCCTGGGGTCTAGCATCAATCATGTTGATGACAGGCAGAAAAAGGTTCTCTGTGGTGATTAAATGAAAGCAGATGTTTTAGAGACATTGAAATTTACAAGCCATTCCTTGCTCCAGTTAACCACTGATTGGAGATCCTTTTCAAGAGCAATTGCCAGTTTTGAATTATAATATTGATGTTTTGATTCTTTACTTCCAGTTTGTGAAGGCTTAAGGTCATAATCATGTTGAAATGTTCTCGTGTGATTACTGGTTAAGCACCATCAAGTTTGGACAGTACCTAGATGGGTGACTGCTTGGGAATACCAGACATTGTAAGTTTGGATGTGCAGGTGGTGCAATGGATAATGGCTTAGAATTGTTAATCAGGGAGCTGAGTTCCAATTCTAATCGGGTTCATTATATTCACTTATGCACAAATACCCTTGAAATCATTTTGTTGTCTTTGTTCAAAATAGCCTAGAATTGTAAAGGCCATAGTTAGAGAGAATATTAAAGAAATAGAAGACAAGGTAGGGAAAACAAAGAAGAGGTTTATTAAATACTCATACATAGAAAGAGAAAAACTTGAGTAAATCAACTCCTCCTCAAATCCTACTCCAAAACACATATGAATCCACAGTCTCCCTTCAAGCTTTGTAAATGGCTTAATTAGTAGAATATTTATCAGTAAATCATTATTATCTCAAAATAAAAAATTCTTATAATCTAAAAATTAAATTTCTTGCCTTAAATAACTTGCAAAAGGTTGATAAGCCATAAAAAAAAAACAAATCAATTAATCAACTATGCAAAGTTCCTTAGCAACTACAGCAAAGAGAGAAGTGATCTTATTTTTCTTCCCTATGTGAATAGGGTACTGCTCCTGTTTAAATGCCTGAAATTACAGGATGATAATTAAGAGGGATTATTAATTGGATGATAATTATTAAAATTCCCAGGAGAGCAGGTTGAATGGTTGAGAAGAAAATTCAAAATGAAACGCATTAAAATTTATGTTTGCAAATAATAAAATAAAATTAAGAAGAGTTCAAGGGAAAATAGAAACCCAGATTTAACTAAATGAAATTCAGTAAAAATTGAGCAAAACCAAGACTCCCAACACTCCCCACCCCGATAAGAAAATGACAATGTATTGTCCAAATTGTTTGTCTCCTAAGAAACTAGAAAACTGGCATTTGTTTACATTAAGCTATCTGTTCAGAATGTATGTTCTTTACAAATTATTCAGGACAAAGAACAAAAAAACATCTGGTTTATGTAGAATTTGCTTATGTTGATGACCCAGGAAACAATTACCTTTACAGAAAGATACCTAGGATGATTCAAATAAACAAAAGAAATACCAAATTGTTTTTTGTTTTTTTTTTAACAAGATCATCTGAGATTAAGATGTGCCCTTTCTGCGACAATCATTCTACAATTATTGAATTTACAGCAAAAATATTAAATATATATTTATTAGATTATTTACTAGAATAATTTTATAATGACAACATAAAAAAATATGCAAACCAACTACAATCCAATGTTTACCATTTACCATTACGAATTTATAAAGAAATAAATATGAAAATTTTTTATTCATGAAATTACAAAAATTTCTTTTTTTTTCTTTTTTGTAAACATCATAAACTCCCTAAGTAGATTAACTAATGAGAAGGGAGTCCCTTTTTACACAAAGACAACACATTAATACAGAACTATTAGGTTGGCGCAAAAATAATGACGTAATAATGTTGTTTTTTGACGTATTTTTTAACGTCAAAAAACAACATTATTATGTCATTATTTTTGCACCAACCTAATACATATAGCTTTTTGAATTCAGAGCTTCCTTCTCTTAGACCAGTTGCCACTCAAGGCTATAAAACCCAGTCTTTCCTGCTATTTACCCATAGCTGGAGAGGTGAAGAAGAGGATTCATACCTTTCCCAAGGGTATTAGCACATAAGTGAATGTAATGGGTCTGACTGGAATTCGAACTCAGCTCTCCGATTCCTCAATCAGAGCCGCTATCCATTACTCCACTGTGCCTCCTTTATTAAATTATAAAAATATGTAAACCAACTATAATAAAATCATTTTTATTTACCATTTTATAAAGTTCAAATCAACTGGCCAATGTTTTGCCAACCATTTCAATAAAAAACATAAATGAATAGTGTTTAGTATCTGTCTATATTTCTGAGATGAGGTATTATGTACACTATTTACATTATTCGGACTATTGTCCTCATCTTTGTCGGCATATTTATTACAACGTTTCAGCCGTTGTACGCTCCAGCTTTCTTCAGGTGGTTGGAATGTCAAACTGAACCCTTTATTTCGCTCACTGGAGTAGACTGTTCTAGTTCCACATGCTATGTTTAATGCATGTCAGTTATCTCCTGTTAATTCCCCTCTCTGCCTTAACCGGGTATTGAACTCACACTCTTTGGGTCCTGTCACTGGATCTAACCAACACCTTTATAACTTGGAGAGGGGAATTAACAGGAGATAACTGACATCCATTAAACATGGCACGTGGAACTAGAACATTCTACCCCAGTGAGCGAAATAAAGGGTTCAGTTCGACATTCCAACCACCTGAAGAAAGCCGGGGCGTACAACAGCCGAAATGTTGTATAAATATGGCGACAAAAATGAGGACAATAGTCCGAATAATGTAAATAGTTTGAATAGTGTTTACATTATTTTTGTTTAAAATTCTCAAGAACAAAGAAAATGTATAAATTCACTTTCATGTTTAAGTTTTATTAAAATCCTAATCAACGCTTTTTAAAACAAGGAACCTAAGTGAGGAGAGAATGCAGTCAAAATAATAGCAGTGTCAAGGGAATAACCATCCTCTGACACACCATTTTATGAAGGTTATGCATTGCCCTAAAATTAATATCTATTTAAAGTCTGTAAAGTAAGAAGTTTTAACAAAATCAAAAATATCTCCATAAAGTCTTGCCAACATTACAGTATAAATAATTGTCCATCAATGGCCAACAAACAAATAATATATAGCCAACAATGTTCTAAGATAATAAACAGAAATACATTGTCCTAAATTAGGAATTATCTTAAGTTGACTTCCTGATCTAAGCCAAAATCTTTTTTAAATATTCCAATAGAGGACAATATACAGGTCAGTGGCATTAAGCTGAGAAACAATAAACCCCGATGTTGCTTAAGCCACACATGTGCAATGGACCCCCAAATTTTTTGTCATGTTCATATTAGAATCATAATAATTAATGGATCCCAACTTGAAACAAATTCAAACTTCATTGTGACACTTTTTAAAGTCTGATTTTTTTTTGTATAATGTTTTATTTTAATAAATTCATTAAAATGAGTTTTAATACCTTCAGTATATCCATATTTTCCCAGGTATTTACTATTGTTTAAGCTTTGTCATTTCATACTCACGATTCTGTAGTAGTTTGGATTAGCAATTCGCGGACATTTTGAGTGTGAAATATACAGTTTACAACCTTTATCCTAACTTCAAAATTTCACATATTTACTCAGTGAGATTTGGTTTAATATTGATAATGTGCTTTTCCAAATAATTTATATAATCTGCAGATTAGAGTCATTTTACATACATGTAAATTTATTAAAAATGTTGTCTCATATTAATTTCGTAAAATTTATATTGTATGTTTAGATTGCATAGAAAGCTGTGCTTCTACATAGATGTTACTACATTGTATTCTTATATTTATTTTTATTAATACATTGCAATACAAACAACACTAAAATAGCTACAAATACAGGTCAGCGCCATTAAGCTACGCACCAATAAACATCAATGTTGCTAAAACTGCACATGCACAATGGACCCCCAAATATTTGGCATGTTCATACTTGAATCATAATCATTAGTGGATCCCAACTTGAAACAAATTCAAATTTGATTGTGACATTTTTTTTTCTGTATAATACAATGTAACCCGGATGTAAGAGACCCTGATATAAGAGAACCCCGGATATAAGAGAGATTGGTCCCAAATTAGAGCCTGTGTTAATGTATATAAAATAGACCAAACCCGGATATAAGAGACTTCTTCTCCGGTCCCAACAACTCTCTTATATCCGGGTTACACTGTATTTTATTTTAATAAATTCATTAAATTGAGTTTTAATACCTTCTGTAGTGGTTTGGATTAGCACTTTGTGGACATTTTGAGTGTGAAATATGCAGCTTACAACCATTATCCTAACTTCAAAATTTCTGAGTAACTGAAAATGCCATCTGTGGCAAATATCTAAATAGCTTACACTTCCTACAGATGCAAAAGTTTCAATTTTTTTTTCAATTTTTTTCATTAAAGCAATGAGTGATTTATTTGATGAACAGACAACATGAGATTTGCCGGTTCTTTAGAAAAAGAACCATTGAAGCAGTTCACAAAACCAATTTTCATCAACTGAACAAAGAGGGAAGTCTAAGTGTAATTAAATAAATCTCATGAGACTTGGGGAACAAATAAAAAAATTTTTTTTTCAATTTCAACATTGTGTTCTGGGAAGTCCCTGAACTCTACAGACAAAACCGGCCATAATGATGGTCTACTTTTTGTTTTATTTCTAAACTTGCCTTATGTTTTATATACATACACACATACACATTTTCTCCCTCCGTCTCCATCTCTCTCTATATATATATACTTTAAAAATCAGGAGGTCAGTTGAATTTGCTAACAAAGCTGGATAAAAAAAAAAAAACGTAATGTACATTTCAATTAACCCTCCACCTATACATTTACAATACCCTTGCTTTTCTTCTCTTCCCCCTTCTTCTTTACATCCTCCTCCTCCCTTTCTATTACACCCAATGTCAGGCATTTGGTTTATTTATTTAATTTTGAAAGTAATGAAACAGCATTCATTAGGTTTTTTCTTAAAAAAAAAATAAAGCATTAAGAGGTCATTTGATAAAAATTGCCTGAGGAAACCATAAGGTTGAAACCAAGGTAGCGTATTCAAGTGACCTCCTGATTTTTAAAGTTGAAAGCTCTACATGTTATTTTTACTTTTATTTTTTCACACTTGTATTGAGCACTTTTTAATACTACCAAAATTCTTGGAAGAAGGAATCTTTAAGTTGAACGAAAAATGGAGAAAGGTTGGGCAACAAAATGGTTCATATTTAGTTGAATAAATATTTAATGGCATAATTTTGTTTTAGGTTCCCTTCAAAATCGGCATGAACTTTTGGGACAACCCAGAAACCTACAGGGTCCGATGGATAAATTGTTGTCTAATCACTCAAAAATGAAGATAACACTGACTTTGGATTGAAAATAAAAACTTATTTTATAGACTTTTCCTGGTCTGAGTCAACTCTGATCATTAACCTTTTATGTATTATATATATATATATATATATATATATATATATATATAATAATCTCAATTTTAATTTTCAAGTCTATAAAATAAATTTTTATTTTCAATCCAAAGTCATCTGGAGTTCACAGTTGAAGACAATGGTGATTTTACTGAATAAATTTACTCTTTAGTATTTCAAGATATTTTTGTGTAATTTTGGAAAATATATTTCTTAAAATGAGATGTCAGTGTTATCTTCATTTTTGAGTGATTAGACAACAATTTATCCATCGGACCCTGTAGGTTTCTAGGTTGTCCAAAAATCTCATTCTGATTTTGAAGGGAACTTAAAACACAAAACAAAATTATGCCATTAAATATTTATTCAATTAAATATGAACCATTTTGTTGCACCACCTTTCTCCATTTTCATCCGTCAACTTAAAAAGATTCCATCTTCCCAAAATTTCGGTGGTTTCTCAGCAAAGAACTCATTAAGGTGGTTTTTTGTGTCATTCAAAGAATTAAAATTTTTACCATTGAGATTATTTTGCAAGGACCTGAATAAATGAAAATTCAGAGAAGCAATGTCTGGTGAATATAGTTGGTTGGGTAACACATCCTTGACAAGCTGCCGCAATTTTTGCCAGGTGGCCAAAGAAATGTGAGGTCTGGCACTATCCTGATGGAAAACAACACCTTTCCTGTTCATCAATTCTGGGCGGTTTTCTTGAATTGCTGCCTTTAGTTTGTCCAGTTGCAAGCAGTAATTTTCAGAGTCAATTAACTGGTTACTTGGCAGAAGCTCATAAGACAGGATTCCTTTCCAATCCCACCAGATACACAGCATGACTTTCTTAAAATGAAGACCTACTTTTGAGGTGGCTAAAGTTGGCTCATGTCACTTTCTCCAGGATCTTTTTCACTGAACATTGTTGTAAACAATCCATTTCTCATCACCTATCACAAACTGCTTTAAAAAGGCTGCATTTTCATTGTGTTTATACAGGAAATCACAGATGATATGTTGTTGCATACCCGCTTCTTGTTGGAGGTAATCTTAGGGTGACGGTCTTGATTCACTCATAACGTTGCATCTTCTCTTATTCTTTCTTCTCTCAGTCGGGTGATCACTAGTTGGTTTGTTCGGAGGTAAAATGAGGACTTCAACAAAAGGGATCTTTAAACTTATCTATTTTATTAACACATCAATGTGCACATTTTTAACTAGCCAATGTGGTCACTCTATCAGCCTCACTGTGGAGCAAGTTCCCCGAGACATGGTATAACCACATCTGATCTCTTTCTAAATCTAACATTCCCATGTTCAGCTAAGCCAATCAAAAACGAGATCCCTATTTTGTCTACCAGCTGAACCCAAGGTCAGCCACAGAAGGTCTGGATTTTGATAAATTTAGTTTTTCTGCCAGTTCCTGCATTGTGTAATGTGGGTTATTCTCAAGCAATGTCTTGATTTGGTCATCTCCTGTAGTGTAGGTGGTTCTGCCTGGGTGTTCTTCATCAATAAGGATACAATCACCAACTATAAACTTAGTGAACCTCCTTCCATACAGTTCTGTCAGCTAAAGCACCTTCACCATACACAGCACATATCTTTTTTTGTTGTTTGTGAGGTATTTTTGCCTTTATGGTAACAAAAAGCCTGAAAGGTCTAAAATGCAACTTTTAATCTTCCATTTTCATAGGGATGCAAAATTGGCACGAATTAAATAATTTTAAAATTTCTTTCTCAAGAGATAGTTTGAAGTGTGCTCTAATTGGAAATGTAAGCAAATTATATCTGTCAATAAATTCGACATGTTTTAATATGTAAGAACATTAATGGCTAAAAATCAGCATGAACTTTTCGGACAACCCAATACAAATTAAATAAAAACAAAACAGTTAATACTGTATTTCAATCTTCTTTCATGAAAATTTCTTTGTCATTATTTTTATATAAATTTACAATCCAGGAGGAAAATTTATTAAACAAATACATCAAAGCTTTCATTTATTTTAATGATTACATATAAATTAATATAGCAAATATTAGGTTGGTGCAAAAATAACGACGTAATAATGTCGTTTTTTAACGTATTTTTTAACGTCAAAAAAACAACATTATTACGTCATTATTTTTGCACCAACCTAATACTAGGAAGAAGATGCAAGCCTCTCTATCATAAACATATGGTGCATGAACAGACAGAGTGAATATTCTTTTTTTTTTTAATCGTTTCGCCCCAAGCAAGGCAATAAAGCCACTAAGATGCAAGGGGTTAATGTGAGCAAAAGTGAATGAGAAAACTTTAGTAAGGAGAAAGGACACTAAAAGAACAGCTTTCAGGAAGAGAGAAGAGGATGATTGACATTGAATTTATATTTTTAAAGAACGTAAGTAGCAGGGAAGCAAAAAGCTAAAAAAGAGTTCCACCAGCAGAAAATGCAAGAAAAGAAATTATTAGAATAGAACTTACTAGTTGCCAAATTAATAATACAATTAAATTTACACAGTCAAGTTACCAAAGAGGAAAGCTCATTAGAGAAATTGTCATGAAAATATCCAGAGAAAAGACAGAGAGAAGCCACAACAAGGCAGTGGGAAAGTGGCTGAAGTCAAGATGCCAGGTCAGGACTAATAACATTACAGACTTCTTTGGAATTTGTCAAGAATCTTGAGATATTATTTACATTATTCGGACTATTGTTATCATCTTTCTTGCCATATTTATTACGTTCCGACCGTTGTACACTCCAACCTTCTTCAGGTGGTTAGAATGTCGAACTGAACCCTTTATTTTGCTCACTGGGGTAGACTGTTCTAGTTTCACGTGCCATGTTTAATGAATGTCAGTTATCAGTTATCTCCTGTTAATTTCTCTCTGAAAGTTCTCCACTGCCTTAACCGGGTATTGAACTCACACTATTTGGGTCCTGACACTGAATCTAACCGACGCCTTTATCCTCAAGGACACATGGCACAGTGGATAAAGGCGTTGGTTAGATCGCTAACAGGTACTACACCACCCCGGGTCAGGGTGGACCTGGAAACACCAGCAATTAAGAGGTAGTTCCACACTCCTCAAAACCTTCTGATCAGAGGACTTGCTGTTGGACGTAGTTTACCATCTTACCCAGGACGCAGATGTAGTTTAACATCATACCAAGGATGGGGGAGAGAGAGAGAGAGAACATGGTCTGAAATAAATATATATATTGCTATCTTTCTTTGAATACATTCTTAAAGGGGTTAGCCATAAATTAGAATGATCTGACACCCCACTGCACTAGCTGACCACATAAAAGTGAAGACAGAGCTCCCACTAGAGAGACACACATACACCATACACAAAATATTACCATTTGATGCCCACTTAGACATACAAGAATCTTCATAACATTACATACACATAGATTTATCTATGTTTTTAATGCACAACATGTACCTGACCAATGAGAACTGACCCAGAGATAATTGAAAATACCAGTGATGCTGCCTTTTTTCTGTTTTCTCTCAATCTTTGACAAAGCTTAAATAAAAGTGAAACATGTTAGATTCAGATACATTTCCTTTTTATCATCCTGTCCCATTCTGATCTGCATTTGATCTTTAACTCACATACATATATCAGAATTAATGAATTTATTTTTAATCCAACATTATTATAACTTCTAACATTATTTTTGTAGGCATTTAAAATAAGCATTAAAGAAATTTAAATAAAGAAAAGATTTTCTCTAATGCATATATATAATCTATATATGTATATAAACTGCGAAATCTCCACAAATATTCTTAAATGCCTATAATTGATAACAGAAGCCATTGGTTTATACTAACGGCTTCCCATACTTAATACTTCTCATTTTCACTCTCATGTGGTCATGTATGATGCCCGAGCTGCAACGCGATTTTCGCTTTCGCATCTTGAGTTTATCATTGCTTTGAAATTTTTCATGCAACAAAAACAGACTATCATCACATTCTTGTCCATGTATTGCTTAATATATTGAAAAGTAATTGTCATCTTTGATAATGGCTTATGTAAGCCGAAAGCTTAGATTGGATTTAAACATGTATCAATATGGTGATTTCCTTTTGTCTTTCAATGATAATGTTATTAAGCTTATCAGACAATATGAAAAGAACTTAAAATAAATAGACAAAACTTGTCTATACTATTTAATGAAACATGCATCAATATATATATATAATTATATTTTATATCATAAAGAAACAATTTATACAAATAATTAGGTAGTAATGTTAATGTGATTAATGGCAAAATCACTTCACTAACAAGACTTAATGAGACATTAACTTACTATCAATTCCTTGAATAATAAGATCCTTATATTTGAGTTGTTATCAGATAAAAGACACATGCCAAGCACTTTTGGACATAATTTTCCCATATACAGGCAAACACTAAGACAAAATGTAGACTGAAAGATGTTTTTTTAAATTATGCTATTTATTGGTATTTGAATATATGTTTTGGAGTGTGTGATGCCACAACACTAGATTTTCTTATGTATTGTATTAATTATATATATTTTTAATTCATTTGTTTAAACATTATTTTAAATATTTGAGTAGATGCTCTGTTTTTATTTATTTATTATAAATATGTGTCCTCCAGCCGGACTTGAACCTGTCCCCTAGGGTAAACTATCATTATATCTGATGTGCCTTATATCTAAAAAAAAAACAATAAAAAAATTTGGTCTAGCTATTTGAAGTTAAATAATGCACTTTTTGTTTTCCTTAATACTGTTTATGCATTAAATAAATAAAAACAAAAATAAGGCTGTTATTTTTATTGTGACATCATGAACGCAAAAAGATTTTTACACATACACTAATGAAAAATAAAATTACAACATCCTAAATGCCAATAAAATGATTTTGATCCAGAACAGTATGGGCATGTTTGTGTACTAGATATTCTGATACTTTTTTTTTCAAAATTGTCAGCCATCTTGTGACTTATACCAGTGCCCCACATGTGTATAATGAGATTCAATGCAGCTAAATGCAAGCAGCTCTCATGACTCAGAGGAGCACACGTTTGCTTTCTTCAATTAGAGCCATTTGAGAGGGATAAGTCTGAAAGGCTTTCAGAGTTTTGATAGTCATTTCAGAAAATTGTTGTGCATATTGGACATGACATGCAGGTGGCACTTAAGTGTTGGCAACAATGGCTAAGTGAACTGTCCTACAACTGTAGACCAGCTTCTCAACAGCCATATAGCATAAAGGCTCACAGAGATAAAAAGCATTGTAAAACCCTCACAAAGAACTGTTCCAAATAACAGAAACCACATCACTTGAAGACTTTCAACAGCAGCAACAACTAAAATGTAACTCAAAGTGAAAATAATGACTCAAGTAAGGTGTTGACATTCCACACTACTTCAAACAAAAGGTTAGGAAGGAAACTTCCATTAATATTAGAAAGATTAATAACAGTGGGTTTGAGAAACCTATTTTCCTGAAATATTATTTTAATTGAAAGATTTTATAAATTTCAACAAAAAATAGCACAATGAATGAATTCCAAATGTTTCCTTATAAGGAAAAGGCTAATATTATCATTACCATTAGAAAGGATGAGAATAGATACTACACTTTGATCCAAAACCGATAGCCAGAAACTGAAGAAAAGTACTGGCAGCTCAGTCAATGAATGCCAAAAGTTACCTTATAAGGAGATGGCTAATATTACCATTTTAGAGAATATGAGAACAGATAATTTGAGTTGGTCTTGATTATAGTTATAGTTTGGTCAGGTGATTTGTTGTTCTTTTTCATTATTTGCATCATGTTTTCAGGGCAGTTGTAGAAAAAAAAAACAAAAATAAACAAACCCACCTGTAACTGCAGAGCAAAGCATAAACGTCCCTTAAATGACAATTGCTTGCAAATGATATAATATACAAAGCCACTACAAAATCAGAAGATAATGAAGAAAAAATATATACAAGAGTAACTGAAGGATGCTAGAAACTGACAAGCTATGCACACAAAACATTCTTTACCCATAGTAAATATGCAAACAATTCTTTCTAACCATATATGGGAAATAAGAAAAACAAAATACACCAAAAATATTATGGAAAATAAGGTAAACAGAATCAGCTTACAACAATACAAAAACTGTAAATTCAAGAAGGAAATAGCCATAATCACCTTTCCAGACCAACAAATTACTAAAATTTCTTACTGTTAATTTCTAGGTTACTAAGTACTTTATAACAAATTGAGGTATTTTTACACTATTTACATCATTCGGTGACTACACATGCGTATGAACAAACAAAAGAGACACTTGAGAATTTAAAATATTTATATTTTTGTTCATGTGTTTTAAATAATAGCATTTGTAATAGTAACATTTTTAAACCTATATATATATATATATATATATATATATATATATGCAGAAATATAGTTTTAAAGTGTGCTATATTTATGGGATAAAGTGCTCAATATCAGAGATAGAACGTATGTAAGTATAAATATAAAAGTGAACGTTGAAGTCAACACTCAGAGGCGACAGGCTGTTTCCTGCTGGACGCAATCGTCAGGTGGCCTGACGAGTGCATCTAGCATGAAACAGCCTGTTGCCTCTGAGTGTTGACTTCAATGTTCACTTATATATATATATATATATATATATATACATGGGTTAAAAAATGCTACTCTAATTAAAAGAGAAAACAATCTATTAAGATTAAAATGTTTTCATCTTTCTTGGCATATCTTCTATTATCAAAATGTCTTAACGAAAATGATGAAAACAAACAAAAGGAAAAAGAATCTAAATGAAATCGGTAGATTATATACACAAAACATATATTAAAAACAAAATTAATTAAAATTCTTAGTGCTTTACTTTCATTCATGCCTAAATATAGTCACATAAACATAAACTTAGTCCAATGAAGTTCCTAAAGGAGTAAATGTGTCACACAAAAACATTTTCTACACACAAACACACATACATATATATATATATATATATATTCAAGCATGTTTGGTTGAATAATCTGGACATATTATGTCTACTTTTATTTTATTCCTCTCAAATTCATAGATCAACATCTTAACATTGATATTAAATTCATTAATGAAGCCACCATAGTTTTCGTCATTTCCTTTATTCTTTCAAGTACTTGGGAAAATAAAAATACTTTTAATCTCATCAAAGATCATCTTCAGAAGTGAATTGCTAAGACAAAAAAAATTGATGTAATTGATGGTTGTGAAGTTTTTTTTGTAAATGCACATGAAACATGCACTGTTATAATTATAAATACATATGAATGTGCCCCATTAGAAACAATTTAAAAATTAACTGCTAACAGCTAAAGGCATTATGCTATCTCAGGTAGGCAACTTATGCTATCTCAGGTAGGCAACTTATGCTATCTCAGGTAGGCAACTTATGCTATCTCAGGTAGGCAACTTATGCTATCTCAGGTAGGCAACTTATGCTATCTCAGGTAGGCAACTTATGCTATCTCAGGTAGGCAACTTATGCTATCTCAGGTAGGCAACTTATGCTATCTCAGGTAGGCAACTTATGCTATCTCAGGTAGGCAACTTATGCTATCTCAGGTAGGCAACTTATGCTATCTCAGGTAGGCAACTTATGCTATCTCAGGTAGGCAACTTATGCTATCTCAGGTAGGCAACTTATGCTATCTCAGGTAGGCAACTTATGCTATCTCAGGTAGGCAACTTATATAATAGTAATATTTTTTCACTCCTTCAGGAACAATCTGGTTCTTCTCTGATGAAAAGAATTTTTGTAAGGACCAGCTGCACAACAGTTTGCCTACAATCCATATGATGTTCCTTGTGTCATGAAGACCAAGTTTCCCCAAACTGTGATAGTTTTTGGGTGTGTCTCCATTGAGGGTGATGTCATGCCATCTTATATCTTTGAACAGGGTTTCATGCTCAATTCAAATGACTATATGGAGTTGATGAACATTGTGGTTAAACTTTGGTTGGAGAGGGTGACTGCTGGAAGACCATATGTGTGGCAGCAAGATTCACCTCTCTGCCACACCTGAGTCAGAAATGGTTGTCAGGTAATTTTTACAATTTCACCAGCCACAACATCTGATTGTAATCCCATGGATTATTATATGTGTGACGCAGTTAAGAAACACACCAACCACTCCAAGTGTAACACCAAGACCCAGCTGATCAACAGGCTTAAGGAGACATTTGAGACTCTCCCTATGAATATTGTGAAGGTGACATGTGTCAGATTCTGGAATCAGATCAAGGCCATGGTAGATGCAGAGGGTGGCTTCTTTGAGTGAATTGTTTTTTGAAGTCATAATTCCAAAGGTCAAAAACCAGTCTTACAAGTCCGTCAGAAAACATCAGTGGAGTCGTAAATCAAAAAGATAAGAAGTCCACCTTCACAACTCATAATACACAATGGCCTACATCACCCATGAAGAGCGAAGCAATTCTGTCGTTCAAAGTACCATTCTTTTATTAGAGATAAGAAAGGTTCTCATTGGTCAAGACTGGTAATAAAGCACAAACAGTTACTGTATTACTAAAGTAATTCTAATGTTTGTTTTTTTTTCAACAGATCACACGAATAACACACATTCTTTTTTTGGGGTAAGTCTTGGTTTTCTGTTGCATCATCACAGTAATCATAACACCTAACACAGTGCATATACACACACTGACGGTTGAATACTGCAAGTGCTGCCAAAGACCAGGGATACTTTCTGAAAAGAACATCAATTCCTCCACTGAAGACTTTTTCCTATTTTTTACAGTAATGCTGAATATATTTAACTATAAAGATAAATTGCTACATCTGGTCTGGTGCTCCTGTTATATATTTAGAGATTCTGATAAAATACAAAGAAGAATCTGCAATGTTAATGGTCCTGATCTGGCATCTTGGCTTCAGTCACTTCCCCACCACCATAACATAGCTTCTCTCTGCCTTTTCTATAAATATTTTTATGGTAAATATACTGATGAACTTTCCACTATGCTACCTAGACTTTATGAATTTAAGTGCAGTACTAGACTGGCGGCAAGATCTCAACATTTTACAGATGAAATAGATAGATGTAACCGTAAGTTAGCAGCTGGCAGTTTATTTTTTTTGCACTTCTCACCTGTGGAACTCTCATCCGGCTTCTTGCTTTCCAGTCAATTTTGATCTTCAAAAGTTTTTATACAATATGAATCATTATTATTAGTCTTCTTGAGTCCTCTTTTATTTTATTTTTTTGTTATTCTTTCACAAGCCCCCTTGTGCCTTAGTGGCTTTAGTGCCTCACTTGGGGTGAAATGATAAAAAAAAGAAAAGAGAAGCAACTTCACTTGGTGTCATACAGCAACTCTACCACTTTGGATAGCATCAAGAGTCATTGAATAATATTTCTATTTGTTTAAAGCATGTGGAGTCTCTCTTAATATTCAATATTTGAATAAATGTCACCCTCCCCATCCCACCCCATTTATTAAGAAATGAGGAAAATTGTCCCTCAAGTAAACGCAATCATGAGGTATATTTTTGAATATTTTGAAAATTAAGAAACAATTCAAGAACTTTATTTGAATATTCTCCCCGCTTATTTGAGAAGCATAAGTACAGTGTAACCCGGATATAAGAGATTTCTTCTCCGGTCACGACAACTCTCTTATATCCGGGTCACACTGTACATAGTTCAACACAAATTGAAGAGAAGAAAAATGACTGAGTTTGAAAAGAAAAGTGTCATTAATGCTGGTAAAGTATTTTTGATTTTCCCCATATGTTTGTTCAATATGAGATAATTTTTAATGGATATGATTTATGTGTGATATTTAAGTTTAATCTATAGAAAAAAAGATTAAGATCTCAAAATAAAAAACAAATATTTTTGGAAGCATCCTTAACAGAGAAAAAGAAAAAACAAAAAGAACAGACAAAAAAAAAGAAAACTTTCAAGGGAAGCTATTATTAAGAAAATATCTAGAGTTACCTCCCTTGTCATTGAGAGTAACAAAATGGAAAGTTTATTTCTGTTTTAATCGGTTGTTTTGTTTTCCGATTTTTCAACTCCTCATGAGCCATTTAAAACGGAGACATTCTTATATTTTATAAATTCAAACTGTTGTTTGATTCTTTTTTTCTTCCTCAATATTGTATCAACTATTTATTTATTTACTTTTTTTTTTTTTAACACAATATTATGGTTTCAGCTATTTTCTTTTCCTTCATCAGATGGTATTAACTATTTTGAAAGTCGGCAATGGAAAGATCCAATAGAGGTGGTGAAAAAGAAAAAAGTGGTCAGCCAGAGAGTGGTACATCTGAACCATAATATACACAGTCCCTGAAGTGTAGAGCGTTTCCCATTTACGTAACAATCTTTAAGAACAATGCTAAGATACTCATTTGACATCAAATACTACCACTAAGACAATCCAAAGGTTGACTATACATTTAAGGGACCATTATAGTTGTTTTGGTATGCAAGGGAGCAGAAAACCCCAAAAGTTTGGGAACTACTGTCTACATCATGCAAACAGTCATTCCTTGCTGTACAATTCTCAACCCATTTTAAAATTCAGTATTTCAGTTGTGTATGTAAGTTCAACTTCTGAACTGTTCCATTGTGTTCACTCTCACACAAATGCCCTTGGGTAAGGCATGTGTCTTTCTCTTCTACCCTGTGTGCTTCATTACGTGAAGTCACTGCAAAGTTCTGCAAGGAATTGATCTTTCATCATTTGATCAGATTCTGGGAAGGGCAGTTAAGCCGACAACTTTTCAGCACACCCGCCCCTAGTAATATAGCAACAAACCCCCAAAAATTTATGAAGCACTTGCCTTCCAGATGGAAAAAACAACAGTGTGGGGTAGGTATCTGCAGTGTATTCCCAAGGCAGATCTTCACTTTCTCCATTGATTCTGAAAGAAAACAGAAAAATAAAGCCACAATTAACAAAACCATATCAATAGGTGGTTAGAAATTATTAAGTTATTATAAATAATGCATTATTACTAATACTGGGGGGGGAGGATTAATTTGTTTTCTAAAGCTTAACAATCCATTGCAAATTATTTAAAGCTAGAAAATATTTTTAGATTGTCAGAAATTTTTTTTTTTTTTAGATAATGATTTTAGTGATACAAGTCTTACTAATTAAACCATATATGGAGGGTGGAGAGGTGCATTCATACCTTTCCCAAGGAAATTTGCATGTAAGTGAAGCCCAATGGGAATTGGAACACAGCCCTCCACTTAACAATTCTGAGCCATTATCCATTACACTACTCAAAAATACAAGCTTACAGCACCTGGTATTCCCAAACAGTCACCCATCTAGCCTAAGAATTGCTTAACTTCAGTGATCGTAAGCCGTGTGTGTGTGCATATATGTGTGTGATATATATATATATATATATATCACATATAGTGCTGGTGTTAATAAAATCGTGCTCGATGTAACAAATATATATATACATAATATGTAGTAAGCATATATTAATAAATATACATATTACCCCTTAGCAGTAGCATAGCACAACACAATATTCAGATGCAGAGTAGAGACTGACCATTACATAATTTAAATTTTAATAAAAATATCTGGTAAATGCAATTATGGGGATTACAGGGTTTTTTGTTTTTTTTTTTAAATATATATATATATATATATATATATATAAAATAAAATGGATTAAGTCCAACAATTATTTTAATATATTTTCCATTTATACATTATATTTATAGATATAATTAATTTAAGTAAATGTTCTGTATTTTTAATTGATCAGTATTAATTACATTTACCGATTTGAATGTTCAAGAAATTTTGTAGAAAATATGTTCTTCTCTGACAGGAATTAAACCTATAACCACAATGGGAACCATCATTTAATTTAAATTATATCTATAAAAATAATGTATAAATGGAAAATATGTGTGTTGTGTGTACATATATATATTTTCCATTTATATGTTTTTTATATATATATATATATATATATATATATATATATACATACATACATACATACATACATCCATACACACACACACACATAGCATTGGATGGATAAATTGTCATCTAAATTATGCAAAAATGAAAATAACACTGACATCTCATTTTAATAGATATATTTACCAGAATGACACAAAAATATCTTGAAATACTATAGAGTAAATTTATTCAATAAAATTGCCATTGTCTTCAACCATGGCTTGCAAACAACTTCAGAATCTCCGGCAACTTTTCTGGATGGTCTCCTTGTTTAAGTTGGTGAATGCTACCATAATCCTTGCCTTCAGTTCATCTTTGTTATTACAAGTTTTGTTAGTCTCTCATTCAACTGTGCCCCACACATAATAATGAAAGGGGGGGGGTGCCATCTTGGGAGTTAGATGGCCAGATGCAAGGAGTGATGTGGTTACAAAAATCGTCTGACAACCATGACTGGATTCTCCTGCATGTATGACATGGTGCAGAGTCCTGTTGCCAAATATAGTGTCTTTCAGCAGCCACCTTTTTGACCCAGCACTGTCTCCTCCTCAAGGCACTTAATGTAGGCCTCCATGTTGAGTCTGAGGCCCTGGGGAAAGATGACTGGAGACATAACTTTGCCATCACTAGTGATCACTCCAAACATCATGATGTTGACTGGATATATCATCAAACTCTTTCTGAATCTTCTGCACTGTCTTCAGCTTGACACTCAAACACTCTGAAATGTCTGTATTGGAGCCTACAGTGCAAATACCAAACAGTCCAGTATGTAGTTTCCAAATTTCTGGTGGAATAAATTGTGTCATGGTGCTCTTTTTCTCACAGACGGTGCCCAACTGACCCTACTATACTGTGCAATGAACAAGAAAAATATTTTCTTTAATGAGATTTACCAAACCATACAGGAAAATCTCTTTTGTCTGAAGACATTCTTTGAATCTTGTTAAATGTTATTTGAACAATGAACTGAATGTTAAATACAAATGTCTCTGTCTATTAATTAAAATATTTTGCATTCATAGTTTCAAAACGTATGTTAACAGCAAAACTACAAAATGCTTTAAAAAAAAATAAATAAATAAATCTAGTTCATTGGATGAATGATTCATGTTGGGTTACAAAAAGAATATAATTATTTACCCACTGCCCCACACAGCAAGATGTGGCACAAGGCCGAGTTTAAAGTGGGGTATCTGAGCCCGTAGGCACAGGCAAAAATTCCCTATAGACCATGTAAAAACGGAATCAGTTTCCCAAGACGAGACTGCCCTTCAGCAGAGCCTCATCTGGGGGGGGGGGGGATACACCCTCTGACATAAGCCAAGTATACAAAAAGAATATATTAGAAAAGAATATATTAGAAAAGAATATATTAGAAAAGAATATATTAGAAAAGAATATATTAGAAAAGAATATATTAGAAAAGAATATATTAGAAAAGAATATATTAGAAAAGAATATATTAGAAAAGAATATATTAGAAAAGAATATATTAGAAAAGAATATATTAGTTACATTTTAAATTAAATTGATGTTGATGTTTACCTAGTGTCAACCAGTAACAAATTCCTTTTATGATGTCATAACTGTTATGCATTGGTTTTTCACAATGTGTTGCTTTCATAGGAAATTTTAGTTGCATCCATGCCATGCATAGATGAGAAAGTTATTGTGTCTTTTAAGATTTTTTATGCGTCATGAACACAGGACACCCACCTGTCAGCATCTCTGATATATATGGTGATCTGAAGAGAGTAAGGCTCTGACAGGTCTACTTGCCCAAGACACACTATGCATGAATGAATACCACTTTAGCTTTTACCCCAGATATTTGAAGGTAACTAGTCAAGTAATCAGCAGTGCAGTGACCTTACAACCACACCCAGTTATGAGATGGATGATGATGATGATGATATAGGTCAATAACTTAGAACATTAGACAATGTTCTAAAATATTGACCTATATCATTTTATTTATTTATTTTTTAAAGCATTTCACCCCAAGAAAGACAGAGTTCCACTGGTTCACAGGGGGTTAGAGAATAAAACTCAATAGGGAGAATGAGGAAAGGATAAAAGACGAACAGTTCATTGGACGGATGATTCACATTCAATGACAAAAAGAATATATTAGAAAAGAATACATTAGTTACATTTTAAATTAAACTGTTGTCATTTACTTAGTATCGACCAGTAACAAATTCCTTTTATTATGTCATAACTGTTATGGGTTGGTTTCACGTTATGTATCGCTTTTGATGGGAAACTTTAGTTGCACCCCTAGCAAAAACAGAATGGAAATTTATTGCGTCCTTTAAGATTTTTATGCATCAGGGACACAGGACACACTCCTGTCAGCATCTCTACTGGTTATGACTATTTCAATAAGAGAAATACTAAGTCCACCTGAATGATATACTTAAGGTGTTGAAACGAAAGCTACCACATCAAAATGTTTTTTGTAATCTTTTCATAAAATATATTAGCAAAAGCAACCTAAATGCCGATAACCATTCAATATAGTGCTGGAAAAATATTTACTGCTTTTCTTTTGAATTTTCTTTCATATTAGTAATAATAAATGAGTTACAAAAATTAAATAACTGTGTTTAAGAAATTCTTTGAAAATAGTTTTTTTTTTAAAAAAAAAACAAAATGCCTTTCTGTCATGCTTTAAGCCAATGATTCCCAACATGGAGCATGGTAAGATTTTGGCGAGGCATGCGTAGGATGTGCATCCTTCAGCTTACTATACCAACACAATAAGAGGGCAATTCAAGAATGAGTTATTAACCCTGAATTGTTTTCTAGTGAGTCTGAGTGAGAGTGTTAATGTTAATGCATATTAATACATACGATGTATATAAAGTATGCATACATAAAAATATTTTGTGTGTATGTACGTACATGTGTAATTGGCATACATGTAAGAATTAAATATTACAAGGAGGGACCAGAATATTAGAAATACCAAAGTGGGGCATGGCCCAAAATCGGTTGGGAACCACTGCTTTAAGCACTATTTTAATAGAAAAGAACATGGGCACAAGTGATTAGAATGTTTGCTTTCTAACCATGAGATCTGGGTCCAAATCTCACCATGGTCAATTTGTCAGGAAGGTAACTCTTGATCTTATCAGCCAGAGGAGCACCTTTAGAAATTGACTGAAAATGATACAACAGGTTGACTCAAGACTTGTGAGTAAAATTGGATAGACAGAGCTGGTCATGGCAGATTATATGCTCTCCTCAAGAAACTGTAATTAATGTCTACTAAGCAAGGTGGGTTCTGTGGATGTTGAACAAATGCAAATGTCCCAAAGCAGGTGTCTGCAACAGGCAGACTAGCATCAAGCAAGTGGGTGTGCTTGAAAAATGAGAATAACCAGCCATTATTTTCACACATATACACGTGGGCTCCCAACTAGATAAACGAATATCGTTTTCCATCTACCCTGGTGTGGGAATTCAGTTTTCTTTCTCCTAGACTGATTACCAACCGAAGCTGAACCAATCTCCGTCCAGCATAGTTGCAGTATAAACCACAGGTGGGCTCTGTTGGTGTTGAACAAACACAAATGTGACTAAGCAGGTATCTGTAACTGATTTGGCTAAATCTATTTGCCAAAGACAAGCTATGAATGAATGAATATCTCTCCAACTTTCAATGCAGATATGTAGAGGGAATTGCACAGTGTCCCTACGACCACACCCAGTCATGGGACTGAGGGTAATGACCACACTAAATAAGGCAACAGTGAAATTAGTACTAGAAACTGGAAAGAAAGAACAAAAAAAAAAAAAGAAATAAAAGGAAAGAAATTTAGAAATTGATAAAATTCCCAACTTGCTGATTATTTTTCAAATTTGTTTAAAAACTTATCTTCAATGAAAATTTGAAGAAATACATTTCATTAATATTTTTTTTATTCATTTACTACCAATATGAAAGCAAAAACGAATAAAAAGCAGCTTCCGCAAAAAGGTTTGAAAAATGAAAAAGCAAAGTCATAGGTAAGAGGGATAACTCTTTAGAATAAAATTAAAGAGTTATCCCCCTTTTTTGGGTGATGGTTGAAATTAAAGTTTAGGTATTTTAACTGCTTAACATTTTTTTTAATCGGTATCAACCCAAGCCAGTCAGTACAGCCACTAGCACGCAAGGAGTTACAGAGTGTGAAGGAATAAGAAACAGAAACATCAGTAATGGGGAGAAAGAAAAGAGCAATCAGGACGACAGCAGATAGTGATTGACTTTGCATTTAATTTTTTGCAGATTAAAGTTGGTTGAAAAGCATGGAGCCGAGAGAGAGTTCCACAAGTGTAACAATATTTAGCATGACCGAACGGAAGAAATTGCATTAGTTTATACTATTGATTATTAGAGACCAAACGGAAGAAAATTATATTAGGTGATGTTCTATTCTGTTTCCAATATGAACAGAGGAAAAAAAAAAAAAAACGATTTTTTTTTTTTTAATGAAAGCAGTTATAATTGAACCGGAATTAGGTTCAGGTAAAATTATCACAAGAGTCATGGTATTCTCAAAGTAAAACAGTCATATTGGATGAGGTTGTGGGGGGTCAATCAACTGTTGACGACAGCTATGAAACAGGACTGTTTAGTCAAGGAGAAAGCATTTTCCAGCTGTGGATTGTAAACCAAAAAAATGTGTCAACACAGAACAATGGATGCCCTCTGACCCCCAACAGAATGAGTTGGAAGTGAATTTTGTTAACAGGATTTAAACAGGCCACGTGTTTTGGAGGTTCTAAATTTGAACAAAGCCAAAACGTATTTATAAAGTTTGTCATAAGGAAATTGCATATTCGGTTATCTATGGCAGGTTCAAAGGTTATATAATTGGTGAAATATGAAAAAAAAATAAACTGAATTTTCCTGGGAAACTAATTTGGTATTTTGGAAAGAAAGAAAGGTCCGAGAAAAGGAGTGACGTCATGAAGACGACACTATCCCATTGGCTGTGTTACGAGGGAAGAAGACGAAAAGAATGATGTCATAGAAATAATGCTATCTCATTGGCTGTGTCACAAGGGAAGAAAAAAGAAAGAAATGAAGCCGTAATTTCATTGGCTAACAAGGGTCTGAGATGAGGTTCGCATAGACACCCCAGTGACCATCGTTCACATCCCAGTAAAGAATGGACAAGCATAAATACAGAGCCCCAAGGGGGTAGCGACGAGTGGAGTGCAGTTGCAGTTAGCCGAGGAGTGAGGCTTGAAGTACCAACACCGCTGCCCGCCAACCTCCGCAACAATCAGAGATAGTCTTCGTCAGTTTCTGTGAGGCTTCAGTGTGAAGAAAAACAAAGACACTTAGGATTAACACCAACCGACCGGAGTGAAGAAATAACACCAACCAGAAAACTTGAAAATCACCCCTTAAGGAAATTAATCGAGACTTCCGTTCCTTGGTCAGCTAGTTAGGAAAAAGGGTTGGGAAGAAGACAATTGGTGATTGTACTCCGAATTCTTCTGTATATAAAGACTTTCTTTTCTACAACTTACTCAGACGTTGTTCTGTTTATATTTGGTGCCATTTCATTTACCCAATTGTGCGTCCGCGTCCAGATTCGTTCAACTTGGCGGAGAGACACCTAGCGAAAAGCCACGTGGCTTCCTTGAGATCAAATTCACAGCATGTGCAAGGGAGTTCACTGTGGGTGGAGTCGACTCAGAGACCGGCTTCTAGCTACCTGCCTCGTCGCTGTCGATGAAGAATTCATTCCGGGACGAGGGACCTTCGTGGTCGAGTTCCCGGAAGGCCGATCCAGCGCCATGGGGTGGTCACACAAGAAGTGTGGGATAAGCTGTTAGCATAGAATTTCCGGCTACATCTAGCTAGCTGAACTGTAAATTGATGAGATATCAACACCAGTCTAGTATTGCATGGTTTAAATAATCGTTATTCATACAGTCGAGTTACCATAGCGTAGAGCTCATCCAAACAATTACCATGAAAGGATTTATAAAAAAGGCACAGAGAGATAACCTTACAGTGATGGGCAAGTAACTGAAGCCAAGCCACCAGATCAGGATCAATAATATTGCTGATTCTTCTTTGGATAATATGAGGAGCTCCAGGAAAATAGCAGGGACACCGGATCATATCTGGCAGCAATATTCTAAGTATGGGTGAATGGTAGACTTATAGATATGCAAGATTGATTCTGGAGAGAAAAATTGTCTTGCTTGACACAGTGAACAGACTTTCTTAGAAGATGATCTGGCAATAGATTTAATGTAGTCTTTCCACTTCAAGTCAGCTGAGAACGTTAGCCTGAGAAGGCATGACAAGTGACTTTCCTGTGGGGTCATGTTGATGGAAAGTGGGGGGGGGGGCTCTCAGATGATTAATGGAGAAAATTTTAGTTTTGGAGGCATTAAAATTGACAAACCATCTTTTTCTCCCCACCCAGTTAACAACAATCTTGAGGTCACTTTGTATATCAGTCACCATTTTGATCTTGTCTGACTGATCAGCCTTACTAGTAATCATCACCCCCAACCAAGGTGATAATACCACTGAGAGTGAAAGAGAAGGAAAAGACTTTAGACAGAACCAGAAATCCAATCTTAAATAGCAAACAAGTATTAAACTTCTACACATGCTAAAAAGACCAAGGAGGTGTGTGAACCATTTTTTTTTAATCTTAAATTTATTATTTCAAAATTAACATTAAAATTTTTTTTCTTATTACAAAGGTAAGTCAACAATTACCTGCATTTTTGCCATAACATATTTTTAGGTTTATCACAAAGCCTTCTGCTCATGTATGCTTATAGTTGGTACTATTGAGGTCATGCAATTGAAGTTTGAGTGTGATTACACCAGTTTTCTTGCTGCTGTTACAGTGTAAACATGGCCACTCCACTAGCAGTGTGGAACAAGGAGGAACAATGAGCAACGATCCGAATCTGCAAAGAATATATTACCTCATCAATGATAAATTGCCGGTTTGCCATTACCATCTCTCAAGGTTGCTGAATCTTCTCATCAATGGTGGAGGTTGACGGTCACACTGCTCTTTCTTCATGTATCATGTTTGTCAGGCCACTTTTAAACTTCTCGATCCACTTATACACACACTTCTATGTGGTAATACATTGTCGCTATATTGTGTTAAAAGACTCCAATAAATTTCAGCCCCTGCCTGACATACTTCCCAACCAAAGACACTGCTCTTTGTTCCTCCCTGGCGCAAACTGATAGTGGAGTGGCCATGTTTACATTGTAACAGCAGCAAGAAAACTTCAATCACATGATCACAATTGTATCAACTATAACCACACATGAGCAGAAGGCAGTGTGACTCATCCTGGGGATGACAATAAACTACATAGGTTTGGAGGAGTGTGCACTATCACATTGAAGTGTGTATGAGTGGATCAAGAAATTTAAAAATGGCCAGAATAAGCAAGCCACACAAATGGAAGAGCAGGATGTCCGTCAACCACCACCACTGATGAGAAGATTCAGTAAGCTCTAGAGATGTTAATTATGAACCAGCAAGTTATCATCAGTACGGTAGCATAATCTCTGCAGATTCAGATCACTGCTCTTCCTCCTTAGGGCACACTGCTAGCAGAGGGTCCATCTTTATACTGTAACAGCAGCAAGAAAACTGGTGAGAACAAACTCAAACTTTGATCACATGACCACAATAGTACCTAACAATATGTTATGGTGAAAGTACAGATCATTTCTGACTTACCCTCGTAGATCTAAATTCAATTTTAAAATTGGGGGTTAACTATTTGCCCATAACTGGGACCCTAACAGGTGCTACCACACTGAGTTCGGGTGAACCTGGGAATACCAGCAATTAAGAGGTGGTTCCATGGTACTCAAAACCTCCTGATCAGAGGCCATGCTGTTGGATGTAGTTTATTGTCTTAACCAAGATGCCTCAATAGTAGGGCTTTAGCAATTAATCTCAAAACTAAAATGGTTTGGTATCTCATTCTTAATAGCATTTACTTCCCTAAAAAGCAATTAACTAGTAATTGATTATATTAGAAAACAACAGAAAATAAAACAAAAGAATTAGATTAAATTTACAGTAAGTTACTTATTGAAATTGTAGCCAGGTACAAGTCTACACAGCAGAAGAAAACTAATTATTTCTCAGGTGTACCTTACACTACTTTAACAATTCCATACTCACCTAGCACATGCTGGGTAGGGTTTATTATCCCTCAGTTATGTCTCTGTCTTCAGGCAGAGTCTGACTCAGTTGTGTCTCTGTCTTCAGGCAGAGTCTGACTCAGTTGTGGCTCTGTCTTCAGGCAGAGTCTGACTCAGTTGTGGCTCTGTCTTCAGGCAGAGTCTGACTCAGTTGTGGCTCTGTCTTCAGGCAGAGTCTGACTCAGTTGTGGCTCTGTCTTCAGGCAGAGTCTGACTCAGTTGTGGCTCTGTCTTCAGGCAGAGTCTGACTCAGTTGTGGCTCTGTCTGTGAAAAGAGGCATAACTGAGGAAAATAAATACTGTGAAGTGCCCGGCCCTGGGGAACAGCTGCCTGAGGCTGCACACTCTCATTGCACTAGAATGGAAGGGGGCTTGCCACCAAGGCCAACACAACTGACAGTTGCAAGGGCTCAGGGAATTTTTGTCCTTGGCCCAAGTGTATGTGTTCAGGTTCTCCACAATAAACCTGACCTTGCATCACATCATGGCTCAGTGGGGAGACAAGGTAAATAATACTTCTGGAGTAATTAAGATAATCTCAATTGGGACTAAGGCACATAAGCTATTGTATTATCATAACCAGCCTTCAAACATTTTGAGAGAAAACATTGTCTTACCTTGCAAATAAAAGGTTGCTTGCCTGCTGAAAATACCTGGCCAAGGACAGATATATGTGGGCAAAGCTGGCACAGAAGCCACACCAGGGGGCATAATATAAAAGTAAAACATCCTAGAAGAAAAAAGAAAACAATTAAGAATGAAAATAGCGAAAATAAGTTTAGTTTCTTCTTCTTTTTATCATCATTATTATTATTATTATTATTATTATTATTGATGATGAAATAAAAGCATTAATTATTTGATTTATCAGATAACAACATTAATCCTATTTTATAATTTTATTGCAGAATAAAAAAATTAATGAATAGAAATCAAATAAAAAATAATAAAATGATTCAAATGAAAGAGATGGAAATGAATAAATAGTGGATGGAAGGGAGGGCCCACGAGTGGGGAGAGCAGGAAAAAAAAAGAGAGGGGGGGAAATAAGGAGCGGAGGGAAGAAAGAGTGGGAGAGACATGGAAAGAAAGAGTGGAGAGTAAAAAGAGAGGAGAGAAAGAAAGAAAGAAAAAGGATTTTGCAGTTTTATTTTCCTTCTTCTAATACATTTCAAAAATCAATTTTTTTGAAGCTGGAATCTTGGAAAGTGAGGTGGATAAAATTTACTAAAACTTTTCAAATTCCTACTACATCAGACAATTCTTCACTTCAGGTTGAAGAAAATACGATATTACTTCCCAACTATTTGAATAGAAATCCAGATGGGGAGAAAAAACAAAAAAGTCCAATGACACAACCAGATAATCCAACCAACAATATGGAAAAATTATCCCGGTTGGAAAACATCCCACAACCTCAGAAGGTTGTGAGAAATGCCAGAATACTTAAAAGATTATGTTGTTAAAAATTTGGGCAATGTGCTAAGTCACACTATAGAGTATTTTTGTTCTGTAAAATATATACCCAATACTTGTAATAAAATTATTATTTCAAATTACGTTATAAAATGGTGCAAGGTCATGGGAAATTAAATAAATACTCTAAAAAGGAATGATGCATATAAATTAACACCACTCCAAACTGATAAAACTCTCATTGGAAGTCAGTGGGTCGACACTCTTAAAACTAATAAAAAAGACAAAGTGGGCTGGAGTCGGAACAAGAGCGAGGTGGGCCAGGGTTGGAATAAGGGAGAGGTGGACCGGGGGGGGGTCGGAACAAGAGAGAGGTGGGCCGGGGGTTGGAACAAGAGAGAGATGGGCCGGGGGGGTTGGAACAAGAGAGAGGTGGGCCGGGGGGGTTGGAACAAGAGAGAGGTGGGCCGGGGGTTGGAACAAGAGAGAGGTGGGCCGGGGGGGGTCGGAACAAGAGAGAGGTGGGCCGGGGGGGTCGGAACAAGAGAGAGGTGGGCTGGGGGGGTCGGAACAAGAGAGAGGTGGGCCGGGGGGGGGGTCGGAACAAGAGAGAGGTGGGCCGGGGGGGGGGGGGGTCGGAACAAGAGAGAGGTGGGCCGGGGGGTTCGGAACAAGAGAGATGTGGGCCGGGGTCAGAACAAGAGAAATATGGGCTGGGGTCAGAACAAGAGAGAAGTGGGCCAGTGTCAGAACAAGAACAAGGAAGGGGTGGAATATTTTTTTTCAAAAACAACTGTGTTGCAAGTGGGACAATTACAGACCTGAAAGTAGAAAATAAGTCCTTGAAAACGAAACTGAGCTAATCTCGCAGGCCATTACTAGTGTAGCATGTTCAATCCTCACTGGAAGACTCTTACTTGTGGCCCAGTGTCAGACAAAGGTTAGTTTCGTAAACATGCTATATTATTTAACAAATCACAGCTATATACCTTCACAAAAAGCAAATGTAAAAGATTTCAAACTGATTAAAAAATATCTATTTATTACTTACATTGGACGTATTTATAACAAGCTGCTGGAAAGTGTGAGATGTAATTTCTGTTACCCTCACAATATTAGGTGTGGTTGAGGATGAATCAAAGTCTGTATCAGGTGGCACACCACTTTCTCTGTTTGAACTTTTATCATTATCACTTGAATTATGGTTTTGGTTACTGACAGAGTTGCTAGAAGGAGAAGACAACATTTCTCGTTCTATGTCGCCTGTTGTGTAGTTTACAATGAATTCAGCTGAAATGAAAGTTTTCTTTTTAAAGAATGAAAACAATAAATAATCATGGTTATTTAATGTTAACTTTTAAAACAGAAAAAAAAAAGCTTTAGAAATGCCAATTTAGAATTTTTAAACATATCTATTGAATAAGTAAAAAATAAATGCTCCAACTTGGTCTGTTTTTTGTTTTTTTTTTAAATATTCTCTAAAAATAGTGTTTAGAATGAATATTTAAAAACAAAATATTTCAAAATTTATATTTAAATAACTTCTTTCTTTACTTCAATGTTTATTACGTCTAACTGCCTGGCCTGCACACAAAGAAAATGTGCTTCCTGGCATTAAGTGGAGGCCGATAAGATGTAATACAGTAAAAATTGACAATGGCGAAATTTAAACCAAGGTCCCATGTTCAGAAAGTGAACATTCTAACTACTTAGCTACATGCCCATTAAATAAACCTATAATAATAATTGTTCATCTCAAGACCTCAGAAAAAACAAAAAGAATTTTACCGATTACAGTTTCATCATCATTTAGAGCTTTTATTATAAAAAAAAAAACAAAAAAAAAAAAAAACAGGTCATCTATTTCAAATTCAATATTTTCAATATCTACTAAAAATAACATTTTAAACTAATGGTTATCAACCGAGGTACATGTAGCATTACTGGAGCGTAACACAAAAAAAGCAAATTGGGAGTTCACAGTAATATTTTAGTGGTCCATAGAGCAATTATCAGCTGGAGTCCATGTAACATTATTAGGGCTCCACAAAAAATAGTTGGGAGTCCACAGTAATATTTTAGTGGTCCATAGAGCAATTATCAGCTGGAGTCCATGTAACATTATTAGGGCTCCACAAAAAATAGTTGGGAGTCCACAGTAATATTTTAGTGGTCCATAGAGCAATTATCAGCTGGAGTCCATGTAACACTATTAGGGCTCCACAAAAAATAGTTGGGAGTCCACAGTAATATTTTAGTGGTCCATAGAGCAATTATCAGCTGGGGTCCATGTAACATTATTAGGGCTCCACAAAAAATAGTTGGGAGTCCACAGTAATATTTTAGTGGTCAGCAATTTCAGTTCAGAATGGTTGTTACAATGGAGAATTGGAATTTCTACAGTAGTCTACATCATATTAAAATAGAAAAACACCTTTAAAACTAGCAGAAAACGAGGCCCTCTCTAAATTGTGGGAGTGATGAAAAATGGCAAGCAAAATTCAAAGGTGAAAAGCATATTATATGGAAAACAAATGACACTGCTTAAAAAATATCCACTACTCCAGGAAAAAGCACAGCTCTATGTTATTGTTTTCCATCATCTTACCTTGTTGAATCGGATTTTACTTATCAAAAATCTGTAAGAGACTCAAGATCAAGATTGTGAACAATAATCTGTATGGCAAAATTTTGAAATGGTAAACATTGGTAAATAAGGAGCCATGACTAAAATAAATTTATTACTAAAAACTTATTTACACCGATTTGCTGTTTTTAGTAATAAATTTATTTTAGTCATGGCTCCTTATTTACCCGCCAAACCCCATGTTTACCATTTTTAATTTTGCTGTTTTCATTATTGTTGTTCCAACAAATCTTTCTGAAGGTTTTTAAAAAAAATACATTGTTAATCTCAAAGCCATATATATATATATATATATATATATATATATCTCCAAGTATAGGATTGGTGTATACCGAATAAATTCCAATAACCAAAAAATACTATTCTTAAAAGAGTGATCAATACAATAATTATTATAACCAAGGTTCGTTGTCAAGTTTTTTGAATTCTCATATACTTGTATTTTGAATGATTGGTCATTCCAGCTTATGTAACAGCATTTCCCCTTAGCGAGGGGTGTTTGATTGATTTGAACCTTTTAAAACCCTTTATTCTACATTAAAAATCATCACTTGATAAGACACGAAGCTTTGAAACAAAATGGCTATTTTTGTAGTGATTTTATAACATATTTATGTTATAATTTTCGAATAAATAATTATGTGTGTGTGTGTGTATACACATGAAAAAACACTTACATGTGGTTTTATCTTGAAAATGAAAATTAATCAAACCCACAGTATTTGCACTATTTATATTCGGAAAACTGTCCTCATCTATGAGACAATGGCCTAGTGGGTAAGAGCATTGGTTTGTGAATTTGATGACATAGTGAGTTCAATGCCTGGGTTGAGCAGTGTGTACTTGCACTTGGTAGAAACAGGCAATAACAGAACAGTATTAAATAAAAATAAGAACTAGACAATTTAACTCCATCAAAGCAAAAATATTTTAAAATATAAAAAATGGACTTTTACTTACCTACAGAAGATTTTGTGAAAGGTTTTTTTAAAAAGTAACTTTTTTCATCCTACAAAGAAACAAGGAGATAAAAATAGTTAAAAAAAAAAATGCACTTGAAAATTAAATGTGTATGTGTAGACGTACAACACAACCCTCGCGAAAGCTTTCCACCAACTGGACAATGATTACCCCCCACATTGCATTTCGATTCTGAATCTTGTCAGTGTGCACTGAAAGCTAGATGAGGGCCCACTGTATCTTAACAAGGTGAAAGATGAAAGACAAAGACCACATTGAGAAATAAGAACACAAACGCATATTATCCGTAAATGTTTTCTTCTTCGGGTAGGTAGGTAGGTGATACTTGAGACAACTTCTGCTATGTCAGCTCTTCCTTTTACCACCTTCTCACCCATCTACTCACCCCAATGTGTGGCTGGCAATATGGCACAGGAACTACATGACACATATCCATCCTCTGCCAAGGGCAAACCAGAACTCTCCCCCTGATCACAAGACCAGCACCTGGATACACCCTATTTCCGGCTTTGTTGTCACTGGATCTCCAAAAGCCCCCTCATTCATTCATTTACTCCTCATTCCCCTTTTGGTCAAAGTGTATACTGCTTAGAAAACTAGACTTCAAAAAAAGCTCACCTGCTGGCTATTAAACAGAAACACTTTTGAATGAGATGAAACCTCATCTTTTTCTATGTGGGTGTCCATAGTATCATATATGTGTAGACATTGATCAGAATGCTACTCTGGAGCTAGTATTTATATATATATATATATATATATATATATATATATATATATGTATGTCTATATTTCTGAGATGAGGTACTATGTACACTATTTCCATTATTTGGATCACAACATTTCAGCTATTGTATGCCCCAGCCTTCTTCAGGTGGTTGGAATTTCAAACTGAACCCTTTATTTCACTCGCTGGGGTAGACCTAGTTCCATGTGCCATGTCTAATGGATATCAGTTATCTCCTGTTAATTCCCCTCGCCAAATTCTCCACCTCAAGGACACATCACACAGTGGATAAAGGCATCAGTTAAATCCAGAGACAGGACCCAAAGAGTGTGAGTTCCATACCTGGTTAAGGTGGTGGAGAATTTTGAAAGGAGAATTAACAGGGGATAACTGACATCCATTAGACATGGCACGTGGAACTAGAACAGTCTACAACGGCCGAAACGTTGTGATAAACATGGCGACAAAGATGAGGACAATAGTCCAAATAATGTAAATATATATATATATATATATATATATATATATATGGCAGCTCAATTTTCTTGCTAAGGGAAGTTTGTTGGATAAATTATTATAAAATGTATTTTTAAGGCAGACAAGTCTACAGTGACAAGATTTAAGGAATACAAAAAGAAAACAATCGGAAAAGGTCAGAGAAAATAGTAATATAAATACACAAATTATATATCAATAAATACACAAATTATGTATCAAACAATATTTGACCTTTCAGAAAACAAAATCTAAGCATTCAAAACATTTTTTAAGTAGGATTTCATTATTTGTTATTTTTTTCTCCAGCATGTCAAAGCAGCTAACAAAAGCTGCATGCTGCTTATTTTCTGTTCAACATTCTGTAAAAAGAGAGCATTTTGTCTCCTGGCACATTATACACTTATCATATCTCCAATCATTTCTAAAAATCTGGGCTTAAACTCACTCCTGGCCTTAAATGGAATGCATATATTCATCTCATTGCAAAAGATACTGGAAAGATGGTCAGTTCCTTGTATTGCTTCAGGAAATACCTAACTCCATGCCCTATCAAGAATGGTGTATTGCTGCCACATCTGGGCTAGTGCTATCCAGTCCCCACTGTCCGGCCTTGACAGAATTCAAAAGCAATTAATGCAGAATTGTGGGCAATGAATTATTCCCTGTCCTGCAACCCTCACAGACAAAACATTGCTAGCCTCTCTCTCTACTATATCATTATGACAGATATTTGTATGAGTTACATTCCTTAGTTCCACCAGTTCAGACTTTCACAGCTAAGACCCTCCCCCCCACCATATCATGTTTAAAGCGGCAAATTATTCCCATTCTTTTTGTGTTCCTTTGATAGGATTAAGCTCCACTCAGATGGCTCCCTACAAATTTGTGGAACAAACTTCTGAGAGAATGCTTCCCCAACAACTACAATCTTGTCCAAGTCTAGGATCTACCAACCAATATCTATCCTACACATCCTCATAATATGCACATCTTAATTCCTCCTTCTCCCTCCCTTACAACAATCTCGCTCAGTAACCCTCTATCTTGAGTGGCCCTTGGGCCTTATATTGGGTAAACTAACAGTAAAAAAAAAAAAAAATTCTAAGCACTCCTCTAAAATTCAAATCCAAAAGAAAATCTAAACACTCTGAAATTCAAATCCAGACCCTATTTTCTCCATTTTAAGTCTCCACTAAACAACACTTAAAGAGCCTCAAACTACATGAGCAAAGACATAAATGTACCAGATGACTAAAATAGTTTTTGGACCAAGTCAAACTGTTGTGATGATATAACCCAACTTCCTCATTCACGATAATGGACGGACTGGTTGCCAATTAAGTACGACCACAGCGGACAGTGGGGGGAAACTTCGTTTGTTAACACCTATTGAGGTTAAGATACTCTCGACTGTCTCTGTACTTGTCACACATACATCCAATTATAAATCTATTATTGAAAACCTACACTTGGGTTTACTTTGTTTATTATATCTTGCACGAGATATAACAGCTGGCGACGAGGATTGTGCAACGTACTTACTTGGAAAAAAAAAAAATATATATATATATATATATATATATATATATATCAGATTACGCTGAACGGATTTCGAAAGCAGATTCGCAAGTCAAAGATATCAGTTGACACCGAATAGGATTTCGAAAGCGGATTCACAAGTCAAAAGGAAACTTTTTGAAAAGTAAGAAAATTTTTACTGTTAAATTGTGATTTGAAAAATATATATTGAACCGCGACTCAAATGCAAGCCCGGTCTAATAATTGATTATTCAAGTAAAAAGTATGGGTTGTAAAAATATTACGGCTGTAAATTGTCTGTTAACCGTTTAAAAAAAAAAAAAAAAAAAAAAAAAAAAAAATTTTTTTTTTTTTTTTTTTTGTCGAATTCTAAATAAAGTTAGGATGGAGCAATTAGTCGAAATGACTAAAATGCTGTGTACAAGCTTGCAACAGCAACAACAACAGCACCAAGAGTTACAACAACAGCACCAACAACAGCACCAAGAGTTACAACAACAAATATTACAACAGCAAAAAAGTCTCGAAAAAATTCTGAAACAGACGACTGGAGAAAAAAAAAATGCTGTTTTTTCTGCCGAAGGAATAGCAAATTCATTATCCGAATTTATATATGAACCTGATTCGGGCATTACATTTCCAGCATACTTTAAACATTTCGAAACTATATTTACCAAGAGATGTCAACATTGGTCGGATGAGGAACGAGTAACATTATTAGTCCAGAAACTAGGGACAAACAAGAACAGGAAGTACTCAAACTTGATATTGCCCAGAAAACCAGAAGAAGTTTTGTTTGAAGAAACTATAAGTATTCTGTCAAAAATATTTGACGAAAGGAATAGTTTGTTCCACACGCGATACAGATGTCTAAACATCGTTAAAGCAGATAACGAGGATTTTCTGACATACGCAGGAACAGTGAACTCTCTGGTTGAACAATTCAAGTTAGAAGAAATTCCCAAAGATGTATTCAAGTACCTAATTTTTCTTCAAGGACTAACTGATCCTAAATATAAAGAAATTAGGTCGAGAATATTAATAATGGTTGAGCAAGACTCGAACATAACATTACAAAGGGTGACCGAAGAATGTCAACGTCTCATAAACGTAAAAAGGGATAATACACAAATTGAGAAAAAAGTGTTGCTAGTGTTCTACACGTAAAAACTCAAAAAACTCCAAAAGTCAAAAAGACAGAAAAATGTGAGACATGTGGAAAAAATAACCATATCAAAAACACGTGTTGGTACAAAAATAAATTCTGCCAATCGTGCGTAAATAAAAATCATACCAAAGACGTGTGTTGGTACAAAAATAAATTCTGCCAATCGTGCGGAAATAAGGGGCATAAATATTCGGTTTGCCGCAAGAAAAGGAAATTACAAGATGTAAGCCTGGTATTATCAGAAAAGGAAATTCAGAACGGTAAAAATAGAAAGTACGTAGATGTACGTATGAATAATCATACAATTACTTTCCTATTGGATTCTGGTTCAGACATAAGCATCATTGATGAACAAACATGGAAAAATATTGGAAGACCCAAATTATCTGAAACCAAAACAACCGCTAGAGGGGTTTCAGGAAAGAAATTAAACGTTAAGGGAGAATTACAGTGCGATATTTCGTTATGTGGCAAGACTGCAAAAACGAAAGTGTATGTAATCCAAGGGATTAATTCATGTCTTTTTGGAGTAGACTGGATAGTACTCTTTGATTTGTTTGAACTTCCAATTAACTCGTTTTGCAACGTAGTAAACAGTGCAGAAAAACAAAAAAGTATTAAAAATGAAAAATTCATGAATGAATTAAAAGAAGAATATCCCAGAGTTTTTTCTGAGGGATTGGGTTTATGTACTAAGATGGAAGTCAAATTTGAACTCAAGGAAAATGTGAAACCAATTTTTAAACCTAAGAGAAACGTTCCTTTTTCCTCCTTAGACACAATTAATAAGGAATTGGAAAGGCTAGAAAAAATGAGAGTGATATCTAAGGTTGACCATGCGGATTGGGCCTCGCCCACAGTCTACGTTAAGAAGAAAAACAGAAAAATAAGAGTGTGCGCAGATTTTTCAACAAGGTTAAACAATTGCCTTAAAAATCACAATTATCCACTACCTTCACCAGAAGATATTTTTTCAAAGTTGAATGGTGGTAAGATTTTTTCAAAAATCGACTTGTCTGACGCATACTTGCAGATTAAAGTGAGTGACGAATGCTCAAAATATTTGTGTATAAATACACATAAAGGTATTTATAAGCTAAATAGGCTTCCTTTCGGCTTAAAGGTCGCACCAGCTTTGTTCCAACAGGTGATGGACCCTATGCTGGCAGGCCTGGTGTTTGGTACCGCCTATTTAGATGACATTCTAGTCAAAAGTAAGAATGTTCAAGAACATAAAACGCACATCAGAGTGATATTCAAAAGACTAGAAGATTTTGGCTTTAAATTAAGCCACGAGAAGTGTAAATTCTTCATGGAAAGAATTACATACCTCGGACAGGTGATAGACAGTGAAGGCAGGAAACCGGACCCACAGAGAGCCGATGCAATTAAGAACATGCCTGCACCCAACACAGTTGCGAAACTACAATTGTTTCTGGGGTTGGCCCAATATTATGCAATCTACATACCTAAAATGTATGATTTAAGAGCCCCCCTTAACGAATTGTTGAAAAAAGACAAGAAATGGTTTTGGTCAAAAGATTGCGAGATGGCTTTTCAGAAAATAAAAAAATGCCTACTCTCAGATCTCGCCTTAGCACATTATGATCCTGAGAAAGAGATCATCCTGGCAACTGACGCAAGTTTGTACAGAGTGGGTGCAACACAAATATGAAGATGGCACTACTAAACCGATCGCGCACGCGTCGAGGACTCTTCTTCCGGCTGAAAAAAATTATAGCAGGATCGAGAAAGAGGCTTTGTCCATTGTGTTCGGGGTTAAAAAATACCATCGCTTTTTACATGGTAGATCATTTGTACTTCAAACGGACCATAAACCGTTACTTACAATATTTGGAGGTAAAAAAGGCATTCCTACGCATACAGCTAATCGTTTACAGCGATGGGGTGTAACCCTGCTTAATTACCATTTTAGGATGGAATACGTCAAATCTAAAGAACATGGGCATGCGGATGGACTGTCAAGGCTGATTCCAAAAACTGAAGAAATTTTAGAAGAGACGGTTATAGCAGCATTAACTGAGGAAAAAGAAATATCGGGTCTCTTGTTGAATACAATCAGGGAATTGCCGGTAACTTTGGACCAAATAAAAAAAGAAGCGGAAAAAGATCACTATATTGTGAATTTAAAGAACCAGATGAGATTGAACAAAAGACAGAAAAAGGGAACTCAGATTTTACCTTTCTCAATTTGCGACAACACGTTGATGTACGCAGATAGAGTTGTTATACCTCAATCGCTACGTACAGATATGCTGAAAGAATTTCATACCGGTCATCCTGGAATGTCTCGGATGAAATCACTCATGCGTGGTTACGTATACTGGACAGGAATGGACAAGGATATTGAAGGTTTTGTAAGACTATGTAGAGGTTGTCAATTGGCTGCAAGGGCACCTCCGGTCAAAATGAATCCTTGGCCGAAAACGAATTTGCCGTGGGCACGTCTACATATAGACTATGCTGGACCAATTAATGGGTACTATTATTTGATATTGGTGGACTCTTTATCGAAATGGCCTGAGGTAGTCAAGTGCAAGCATCCTACATCTAGGAACACCATCAGTGCATTGGATGAAATTTTCAGTCGTTTCGGGGTTCCCAGGACATTGGTTAGCGACAATGGTACGGCGTTCACAAGTATGGAGTTTAAGGATTTCTGTACTGCCTTAGACATTGAACACATAACTACACCAGTGTGTCATCCCAGGTCGAACAGTCAAGCCGAGAAATTTGTTGACACTTTTAAACGTGCTTTACGTAAAAATCAAGGTATGGACACGGAAGAAAGAACTATTCAGAAGTTCTTAGCAATCTATAGGGTAACTCCTAATGCGAACAACGATGCGAAAATATCACCGGCAGAAATTATGTTCGCAAGGAAAATTAGATCAGTTTTCGATAGATTGTTACCCTGTCAAAACAAAAAAGTTGCTAAGAAAGAGGAAAAAGTCAACATAAAAAAATACACTTCAGGAGATAAAGTTTTTTTTTTTTAATTTTCAAAGTGGAAAAAGCTATTGGATGGATGGCATAATCCAGAAAAGGATTGGTAAAGTGATCTACACGATTAAAAGTAAAAAATTTACGTGTAAAAGACACATCAATCAGATTAGACCACGATATGGTGAAGAAAGCGAAGGAGAAATTCCGATGGAAGTGCTATGCGATACTTTTAACATGACACTACCCAATAGTGTATATGAACCTGTATCTCGTGGACCAGCCTTACAGGCTGAAAAGCGAAAATTATCTTCGCCAAAAAAGGATCTAATTGTGACGACTAAAAGAAGGTGCACACGGGAAAGAAAACCAGTGGAGCGTTTTAGCCCAGATCCAAAAAGAAGACGACATTAGAAGCAGAAATTTTCAAAAGTGAGAATTCCAGCTTCGGTGGGAGGTGTTGTGATGATATAACCCAACTTCCCCATTCACGATAATGGATGGACTGGTTGCCGATTAAGTACGACCACAGCGGACAGCGGGGGGAACTTCGTTTGTTAACACCTATTGAGGTTAAGATACTCTCGACTCTGTACTTGTCACACATACATCCGATTATAAATCTATTATTGAAAACCTACACTCGGGTTTACTTTGTTTATTATATCTTGCACGAGATATAACACAAACAGATCCAACTTCCTAATTTTCAGAGCCTAACTGAGTGCATCAGATAAGCAAAATACTGTGAATTAGATACAGAAAAGGCCTCTGAAACTGTATGCAGCACAAAGAGATCAAATGTTAAATGTCTATATAACCACTCTGAAGATGGCTCATGGGAGCCGAAAGCTTAGATTGAGGTACAGCATGATAAAAAATATCCAAATGTTGGTCAGTTTTTGTTTTTCTTTTCTCCCCAAATTAAAGCAACTATAAGAAGCTTAGAATACCACATGATCAAACATAATAGACATTAGCTGTTATATTTAACAATATGTTTCAATAATGATCTGTTACCCAAATACAATATATATATATATATATTTAAACAGCTGTTAGTCTAACCAGGAAATGGTTATATTAAAAAGTGCTCTATACAAAATCCCAAAATTGAACATGCAGAGCTTTTAAATATTAAAAAACTGGAAGATTAATCACTTATGCATCTGCTACCATAGTTTCAACCATTGAGTAAGTCTGGAGCTAGATGCATCTACTGCCTGATGAGACCTCAGTGGTTGAAACCGTGGTCAGCACATTATTCCAATTAAGAAGATGTTTGTCATTAGGATTAGTTCACATCTGATAGCAGATTGACAATGAGGTCATAACGGTAACACTCCCAGCAACAAACAAAAAATCAGTCTACAGTGACAAGATTTAAGGAATACAAAAGAAAACAATCAAAAGAGGTCAGAGAAAATAGTAATATAAATACACAAATTGTATATCAATAAATACACAAATTGTATATCAATAAATACACAAATTGTATATCAATAAATACACAAATTATATATCAATAAATACACAAGTTATATATCAAATGATATTTGACCTTTCAAAAAGCAAAATCTAAGTATTCAAAACATTTTTTAAGTAGGATTTCATCAGTATCTTAAATGCAACCTGGATGTATGAATGAGTAACATCAAACCCAAATCATCTATTCCAACCAAAGAAAGCATCAAAAGTAATCTTTGATGCCATACCAAAAACTAATCAGTAAGAGCATTAGTAAAGATTAACTCAAAAAGTCTAGTGACTAAAAAAAAAACAATTACCTGTTAAACTTATAAGGCTATTTTATTAACAGATTATAAAATCCAACAATTTCTTCTTTTTTTCAATATTCTTTATTGAATGTTGGTACATGTCTTGTGACTTCTATTCCCTTCATCAGCCAAAGATTTATATTAAGTTCAAATGCAACTGGACAATACAGAGTTTGAAAACAATAATTCAAAATTCTTAGAAAGAGAAAATAATTCAGTAACTCATAGTTATAGTATTATATAAATAATTCAGTAAAATTCATAGTGTGACAAAAAAAAGAGTTGCGTTTAGCATAATAGACAGTTGTTAGAATTCTAAAAAAAATTATTTTACACCCAACAAGTTCATCAAATAGGATTTCAATTATAGGATTATAGATTTCTAAAATAATTCAGGATTTAATATGTTTCTTTAAAAAAATATATTAAAATTCCTGTATTATTTCTTTTAAAAAAATTAAAATACTATCATTTGTAGGTTTCTAATTAAAAAATATAAAAAATAAATCTACTACTCATTTTCAGTTTCTAAAAAGTAATCCACTATAAGATTATAAAAAAAAAAATAATAATATGATATTAATTATAGTTTCCTAAAAAATATCAGGTATTAAAGATTGTTTTTTTTTTAAAAAATACATTCCTGTTTTAATTATAATTTCTATTAAAAAAATAAAATCTGGTATTAATTATAATTTTCTATAAAAAAATCTGGCATTAATCATAATTTTCTATAAAAATCTGGCATTAATTATAATTTTCTATAAAAACTCTGGTGTTAATTACAATTTACTATAAAAATCTGGTATTAATTAAAATTTCTATAAAAGATCTGGGATTAATTAAAAAATTTGATATTAATCATAGGTTTTTAAAGAAATAAAAAAATAAATCCTGTTTTAATTATAATTTCAATAAAAAAAAAAAAAAAAAAAAAAGGTCTGATATTATAGGTAAACCTGTAAACCATTAATGCCGACACCATCCCATTTTAGGGATGGAATGTGACATTAAAGGACTAAGTTCATCAACAGTGTTGAAGGGGCATCAACTGATTAAAATCAATAAGAGAAGACAAATCAATCAAGTTACTCACCTTCTCGTCAATGATGATTAATGCTGGCTTCTTTGTGCGTGCTAATTCCGTGGCATTAATGCCTAGTCTCTCGGCAAATACTGAATGGTTAATTACATCCATTGCATAAAAAAGAACCGTCCGATTTGTGCGGCATGAGAGGCCTGTGAAATTAGTCACTTGAATTGGCTGCAATGTCTCAAAACTGAGGTTGGTGTCCAATGGAACACCCTGTACAAGTTGAAAGTTCAACCGATCACAAAGACGTCGTGTGCCATCTTTTAATATCCCTTCAATGAATGGGTCTTTTGTTGGCCACCTGTTCATCAGGCGTTTTGCCAACAGGGCTTGTTTAGACTCGCTAGGTCTGACAGTTTCGGCAGTTGAACTGGTATGCGACGACGAGGTAGGAGATGGGGATAAGGGCAACAGGGGAGACAACCAAGTTTTCTGAACATGACGACAGCACACAGACTTGTGCTGATGGGGCATGTAGTTGGGAGAAATTTCCAGGCACTTGTTGCTTAAAGTACTGTACATAGTATCCTGCAGCTCATAGTTCAGGGATCCGGGGCATGACTGGAACGTGTGACAGGCACCATCAGTAAGGTTATGGCTGTGACACACCTCACAGACATTGTGATAGACATGCCCCTGGAGAAGTTGCTTGTATAGAACACTGACACAACACCGACACATAGGGGAGGGCGGAGACATACTGTTCATGCCCAGTGTTTCTGACGAGCTTGAAGAAGGTTGGGGGTAATCTGAGGGGTGTAGATAAACATGGTTTTGTTTTTGTTGTAGTTGGTATAGCAGATGTGATTTCCGACAGATTTCAACTGTCTTTTTTATCTTCTTCATGGAAGAAAGTCTATGGTTAAAGCTGGAGGAAATCATTTCCTTAAAAGAGTCATCTTTTGTACACCTGATGTAGTCCAATGCTACTTCACGTAACTACAAGAAAAAAACAAAAAAAAGAAACGATTTTTAGATCAAATATCCAGTTTTAAACAATTAAGAATGTTACATAGATGCTCCCATAGAAATTAAGAATGTTACTAGATGTACCCATAGAAATAGGATGATACTTGATATATTGTCTTAACATTTTAAGGGGGATAAATTTTAAGTGTTCATTAAATACCTATACAGTCATTTTTTCTTCTTTTTTTTTTTTACAGTGAGATAAGGTGCAAGAGCCACTCAAGTTAGAAGGTTACACTGAAAGAAGAATAGTTTATGCAGATATACGAGGAAGATAACAGTTAACACTAGACTTGATCAGGTTAAGATTGCAGCGATCAGGAAAATATTCTCTTGGGAATCGGTTCTACAGAGAAGTGGTTTGCAGGAAGAAGCTGCTCAAATGGAACTTAATTTTCACCAGTGGAATACGTAGGAAATAAGGGTGGTTTGCTACAAAGAAGATAGAATTATGGGTCCTAGCTGCAAGGGTGAGAACTGGTGGAATTTTCCATGGAAGTAACAATAAAACAGTGAAGGGCTTGCAACATCTCATCTGTGATAGAGAGGCTGTTGAGTAGAAAATAATTTGTCACCCACAAGGATACAGAAACACTTTTGGACTATCAAAACTGGAAAGTGAAGACTGAGAAGCTCCTGCACAAATCTGACAGCAGTTCTCCATTTTTGGCCTAATGTGGCTCTTGTAAAGGTAGAGGATAGCACGAGGAGTCAGTTATTTACTGGAGCAGTACAGAGAACTGACCATTTTTCCTGCATCTTTAATGATGAGTCATATGTATGAATTCCACTTGTGGTTTGGGTCGAGTTTAAGATCAAATAGGCACTCCTGCATATCACATTATAATAATTCCTCAAATAAATTCTTATGATATCTATTTCCTTAATCATATAGAGTGGGACCTGTGGTAATACCACGGGTTTTGATTTTAATGATTTTACCCCAAGTATGGCAATAAAGCCACTACGGAGCAAGGGGTTACTGAGTGGGAAAGAAACAGATAAAAGACAATAAAAGAACAGAATTCACAGAGATAGATGATGATGATTGACATTGCATTTAAATTTTTGGTAGTTTACAGGAAAGTAGGAAGCTGGAAGAGAGTTCCACAAGCGAGAAGTAGAGAAGAAACATAGAACTTACAGTGTGCATATTTTTATTACTGAAACAAATTATTTCAGGCTGGCATATTTCTTATTACAACACCATTTCACTGAAGCAGACATTAAATGCATGAAAGCATTATCACCTATCTCCCCTTTCTTTTTTCTTCCATTGTAGTAGCATATATATGGAGGCCCAACAGAATTTCTGCCCACAGAAAGTCTGCACTATTTTCTCATATTAATGTCATATAACAGTGACCTTGAAGTGCACATTGCAAGATGATTTTTTCATTGCTAATATTAACTTTTAACACTTCAGCTATTTTCATCAGGTTATTTATATGAAATAGATATCAAAAAAGTGTTTGAATGCCTCAACATTTTTCAAACATTTTTTCTTTGATCATATATCGTGGGACCTATGGAAATACCATTGTATTGATTTTAATCATTTCACCCAAAGCATGGCAATAACGCCACTAAAGAGCAAAGAGATTACTGAGTGTGAAAGAAAGAGATACAAAGACAATAAAAGAACAGGATTCACGGAGACAGAAGATGATGATTGACATTGCATTTAACTTTTTGAAGATCATAGCTGACAGGAAAGCAGGAAGCTGGAAGAAAGTTCCACAAGCGAGAAGTACAGAAGAAGAAACTATCAACATAGAACTTACAGTGTGCACATTTTTATTACTGAAACTAATTATTTTGGGCTGGCATATTTTGTATCGCTACACAATTTTACTGAAGTAGACATTCAATGCGTGAGAGCATTGTTATGATGTCACAATCCCACCCTCAGAGCAAGTGTGTGGTCAATCCTTACAGTCAGACTTGAAGTTGGTTGCCCCGATCCTCAATCCCTGCCCACATTGTATTAGATCATAAGGCAGGCAAAGGCCGAGTCATATATTCAACATCACTGATCTGCTAGCGTTGACAGAAAGCTGAAAGGGAGTTCCACAAGTGAGAAGTACAGAAGAAGAAACTATCAACATAGAACTTACAGTGTGCACATTTTTATCACAGAAACTAATTATTTCATATTAGCACAACATTTCACTGAAGCAGGAGTTGCACACAAAAAGTGTTATGGCTTTCTCTATCTTTTCTTTCTTTCTGGAAAGACATATATACATCTTCAATGCACCCCAGCATGTGTTTTACCAGAAGTTAGAAAAAAAAAAAAAAAATTACTCTGTTCCCTGCAGCTATGCCAAGAATTTGAGGGTAAGGGATAAGCAAGTTAATTTTTTTTTTCTTTTCTTAACAGCACATCAACCTCTGTGGGTTATTTTAGTGCTAAATCATTTATTTAACATACTATGGACCAAACATGTGAGCAAAATGGCAAAGTTTTAATTTTCTTTAAATTCCGATCCATATCAACTATGTATTTTTTGGGGATTGTTTTTGCAGTCCATTTTGTAAATTTCTTCTTCAGGTTTAGTGTTAGGAGCTTTGCACTTCTTCCTCTCAATTTGACTTTTCTATTTTGAATATCAACATCTTTACCCACCCGCAACCCCAGATATTAAATGGAAAATGAGAAGAACTTACCAAATGATAGTATTGATTAGCATCAAATAAAGGATTGTGAATATAAAACATTATCACAGTTGCACCTTTCGCTATCTCGGTCGACAGCTGAAGACTTTTCATTCCTGAAGGAGACAAGATTTTCACCAGCGGCTGAAATGAATAAATTAAGAAAATCTCAGTAAATATTGCATCTCACATGTAACTGTCAGGGGAGATAAAAGTTTGGTTTATTTAGTTTAATGGCATATCAACCTCACAGGGTTATTTAATGCTGACAAGATTTTTCTGATAGGTTCATATAAATAGAGTATGTCTTCTTTGTAAGAAATCTTATATAAATCAGTTTTCATTGACATATTTTGTAAAGAGGGATTTTGTCGAGAGCCAAATGTATTGCTGGAAATAATTTTTCCCTCCAAAATAGGTTACAAAAAAAAATGTAGGTAAGTAGATTTAGTAAACATTTTTTTAATTATCTGTCTATATTTCTGAGATGAGGTATTATGTACACTATTTACATTATTCGGACAATTGTCCTCATCTTTGTTGCCGTATTTATTAAAAAGTTTCGGCCTTTCACTATCTGTCTATATTTCTGAGATGAGGTATTATGTAGACTATTGTCCTCATCTTTGTCACCATGTTTATCACATTTCAGCCGTTGTACGCTCCGGCCTTCTTCAGGTGGTTGGAATGTCAAACTGAATCCTTTATTTCGCTCACTGGGGTAGACTGTTCTAGTTCCACATGCCATGTCTAATGGATGTCATTTATTCTCCTCTGAAAGTTCTCCACTGCCTTAACCAGGTATTGAACTCGCACTCTTTGGGTCCTGTCACTGAATCTAAGTAACACCTTTATCCATTGTGCCATGTGTCCTTTTTTTATTATTATTATTATTTTCCAGTAGAGCCCAATTTCTTTAAATGAAATTTATAATGTGACTTGGAATTGATATTTTCAAAATAGATCCCTTAAGTTATCTGATTTGTAAAGTTTAATCTGAGTTTGCTGGCGGTTATGGCAATTTAGTAGAATGTGTTTGAATGTATATGGTTCCAGGCATGGGACACATATTGGCGGCTCCTCATTTTTTAATAGATGTTGTGGGTCAATCAGGGGAGATAAACAGAGAATATATAAGAGTAGCGGCCCTTGCAACATGACTGTGTAACTTTTTTTTTTATTTCAGCTTCCAATTTAGCCAGTCAACAAACAAGGTAGATTGGAAATTTAAAAAAAAAAAAAAAAAAAAAAAAAAAAAAGGAAGAAATGACCTTCAACTAAGACTCAAACTCGTAGAATGTCAGTCTGGTAAGTTGTAATAAACTGAAGTTAATAACTGACATTTCATCTAATAATAAATTCAAGATAATATTTTTATGCATTGATATTTCATATATTTTGGGGATTATTGTCCTAATTCACCCTTTTGGATAGGGAAGAGTTACTTGTCCAGGAATCAATCAATCAGAAAACATCTTTCTAATAGGGCTGGTTTTTTCACTTTTTCTTTTAGAAAATCAACATTGCACTTGGTAAGTACAGACATCCAAGAATTAGATTTATAGCTTTTACCAATGTTTTAAGGATTGTATGAAAAAACATGCAAAGAAATACCTCATTTCCACAGGTTTTTGCTTGCAAACAGACTTCAAAACTTTACTATTTCAATAATAAATCCAAATAAAGTTGATATATTTTGAATGGAAAATAAATTCAAACCAGAGTTTGAATTATAAATTAACACAAGCAAAATATGCAATTTTTTTTTTTACTGTATTCAATAAATAAAAATTGTGTAAAAAAATTGAAAAAGTTTACAAAATAGGCGACTCAATGAATAAGATTTGCGAGATCATTTGTTAGATTATAATAAATAAAAATAAAAAACTGACAAAAGGTACATAAAAATTGTAATACTGCAGGGCATAAATTATAAGAAAAAATAATTTAAATTTACATTATTTATTGAAAATGGCACTAAAATTACAGCACTGAATAACATATTACATCATAATATAGCTAAACTGTTCAGTATAACGTCCCTTTGAAGTAAATGAATGTCATATTTGATGGCACAATGATTTAGTGATAATGTGCTTGTGCTATGCATCTTGTCCATATAGAATTTATAAAGAGCTTCAGGAAATTAGAAATTTTATAAGACTGTTCTATAAGGCTTTCACTGATCACCGGAATGAAATTCCAACACTACAAGTTTGAACCTTGTTTTCTCAAAATGCAGTAACAATTTGGAAAAAATATTTTGTGTCATTATTTATCAAGTCAAACCACAACTTTCATATTGAGCATAATCCCACAGTTCCAAAATCAATCTGCTCTACTCCCCAATGCACAAAAGGTCATGGTGGAAACAGAAGCTTAATTAAGTAGGTTATTCCTCAGGACACCCCATAACATGCACACACTTCTTCCTGGTACAATTTATGTGCATCATCATAGGGGATTTTCATTATTATGTTGTATTATTATATTATATATATTATATTATTATGTATTATATTATATATATTATATTATTATGTATTATTATGTTATATTATTATATTGTATTATTATATTATATATATTATGTTGTATTTTTATATTATATTATTATATTATATATATTATGTTGTATTATTATATTATATTATTATATTATATATATTATGTTGTATTTTTATATTATATTATTATATTATATATATTATGTTGTATTTTTATATTATATTATTATATTATATATATTATGTTGTATTATTATATTATATTATAATATTATTATATTAAGAGACACAAGGCATTACTGTGTTCCTGTAGTTTCCATCTAACTTGGGAATAATTAGGTTTCATCTATTGTCCAGTACAAAGCATCTTTTGACACGTCATATTACTGTTCAGTGCCAAATCAGGCCTGTGTGATTCTGCCATTGGCCACACCTAAAATCTTGTGGCTGATACAGTTTTGAATTCAAAGTTGTCCTAGACTGAGTTGCCAACTACAGCGAGAGAACCAAGTCTATCCTGTCAAAAATAGAGATTCATACCTTTCCCAAAGGTATTTGCACATAAATTAATGTAACAAGCTCAACTGGAATTTGAACCCAATTCTCTGATTTCTCATCCCAAGCCACTATTACACCAACCTCATACACACAAGGGGCTTATCCTCGATATCTGAAGTTGGTTGGTTGATTTTGTTTAGTAGCATATCAACATCTATGGGTTATTTAATGCCAAAATCTAAATCTTTTGTACATAAGTTGATGCTTTCAACTACATATACCTTGTACATAATTTTATATTTCAAAGTAAAGGTATTTTTTTTAGATATATAGTTTGTAGATCATGAAATGTATTGTTAGTAATTTTGCTATAAAAATATATTTTTATATTTTTTTAGTGTTGCATTGATTGTCATTTTGCTATAAAAATGTTTTTTTGCTCATTTTGTTTTAAAAATGTACTGTAGATTTTTGTTTGGTGAGGGTTTCACTATTTGCCCATAGCTGGGACCCCAACAGGTGCTAACACCCCAAGTGGACTTGGGAACAACAGCAATTAAGAGGTGGTTCCACACACCTCAAAACCTCTAATCTCCCAATCATAGGCTGTCGGAAAGAGTTGGATGATATATCCAGTCAACATCATGATGTTTGGAGTGATCACTAGTGATGGTGACATTATCCCTCCATTCATCTTCCTCAGACTCAACATGGAGGCCTACATCAAGTGCCTTGAAGAGGTACTTCTGCCCTAGGTCAAGAGGATGGCTGCTGGAAGACCCTATGTCTGGCAACAGGGCTCTGCACTATGCCATACAAGCAGGAGAACCCAGGCATAGCTGTCAGACAATTTCTGCAACCACATCACCCCTTGCATCCAGCCATCTAACTCCCCAGATGGCAACCCTCCTTGATTATTATGCGTGGGGTGAAGTTGAGTGAGAGACCAACAAAACTCCTTGTAACAACAAAGATGAACCAAAGACAAGGATTATGGCAGCATTCACCAACTTAAACAAGGAGACTGTCTAGAAGAGTTGCAGGAGATTCTAAAGTCGTCAGAAGTTGAAGCCAATGGCGATTTTATTGAATAAATTTACTCTTTAGTATTTCAAGATATTTTTGTGTAATTTTGGTAAATATATCTGTTAAAATGAGATGTCAGCGTTATTTTTCATTTTGGGGCAATTTAGATGACAATTTATCCATCGCACCCTGTATATGATTCATTTCTTAGTTTGGGTTCTTCAGTGATTTTTTTTTATCATTTCATCTTTTTCAAAATACAAATTTTATTGCAATTTGGTTCTGCAGTTATTTTTTTTATCATTTCATCTTTTTCAAAATACAAATTTTATTGCAATTTGGTTCTGCAGTTATTTTTTTTATCATTTCATCTTTTTCAAAATACAAATTTTATTGCAATTTGGTTCTGCAGTTATTTTTTTTTTTAGCAAAGAGAAATTCAAATTCTTCCTCCAGCCAACTTACTTGTTGCCTGACGTCAAAAGCCCACTTGACCAGTTCAGAACTTGTGAAATTCCTTGCCGAGGGATTTTTCTGAAAATTAACAAAACACAATTCAAGTATTAATCAACAGGAATAAAATTTAATCTCCTCATAGAAGATAAGTGGATCAAGGCAGATTTTACTGAATTTTAAGGAAAACATTTAACCACATATTGGAACCAAGATTGTGTCTATAGAGCTACTTTGAAAATAATTAAAAGTTTTGTTACTAATAAAAAGTCAATTTATAATCATAGTACTAGCTTTCCAATATAGGCTAATTTGGAAATCATGGTTATAACTGGAGGAAAAAGTATAAAAGTACAATTTATTATTATTACTATACGTTGAATGCCAACAACAACTGGTGTCTTTCATTAGAGGCCAAGTGACAGCAAGTTTTCTCAACATTGTTGCTGATTTTGGTCAGACTATTTGGATGGTTTTAATTCTTCCAGCTTCTTTGTAAGATGATTTTAGACTTTTCCAAATTCACTCAAAATTATGGGATCACTTGTCAGTTTCTTATACCATTAGTTGGGAACAAAAATACACCAACTGCATCCACGTACATATGGATATCTCCCCAATCCAATAAAAAAGTGACTACCTGTTCACTATACCTTTGTCAACCCATGTTTGCCTCTCATGCAAACCAAATCCACATCTGCCTCTCATAGAAATTAAACCCACATCTCCCTCTTGAGCAAACCAAACCCACGTCTGCATCTCATAGAAATTAAACCCATGTCTTCTTCTCAGGCAAACCAAATCCATGTTTGCCTCTCAAGTTCTTATGCAAGCCAAACATATGTCTACCTATCTATTGTACAAAATTCAGCATTAAATTAACTGAAAAATTTTGATATGCTATGAAGCAAACCAAGCCTTGTTAGTTTCGTCTTTCACAATTTTTCACTTCTTTATCATCTAATAGAATACAGATATCTACAATTTTGACAAATTTTCCTCTCTGTGTTTACAAGGGTTAGATCTGGTCTCCTGGACTAGACTAAGCAATCTGTTTAAATTTCAAAGCTCCAAAGAATTGTATTTCTTTCATTCTCTAAGAGAGTTTGGGTATATAACACTGCATTGTCAAATCCCATTCATTTGCACAATTCCCAGTGGATTAACTTTCCTACCCAACCAAGACTACTTTTAAACTCTAAGTTAAATTTCCTGCATTTGATAAATTGTTTAATAGTCAAATCTCTACATGAGTGACATTTACTGCATCTCGTTATTTTGGTGTTAATATAGTTTATTTCTGCAGAATTCCTTTCCAACCTGCCATTAAGAATCCATTATCAATTTCCTGTCTGTAACTATCTCTGTCATTTGTAATTCCTTCTACGTCTTAAAATACCTCGAGACTTGCATTTCTTCCCATTTTTTAGATTCTCAATTTCAAGAGCAAATCAATCAATTTTTTTCATTACGTTCAAAAGAATATGCTGGACATCATCCTTCTAAAAGAAAAAAAAAAAAAAACCCTTTTTATTGGTATTCACTACTTGTAATCAGGAGAATAGAAAAATGACTTTTGCATGCTTCAAGCAGGTAATTCCCATAATCCATGAGGGTCACAGAATCACCACATGCACCACTGCTAGATGTATTGAAGACAAAGCACATCACACTTCATCTTTCAAATTCTGAGCTGTCCTTCTAGACTAGGGGTTCTCAACTACAATCCATGAGGTGGGAGGGGAAGAGAGCAGGAGGGGTGGGGTTTACATTATGGGAGAATGGTTGGAGGAATAAAAGGGGTACTAAAAAAAAGCTCTGGTAGCCTAATTGATACATCCTGTTGATGGAGAAGTGGGGAGAGGAGTGAAGGTGAAGCCAATGAAGCAAGAGAAGAGTGCAAGTGGTAATTGTGTTTTTTTTTTTTTTTGTTTCTTTTGTGGGGGATTTTTGTGAGTTTTTTAGTCAATCAAGGTGATGGCCTAAACCTTCAAACTCAAAAAAAAAAAAATAAAAAAATAAATTAAAATCAGTGTGAAATGTGTTTTTCTTTTCATTCTTATTACCCCCACCATCACCATTCCATTTCTTTCCTACCCCACTCTTTATTGCTAAAAAAGAGGCACAGTCAGCTTAATAACTACAGGAGCAGGAATGAGTACCGATAACATTTTTCCCCCTCTTTTCTTTTTTTTTCTTACTCATTCAAATCTGCTTTGACATATTTTCCATTTTCTCATGAATTACTAGTTGACAAAAAAAATTAATGATCAACAAAGAGCATTGTTTGTTTGGGTTTTATCTAACAGTTTCACACTTGCATTTTCCAGTCAACTGCTCGACATTTAACAATGTTATCAGGTATCACATCCTTGGCATGTTTCTCGAATCATCTTTATGACAAACATTTTAATCTCCCAATTCTCATGATTCACTAAGAAATACAACCTGTATACTTTTTACTTGTTCCATTTTCTTTAGGCAGACATTTTCCCTCAGAGTTTCTTGCCTTCAGTAAACAGCCAAACTCCTTGTTTCTTGTAGATACTTCAATTTATTTTCATGTCTTTTAGTTCAAAAGAACGAGTTTCACTTTCAGAAAGAAAACAGTCTACCAGTAAAATCTGAAATATCCAGATTGGCTGCCTAGGCTTTCCACAGAGCAGTACCTCTCTTATGACAATAACTTGATCATGTCAGCCAGAAGTTACAATAACACATTCACAAAATGAAAATAATTAATCTCAATTTAGAAAATAAATATTCAAGTGCTGCAAAAAATTGTTCTGGTCTTTTTTCCTTTTAGAAATGTTCTTTTAAATCAAAATGTAATAAAGTTTGTAAATATCAAGTTTTTATAGCATTTCTTTAATTTTAATTTCAGCTACTTTTTATAGCAACTACTCTAATAGGTCTAAGTAGTTACAATGTGAAAAGTAACCAAAATTAAAATAAAAGAAATACTAATAAAAAAATTAGTATTGCTTAACAATACATAATTTAATACTAATAAATAAAGTCAAGATAATAAACTTTATATTCCAACCTTTTCCTTTTTTTTTGCTTTCCTTTATAAACCAAATACGACATCTGAGTGCACTAACTCCATTACACTGTATTATTTCAAATCAGTAATATAAATAAAACAGCAAAATCACATAAAAGTAATAAAAAATAAATGTAATTAAAAAAAATTAAAAAAATAAAGTAATTAAAAAATAAATGAATAAAAATTTTTTTAAAATAAACAAATATTAAAAAGTAACAAAAAATATAAATACTTAAAAAAATAAAAGTAACTTAAAAAATAAAATTTTATAAATAACATTTTTAAAAAATAAAAGTAATAAAAAATAAAGTAATTTAAAAAAAATTAATTTGAAAAATAAATGCATTAAAAAATTAAGTAATTTAAAAAAATAAACAAATTAAAAGTCCAATTCTTACAATTAAAAAAATTTAACAAATTAAAAATAAAGTAATTAAAAAAAATAAACAAATTAAAAAATAAAGTAATTTTTAAAAAATGTAATGAGAAATAATAAAATAAAAAATAATTTTAAATAATAAGTGAAAAATAATAAAATACTAAATCTATAGAAGTAAAATGTCACCTACCAAAATATTTTTATGTTTTACCATAACAACCTCTCCAACATTTGGTCCCATGGTTAATGAGTTTGCAAGTAAAGGGGAAGTGACAATCCCAAATTTGAGTACTTGGAGTGGGTCTACAAAATAAACATAAAATATTAAAAAAAGCATTATTAAAAAATTAATCACTCGTTTTCCAATCTAGAGAACAGTAATTAATCATTTTTAAAGATAATATTTTTTTTTTATTCTTGTATTGCAAAAATACAGCATTCCTTACATTTTAATAATTTTCAAAGTTTTCTGTTTTTTAAAGAAATAATTTGAACAACATTATCAATACTTCTAAATGAACAGATATACAGGGTGTCCATAAAGTTAGGATGCACTTTAAAAAATTTATAACTTTATTTGTATTTGCAATAGAAATAATTTGTAAAAAGGATTAGAAAGAAGTAAATCTATATTTTTTTAAGGTTTTATTGAAATTTTATTTAAGTTTCTACATGTCCTCCATCATTAGCAATACAAAGGGTAATACGATTTTGCAGTTCACAGAAAACATTTGCCAACTGATTTACAGTAATGCCTGAAATCACATTAGTTATTTTAGCTATACTTAAAACTAAGTACATTAAACTTTATAACATGTTTTACAGATTAATTCTATCGCAAATACAAATAAAGTTATAAATTTTTTAAAGTGCACACGAACTTTATGGACAACCTGTATAATCATCCAAATCCCACATAGACAAACTAGAATTATGATACATATGTACACATGAATTATACATATAAACACTGATTGACAAGACAGGTGCTCATGAGGTCTGCTTAACCAATGGAAAACAAACAACAGAAAAATTAAAAATAGCAGAATTTTCTTTTTTTTTTCTCCATATTCCATTCTCTGATAAAATGGTAAGAAAAGGGAAACAGATTAGATTTTTAAACATTTCCTTATTTGTTCCTTATCCTATAATTCTCTCAGATTCTAATCTATATTTGATCCCGACTTGTATATAATTGACGCACCCTATTGATTTCAACATATGAGAACTGACAGCTTGAGTTTTTTTTTTTTAAAGTTCTAAAATTTACATCTCATGTGAGACTTTAAATCAAGCTAATGAGTTGCCTTCAAGTCCCCATATATGCCATACCAACCACATTATAGTACAATCTTTTCTCGATTGTTCTATAATGTGGTTGGTATGGCATATATGGTCTTTGTCTATAGATGTAACAATAAGAAAAGAATGTGTTTCCTCAGAAAACAGTCTATCAGGGCAATTCTCGAAGAGGACGTTTTTAACAGTTTCAGTGCCCAAATACATCTGCAAGTTTTACACTTACAGTCCAAGAGCATCTGAATGTGCCAGCAGTTAGGTAGCGCTCTTTTTTCATAAAAAAAAATTTAACAATTCACATGTTCAACTAGAGGTGCCAGAAATCTACAACTTTTACAATATTGTAGATTTCCAAAAGCATATCTCATTAGTCAGAGCTTGAGGCTTAAGGCAATTCATCTTTGTAATTATAGTGCTCAGTGTCATGAGATAGAGCACTAATAATAAATTAATAAATAAACTTGTTCGCTTATCTCAGAGCTTCATGAAATTACATCCACCCTTAAGGAGACTTGATAAATTTAGTTCATTTTCAGAAATCATAGTTTCCTTAAAAGCTGAAAATAAACAAAATTTATCATCAAGCCTCCTGAAGAGAGGATGTAATTCCATAAAGCTCAGAGTAGAGACCATCTTAAGATAAGTGAACTGATCTATTGAAACAGAAACACAGGTGCAAAGTCAGTAATTTCCAATTAGATATTGACCATATTTACCTGAATTACTTAAATCAAGGTGTTCCCAAGGACAGGAAATAGAAGGGAGTTGATAGACTGGCTATCATTTCAACTTGCACTGACCATAAGGTCAATAAGTCAACACAGACATGAACATGTATAATGAGAGCAGGGTGCTGAAAACCACATATGACAAGGAGAATAATGAAAATAATTCATCTTAAACACTCAGAAAATAATGCTTAAAAAAATATCTTCTTTGGTCAGATTTTGCAATGTAGACTTTTTAGTAGAACTCATATGGAGAGTTGAGAAATAAGTAACCACAATTTTTTTTTTTTTAAACTGGTTATTTTTGCATGCATATAGCATATTTAGGTGTTTGTTTTGTTTATTTGTTTAGTTTTATGGCATATCAACCTCAATGGGTCATTTAATGCCAACAACATTTTATTCCTGGTAATATTTTTGTTTTGTCAAAAATCTCTTTCTGGTAGTATCTTTTGCTCAAAAATGTATAGCTGGTAATAATATTTTTAAAACGTATTGCTGGTAATAGTTTTTTTTCTTCAAAAATTTATTTCTGGTAATAATTTTTTGCAAAGTATTTCTGGTATTAAAACCTATTTTTACACTTTCATAATGCTTTTTGCCTCAGTTAACAGGTGCTACTACCCCAGATCAGGGTGGACCTGGGAACACCAGCAATTAAGAGGTTGTTCTACGCTCCTCAAAGCCTCCTGATCAGAGGTCTTGCTGTTGGACGTAGTTTATTGTATTACCCTGGACGTGGATGCAGTTTATCATCATACCCAGGACAGATATTTAAGTGTAATGGATCAGCTGGTACCATCAAATTTTACCACTAATTTCTTACAATTCCTTTTACAGTATTAATAATAACTAGTTTTAACCCATGATAATTTCAGTTTTCCTATTTGATTTCTCTGATAAATCTTAATTCTTAAGATTGACAAGTTCGACAACAATAAAATATCTGTAGAAATTGACCTATTGCATTGTTAAATATTCGAGTTTAACAACTTTAACAAAATATTGCAATAACAATCATAAATATGAATGCTGGTCATTATTTTAGGAAGTAAGGGGATACAAATGAAAATTTTGAAATTAACAACTTTTTCCATTTTACTAAAACAGCCATTAAACACTTCTATCTTTCCTTCATTCTTTCATTCATTTTATCACTGAAACCAAGTAGTGTCTTTTCCCCTCTTTCCATATGATCGAAACAGAATAATCCATTATTTATGAGGTGATGGCAGGGTGTAATGGCTGTACAAACTAACAAAATTGGTGTGACAAGTGGAATTATAATAGGATAATAATAATAATATTGGTACATACATTAAGCAGGAGACACCTCACGGTTTGAGATGCAATAGATTTGTTATAACAGAAAATCAGGTCAACTCAAGAAAAGACTCCAAGTTAGTTGTATGTGGTGTTATAAGCACCAGGAGTTGAGTAGGTGGCGCTGCCTATTTGCATCTGAACAATACTGGGCAGGTATTAGCCAATAGTCAGCATGGGTTTGGGACTGGGATAGCTATATAAGCATCAAGAGTTGTGTCCCCTTCCACAATGGGCTTTTGAGAGAAGACCTTCTACTTGAGTAGGTGGTGCTGTCTATTTGCATATGAACAATACTGGGCAGGTATTAGCCAATAGTCAGCATGGGTCTGGAACTGGGATAGCTATATAACACCAGCATTTTTCTTAGAGAATGACGCTCACAACGTGCAGACATGAAAAAACCAGATAAGATGAACACAATTCTGCTCATGAGCACCACTCAGAAAAACTCTCTCATATTTGATGTGCTGAAAAAGTTTCTAAGAAAACCTGTTCCTTTATTTCTGGTCGCAGGTAAAAGACACGGTAAAGGATTTTATTAAACAACATATCAGTAAAAATGAAAATAATAATGTCATTTAAGTAGATAATAATATGAAGTCAGTGGTGGGGATAAAACTATAGCCTATAGTAGTGAGAATTAGGGCTAAAAATAGCCAAATGAGGCTTCCATTTTTATATACAAAATGCAGGGCAATTTCTTTTCAAAAGCACCTCTAAAATGACATCAAATATGATATATATTACATAAACTCACACAAAGATACATACACAAACAGAATTTGTTATACAAGTTATGTGTGTGTGTCTATATATATTGCTATAAAAACATCAAGCTGAATATTACTTGGCATAATTAAAAATTCTTTTTCAGCTTAATGTTTTTACAGCAATACTCAAGTTCTGTACCACTAAGAATGTTTATATATATATATATATACACACACACACACACATATATATATATATATATATATATATACACACAAACATATGCATACATACACACAAAGAAAATAAATCATTGAAACGCCCTGATAAATCAATACAAATATTCTGAAAGGACAAAGGAGAAGGCATTGTCATGAAAATCAGAAATGAAATCACGTCAATTCTTGCCCAATGTTTGTTTTCAAACAACCAGTCAGCCAGCAATGACACACTGACATCAAGAGGGGTTCTGTTCAATGACAAGCAACGAAGCTGCCTTGCAGGAGATACTCAATGATTACAACATGGAAGACAGTGAAACCTTAGCCAACATTTAAAATCTTCTGTTAAAGATGGATACATTCAAATAGAGAAAGGACAGAAAGAGAATGATATCATTAAAAAGAGAAAGGAGAGAGAGACATATCATTAGAGAGAGAGAAAGAAAAGATATAGCAGAGAGAGAGAGAAAGGAGAGAGAGAAAAGACAGAAAGATATCATTAAAAGGAAAAAAAAAGAGAGTAAGATATTAGAGAGAGGGGGGGAGAAAGAGAGAAAGATATTAAAGACAGGGGAATCATTAGAGAGAGACAGAAAGGAAACGAGAGAGAGAGAGAGACAGGAAACAACAGAGAGAGAGAGAGACAGGAAACAACAGAGAGAGAGAGAGACAGGAAACAACAGAGAGAGAGAGAGACAGGAAACAGCAGGGAGGGAGAGAGAGAGAAAGGAAAGAGCAGAGAGAGAGCAGAAAGAGTAAGAGGAGAAAGAGCAAGAGCAGAAAAAACAAAAAAAAAAGTCTCACCTTTCTCCACAGACCTCATAGATGCATAGTAGAATTGTAAATAGCCTGGAGGTTGAGGTGAAGAATTGAAGTCAAAATAACCTATAACTGCATTCTGGGGAAAAAAATGATTTCAGTGAACTTTTCAAGAAATGAAAGACTAGCTAATTGGTTGCTCTAATTAGCAAAGCTTTAATATTTAATTAAATGAAATAACAGCAAATCATACAGGCAATAATTAAGGTGCTCCTGTAATTGGGGTGTTGTAAAAGTTCCAAGACAGAATATAATTGCTCCTACAGTGATTCAAAATTATCATTTTTATATAGAGGACATTTACATTGCACTAAATATTTTCTTGTTACAAAAATAAATAAATAAATAAATAAACTTCTATCAGTAGCAGATTTTGCAACTGACATGACTTCATTTCAATTATTGTGTATTTAACAAGCTGACATATCTCCATGAGATTGCTGGAGTTTGGGTGCTTTTATTGAGTCACCATCTTTAGATAGATTGCCAACCAAGGCTGAAGAGTATCCTACTGCCCATTAGCGCAACCATTGAAGGCTTCCAAAGAGTTTCATCTACCCGATTTTACCCCCACGGCTTGGGTCAACCCATGGTATGGTATGATTTTCAGGCACTTCTCAAACATTCTGCATGCTGGGATCAGCTCCTCAGGACTGTATTACCAAGAAGTCAATATTGAAGTAATCTGTCAGGGATTCACCAGGCAAATGAATGTATGTTATCTGAAAGAAATACTGTGGCCTCCATGGCAAAACCTATTACAAAGAACAGGTGTGCGATAGGCTAATCCAACAACAAAGCATCAGTTTCCATTAGCCGGTGGTTGTCACTTCAATTCCTGTGCTGTGCAATACATAATTATATAGAACAATAACACTCAACTTCATGACTAGTCAGTCATGGTGAGATTTGAACCCAGATCTCATGGACAGAATGTTAACACTCTAACCATTGGGCTATGTGTTCACATTTTCTCATGATCTACGTTTTAAAAGCTATAAAAAAAAAAAAGCAATTGAAGCAATGACAAATAAAATTCAGAATCAGAAATTGAGGCATCATGTTATTGAATTATTCACTCCAGAGTAGACAGTGCCATAGAAGAAAATCTGTAACTGCTCTCAAAACCTCTGCCATAAGGATTACATTTCATGGTTAATATTTGGGCTACTGTGTATCAACAGGGAAGAAGATTCCTTTAAGATGAAGTCCAGTAAGGACAGCCTGTGGAAGCAATTGCTGTTAGAAAATAAATATTGCCAAAAATTAAAGCAAATATTTTCATGGTCATATTATCAAGCATGTTGGACTCAAAACTATTAGTAATGTCCTCGTATACAAAATATGACCATAAAGTCTAGAAGGATAGAATTGGTCTTTAAAAGTAAAAGCAAAATGAAAATGCTGCCCATGTATTTTCAAACATGCTAGAGATCACAAAGAGATCAAAATTTTGCTAATCCCTATAAAAAACAGAAAAGGATTCAGACACTGATACTTCAATTCTTTTGATGATTAGCCAATTCCAGAGATAAATATACAAAAGTACTTCGATAGCTAGAAGTGTCTCAATTAATGCACTGATCCCAATTGTAGAGGGATACAGTCTGAATAAGTAATTAAAAGCAATGAAAAATATACATTCGCATTATAGATAAAATTTCAGTAAATAACACAAGAAAAATAGATTTATTTTATAAATAAATATGATTGAAAATACTTTCTACCAAAACAATACAACATGTATTTTTGCATGTTCAAAAGTTCCAAGAAGGTATAATTCCTGGTAACACCTTCCAATAGCCTTTCTGAAATCATAAGTTGACTTTACATCCACTAATTGGGTATATGTAAGGTTTAAAATTAATTTTCAAAAATGTAAAAGCTTTCTTGAAGCTTTCATTTTATCTGTAATTGAAAGCTAAACGATCTAAAATTTACTATTTCCAGTAAGCAAATTACTGTGATGTATTTCAAACAGAAATTATATTAATCAGAATCAATTTATTTTTTTCAATAAAAATCAATAAAATCAGCCATTTTGACACATGCGCAAATAAAAGTTAATTCTTGGTTTTAAAAATCTTGCGAAAATTAAATATATATTTCTGAAACGTTATTTAAGGAAAATTAGCAAATTTAAAGTTAAATTAATCTGATTTGAAACACATTACTTATCTATATCTATAATTCTCAAAATGTGTGTGTGTGTGTGTGATTGGATGTTGTTTATGCGTTTCCATAGTTTTCATTTGATTTTTATGAAATTTTTTTGTTTAATAGATAATCCTTCAGTGCCAGTTTTGAGTCCAAATTGGCTGGAAAAAATTACAACCTTGAAGGTGAAAAATTGAAAAAACTGATTTTTTACGCTTTGAGCAAAAATCAAAGGGAAAATTTAATGTCTGTAAAAAAAACAGCATACAATCAATTTAGAGAGTTGAAATCTAATGCAAAAGATTATCAGAATTATAAAAAAAACTATATTATAAATAAAAATTATCGTATATTATGATGGTCCATGGAAGTGGTTCCCTCCTTCCAAGATTGAGAACACAAAAACGGCCCTTTTTGAGGGTCACCCCACCACATTCAAACTGTTAAAAAAAATTTTTTAAATTCATTTTTCATCAAAGAAATTTTTTCTTCAGACAATATTGTCTTTAATATATATTATTCTAAAAGCAATTAAAAGCTTCTCTACTTAAATAATGTCTTAATTTTATTGCATTTTTTTATTTTCAGTAAGGCAGGGTCTAATTTTGCAAAAGGTTTGGTGATTTAAATTCTTCAAAAACTTCTGCTTTTAACTAATATAGTCACTAAAAATGATTAGATTGAATTTCTCAAGTTTTCCTAAAATTAAATAAGGGGCTGAAATAGATGGAAAAAAAAAAAATATTATTTGATTTTTGCAAGCATTTCCATATTAATATGCCTGCCACCACAAAAAGAAGCCAAAATTTGCTATGCTAAAAGTTACAACCACTGATGCAAGGAAAACAAGATTTTTAATCAAAATTTTGAATGTTCTAAAAAGGAGTAAAGAATTTAATTAAATATTCAAAAAACACTTTGATCCTTCCTCTTAAAAATAACAAAGATTTTGATGATAAAACAATGTTTTCATCATGTTTGAAGCATGTTTTTATCACGGTCTGCTGATTATTTAGCGATTTCATAGTGTATCTATATACAAGTTTTATTAAATACAACTGACAATGACTTTTTAATTATTTTACTAAATCTATCCAGATGTATATCAAGGCCTGAAATTATGAATAAGAGTTTTTGTGACTTTCTTTTTGTGGTAAGTTCAATCATTATCCAGAACTGGGTGTTGTCAGTATGTTAGACAATATTTTGTTGGCTACATGTTGCCATTTTTTTTAAATTGCTGGAAATGGAATAAGTTCAAAGTGACATTATATATTTTTGTGATGTCAACAAACACTTGTTGCTACTTTTGTAATGTCAATGAATACTCGTTGTAGTAGAGACTTTGTAATCACAGATACAACTATAGTAACGCCATTGAACAAGACTGGTGTCAGACGCCTTCCAATAATACTCGCACTAACAGCACTTGCTCGATAATACTCGATAGGGACACTTAGAATTTCAAATTTAACTTAAAATCTTTTTTTAAATTAACAGCGTCCACTCTCCTTCATGTGCATGTGTAGTCACATTCAAATAAAACATCACTTTAGTCCAATGAAGCCCTAAAGCACGAAAAAACTTCAACTTTGTCATACATTTCATATATATATATATATATATATATATATATATATATATATATGTATGTATGTATGTATGTATGTATGTATATATATATGGTTTGTTTTTTTTTTGTTTTTTACAGCATATCAATCTCAAAGCGTTATTTAATACCAACAACATTTTTATTGCTGGGAATATTTTTTTCTTCTTCAAAAATATATAGCTGGTAATAATTATTTACAAAAATATATTGCTGGTAATATTTTTTTCCTTCAAAAATGTATTGCTGGTAATAAAACCTATTTTTACACTTTCATAGTGTTTTGACCCCAGTTTAGGGGATAGGTTAACTATTTGCCCATAGCTGGGACCTTAACAGGTGCTACCATCCTGGGTCAGGGTGGACCTGGGAACACAGGCAATTAAGAGTTTGTTCCACACTCCTCAAAACCTCCTGATCAGAAGCCTTGCCGTTGGATGTAGTTTATCGTCTTACCCAGAATACGGATGTAGTTTATCATCTTACCCAGGACTATATATATATATATATATATATATATATATATATATATATTATGTGTGCAAAATAAAGACATGAAGTGAAAGAGATGAAAACCCAGAGTTATGTATGTATATACTACTTACATCATTTAAGGAGATAAACTTTTTCACTTCATTCTCATCATGGAGGTATGTGAGAGGATAGATAATGTCTTCAAGGAATTTTACAAAATGCTCTGCAGTGTGCACACCTGGATAAAAAACAAAATTTCATTTTAATCACAATCAAAAGAAATAGTCAATGCTGTGAATTTAACCAAAACCTACCTGGAACCACATTTTTTTTTTTTTTTTTTTTAAATCATTTCACCCCAAACAAAGCAATAATGCCACTAAGACACAAGGGGTTACTGGGAGTGAAAGAGAATGAGAAGACTTCAGTGAGAAAGGAAAAAAAAACAATGTAGTAAGGGAGTCAAATTCGATATGGAGTGTAAAGGACACAACTCTTTCCATAGGAAAATGTCTGACACAACGCAATGCAATGTATACGAACATGGGTGCAAACGCTTCTGCCAATTTCTCCAAGCGACCTGCTTTTATGGAGCCCAGACACACCTCATTAGTATGCGTGTAACGCAACCTTGCGAGACTGCACAAGACCATGAATATAAAAAATTCACGGACGCCATCTTGGATCCTTTCTTTCATTTCTCAACCCACAGGCCAGACAGACGCGAGGGCGTTTGGGAGGTAAGCCATTTCTATTTTCCCCACACTCCCCCATGATCTCATGATCACAGAGTTGGCAGGGAGGCGGCGATCACTTTCGCCAAGTGCTTCTTCAAAGAGGGACGCTGCGAGCCTCATCGTTGCTTACGCTTATGTCCGCGGTCTGAGGGTCAAAAACACTGCGTCCCTTGGAAGGCTACTGATATCTGAGTCACTGTCTGATGGAGCTGGCGTGAACCAGAGCGATGCCTCACTGGTCCGAGATTCCGATTTGCTCTCGTCATCCAGCGGTGGTTGCAACTGCGTCGCCGGCCACAGGTCCTTAACGTGACGGGGCACACCGTCGACCCGCACCACCTGTGGGCTGATCACCTCAATGACGCATCCGGTTCCGTATTCCGGGTTTTTAATCCAGACGACATCTCCCTTCTTCAGCCTCTCTCCGGTTACTTTCAGTTCGGGCTGCAGGTTGGTCTCTATGCCCTTCACTCTGACGTGGTACCTATGCAATGTGTCGGCTGGCGCCATAGAGGATGAGACATCATCCTTCGGGGTCACGTTGTACAAGTAGACCGCCTCAGACACATACGTTCTTTTCTCAACCCACAGGCCAGACAGACGCGAGAGCATTTGGGAGGTAAGCCATTTCTATTTTCCCCACAAACAATAAAAGAACAACATGCATAGTATGGTGGGTTTTAGCTGTGAAGGTTAAAAATGGTGGAACTAAGGAACATGGTTCATCTGAACACTTTCTAGAGAAATAGAGATAGAGTAGCAATCAGACCATTAGAATTACAGCAAAGAATCCAAACATTAGAAATGAAATGCTCCTTTGTGTGCCAAACAATTAGGCAAGATAACAAGTTCTAATTACTATTCTGTTGGGTTCATAAAAACAATTATGATTATTATCAATAAAATGTTCGCTTCAATTCCTTCAATTGAGAAGTTTGAAAATTCACAAGCATGACTGGGTTGCTTTTAGACAATAGTTCAGTTTTATAAATTGAGGTTAAAAAACAAGTTATATCTTGTAATATCTATATATATTTCTGAGATGAGGTATTCTATTTATATTGTTCAGACTGTTGTCTTCATCTTTATTGTCCTATCCATGATGTTTCGGCCATTGTACACTCAGGCCTTTGTCAGACGAAACATTGTGAATATGACAATAAAGATGAGGACAACAGTTCCATGTAAATAGTGTAAATAAATCTCATAAAAAGTTCAAAATCAGGGTTAATGTAGAATTTTTTTTTCTTTTCTTTCAGACCATGTGCCACTTTTTTTTTTTTACAAATTTTTGATAAACAAATTTTATAGATGTATCTTTTTTTTATAAGTTAGGCTTCATTTCTGGCAGTTCTTTTACATCAATTTGAGTCTCACATATACAAAGTCTACACATCAAATTTAATTCAAACTATTTTTTATTAACCATCCAATTTAATTTTAGCAGTTATTTATTTAAAGAATAAATGTTGGTAGCTTTCTTCTTTTTAATAAATATTTTTTTTTTTAAACACACCACTCAAAATGAAATGCTACAGAATCATTCTTGGCATCTGTTAATATAGACTACATCACAAATGACAGAGTGTGAGACAGCATCAAATAATAAATAAACCACTTGAAGGACCTCATAACTAACATCAAGAAGAGAAAGTCAAAATGGTATGGCCACATCATAAGAGCCAGCCATTTTTCTACTGTCATCTGCCAATGTTTCACTTTAGGTAAAAAGAAAAGGCAGACAGTGGGGGAAAAAAAATGGGCTGACAGATCATTCACAAAGTCATTGGCACACAACTGAGATATATGAAGGGAGCTGGTCAGATGTCCTGCTGCACAGCAACCCTACAGCATACCTGCTCATGTTTTTAATTTTTGGTAATTGACTTTAAAAATGAAAATCACATATGAACTTGATCTTTTTGAAATATAAGTACTACATTTTCTCTGGCTCTTACAAGACGCAGAAAATTAAATGATAGTACCCTCTGTAGTTTGGGTGAAAGGGTGTAAAAATTTTAAAAAAATAAAAGAAAAAGGACCCACCACTTCAGCATCATGCCAGGTACTTTTGAAGTGACTCTCCTGATCCAAGAACTTGATCAAGATAATAAAATTTAAAAGGACTACCAGGAAAGTTGTACATAGGTTAGTCAGTTATGTGCTGCCATGCGTGATACACGCTTAGGCGATCATTTATCTTTTGTTACATGACTAATGTGGCAGATTTTTTTTCCCCGCAATAGGTTGCCATTTTTTTCTGCAGTAGGCCAGTTGCCATCCAAGGCCACAGAACCCAGTCTGTCCTGCTATTTACCTATAGCTGGAGGGAGAAGAAGAGGATTCATACCTTTCCCAAGGGTATTAGCATGTAAGTGAAATACCCGAGTATTCACTTGAAATATTTGAATTTTAGCGTTGCGACTTGCACATTCCAATATTATATAACTATTAATAAATAACACATTCTTAAAAAAACATCCTTCGGTCTACAAGACATTTATTTCGTCTTTAAGTTTTGATTTTAAAGGAAAAATTACAGTCTGATGATGAGGACATGAAGTTCTTGAAAGTACTTGTTCTATAAAAAATACACCAGATCCATCTACAAACAATTTTATACATAAGGATCACATCATTCAGTGGATTGTTAGTAGTTTAATGCTTATATTAAGTCTGTTAGCGAAGAGATTTCACCATTAATTACATTAATATTGCTAATTGATTCAATGTATGATTATCTCTTTATAATATAAAATATATGCTGCCTAATACATTATATATATATATATATATATATATATATATGTGTGTGTGCGTGTGTGTGAAAATATTGTAGAAAATAGGAAAGAAACTGGTTTGGTAAATAATCCAAAGTTCCTTAGTATTTTTGTTATTATTTTTTAAAAATAGTGCTCGATACGAAAGTAGAGCATAAATATAATTATTTATTTAAAAATATGATTCCAACTCGCTACATAAGAGGTCTCATGTTTCAAAACAAGAGCCGAAAACTGCAAAATAATATTTGAATTAACTTGAGTTAAAGTAGGCTCTGTTCCATCTTCAAGCAATTCCCCAAAAAATTTCGCTTGAAGATGGAACAGAGCCTACTTTAACTCAAGTTAATTCAAATATTATTTTGCAGTTTTCGGTTCTTGTTTTGAAACATGAGACCTCTTATGTAGCGAGTTGGAATCATATTTTTAAATAAATAATTATATATATATATATATATATATATATATATATATATATATATAAATGTATTATATATATATATATATATATATATATATATATAGAGAGAGAGAGAGAGAGAGAGGAAGAGATAGGAGAAATGTCAATATTACAGCATAGATATTATTACACACAAAATTGTAAAAGATGAAAGCAGAACAAATTGAAATTATTAAATAATTAAAATTCATCGAAAAAACCAAATGAATGTCAAAACACTAAAAATCTACTTTAAATTATTTTTTCATTTTGTAATTCGAAAATATCCTAAAAATGTCATCAGTGTGTTAGCTTAGGCTTTTCTTTCATCAAAAGTAGTTACAGCAATAGTCTTCCATTAGAGGTTCTTATGAGTGAAAAATTTGTATAACATGTTAGACCCAGGTCTCAAATGAGAGTAGTAGACATTTAACAAGCTCATTTCCTTCTGAAATGAAATGAGAAAAGTAGGAAACCTAGTGAGGTGTGAAAGGTGTTGCAATAGTTTGAGTATCTAACCTGCTAAAACTACCTCAAGGAGAGGTGCCTCTTAAAAGATGATAAACAGACATGTTGGCTGAAGCCAGGCTTGCACAATTAAAAAATGTAAAAGGCTAATTTGTTTGCAAAAAATTAATCAAGTAAATTTTTAGAGTAAAGTACGGTTGGAAAAATGAAACACGTTCACTAATGCACTGCTAAGGAACTATGCATTTAATCAAAAACAAATATTAGATGAATGAAGTTGCATGATCACAAAACCGTACTTAGATGATCACAAAAAAATTTATTATTTTGAAAACACTCACAGGTGGACGTGCAAGTAGCTTAATGGATAGTGGCTCAGAATGTGAAAATCGGAGGGCCAGGTCCAAATTCCAGTCAAGTTCATTACATTCACTTATACACAAATACCCTTGGGAAAGGGATGGGTCCATCTTTTCTGCCTCCAGCTACGGCTAAATAGCAGGACAGACCTATAACTTTGATTTGGCAACCAGCTCAGGTGAAGGCAAACTCTGAATTCAAACTAGCCTGAAGACACTTTGGTTCTGTCAGGCTATATTTTGTTTTGTTTTAAATCAATCCCACTAATCCACTCCACCTCACCACAAAACCAGAATCCCAATACTATACGGAAAACAAGGGATAAACCTCTGCTGTAGTTCAAAAGACCAGGGAGGAATGCAAACTGATCCAAGACACACCACTGCTGCCACAGCTGCAGTACATGTGGTCCTTCTATGAACCAAATGGGTTACAGGACTCATGATTATGATAATGGGACACAGTGAGTAGTTTCACAGGCTGCATATGGCCTGCTGGCTCCATTGTGTGCTGGCCTGGCTTAAGCTATACCTAAGGAAGTTTAAATCTATTAATGAATTGGCTGTATTTTTTTTTTTCATGGATATACAGAATGGTTAATGTCTTCATAACAAATCCCCTTCAGCCCAAACATCAAAATTGAAGTCTTTACCTGAGTATTGATAGCCATCGAGAATGGTGTGATAGACATATAATACAGGGTAGGACATAAATTTGTACTTCCGACGGCATTCCCCTTCGTTCCACCAACAGTTAATGGCCACAAATTTTACCTGAAATCAAAAGAAAAAAATTTTCATTTGATAATCTCTACTCTGATTTTAACAACATCATGGACAAATGTTTAGAAAACTGATTCTTTCTTTTTCAGTAAAAAAGAGATACGTCAATATAATACTATATAGTATTGGAGAACTCACAGACAAGTAGGGCTATTCAGCCAGTAAATTGTTTAAATTTGATAAAAGCACCTTTACAAAAGGGCAGGTGAGAAGTAGTTTCTACAGAGAAAAATGGATTCATGCCTTTTCAAAGGGCAAAGTCAGCATAAGCTGCCTTAGCCAAAATTTCAACTCACAGATTCCTGCTTTCCATGCTGATGAAAATTATGCCATTTCACACCTACATTGCTTATATAAAACAAATACACAGATATAAAAACTACACGCACACATACATACATAAAACAAATTCACAATACACACAAACACACAACAAATACACACACACACACACACACAGATATATGTCTGATTGAATAACTTACAAACATTGCTTATTTTGATTATAATCCTTTCATATTTATGAATATTTATATATATATATTTCTGGGAAATTTAACTATATTGTTGACATTGAAAACAAAAAAAAATGTTAGTAAAAAGGAAGTTACCAATATCCAGAAAGAGGCTTACACAGGAGCGTCTCTTTTTTAAATTTTGGATTTGACGTAACTATGGCTACAAAACATTTCGCTTTCATTGTTTGCCTTGATAAAGTTGAAAGACGAAACGCATCAGCAAAAACTAAAAATTTTTTCCAATTGTCATTTTTAAACCAATTTGTCTTAACTTGAGAATTATTCTGGGAAATTTAACTGTCTGTGGATTATATATATATATATATATATAGATAAGATAAAGAACAAGTAGGAAACAGGTCTTAATCTAACATGTCTCACTTTATTAAAGCTTTGTCAGAGATCAAGTTAGAAATAATAAAAAGCAAAGAGACGCAGATTAACGGTATGCTGTGTTTGGCTATTTCTTATTATTTAGATACGTGTCACATGTAATGAAGTAACAGATAACATTCAAATGTGTGTGGGAAACATTCTGGATGCTAAAGTGTGTAAAAGATAGTGAGACACAATAGGATGTTTTGAAAATTTATTTTTATATTAAATCCATTGATCTCTGTGAGATACTCTACAACTAAGCTATTGGCACACAGCAAAGAAAGGGAATCTTTCAATGTATTATATACATGATGTATATATAAACACCAAATCAGCAGTCAGAGCACTCAATTCATATGAAAAGCAATGCATTTTATATATTTTAAAGAAAAACAGACCACTTTAAAGTTCCATTATAATAATTTGGAACCTTAAAGTGGTCTATTTTTCTTTAAATTATTTAGCTCTGGATTTACATTGAGCTCTCAGGATTTCATCCTCCTTGGGACTACCCATACGGATTACCAAGTTTTTCATAACTTAAATATATATATGTGTGTGTGTGTGTGTGTGTGTGTGTGTGTGTATTCAATGACATGTGAGGGTCAAGCAGCTCGGTTCCTAGGAACCGACAGCCAGACACCAGCAGATATGATTTGATTATAGTGGTGAAGGTTTTGTGCAGAACCATCCACACTTTTTTAAGGGCTGACTTGATGCACTACATGCCACAAGGTCTGCAAACAACCCTCCGCAGGTTTTGAACTCTGATTTTTCCTTCTAGACCAGTTGCCATCCAAGGCTATAGAACCCAGTCTGTCCTGCTATTTACCCATAACTGAAGGGAGAAGAAGAGGATTCATACCTTTCCCAAGGGTATTAGCACGTAAGTGAATGTAATGGATTTGACTGAAATTCGAACTCGGCTCTCTGATTCCTCAATCCAAGCTATCCATTACCCCACCATGCCTCCTATATATATATATATATATATATATATATATATATATTATATATTTGGAGGTGGGTTGTAGCAATCCTCATATTAGGGTGACTAATTGTATTCTGGAGTTGAAAAACTAAAGCTAATGGTAGAAAAGTGATACTATTTATTTTGGGGTTCAGCACTCCAAAGTTGTTCAGCCAAACCATCCCAGGTATCAGGGGACAATGTGTCTTACCCCTGAAATCCCCAACCGTCATTTGAGGACCCTCTGCCATTTTCTCAGCACTTGTTTTATCTGCCAATTTTTTAAATTATTTTTAAACTGACGTTACATTACAACTATATTATATTACAACTATGTATATTATATACATCATGTGTCTGTATGGCTTGTGCGGAACCCCCAACGAGTTTGGAGCCCCAAAAGGGCTAGTTTCAGTCTGCATTTTTTGTTTTTTGTACTTGTTACTTTTTTTTTATATATACCTAAGTTATATTGTTAATCACCAACTATAATAATCAACGAGGCCTGGTGCTTACTACTTCAAACCTCTCAACCACATGGGGCCCAAGTGGTAATTTCAGTAAAATTTAGTCATGAAAATATTTCAAATTTTTTTTTTTTTAAATAAAAAACCTATTCATTTTAAAAGTAAATAATTAATATGTAATGAAATTTTCATTTAAATTGGATAATTCCCTGATTTTTGGTATTTTAAAAAAAAAGCGCTGTCCCTCCCCTCCCCTCTTTTCTTTGAGCAATATCAAAATTTCGGGGAGGGGGCGGCACCCTATCGCCGGGCCCTGCCAGGCATCAAAAAAAAAAAATTATAAACTCGCATCAGCTGATATCCTAAAGATACTGTGAATAGAATACTGAATATATATATAAATATAATTAAAGGCTTGTTTGAGGTTCTTACAACAACAAAAAAAGTGTGAGTGAAATAGATGGAAAGAGGCGGGAGGGGAGTGGTAAGTAAAAGATTCATTTCTTTTTTATTCCCCCCTACCCCCAACACGTTACGGCAACCCAGATTGTAAGTTCAAAAAGAATATCAGGAATTGAAAGAAAGAAGGTCGCTTTGTAGAGATCTCAAGTCGGTGGGAAGGGAAGGTCAAAAAAAAAAAAAAAAAAAGAAAGGAAAAAAAATATATTCAAGTAGCCGGCAACTTAGATATATTTGCCCTGGTGTCGCTAGTCTGTCTGTCTGTCTGTCTGTCAAGGACTGGGATGGTCGGTTTTCTCCACATCTCCGACACCAGATGAAGGTTCAATGGGCAGCTGACAGCTTTCTTTTTGTTGTCTGCAAATAGCAGAAAAAAAAATTTTCTGCAAGCAAGTGGAACCATCTTGGGACTTCCCACAAATCGATGAATGCATAAATGCAGAGTTATGATGATGATGATGATGATGATATTATTATTATTATTATGTGTTGTGTCCCTTCATGACATGGAGGTCATAGCTCTCCATAACATCCACAGCTCTCAGCAATATTTTTGAAGCAATCCTGAGAGAATTAAAAGTCCTGCCAGGCAGGATTCATTATTGGCGGCCAAAAACCTTAACAACATTAGATATGCAGAAGCACATCATTGATAGCAGAAAGGAAACTATAGGAACTTCTAAAGAAGATAAAAGTGAGGAGAAAGGAAGGACTTAGAATTGAAAGAAGACAGAATATGGTTGTTAGCAAAAGAGACAGCCCAACATGCAAGTTACAAATTGGAGAAGTCAGAATTAAACAAGAGCAAAAATTTAAATATTTAGGACGGAAAATGCAACAACGAAATCTGAAGGCACACTGTGATTACAAAAGATGCCTTCTAAAAGCTAAACAAAGTATTAGGTTGGTGCAAAAATAATGACGTAATAATGTCGTTTTTTGACGTTAAAAAATACGTCAAAAAACGACATTATTACGTCATTATTTTTGCACCAACCTAATATTAAGAAACAAAAAAATTTCATTAAAAACAAAGACAATAGTATTAATCTGTTACATAATATTAATTCTCCTATATGGCAGTGAATGTTGGACAATCTCCTTACAGATGAAGAAAAGACTCGAGGCAACAAAAATGTAGTTCTACAGAAGGATGCTGAGAATACAATAAACTGAATATGTGAGTAACAACAAAGTTTTAAAGAAAATGGAAACAAAAAGGATATTCATACTTAACACCAGAAAGAGTATTTTGGTTTCATTTGCTTTGTTTTGCAGCATATAAACCTCAATGGGTTATTTAATGCCAACAAAATTTTTATTGCTGGTAATATTTTGTTTTGTCAAAAACATATTGTTGGTAATATTTTTTTTTTTTTGTCAAAAATGTATTGCTGGTCATGGTTTTTTTTCTTCAAAAATTTATTGCTGATAATAATTTTTTACAAAGTATTTCTAGTATTAAAACCTATTTTTACACTTTCATAGTGTTTTGACCCCAATTTCAGAGTTAACTATTTGCCCATAGCTGGGACCCTAACAGGTGCCACCACCCCATGTCATAGTGAACCTGGGAACACCAGCAAGTAAGAGGTGGTTTCACGCTCCTCAAAACCTCCTGATCAGAGGCCTTGCTGCTGGACATAGTTTATCATCTTACCCTGGACGCAGATGTAGTTTATCATCATACCTAGGACGCAACATCAGAAAGAGTTAAAATTTCCAGGGTACATAATGAGGAAAGACGGCTTGGAAAATTTGACACTCACAAGACATATTGAAGGCAAGAGGGACAGAGGAAAGCAGAGCATAAACTACTTAGCCTGCTTGCATAAATTGTTGGCAGAACAGGGATTAGAAGATACAGCAAAAAGACAAACTTTACTAAGAGCTACAAAGTACAAGAAGTTGTGGAGAGCCATCATTGCCATGTCTTCAGTCTCTAACAAGCTTGTGTAAAAGGATAGCAGAGACAGTATCAAAGCAGACAAGCTCCTTTTGCCATTCCACAGAGAGGATATACATTCTCCTAATCCTCTATCAGTTAACCTTGTGCCAGACTAAATGGTTTACAAACATGATTAAAAATTACAGCAAATTCAAATATACCTATTCCAATTATTATTGTTATACTCTGCCTTTACACGGAGTTCAGGCTTTTCATTTATTGTTTCAAGAACAGCCTGGCTTTGTAATAAAGAGATTCGTACAGCAAAAATACATTACAAACTTTGAAAATTCTACACCCCATCCCCCGCCCGCTGAGCAAGCAATTTTTTTGTCTAGTCAGTAAATTTTGCTCCATATACTTTTATATGACATATTGTAGAGATGTGTGTGTTTTTCTCTCTCTTTCATATATATATATATATATATATATATATATAGAAAGAAAGAACAGTAAGATATATAATCCAGTGTTCTTACTGATATCTTTTATTTTTATAAAACAGTGCTCAATGTAAATTTACAAAGAATAAATATTATAAATTAACCGATTTAAAATATGTTTTTTTGCTACACAGTAATAACCATGTTTCAAAAACTGAAGCTAAAAATTTCAAATTTAATTATATAATTAAATTAAAAGCATTAGTTCCATTTAATCTTCAAGTGAATATTAGAATAACTTATTTTTAAATTTAGAGAGTTTTAAATGCACACATAGATTCATAATTTCCTATTTCCAAGGATACAGAGAAATCCAATCATTCAGACAAGGGCAGTAGCGTGTTCATTTTTATTAACTATTGTTGTATCAATTATGAGTTACGCTCGAAAAAGAGGTTAAGTTTAGGGAGGGTAGGGGTGTATTTTTCAACAAATTCTGACACCCGTTAAATGCATGTCATCTGGGGGTTTTTTATAAACAGCAAAAAGAAAAAGGTTTTTGGCATTTTTTTTGTACTTGTATACTTAAAGATTCTTTCTAGGGGTGTTTGGGTTAGAATACGTTTTATTTAACTATAATTTTAAAATATTTTTACTCTTAATTACTAATAGACTACATTTCTTTTTAAAAACAAGTAAATGTAATAGAATTACTTAAATTATTTAAAATTACTTTTTCATATCAAATATAAGTATGTATATTACTAGCTCCCATTTTTAAATTTTATTTTTAAATATTATATATATTATTACTTCAAATATTATTATTAGAGGATAGCTGTATTTGAGATGTTCCATTTATTTTAAACAGTATTTATTTTGTCTACCTGCCTGTGTATTCGAGAAAACTTAATAAAGAAAATCTGTCCTCCAACAGGATTTGAACCTACACCCCCTTTGCAGGAAGAACTACTCTCTGATCCAGCGTTCTTTTGCCACTCAACCACAAAGAATTTCACATTAAAGTAAGGTTCTATTTTGCCTTTATTCAAACGTTTTCTAAAGTTGTTCTAGAAGAAGTGTGTGATTTCATGCTCAGGTGTCTTTTAAAAGACTGCCAACATATTACTTCCATTATCAATTACAGTAAGGTTGAAGCTTGGTTTAATTTCTTTTATCAAGCCTCAATTATCTTTCTAAAACTAGAATTTCTACTACGCAATACAGCTTAGAACACAAAGACAGGAAAATATTAAAACAAACCCCTTGAAAATGGCTAATGAATTGACAGAAAGCGCTTGGAACAATAATCATTACAGACAGTTCTTCTTATATCTTAGCTGACCAAAAAGGAAAACTGTAAGAAATGCTGGAGGCATGGTGGAGTAATGGATAGCAGCTCGGATTGAGGATTAACTTGGTTTGGTTTGGTTTGTTTTATGGCATATCAACCTCAATGGGTCATTTAATGCCGACAACTTTTCTTTTTTTTTTTTTTGCCTGGTAATATTTTTTGTTTTGTCAAAAATCCATTTCAGTTAATATTTTTTCCTCAAAAATGTATAACTGATAATATTATTTTTTCAAAAAGATTATCAGAGGCCTTGCTCTTGGACATAGTTTATCCAGGACGTGGATGTAGTTTATCGTCATACCCAGGACACGGATGCAGTTTATCCTCATACCCAGGACACGGAAGTAGTTTATCGTCATACCCAGGACACGGATTAATTTGGCTCTGTGATTCCACTTACTGTGCAGGAAAGGGAGGAGGAACTTCTTCTGTGAGATGAGATGATCTCAGAACTGAGTTTTTATCTCGATTCTTTCTAATTTCATTTTACAGTTGACAAATTTTAAACTTAGCTTCATATTCCAAAACCAATTTTAAAGAAACAACTGTTCTATATTACCATTGAATCTATAGGAACATTATCAAATGACAAACATTATTAGATGACATAGTTTGCAACAATTAATTCTAAATAATTACATTCTTTTTTTATTATGGGTAAATTGTTTAATGATCATACTAAAAATCTACACAATGGTAAAATTTATAGCCTCTTGATAACACTCAATTAGGAATGGACAACCTTTTTTTAAGTGAGCCACATGAAGTACAGTACATAAGGAGTGCCGCACAACACAAAAAAAAAAAAAAAAAAAAATCAAGGTAATTTTTCCTTAAAAGATACCACATCCATTTTCCCAACAAAAGAAAATGTACATCAGCATCTGCCTTAGAAATGGAGAAAAGTTAATTTATTTTACTTTGGAGAGAAAAGATTCCGTCTATAATTAAAAAACTGAAGTCTTGGTATAATATTATCACTGATGACAAAGTGATTAACACACACTGTGGGTGATTTGTTTCTTATTTTCTTCATTTGAGTATAGAAAAATATTTGTAAAAAAAAAAAAACTTTCATTCTCTAGAGAAAAATCTATTATCTTTGACATTCCTTGTTTCTGAAGCAAAAGATGTTTACAGGTATGTTCCTTCTTGGCAAAAAATTGCCAATGGTTAAAAATACTGATAACATTACCTTCAATGAAAATTTACAAAATTCAATAAACACTGTACTTAATCATTGTTTACATATATGTTTATGCATGAGAATGTGTGAACAAAAGGAAACAAAGAACATTTTAATAAATGTTATTTTCATCATAAATTAGGCGGTGCCATTCAGAATGCCAACTGGGTCATATGTGACCCGCAGGCTGTAAGTTGCCCATGACTGCAATTTAATTTTCTAATTGAAACAATAAGCAAGATTTATATTAGCTTAGAAAGAATGTCCTGTCGCATTTTTAATATGATCATGTCAAAGGTACATTTTCAAAATTTACTGTAAATTATTCATTAATTTTTATGCTCTAATTTCTTTTTTTTTTTTACTTCCTTTGCAGATTGCCATAATGTAGCTTCCCTCTGCCTTTTCTATAAATATTTTCATGGTAAATGTTCTGATGAACTTGCCTCTTGATACTTACACTTTATGAATTTAAGAGCAGTACTAGATTGGCAACAAGGTTGCATCAATTTACAGTTGTACATTTTGAGACAAGCAAGAAAAAAGCAATTGAACAAAATTTAAATATTACTGACTGCAACATACATTTAAAAACATCAGCTGAAATGGATAAATGCAGAGAACTTATTTTAAGGGATATGGCCATCCCAATACATATATAAGTCTACCATTCATCCTTGCTTAGAATATTGCTGCCACATAGGGTCTGGTGCTCTTGCTATATATTTAGAGATTCTTGATAAAAAATCCAAAGAACAATCTGCAATGTTATTGGCCCTGACCTGTCATCTCAGCTTCTATCACTTTCCCACTACCATAATGTAGCTTCCCTGTGTCCTTTCTATAAATATTTTCATGGCAATTGTTCTGAGGAACTTTGCACTATGATACCTAGACTTTATGAATTTAAACTCAGTACTAGATTGGCAACTAGGTCTCATCAATTTATAGTTGAAATGGCTAGATACAGCTGTAAGTTCTATGTTAACAGTTTCTTCTATCGCACTTCTCACTTGTGGAACTCTCTTCTGGCTTCTTGCTTTCCAATCAACTTTGACCTTCAAACATTTAGATACAATGTCAATTGTTATCTTCTGACTTCCTAAATTTCATTCTTTTATTCTCCTCTCATTAATAGTAGTTTTTCTCAAAATTCTTTAACTCTGTAACCCGTTGCATCTTAGTGGCTTTATTACCTTGCTTGGAGTGAAATGATTGAAAGAAAAAAAAAAGATGACTTAATATCAGGGTGGATAAATTTTGTATCAGTTCTATCCTTTTAAAATGAGTTGAGATCAGATGAAGATCGGACAGTACATGAATTTAGAAACAGAAATGGCAAGAAATATTTGTCTTGTCTATTTTTAAGAGAATCACCGTTTACTGATTAAATATTTGTCTCCAAGTTCTGGGTTGTTTAGATCAAAGACTTTGTAGAATATTGATTTGACTTCTACACACTTGAAAGAAGTCTTTGATGTTGTCAGATGACCTGACAAGTAGGAGTCTTCAGTCGGGCTTTTGCTGGTTGGTGCCAAAAGAATGAAGGGAGCTGAATCTTTCACTGGGACATGTAACTATACCACAAAAACCCAGCAACTCCTGACTGAAGTTACTTTGAATTAATTTTAACTCCTCGCCGGTAAGCCTTTTTATTTCCTTTTACCCCACTGACCAAAACACTTAATTAAAATAAAATTTCTTTTGTTTACTAAAGAAACTTAGTCTTCTTGTTCTCTTTACTTTATCTTATTTCTTTTGTCACACTCGTGACATTATAGAAATTAAGCATTAAGTTTCAAGACATGCCAACAATGGTTTGGCCTGTTTCAGTTGCAAAGTTTTTCTCTTGACAGCCTCTCAGCTTAATCAAAGAGTTTCCTTCTGTTAACCATTGAAGAGAAGACTTACTGCAGAACCATTTCTGGGTAGAATCATCACCAGTGATGAAAAAAAGCAACCCATCACCAAGCCAGAACTATGCCTGAAAAAAGATATGCTCAGTATTTGGTTGGATATGAGGAGTATTATCGAAAACGAAGTGGTAAAACCAATTAAAACAGTTGGTTAAGAGAAATATTGTCATCAATTAGAAGCATTGCAGAAAAAATGCCCATAGCTAAGTTAACCAAGCTCTAGCTAAAGGCATGTTGTGCTCTGACTTGATAATGCAAGGTTACATATTATTCAAATCACTTAGGAGGAAATTATGACACTAAATATATGTTTTACCTCATCCTCCTTATTCTGCTGTCTTTCCTCCATCTGACTATCATCTTTTCAGATCATTGCATAATTTCTTACATCGAGTAAAGTTTATTAATTGTGAAGGGGTTGAGTTGGAAGAATTTTATGCCTGAGAAATCAACAATTTGAGAAATAGATGCGATTATATTATCAACAATGATTGGAAAGATTGTATTAATTAAATATATCAAGTATCAATCAATCAATATATTGATTAAAAAAAAACAAAAAAACAAATGTCTTTTTGGTCTTGAAGAAGCATTTGTTATTTCCCGTCTTCAAATGTGACAAGGCTTTCTTTCCAAACTAACAAAATAGAACCATGGTAGTAGAAAAAAGTCATCTATGTATTTTAATAATACTCTACAAAATACAAGTACTGTCTGGAATAGTAATGCTGGTGAGAATGTTTCAACTTATAAAATAAGTGTGCTGGTTCAAATAAACATTCCATCTGAAGATTTTTTTTGTTTTTTTAACATATTTAATAAATGTGCAACAAATAATCATGCTACAGGGAAAATTATTTAAAAAATAATGCCATTCTCTGTATGACAATAAACTACATCCTCCTCCTGGGTATGATGATAAACTATATCCATGTCCTGGGTAAGACAATAAACTACATCCGACAGCAAGGCTTTGATCAGAAGGTTTGGAAAAACAAAGAACCACCTCTGCTAGTGTTCCCAGGTCCACCCTGACCCGTTGTCGTAGCACATGTCAGTTCCAGCTATAGGCAAATAGGGGGTCAAAACATTATGAAAGTATAAAAATAGATTTTAATACCAGCAATACATTTTGGAAAAAAAAAAAATAATAATATATATTGCCAGTAATACACTTTTGAAAAAAAAAAAAAATATATATATATATATATATATATATATATATATATATATATATATATATTGCCAGTAATACATTTTTGAAAATATATATACATTGCCAGTAATATATTTTTGAAGAAAAAAAAAAATATTGCTAGTAATACATTTTTGAAAAAAAAGTATATTGCCAGTAATACATTTTGAAAAAAAAAATATTACAGCAATACATTTCTGAAAAAAAAAATATTAACAACAATAAAAATCTTGTTGGCATTAAATAACCCATTGAGGTTAATATGCTATAAAACAAACCAAACCAAATGAAACCTAAAAATAATGAGAGTGTCACACCAAATAGTGCTAATGGGGAAAGATTGAAAGAAATAATTTAATCAGTCTGGTAATTATATTTGGTAAACAAGAGTAAAGAAAATACTGGCTGATCAACAAAAAATATTTATAGAAGACATGTTCTTATTTTCAAAAAGGCAATTTGCAATGGCTGTGTTGTAGGGAGAAAAACAGCATTAAGTTGTCTATGGCTAAATATGAACAAATCTTCTTCTTCCTCATCCTCCTCTTCTTCTTCTGCCGCCTTGTCATTATTCTCAACATTGTCAAGGCAACTCTATGCTGGTTCAGATAGTAAGGCAAACAATAATGATAATTTCTCATCTCTAAAATTCCAATAAAAATTGCATCATCTTATTCCCAGTTTTCCTTTTCACTGAATTAATGTTCGACAATAGTCAACTTAGCAGTTATCTGTGTTAGAAGGGCTTCTTAGTGATTGAGTTGCATATTTCTTACTTGTACAAGGTCAATGTAAAGACCAAGAAAAACCTAGATTTTTTTTTTAATTTGGATTTTCCAGACAGCTTTACCTCACATCATCTCCCTCTATTCATTTGGCATTGTGCTATATTAGATGATTTTTACTGTAAAGAATTCAATTTTTGGTGGGCTGTCCTACACTGGGTGCCCAACTAAGATAATCTTAGCACAACTAAATCCATGTTTGTATTCTACACAAGAATAAATCCTAATTTTCAATCATATCTTCTACATTTTACAACAAAAGCAGATTATAAAAGTGGAGGGGGGGAGAGAAAATCATTTGGGGGGTTATCAAAGCATATATTCTAATATTTATTTCTATATCTTCTGTCCAATCTCTAGTGAAACAGGAGGTAAATCAACTTTAGTTAGTAAATTTATGAACGATCATTTCCCTTAGTTATTTTAATAATCTATACAATGAAATATTTATCGGCACTTAAATAAAATTAGTTCCTGAGCAAAATGAAACATTTAATTAGTTAGTCCCTTTCTTCCTATGTTTCTTCGACTGCAGTCATATTTGTTCAAGCCTTTCAGGTAATGTATGCAGATACTTTTGTCTATTAAATGATTGCCTTGATTCACCTTGGTCTTGAAATAAGCTTTGTCATCATCTTTGTCATTCTGTCTGTTGATAATCTTTTTCTTCCAAGAGATATTTGCATTTCACTCTAATATTAAGCACATCAAATTTTTTACATAAAAAGATATTGAGCAAAATTCCATTTATATAACAACAAAAGTAATCAATGAATCATAGATACCATTGAACATCTAAAGATATAAATGGAATGAATTAAACGGTTCATTGACCTTTATTTTAATTGTGAATTCTTTATCTCTGTTTTATTGAATCTCAATAATTTCTTTCAAGACTTTTGTTTCATTCTATCTCACCATTAAAACTTTCTAACAATTGCTGTCATTTTTGATGGCATAGGTACACTAGTATTAAAATAAATCACAAAGCATCAATTTTATAAAGACATTGGTAGCCTTTTATTGCATACCAAAAACATTCAAAACACCAACTTTAAAACTGCTTAACTATCAAAGGTGTTCCCACATGTTAGACCAGAGATTCTCAAACATTTTTTTACCCATGGACAACTTTTACTGTTGTTTTTTTATGAACCCCCCACCATAACCATTCAATGAAAAAAAAAAGCTTATTTTATTTTATTACTAATAGATAAGTTTAGGAATTGTATTATAGAAATAGTAAATGTATTTATTTTGAAGTAAAACTAATTTATTGAATATAAACTTGTACTTAACATTTCTATGCAAAAGTAAACACGTAATAAACCATTTTAAAAGAGGTGAGTAATTAATAATTTTTAAAAAAAAGTGCAGATTTATTCAATGAGATCCCTGTGGTTGATGCTGCTCTGCAAGTTTTTTTCATATTCGGCTCCATTAATGTCAATGATAGACGAAGGTTACCTCTTTTCGTGGTGCAAGTCTATTACAGGTCTTTTGATATGTGGACACCAGTAATGACCATAGGGACCCTGGTTAAGAACCACTGTGTTATCTCAGCTGTGCCCAGCAAATGTAACCAATTTAGTAAAGTATTTCATTGTTATCTTTTTTTAAACTTATTAATGACAGCCATCCCATTTTTGGGGGACAGTGGGCCTTAATGGCTTATAAACAGAAACCTATAAATTCCAAATTACTATTTTTTTTAGAAAACTATAATACTGGATTTTACAGTTGACATTATTGGGTCAGGATCTCTCACAAATATAAAACTGTATTTCAGACAAAATCATAAAAATATAGAAAAATAAGTGAAAAAGACTGAAATTATGGGCAATTGCATTCCTGTGCACCCCCCACACACACATATACACATTTTATATATATATATATATATATATATATATATATATATATATATATATATATATATACACACACACACACACTTGAATGGTTATTTACAGGACCATATTTAATAACACATAATAACTAGCCTCATTTCAGCAGAAAAAATGACTGGATAATAATACATGTAACATGAATATGATGTTCCCTATTTGGCCAAGTTCCTTTTTGTACATTTAATTTAAAAATGTACAAAGTTTGGGAGACTAAGTGGGTGTTGTATATATCTTTTGGGAAAAGAAATGAAGAATAAATAAAAATTATATTATACACTTCATATATTCATGGATAGTTACAGCTATTAGGCAGATGAGAATAAATATACTTTAATGTTTAAAAAAATATATTCAGTATTATTATTGATTAAGCATTATAACATAGCAAAAATAGCTATATTGTGGGAAAAGGAATTTTCGACAATATACGCATTTTTTTATGTATTAATGGTTATTTTTTAATTTTTATAAAAAATGACATTCTTGTACATGTAGTTATGGACAATATTATACATTAATTACTAATTTTTTTTTAATTAATAACTATCTGCTGGTGTGTTAAAATTTTGGAATAATGCAATAAAAATTTAAATTTCATCTCTGATAGATGCTGCTATTTTCCATCCTATATAGACACAGTAAAAGAAAAAAAATGCTCCAGATATTACACTTAATATATGAATATTATAGATGGGTGACTAAGCATAAGAAATCTAATACAGCCCATAGGTTGAAAAAAATTGCATTGAAAAAAAAAAAAAAAAAAAAAAAAAAGAAGACTGTGTGTGTGTGTGTGTGTGTGTGTGTGTGTGTGTGTGTGTGTGTATATATATATGATCAAATAAACAAAAACAAATAAATCAACCCTGAACAGAAAATGAGAACAACCAACGTAAATTGTATGAGAACAGACAGTGCTCAATAGTAGAGACAAAAACAGAAAACCAATCCCCAAAAAGAGAAGGAATACAATTCAAGACCAAAGACCAATAGTTTCATATGCAAAGCAATCTTTAGACAGTTTAAGTGTGTATATATATATATATATATATATATATATATATATATATATATATATATTGTCATCCACAGTCAGACTGTATCACAGCACTTCGGTGTGGCAAGACGTCCAATTGCTTCAAGCCAGGATTGAAACCCGACCAATTTGGTATCAGTTAGAGATTCTACCCCTAGGCTATTGTTGTACAGCAGAGAGGAAGGGAAATTTTAACGTTTTCTATGTGAAATACGTCAGTGACCCAGAGAGCTCAATTCAATTTGGCTGAAGAGCAATAGGTGTATGTGTGTAAAATAACCAAAAAAGGCCTTGCCATTTTTTTTACGTTGTGTGGGAAGAAGTGATCACTGATATGCAAATAAGTGTGTCATGTACCAGGAAAGTGATGGGGGGGGGGTAAGGGCATTGGTCTTGAGCAATGCAAGTGCATTGCACACACACATCAGACATAGCTTGAGCAGAAGCAAGGAAACATGGCAGTATTGAAGTAGCTCATTCAGAGTTTTCTGCTTTATGACTTTAAGGTGGGCTTGTCTGCAACTTCACCAAGTCAGTAAATGCTCAAGTTTTTGGGGGATAATATTGTAAATGAACATATCACCAAGAATTGATTCCAGAAGTGTATTTTTGGAGATATGTCTCTTTGTGATAAACCCTACAGTGGCTGACCACAGGTCTTGGATGATGAGGCCCTGAAGATAGCTAAAGATGAGGACAACAGCTAAACCTGTAATGAGCTTGTCGAATGCTTCCAGGTTTATGAAACCAGACAGACTTCACCTGCACTGCATAGGGATGGTGTACAAATTAAGCAAGTTGATACTCCACACACTGTTGGAACCAACAAGCAACAACAAGTGACAGCCTGTTTGTCATTGCTTTTTAAACACGGCAACATACGCATATTTGATCGAGTACTCACCAGGGATGAAAAGCAGGTCCTGTATGACACTCCCAAGTGTGCCATGCATTGGTTGTCACCACAGGAACCTGTGCCTCACACCACAAACTACCTCTAAAACCTTGTATCTGATGGACTAGTCAACAGGTAATGTACTAACAGGCCAAACCACCACTGCAGACCTGTACTCACAGCAGTTGGAATGTGTGCAACAGGCACTGAAGTAGAAGCAGCCAGCACTGGTTAATTGCAAGTGTGTACTGTTCCTCCATGACAATGCCAAACCTCATGTGGCATGGGTGGTCAGGGATACCATACAGCAACTAGGCTAGGAGATGCTGTGTGATCCACCTTACTCCTTGGTCCTTGCACCAACTGAGTACCACTTCTTCCATTCCCTGGACAACTGTCTTCATGGGAATTCCTTCAAAAATGAGGCAGACTTGTGTCAGGCATTCACAGACTTCTTTGCATCCAAGATACCTGATTTTTACTGCCAGGGTATTGCACAGCTGGAGTCGTGTTGGCAAAAGGTTCTGGATGTTGATAGGGATCACTTTAACAACTAATGGTATGTCAAATTTGCTGAATACTTTTTTTTTTTTTTTTAAATAAAAATAACAAGGACTTTTTTGGTCACCTCCAAAAATTAGCTAAAAAAGTGGATATATGATGATAAAAATGTCCAAAACATAATAAAAACAAAATTTTATTGTCAAAATCTTTGTATTATTAAGATGAAAGATCAAAAAACTTTTTTGCTATAAAAAATGTTTTAATCTGTTTTTGAACTTTGGAAATGTTAATCAAATTTTTTTTGCATCAACAACAGACTATAAATTTGTACAGGAAATTTGGCCATTTTTTTTTTGGTGAAAAACACATTGATTTGGAAAACAGGTAATTGTCAGATTTTAATAAATCTTTCAGAACTTATTCAAAAAAAGAAAAAATTATTTTTGAAAGGTTTCTTTTTGAAAAATATATACATATTTTTTTTTACATGTTATAGGCAATGTTATTTGCTCAAATCAGCTTCAGTAACTTTCCCACCAATGTAACATAGCTTCCCTATGCCTTTTCTATAAATCCTTTCATGGTAATTGTTTTGATGAATTTTCCTTGATGACACCTACATTTTATGAATTTAAGAGCAATACTAGATTTGCAACAAGGTCTCATCAATTTACAGTTGGACATTTTGAGACAAGGAGGAAAAAAAAAGGAACTAAACAAAATTTAAATATTATTGACTGCAACATATACTCGAAAACATCAGCTGAAATGGATAAATGCAGACAACTTATTTTAAGGGATCTGGCCGTCTCATGAACTGAAACCTGTTTACTAACACACTATCCCTGACCATTTTGAGTTAAATTCCACTCTTTCAGAACTGTCAGTGTATCAGAACAAGTCAGCAGTGAAGACAACAAATGGCCAGTACAAAGTTGCTCAGAGGAATAAACTTATTCTGCTTTGACTGTAATTATTTTTGGCCTACCAACACATATATTTATAAGTCTACCATTCATCCTTGCTTTGAATATTGCTGCCACTTATGGTCTGGTGCTCTTGCTACAGATTCTTGATAAAATTCAAAAAATCTGCAATGCTACTGGTCCTGACCTGGCATCTCAACTTCAGTCATTTTCCCACTGCCATAATGTAGCTTCCCTGTGCCTTTTCTATAAATACTTTTATGGTAATTGTTCTGATGAACTTTCCTCTATGGTACATAGACTTTATGAATTTAAACTCAATACTAGATTGGCAATTAAGTTTCATCATTTTACAGTTGAAATAGCTAGTCACAAACCTCAGCATCTTTAGTAATGGTTTGGTTTGGTTTATTTTGTTTAACGACATATCAACCTCAATGGGTTATTTAATGCTGACAAAAATTTTTATTGCTGGTAATATTTTGTTTTGTCAAAAATCTGTTTCTGGTAATATATTTCCTTCAAAACTGTATTGCTGGTAATAATTTTTTTCAAAAAAGTATTGCTGGTAATAGTTAACTATTTGCCCATAGCTGGGACTTTAACAGGTGCTACCACCCCGGGTCAGGTTGGACCTGGAAACACCAGCAATTAAGAGGTGGTTCCACGTTCCTCAAAACCTCCTGGTCAGAGGCCTTGCTGCTGGACGTAGTTTAACGTCTTAACCAGGACGCGGATGTAGTTTAACGTCTTACCCAGGACACTCTTTGGTAATGGACTGTATTGATACAATTGTTAAATATGTTACTGTTACCCACTGTTCCTTTTGTCCTAGATGCATCCTCTGCTTATATGTTGATACGTCCTTAAGAATAAATATTTGCATAAGGACATATCAGCATATAAGCAGAGACCACATCTTCTGTTGCTGCCCTTCAGCAGTAAAAATCTAAGCCTTATGGAAGAGCAACATGTGTCCACACGTTAGATAATAACACAATAAAACACAAGAATCACCCAAAAAGTCATGTTTCCTATTTCAGGAGCTCCATTTCTGATGAACTGTGCCAAACTAATATAAACTATATTTTAAATATTAGGACACTTTCATTTCCCAAAGAAAGCTGATAGATTGGTTGATTTGTTTATCACCGCAGAAAATATTTTTAGATTGTAAGAATTTGTTCATTTTTTTTTTGAAGATAATAATGAATCTTATTAATTAACCTATAGCTAGGGAAGAAGCGATGGATTCATATATTTCCCAAGGGTATTTGAGCTTAAGTGAATATAACGAACCCAACTGGAATTGGAATTCCGCTCTCCGATTAACAACTCTCATCCATTATATCACCCCATATATCAATGCTTACAGTACATGGTATACACAGGTGGCTACCTGCTTAGGTACTGAACAGGCCCAATGCTGCTTAACTTCAGCAATCATATAGGAACCGGTATTTCAATTTGATATGACCATAAGCCCAAAGAAAGCTGAGTAAATATAAACACTCAAAGAAAAGTCAACTTGGTATTTGCTATTTTCCTTCTGTCCCCTGAAGGATACAATTAGCAAAAGTCCATGGATTCTGCTTTCAGGATCACTATAAGTTGTGTTCTTTCAATCTGGACATTGAAGGTGGGGGGTCAGAACATAATGAGATGATGTTCTAACATCCCTGTATAAGACACAACGAATGGGCAGGCTTAATATCATGATGAAATCAACAGGCGCACAGTACACAATCTCAAAGGCATAACCTCACAAGAGACTATAAGTTCACACATGCACACTAAGTGCAAGGGACATCAAGACCACACAACCAGATTTTGAGAAATTCAAAATGGTTGGTAACTTTCTGGACAACTTCATATAAGAAAGGAATACACCTATGTCTCAGTTATTATAGAAATAAAAAGAAAATAGGCTTACCCGATTTTGCATAAATTTGGCAGCTTTATGAAATTCCCATCGCACAGCCATGGACCTTGTACACCAAGGAGCGTAGTACATGACAAATGTAATCTCGTCTTGTATGGTGAGTTCCAATAGTGGTGCCACCCGGCCAAAGGGAAACTCCAAGACAGGAGAGCTGAATGGAAAGAATTTGCGAGGAGGCATTGGTGGCAGGATGATGGGCTTGGAACTGAATGTGCTGTTGGAGAGAGAGAGAGAGAAAGAAAAAAATGAATATATTACATTTGACATTACTACAGGCCAGAATTAATTTTTTTATCTGTCTTTTATATCTAATATGACAAAATAAATTTTCTTCTGCAAATGGTTTTTGAGAAATATATGATTTTCTACTTCATTTTATAAAATATATTTAAAAAGAAAAAAAAGGCTTCTTGATTTGTTGTCATTCTTTATGGGGGTATCTTCTATTTCGTGATAATGTTCTTAAGAATTTGAACATTAAGCAAAAGACATTTTCAATCAGTTTTCAAAATAAGAACAAATTTAAATATAATTTTTGGCATATTAACTACAAGAGTCAGGAAATGTCACATCATTTCTTCTACTGAGAAGTTTTCTATCAACAAAAGAATAGAAAACAGTTTTCTGTTAGTCTTGTCGTTCCCACTGTAACACATCTGCAGAATAGATACTGGCTGAACTTCTGAACAGTTGGCGTAGGCAGGAAGAGTTCAATTGCTTCAATAAACTTGTTTGACTAACCCCCTTCCCCCACTCACCATCATTTGAAAGGGTTATCATTCTTGTATGTTTTTATCCAGGTCTGCTACACCATACAAATGTTTCAACCAAAGCTTTTATCAGCTAACCAGTGTAAATCTCCAAATCACAAACTAAGCATAGGGGTCATTAATGCAAGTGACCAAGCAATTCAAACAAGATCTTTTTTATGCTATATTCCCCTGTCAATCAGTAGCTGATCTCTCATAACCAGGGGCCTGGCCACTGATCATTCCTCTGATGCAGATGTAACAGATCACTTTTGGTCTGCGGTGAGTTTTCAGAAAAGAAAACAACAATAGCATAATTTCAATAATTTTTGCAAAAAAAAAAAAAAAAAAAAAAAAAAAAAAAAAAAAGCAGCGATAAGCAAGATTTTTTTTTTTTTACTTGTGATATATTTTAGCAAAATTTACATAGTTTGAAGTAAACATATTGCAAATTCTTTAAATAAACAAGAATAGCTATCTTTTGTTAGTCAATAAAAATATTCCTTAAAAAATACCATTATTTTACTATTTATTGCAAACCAAATTAGCACAGATTTCAAGACAATCCTAGTAAAGAAAAAACAGATTTTTTATAACCAGCATTATAAGAATAAAACAATCAAAATAAATATGAGTTTGTCATCTTGATATCATTTCAGTTCATGAAACGATTTAGAAGTTATAAAATCTAGAAAATTAAAATCACTGCTTTATAAAAATTTAAACATTTTGAACTAAAATCAAATATCTACTTGAAACACAATTACATAACCTAAAACATTCTTTTCCTTGCTTTGCTTTCTACAAAGTAAAAATAAATATGACTCTGTTATACTGATATCATTTCAGTTTATGTAACTATTTAGAAGTTATAACAGCTATAAAATTAAAATCATTGCTTTATGAAAACTTGAGGGTCCCTAGGCTGAAGCCTATATTAGCCTAAAGGATAATTTGGCCCTGTAAACAAAATAAAACTTCCCTAGCAAAAGAACTAAAATGCCCATAAATAAAAATAAATAAATAAATAAAAATGTCACATGTTTAAAGCCGGATCAAAACCAGACTAAGTCTGCTACAGATAAAAAAAAAAAAAACAAAGAAAAAGAGCAACATGATCACAACATACATCTGTGCAGGCAAGACCTGAGCGCATGGACAAGTGCACAAACAAAAATAGGGAATACAGAAGAAAATTTACATCAGTGCTAAATGTGTATAAAAAGGAAAAAAAAAAAAAAATTGAAAAATATAAGCAGTAAATTGCTGATACACCCTGAAGAGTGGACAAATAGATCAATCCACAAAACTCTGGAGTTGGGATACTGAAGGTAATATATATATATATATATATATATATATATTAGGTTGGTGCAAAAATAATGACATAATAATGTCGTTTTTTGACGTATTTTTTAACATCAAAAAACGACATTATTACGTCATTATTTTTGCACCAACCTAATATATTGTAAACACTTTAGTGAGTACACATATTGTTGTAGCATACCTACGGACGATAATGGGTATGTCCCCATTCACATAAATACAGTAGTAAATACTGTATGTTGGTCTGCAGATGGAGATTCATTGTGGAATTCACTTGACTCATTTCTAGCAGTTGACTACTACTTCTACACACCGCTGGTGAATCTTATATGTGTTGTTCTTGTCCTAAGTATTATCATTCACTACCAATCTGCATGTGATTATTCTAGTCAGTAACCTTCCCTAGGTTACAACACATATTTAAACAGACATTACATTTTTTTTCTCTCGTTCCAAACAATGAAATTGACATCTACTGACCTAGAGCATCAAAACTCTTATTAAATGTACACTTTTACAGCAATACGATGCTCACAATTAATGTTTTAAAGAAATGCATATCTCTCATTGACACTTTTCAAAATATAAGTGTTAAAATTTTTCTGCACCCCGATATATATATCACATACATACCCTCCAATATGTTCCCAACTTATAATGGTGATAACCAAAGAAGGTCAAAACCATATACCTTGAAGTTTAATTATTAGATAGCTTTTTTTTTTAAGTAAAAGTGTCTTAAAAGCCGATAAATCTAATACATAAATAATATATGGAAATAGAATTTTATATAAACACAAGCTTGTGTGTGTGTATCTGTGTGCTTATAAACATATACATTGAAATATAGTTTTAATGGGAAAACCATATCAGTTCTTTTTATCTTTTACAATTTAGAAATTCTATTTTGTGTGCTTGTCGACAAAGTCCTTGACCTGGTTTGTTTTTATCCACACAATCTTTGCACCAATCATTCAAGCAGGTTGTAAAATCAACTTTGAAAATTCTCACCAAAAACCACAAACAGTTGCAAAAAATAAAAAATAAATAAAATAAAATCAATAGAGAATACAATTTAAATTAAAATGTTTTTAACTTAAAATTACCAATGGATGTTACAATTTATTTCAACACTACTCAAATTTTGATGCACACTGATGTTAGAAAAAATAAATAAATAATAACAATTCTGAAAATAAATTTATGACTTCATTGAGTCAATAGAATTAGGTTTGTCTTCACAACGATGAAGAAATACAGAAGTGAGTTATTTACCGAGCTAACTAACCTTAATTAAGACGAGAATTGTGATTAAGAAATCAATAATATATGAAAAAAGAACTCCAGATTATGAATTTCAAAATTTATTTAAGGAATTATATCGTGTGGTGTGAGCATATTCTTAAATTTTGTTTTAGCTTTAATCTTTATTCATTAGGACAGGTCCTGAAGGGTGGGGATCAATTTATTTTACAATGACTTTAATAACAAACTAGATCCCCTAACTTTTATCATGTAATAAAAAAAAAAATCTTTACTTTTCTTTTGATATTTGCAATCTTAAGTGCTTAATATGAGAAAAATATTTGCACAACTTTACTATTGCTACTGTAGTGAGTTTCATGCTAGCTAAGGACTTCAAAATTGTAGCCTTGTGCCAGACTAAACTAAGCTTAAGCCAAAAAGACTTCAGGGAAGATATTTTAACTGAATATAATAATCCTCTTTTTGTGGCAGAGACAACAACAAGATAGGGATTTATTTAATTAACTAGTATAAAAGGAGTACTTAGGTTTAGTTCAGAATTTAGATGATAGTACTTATGCTTTAACAAAAAGTCTATTAGGTAAAATTGTGTGTGTGTGGTCAACTTGTTTAGCATTATTAGCACAAAAAAGCAATCGGGTTAAATTCCATGTGTTACTTTCCAAGCCAACTTGCCAACAGTAAAGAGCCACGTAATCATTTTCTCTAAGAAGGGATTGAGAGGGTGGGAAGTCAAGTTGGCAGGATTGGTTAGGGACAGAAACATGGGAGGGGGGGAAACAAAAAACAACACTCACTTAAAAAAAAAAAAAATAGTTAAGAGATGATTTTAGTTTACAAAATAAATAAAAAAAATAAGGTATTTACTATTTAGTAATTTCAATTATTTGTTGAGTAAGGCTCCTTTTTGTCATCAGTTAATTTAATATCTTAATCATTTTTTAGATAAGATTAAGAATCAAAACAAATGGCATTTATGATGAAATAAAGTAATTCTGGGGAAAAAAAAAGCATGTCATCTATCTATATAAATAAAGTGTGTCTGTCCATCTGTTTTTCAATCTCAGTGAATCACAAACAACCTGAAGTAACAGGTAGTAACTACTGTAGTTTCACGTTGATTAAAAATTAAATAAGTAACTCATTTAAAGTTAAATTTAAATATTCAACAGAGGGAAAGGTTTAAAAAAAAATTCTTTATTAAAAAGGTTTAATGTTAATTTCGTTTTTCGACACAATTACAATTGATATCTAAACTGTAATTAAAAAAATTGAAGCAGGGCACAGTATGTTGCCCATATATTGCTTTTTCTAGCACACATACTGCGACATATGCAAAATATTACATAGTTCAGGTTCCCTAATGTCTTTTAAGAGTGACCTTATGTGAAAAGATCATAAAAAATAGTGATTTTAAAAGGAAATAAAAATTGTGAGCCAAATAAGTGGAAACAAACTATGGAGATCGGTTGCATATATGAAGAAAGATTATGCCAAATTAAGGTGTCGAATATTATTATTTCTGAATTCTTATAATTTTTACATATATAAGATTCTGAAGGTAAAAGGCTGAAGGCTCAAAAGTCCTCTGCAGGAACTAGTGTAAAGTCCGCCTGAAATGTGGCTTCTAGGATAGTTATTAATATTAACACAACAAAAAGAGATGGAGAGGAAAAAGCCAGAGAGAGAGAGAGTGAAGAACTGCACTGACTGACTGAAAGAAACACAAACATGCAAAAGTTCACCAAGAGAGAGACATGAACATGGAGCTGCACTGACAGAGAAAGAAAAAGAAAGATGCACTGAGCTGCACTAAGAGAGAGAGAGAGAGAGAGAGACACACACACACACACACCCTGGGTGCACTAACAGAGAGAGAAATACACATACACATGGAGCTGTCCTGAGAAAGAGTGACACACAGATCTGCCATGAGACAGTGAGAGAGACCGACAGACACACACAAACACAAAGGGGCTGCAATGACATTGAAAGAAAGAAGGAGACACACAGGGCTTCCCTGAGAAAGAGAGTGATACATGCACACAAAAGGTTTGCTCTGACAGGAACAGACACACAAATACACAGGGCTGCAATGACATTGAGAGATATATGCACAAACACATACATGGGTCTGCATTGACAAAGGCACATACACATGGGGCTGTGCTGGCAGAGAGAGAGAGAGAGACACACACACACACGCACACATGGGGGGCTGCAAAGGCAGAGAGAGATAGTGAGACATACAAACATGGGGCTGGACTAAGAATGAGAGACACAGACATACACACACATAATGGGCTGTACCTACAGGGAGAGCAACCACAAGCCTGTCCCGAGTCAGAGAATGAGAAACAATTTATAAAAACAAAAGTTCAGATTTACAGACATTGAAACATACATTATAGAATAATTCAGATCAGCAACTACCAACTCCATACCAAATTCCAACTGGTTATGGTGATTCTCTAGACATAGCTTAGACGTGGCACAAGGCTTGAGTACAGAGCATCCGGTGAGGATCAAACTCACTATTCAATCATAATTAACTGGTTATGAATTCTATTCAACACCTTTGTTCTCTTCCCAAATCACTTTAAAATCATTTATTGGAAATTTTCAAGCATAAAAAAGTCAATCAAAGCCAACAGGTGGCAAGAGACAACATGTTACACTTTAATACGTTGCTGTCTAATTTTTATTCCCAATTCATTGACATCTGCAGTATCAATCAATACCTATTCCTGTACAAATGGACTATGATTTTAAACTGCCGTATATTTGCGCATATAAGGCAACCTTTAGATAAAACATAGTCAAAAAAATATAGCAAATTTTCATGAATTTATCCTATACCTGTAGTATAAGACAATTGCTTATAGATTATATAAAGATGATGTTATTGGAAATGTTTTTACTTACTGTATCCTTAGAAATTCAAAATAAATGAAAACAAAACTGATTCTATATCATGTTTTTCATACACACATCCCCTAAAAGGGGAAACTATGTTTTGTTTATGTTTCATCAGGTGATCTCTTGCAAATACTGATTCTTCTTCTTCTTTTCCTAAATATAAACAGTTACAAACAACCTGGTGTACTAATAGCCATTTACTTATACTTCATTGGTAAATCACAAAATATTGCTAATAATAGTATGATAATGAATTTTTAATGATAAATAAATACTATTTTATCCTAAATGTTATTACTGCCATAATTAACACTCCTATGATAATTATTGAAAGTTTAGCGAAAGATAAAGGTTGCTGTTGACGGAATCATAACTTGATTTTTACATTTTCTCAACTAAGCTTGGATGACTACAAGTTGATTTCATTGATATGGAATTATTGTTCAAATAGGCAATTTATTATGAAGTTATGCCAGTAATATATAGGGTGTCCATAAAGTTTGTGTGCACTTTAAAAAATTTATAACTTTATTTGTATTTGCGATAGAAATAATTTGTAAAAAGGATTAGAAAGAAGTAAATCTATATTTTCTAATGTTTTATTGAAATTTTATTTAAGTTTACACATGTCCTCCATCATAAGCAATACAAAGGGTAATACGATTTTGCAGTTCACGGAAAAAATTTGCCAACTGATTTCCAGTAATGCTTGGAATCACATTAGTTATTTTAGCTATACTTAAAAACTAGGTACATTAAACTTTATAACATTTTTTACAGATTATTTCTATTGCAAATACAAATGAAGTTATAAATTTTTTAAAGTGCACACGAACTTTATGGACACCCTGTATTGTGCATGTCACAATTAGTTTGGCTGAAGTAAACTAAATTTTTTATCATTCTATGTTGGGTTTACATCATTACTCTTTAGATCAGTAATTCTCAACCACCATACCATGACACACTAATGTACCACACAATCCTCTTAACTGCAAAAGTATGACTGGCTTAAGGACACATGGCACAGTAGATAAAGGCATTGGTTAGATCCAGTGACAGGACCCAAAGAGTTGTGAGTTCAATACCTGGTTAAGGCAGTAGAGAACTTGGAGAGGTGAATTAACAGGAGATAACTGATAATTGACATCTATTAGACATGGCATGTGGAACTAGAACAGTCTACCCCAGTGAGCAAAATAAAGGATTCAGTTCGGCATTCCAACCACCTGAAGAAAGACAGAGCGTGCACGGACGAAACGTTGTAATAAATATGTCAACAAAGATTAGGACAATAGTCCGAATAATGTAAATAGTGTATATAATACCTCATCTCGGAAATATAAACAGATACTGAAGTATGATTGGATTCAAAATCCCTAGACAAATGTTCCTCAAATATAAGACTAGTTATGCGAAGAAGAATTGGCCACCATTTCTAGTAACTGTGGGCTCAAAATAAAACAGTCAACAGTACACGTTAATACATTTTGGATTTCAATACAAAGGGAATATCCCGGATAAGCTAAAAAAGCTTTATCAGTTTTATTGCAATTTTCTACTTCTTATTTATGTGAATTAGTCTTCTCAACCCAAAATAACATTTTAAAAAATAAGAAACAAGAACGACTACACTCAACTGAAGAAGAAATGAGAGTCTGCTTATAACACAACCGAACACTGAAGAAATTGTGAAAAAAAAAACCCAGGCACAGGTTTCACACTATATAAGCTGTACAAATAGTTGAGTAGAAACATTGAAATAAAAAGTTCATATCTGGGTGCGTATTTTTTTTTTTAATCTATGGTTTTATTTCATAGCATTTAAGTGTATACCCTTTAAAAATTTTGCTAAGTGTGCCATGATATTTTCATTTGCCCTAGGTGTGCTGTTGTTCAAAAAGGTTGAGAAACACTGCTTTTGATAATAAAAAGGATGCACAGGTAGCATAAAGTTTATTTATGGGCAAAGTTGAACTGGCAAATTCAAGACTCATCTGAAGCGTTCACATGAACACCATTTCTTCTACCCACAGCTATGGGTTAAATAACAGATTTGATTGGGCTCTCTAGTCTTGAATAGCAGCCAGTTTAAGAAAAGTAATACTTGAATTCCAAACCATAGAGAAGGCAACAAGAAACCACTTCACTATCTTTCCCAAGAAATTACGGCAATTCAGTTATTCAAGAAAAGGACTAAGTGGAGAGCCATGACTATTTTGCTGACACTATTAATCTTATAGTGATTATCATATTCATAATTCTCTTTGATATTGATAATAATATATCAGAAAGTTTGTTTTTTAAATTTGGCAGTAATTAAATTTTTAAGAGGGTTAAAAATAAATAACATAGAAAACTTTAACCTTTGTGCCTGCTATTGAAACCACTATTAACTGATAAGAAGAATTTCCTTATAGCTGATTCATATATTTTAATAATTTAGTAAATGTTTATAAATTTATGAATAAAAGGTTTTATATTTATTTCTTTATAATTTGGTAAAGCATAAATATTTCATTGCATTATTTTTAATACACTTCATATAGAAATGAAAATAATAAGGCAGGAGGAGGGGGTGAAAAATGCCCAAAGTTTGGAAACAAAACAAGAGTTCAGAACAATTCCCCACCATTCTGATTGCTACTTACTTCAATCAAAATTATTTTTTTATCTTTCAGCAATGTTCACCTATCAATCATACCAAACTTTTTTTACTTCAATTTTGGAGATGGTTTTCTTAGGTTTGCTGGGTTTGACTTTCATAGGACACCTGGTTTCTGTCTTACGCATGCATAAAGGAAAAAGTTTGAACAAAACAGAAAAATTAATGTTTTTAACAGATTTACTCAACAGACATTAAACAGACACACATATTTACTACTAATAAATTTAGTTCCTATATGCATACAATCACCAAAGTTAAGTAATGTCAAGCCCAGTCAGTCCCTAAATGGGTGACCACTTGGGAATACCAGGTGCTGTAAGCTTGAATGTGTGGGTGGTGTAATGCCTTGGAATTGTTAATCAAAGAGCCGAGTTCCAATTCCTGTTGGGTTCCTTTTATTCACTTATGCACAAATAACCTTGGAAAAGTTATGAATCCAACTCTTCTCCCACCCAGCTATGGGTTAATTAGTAATCACTAAATCATTATCTCAAAAAAAAAAAAAAATTCTAAAAGTATTTTCTGGTATAAATAACCTGCAAAGGGTTGATATGCCATAGAAAACAAACCAATCAGGAAATGCATATTTTGTAAATATAGAAAATGTACATTTATTATTAGTATAAATTTTAGCTCTGTTATTATACACTGAGCATTGTTTTATTACCATCAGCAATCATGAATTTATTTATATATTATATATATATATATATATATATATATATATATATATATAGATACACCTGGTGAGCCAGACAAACGAGTCTAGTTATCTCTCTCTCTCTATATATATATATATATATAAAAAACACACACAGTACTGCTTGAAAGTTTGTGAACACCCCAGACATGGTCATTGTTATTGTAAACAAATTTAAAATAAGCCTATGTGCATCCAAACACCAATTTATAAAGTAGACTTTCCCAATAATGAACACAAACACAAAAAAGGATGTATTTAAATTATTTATTTTAAAATAGGATTTATTTCACCAAAACTGAAAATTTGACATGCGCAAAAGTATGTGAACCCTTTAGGTTAGTTTCTTGTAGGACCTCCTTTTGCCGCGATTACTTCAACCCAACATCTTCTGTAAGCCACTGACCAGTCTCTTACATCTACTGTTGGGAATTTTTGCCAACTCCTCCTTGCAAAACTCAGCCAGTTGAGAGAGGTTGGAAGGACATCTGACATGAACTGCCAACTTCAGGTCTAACCATAACATTTCTATTGAACAGACATCTGGACTCTGACATGGCCAATCCAGAGTAGGAATCCTCTTCGTTTTAAGCCATTCTTTGGTAGATATGCTTAGGGTCATTGTCGTGTTGCAGAACACATTTTCAGCCATGCTTTAACTCCCTGACTGATGGTAGGTGATTCTGATCCAGAATTTGTTGATAGGACTGAGAATACATATTTCCCTGGATAACATGGAGTTGTCCAAATCCAGAGGCACGAAAGCAGACACAGATCTTAGCATTTCCACCACTATGCTTCACTGTTGGAATGAGGTTGGTCAGCAGTGTAGGCTTTTCTCCAAACATGGATTGTGACTAAACAATTCTATGTTTGATTCACCTGTCCAGAAAATGGACTTCCAGAAGGCCTCTGGTTTGTCCAAGTGTTCTCTGGCAAAGTTTAAATTGGCAGCTTTGTTGAGAGCAGAGGTTTCCTTCTAACAGCTCTAATCCATTCAATTATCATCTGATTGTAGATACATGTACATTTACTCCAGATGCTGCCAGAGAAGTTTGCAACTCTCTGGAGGTCTTGTGTGGGTTGACTTTTACCTCATTCATTATTTTTCTAATGTTTTGTTGGTGATAGTTTTGATGGGTGTCCACTTCTAGGAAGAGTTGCAGTCGTGTCGAATGCACTCCATTTGTAAATTATTTGTCTCACAGCGGATGGATGAAGCTGCAATCTTTTTGAGATGGTCTTATAGCTTTTTTTCCAAACTGGTGAAAACTTCTTTCTAATGCCAACAGATATCTACTTTCCTCTTAGTACTGTTAATCTGTGAAGTATTACACTAGCTTAGGTGGGTTTCCCACCTCTCTTTTAATCTATGTTGCCCAACAAATTTACTAAGGATGTCTCATTTGATTGGTCAGCTTAAATTAAATAATTAGCACCCAAATGTGTTTCAGCTCAATTTATTACCTACTTGAATTCAGCAATACATTTTACATATTTTTGCACATATCAGATTTTCAGTTTTGGAGAAATAAATCACAATTTTTTTAAATACATATTAAAAACACATTTTTTTTTTTGTTCATGTTCATCATTTGGAAAGTCTACTTTACAAATTGGTGTTTGCATGTACATTTAATAGTCTTATTTTAAATTCGTTCACAATAACAATAACCATGTCTGGAGGTTTTAAAAACTTTTAAGTGGCTCTGTGTGTGTATATATATATATATATATATAACATACATGAGTGCTGGTGGTAATAAAACAGTGCTCAATGTGGATGCACATTTAATAGGATTATTTTAACTTTTTTTCACAGTAACAATGATCATGCCTGGGGGGTTCACAAACTTTCAAGCAACACATTATATATATATATATATATATATATATATATATAGGGTGAGAGAGAGAGAAAGTGAGTGATTTACTAAGCAAAGCTTAGATGTGGCACAATGGTGAACATATGGATTACCTGATGAGGATCAAACTCACTACTCAGTATTAATTGATTTGGTGAGGCAAGATTGCTAATCATTACACTAAGTGCCCCACACATAAACAGGTGTACAACAGGTGAAAACAAATAGATAAATAAATTGGAATGAGGAACATATAGATCAAGATATGGCAATCTTTCAAAACAAGAATGTCTCTCTACTGAAGAAAGAAATATTGAAATCATATTCATACCTTAAGTAATTATTACTACAAAACATTATCAAAGAGAGAAATGTGACTTAGAGTTTTGGTGCCACCTGCTACAATAAATCAGTTGGTACCTTTGTTCTAGATAAGGAGCTCTATTCATTCTGTTCAGACTGAGGCAATACCTATAACTTTGAATTTGCCTTAGTTTGGATACATTCACATCAAAATATAACACAAGCCAGTGCAGGAATATGTTTTTTTTTTCTCCTTTTTGTTAAATCACTATTGAGTGATTAAACTTTTCATCACCTTTTTACCTTACCATCAATAATTGAAATATTTCTCATCAAAACCCAATAAATAGTAAAAAGAAAACTTAATTTCTCAGAATTTCATTTTCAGAAAAGTCAATATCATACAGCTGATATTAAACATTCTATTTTCACAATCAAATTTTAATTTTTTTTTTAATCAGTATAACCCCAAACAAGAAAATGACTATCCTTTTATTGCCTTTATACACACTTAAATCTTGATAGAAAAAAATAAATAAAGTCTCATGCATTTACAAACATTATCATAACCTATTTTACAAAATTAATTTTCCATTTTTAAGGTTAATTAACAGTTGAAATAGGATTTCCACATATATATATATGCAACGTGAGGTAAAAATTGCTCCAGATCAATCGGTATTCCCCTTTCTTTGGGAACACCTCAGACGCCAGGAACCCTAGTCTTCCCTTGTAGGAAAGGTACTGCCTGGTAACTGATCCCCTGGATCTGAGCAAGGTATACTTCATTTAGATCCTGATGGGATTCTGGCTAGGAGTAGCTCTCTAAATTCGTTTTTTTCTTTAACTGTTTGTTCAGTCTGTGCATGTTTCAAGAGAAGATCCAATAAATTCAAAGTGAAAGATGGAATAAAGGAAATTAATCACAATTTCAGTAAATCCGTATATTCTACTAAATTCTACAATACATTAAAAAACGAGTATGAATTTTTTTCTTTTGTACTGAACAAAAAAAAAAAAAAAAAAAAAAAAGAGTAAAAAAAAAAATCAGGTGGTTCGTACCTGAGCCAAATTATACATTAAAGCCCCTGAATATACAAACAAAAAAAAATTATTTAAACTCTCACCGAGCTCGTATGAGGTAAGGAAAGTTTTGGGGAGGTATTCTTTATTCATTATTGATTATTCTCTTTCTTTATCAACCTTACAAAATAGAAATTTAATTTTTACAAATCTGAAAACTGACTACAACTTTTTTTTTTATTCCTAGTTTGTCATTTTGTTATGTCAAAATTTTAGTTTGAAAATGGACCTCAACAAGAAGAATTTAATTTTTAAGTTGTTAGTAGCGAGCCTCTCTCCGACGACTTGGGTCAAACAAAAAAAAATAATTTAACAACAATTAAAAAAAATAATTAAATAAAACAGAGGTGGTCAATAATAATAGTCCCCCAGAGAAAAACCTTTAAGGGGGTGTTGAAAAGTTTCCGGCCTGATGTAGTTTCCCCCAAAATCTGATCAAACGAGCAATATCTTTTTGTGCAGGCCGATAACTTTTCAGCCCTCACTGGTACAATGATTTTTAAAAAGCGGATGGCTAGAGGAACACACTAAAATGTGTATGGGTCATTAAACGACGAGTAGCTTTATTTCTAACGTTATTCATTGTTTTGTTAAACAATAACGAAGCAAACAAGACTGTCCATTCATTGACTTGACTCTCAGAGAAACCTACGGATGAGGGGTGCGTTGTCTCCTTAGCTGACACCTCTTAAAAAATAAATAAATAAAAACTAAAAGTAGATTGCTTTCTAAGTGGGTGGGACCCGGTTTCAAATTCAATGAGACGGCAGGAATTTCTACTGAAAAAATATCAATTCTTCAAGGACTACATGTGAGCGTTTAAAATAAAATTATTAAATTTTTAATTACAATAAAAAATTAATAAATCTTTTCCATTTACTAGACTAGAGACTTATTCGAACGAAAGTATATTTTTAATTTAAAAATGTGAAATGCAAAAATAAAGCTGAAATAATGTTACTGATGAAAACAAAAATTTAATATTTATTCAAATTTAGATTTTAGAAGTATATATGTACGTACTTTTCAACAATTACGGACCATAATTTCTTTTTTTTTTTATTTAATTTTTTGAAGAATTTAAAACACGGTTTTCAATCATCTTTTCGGGTTCTTGGAGTAAATAATAACTTTTTTGTTTTAAATTTTAAAATAATCAAATAAAACAAGAAAAAATAATTAAGTAAATAAATTATATACTTTTTAAAGAAAAACAAATGTCAATCTACCCTTTTAATTTTAAAGGTATTTAATTCGATATACATACGCAGAAAAAATATTTCTTCTTATTTTCTGTATATTTTCTGGTTTAATTTTTGGTTTGTGTTTTTTTTTTTTTTTGTTGTGTTTTTTTTTTTTTTTGTCACCGAAAAGATGACATTTAACAGCTGGATATTTTGTCATAATATTAAAATATTAAATTGGAAAATCATCAGAGGAATAATATTTCCCCATTTAAAAACAATCTTTTCCACCCATCGAAAAGACAATATTATTTTAATTTAAAACATAAAAAAAGACGTGTGATTGATAATGAAATGAACACATTTGTTTTTTAATTCCGTCTATTTTGTTATTTTTGTAGTAAAGAAAAAAAATTAAAAATATATTAAAAATATATAGTTTCTATTAAATCTTAAATAAGACCTAACAAACAATTAATAAACCCTTATTATTAAATTGTTTCAAAATGAATAATTTCTGATGAGAAATTTTACAAGCATAAGGAACTTTTTATAAACAACTTAAAATGAAATTCGCTGTGTTTCTCTTAAAAAAGAAAAAGAAAGATCGTCACTGACTGTGGGCGGTGAAAGTTTAATATGACCTGAACATGTAACTCTTATAAATGAAAAGACAGTTGAATAATAACGACACGGACCTGTTTCCATATCTGGTAATAAAGGTGACCAGTGTAAGTGAAACGAAGACGAAAAGCTGAGGGTGTCGCGCCATAGCCCTGACGCAAACATGTGGCTGCCACTGCCACATCCTCCATTGGCTCCACGTCACATCTCGCACTTTCACGCGAGACTGTCGATAACCCTCCCCTACCCTTTCTTCCTCCATCCTCGCTCCCCAATCCTTACTGCCGCTATATTTCTATTACGTTGAACAGCATCAAAAGGTTCAATGTATCTTTATGGGTTCGAACTCGGAACAAGGAAAATGGATTTATGATCAATCTCATTATCGAATAGACTATCATAATGCATTTCATTATGAAATTTTCATAATGTGTGTGTTGCACATGAATTAAGTGGTTGAATACATGAATCTATATACGACCGATCCCAGTCAAGGGTGATAATTGCTGTAACAGATTTAATGGTGACATGAGGCAAGGAGGGGACAAATTAATTATGGTTGAGTGGTATACCCAAATATTCATTCGCTAAGTTTTTTTTCTGGCAACAATCACGAAAAATTGACGTAACATCATCTTCCTACATTTGAACTTGTGCTATAAATGGCTGAGATCAAATAGCATATTTCCCAGTACCACCGATAATAGTCATTGTTCAAGCCCAAATCATCATCATCATCAAACCCTTGACTGCTTCGGGCATGGGGCTGAGGGCAGAAGAAATGGACTTTGATTCTTCGATCCTTTCATTGGGCATTCAGATAGCTTAGCCTCAGTGGCGTGCAGAGGTTTCGTGGTGCCCGGGGCTAACAACTCCTTGATTGTATACCCCTAACACTCAAGTAGGAGGGGGGCTACTCAGGTCTCGCTTATCAAAATGCGGAACCACATTCACACCAGATTGTGTGACTGTAGGGCTCTTGTACAACGAAGTTAACAGAGACAATTTCAAATTTCAAAAACTAAATTTTTATTTCACTCTTTGATTGATTGCCCTCCCGATATGGATACCCACTATGCCTCATTTTCTGCACGCTACTGTTTGGCAGTGACCATCTCCTCTCCAAACTCTTGACCGACAGCCAAAGACCACAGGATATGTTGTGGGTCGCCCTCAGTTCGTGCACTAGGTCCTCAGTTGTCCTTCTCTTAGAACGGTTGCCACCCAAGGCTATAGGACTCAGTCTGTCCTGCAATTTGTGGGAAAAATTAAATAAAACCAATAATAATAATAATAATCTAAAAGAAACTGGTATGAACACCACCCAGACCCGGTTACGGAGATAGGACCTGTTACAATTCTATGGGACTACACAATACACACTAACAGAACAATCAAAGCCAACCACCCAGACATTGTTATTAAAGACCACAAACAAAAAAAAGTGCCTCCTTATTGATATGGCAGTCCCTGCAGACTGCAATGTATCTTTGAAGATATTCAAAAAGCTGTCAAAATACAAAGACCTTGAAATAGAAATCTCATAATTGTGGCACATGGGAACATCAACAATCCCTGTTGTAGTTGGAGCCCTAGGATTGGTTGGAAAAGATTCCAGTAGACTAATTGAAGGGATTCCTGAAAGTCCATGCCTCAAAGAGATACAAAAAATACAGCCCACACTTTACAAAGGGCTTTATCTATGTAAATTTTTGTTTTTTTGTCAGTGGAAAGTGTCATGATGCCATTGCTAACATTAGGTCCCTGGGTGGGACCCAGAAAGAAATGTGTAAACGCCAGAAATCAAAGGAAATAATAATAATAATAATAATAATAATAATAATAATAATAATAATAATAAAGAAAAAGAAATTAATTTTCATACAAATGAAAGTTATAAAAAAAACGGAAAGGGTTTTTGGTCACATGCACGATTTTATGACTCCACTTCCGGAAAGCGGGAAGGACACAATCTTTCTCTTTTCCACTTTCCAACGACATCGGACGTGTTTTGGCAGTCCCACTCATAAAGTAAGTAAATTGGTCGTTCCAACTCAACACAAAGCTAATTTAGCCACTCGAATCGGAAAACCGAGTTCGAATTCCAGTCGAATCCATTACATTCACTTATGTGCTAATACCCTTAGGAAAGGTATGAATCCTCCTCTTCTCCCCTAGCTATGGTTAAATAGCCGGACAGACAGGGTTCTATAGCCTTGGATAGCAACTGATCTACCGCAGAAAGAAATGGCAGCCTACTGCAGGAAAAATCTGCCTCGTCAGTCAAGTATCTTTCGATACGTAATCGCCTAAGCGTGTATCATGTATGGCACATAACTTCTTTATTTTAGTCACTGTTATCCTAACTTACTTCTGAACAAAAAACAAACCCAAGTGACATTGAGAAATTTGTTATATTCTTTATTCCATTGTATTGTAGAGCAATGGTGGGCAACCATTGGCACGCGTGCCAAACCTGGCACATCGATGACTTGTTTCTGGCACGTAAAACTTATTCATTAGATTCCCTATTCTTTCTCTTCTTTCATGTATATCATTATCCCATGTATTTTCATAATACCACGATCATCAGCTAAGAAATGTTATTCAAATAAAGAGGATATGAGATAATTTAAATACAGGACTGAAAAATTTAGCATGATTAAGAAAGACAATAAAGCGTTATACATTTGCTGTTCCAAGACAATCGTTTGTAGGACTTCTTCTGTAAAGAGATATTTTGAAAGTGTTCATAAAAACTTAAGCAATAAGACTGCGGAGGAACAAAGAGAATTAATTGAACTGAGCAAGACAAACAAAAAAAAAATCAAAAACAAAAAACAGGCCGATACTTTTATGAACTTTATTTCCAACAAAAGTGTTATGGTAATTTACCCACGCAAGCATGGACTCTCCGAGCTATAAATAGGAGCAGTAACTGCCTTTTGGATAGGGAAGTTTCCAGCACTCAACTCTGACAGTCGGACCGAACATTCTTGCTGTAACACTCTCGTTTGTATACGTTTGTATTACTGTTTCTGTTACTATATTTGTTTAACTTAATTTCTTGCTTGTGTCTTTATTTCTGGCCACAACAAAAAGTTATTGCCCAACATAAAGATAATAGTTTGAAGCGCTATACTGGACAGAACACTGAAATGTTTATATTGTCATCATAATTCCGTTCTAAAATTCTTGAATGAATAGTTATCATTATTTTCATTATTTACATTCGAACTAATTTCCTTATCTTTGTTGTCATCACAACGTTTCGGCTGTTGTGACCACCGGTCTTATTCAGGTGTGTCCGGGTAACGTTCAGAGAACTTCGAATTGAACTCTTTATTTAGCCTGCTGCCCATGTCTTGGGATATCTTATTCTTTTCAGTACTGCTCAATTATTGCTCATCTCTTTCCACCGCGTCTAAGTCTGTTCTAACTTATAGAAACTATCTCACTTGATGGATGTTGTGGCATGTGGAGTCTTCCTTACTTTGCTCGATTCAGCAGCAACGGCGGAAATAATCAACAGGGTACAACCAGAAGTCCTAGAGGTCATAAAAGTCTCGACCGACCCTATTCGGCCTCTTTTCCAGTCCTTCATTTCAGCGGTCTCTGCATTCAAGGCTCGTTCTTTCCCATTTTTCACTTTCAGCGGTCTCTACCTTCAAGCCCAGGTCGAAGGGCTACACACAAACCTCGTTGCAGAAGACGAGGCCTGCCTTGATAGGTTGACGTCAGATTTCTCGTTCCTCCCGCGGTAACTGGTTAAGAAATCTCCCTTCGAGACACCTACCAAAGAAAAGCTACACACAACCTCTGCTGCAAAAGACGGAAGCTGTCCTAACAGTTTCACATTCGGATTTCTCGTTCTTCCCGTGGGAATTAGCAGTGAAATCTCTCTCAACAGAAACAATTACTATACTCAAGAACATTGTTAACTGAGTTTTGTAATGCCCGTTTGTAGGAGAGACTTTGTAAATCACAGATACAATAATGTTAACACCTTCGAACAATACTTGGTCACCGCCGCTAATTCCCATATATATATTTTTTTATTCATCACGTGATCTAATTATTTCAAGATGAGCTCAACTGTGCTTGCTCCCTGGCGATCCGTGTTCAAACCCAAATGTCGACAGCGACACTTTATTCCTATATGACACTGGGAAACAACACATTTTTCCCCACAAAATTCTATGTTCAACCGGAAATTTTCAAGCTTTGGGTTTTTGTTCATTCCACTCACACGAAAAAAAAAGCACAAACGCAACAGGGAAAATTCCCAAACTGACCTAGGGATTGAACTCACAATTACTATGATACCAAATTCAGGAACCGTCGCTTTAATGTTCTAGGCTATGAAAACAATATGCAGTTTTGCGATCTGGAATTGAAATGAAAACAGTGATGTCAACTATCCTGAATCCATCATACAAATTCAGGATATGGAATCAGTAAATATTAAACACTTCAGATACCTCGGCGTATGGATCAGTTATAAAAAAATTAAGTCTTGGCGAAAAAGATACTGAGCCTAGAATAGGCGACGCCAAAAGTAGTTTCTCCCAATACCGCAAATTGGTACAACGTCAAAACATCAACATGAAAACTCGAGCCATGTTCTTAAATAGCCTCGCCAGATCGAGACTTTCATGTGGATGTTATACATTGCGCCAAGCCCGTTCAGAAATATCTAAACTACCAGCCGAATGCAACCGCTTCCTTAGATCAATGGTGAAAAAGGCGTTGAGCGGATAAAGTAAATTTTTGGATTTCTTATTAAAAAGAGAATCTCTGTGTAAAAAGGAAAAAAAAACATTTCTTTTTATTTCTTAGAAAAAAAACAAAGAGGAGGAATCTCTATGTGAACACAAAGGAACAGTTATTTTTTATTTTCATTTCATTCCTCCTGTTTTATGAAACCTGAATGAATAAAGAAAAAAAATGTGTAAAAAGTGGATGTAATAATAATAGCCCCTTAAGAGTTATTTGCCTTAGTCTAGGGCACACACCGACACCCAGAAAAATAAAACATGGCGTTCTACCCTTGAAGCCTGTAGCGGATCCCCTGGAGGGGGCGTGATATGAAACCACGGCCCGAGCGCCCCCGTATCGTAGGGGATAAGTGTAGAATATTGGTTAGCTTGCCAGTGGTCTGACACGCAAGTAGGCAAGTGTAGCCAAAGCTAAAACTGACTTGAGTCATTTCATAAAGAAATATATGGGTGAATAAAGACCACTCATGCAAATGTATTGGGCAGGTCCATTCTACCAAAATGGACCAACCTAACTGGTATATTAGGCACTCTCCTATAAAATGAGGTAAAATCAGGAAACAGAAGAAGGCAGCCATGTTGGCAGGTAAGTCACTTGACTTCTACAATAAGGGTAAAAGAGGCCCGCTAACGTTTTTCGTATTAAAGACGTGAAATCTAGCAAGGTGAAACAAAATGGAAAACAGAACGAGGACATGTATGATTAATGCTGAGTTTATTTTATAAAGAAAAGACCGATGTGGTATATTGGTCTGCCAATCGTGGTAATGGTGGTCGGACTGGTCGTGTCGATAGTTGGAGTCGAGGTCGACGACGGGATGCTGAGATGCGTTCGTTCTGGTTGTGTCGACGGATGGAGTGGAAGTGCCGACATTCCGGTCATGTCGACGGTTAGACATTGAGGTCGACGACGGGATGCTGAGGTGCGTTCATTCCAGTCGTGTCGACGGTTGGAGTCAGGTACAGACGTTCCGGTCGTTGCTGTGTAGGCATTGCTGGTTGAGGTCGGTGTCGAAACCTCCCGTAGTAATTACAACCAATAGTATACGGGAAAGGTTGGTTGGTCGTCGCAGGTGATCGGTGCTGGTCGTTGCAGATGATCGCTGCTGGTAACTGTAGATGATCGCTGCAGGTCGGGTGGTCTGGTTTCGGACTGGACGTGTCGTGAAGGAACGGGAAGTTGGTGTCGCGAGGTTGTTGGGCATATCAAATGTCCGGTGCTGGCGTTGCGTGACTGCTGGTCGAGTCCGATATCGAAACTTCCCGTAGTAATCATAACCGTAGTGGACGGGAAAGGTTATGGACGACGTGCGGGTAGCCAGTAGGGACGGAATGCCGAGAGTCGAACATGGGCAGGGAGCCAGAAGTAAAATAGAGAAGTAAAGACAGACCCAACTCGCGTCCAGTTGACAGACAAAAAAAAATGGGAGCGTAACTTAATACTCAACCCGGGTCGGCGTCCTGGCCACAAAGGCCAGAGCCTGCGTACTGATCGTTCAGGCGTCTGGGTACCGATCGTTCAGATGCCTAGGTGCCGACCATGAATGCGGCGTGAAGTCGCTGTGTTATGTTAAGGAAAACCAACCACAGATACGGTTTCGCAAAAATGCTAAAAAAAATCTCTCAAAAAATGAATTGAGATTCTCTACGAAAAAAACAAACGTCTAAAAATGCTAAGGTGTATTACGACTAGTTTCGTAACAACAGAACTAAAAAGTAATTAGCTCAATTCTAAAACTAAATTACCAGCGTGTAGGGAACACGATCAAAAGGTCATGGTCGAAAAGCCCTGTTCTTTTCCGTTTCATTCAACTCGGCAGAAGGACTGACAATATAAAGACACACGAGTCCAAATTCTGTGTCTTGTCTTTCTCGTCAAAGCAACAGCGGACTCTCTTTAATGTTGTCTCCCAAATCCACTTTCTTTCTTCTTCACTGGAAGACTATTCATGTTAATTTCCATACAGTCAAAGAAAATAACTTTCTAATTTTCATTTCATAAGTATTAGGTTGGTGCAAAAATAATGACGTAATAATGTCGTTTTTTGACGCATTTTTAACGTCAAAAAACGACATTATTACGTCATTATTTTTGCACCAACCTAATAATTACAGTTAAAATTTGTGTATTCTAATTTTAAATAAATGTCGTTTTATTTGAATACGCAACAATCTTTTCTCTCATTTTTTTTTTATTCAAACAGTGACTCAAGGAATCTTTCACCAAGAAGAGACTCGAAGCAATAAAAATGTGGTTCTACAGAAAGATGCTGACCAACATGTGAGCAACAGCAAAACTTTAGAGAAAATGGAAACAAAAAGAAAACGTATACTTAACACCAGGAAGAGACAGCTGAAGTTTTGGGGGCATATAATGTGGAACGAGGGCTTGAAAAATCTGATAGTCACAGGACAGATCGAAGGCAAGAGGGATAAAGAAAAACAACGCATAACATACTTAATGAGCCTCAGTAAATGGATGGTGGAACAGGGTTTAGGAGAAATGACAAGACAGGATTTATTTAGAGCTATAAATGATCGTCTACGCCCACGATACATAAAGAAGATATCATCCACAATATAAGCCGTAAGATCGCAGTCATCTTCATGCAAAAAGTCACGTATACATTTAACAGATGCCATCGCCTTGGTCGACATTCTGCCGATATGAAATATATTCTCAGAGGAGCAATGGCGTATACATAAGTCATCATCAAAGTCCTTGAATGTCATGTAAGACGCCATTGTCAAGAGCAAATAGAACGGGAACAAGAATGGTTTCACATTTCACCCCATTCTTTAATTTAATTGGTTCAGACAGCCATGACGTGCCATGACGAAAATATTGAACCATATTAATCTTAATTTAAACTTTTCTGGGTGACCTAATTTTTCAATCTCTCTATCCCTTTCTCTCCTCTCTCTCTCTCTCTCTCTCACACACACACACATACACACACACACACATATATATATATTTTCTATTATAATATTCTACATCGCTACACAAAAACTTTCATATTTTGGATGTATAATGTTCATTCATCAGCCGATCAAAGATAACTTATGATGAAAATTATTTTTTTTAAGCATTTCACCCCAAGCAAGGTGGGATGCCACTAGCACGCAAGGGGTTACAGAGAGTGAGAGCAAGAGTAAAAAGGCATGATAGAGAAAAGGATGAAGAGAAGGACGGAATAGATCAAGGCATCTGGAGATGTCGATTGACATTACATTTGAATATTTGGAGATTATAGCTATCAGAGAAACAAGTAATAGGAAGGGAATTCCACAGACAGGAGGTGCGAGAAATGAAGCTATTGAAGTAGAAGAGACGGTCACATTTAACCGTTCGACAGTCAAAGGGTGGGACCGTGATGCCAGTCTAGTAACAGTTAACACGCTTAAATTCATGCAGTCTGGGAACTAGCGAAAGTAGCTCGTCGGAGTTGTTACCATGAAAGTATTTGTAGAAAAGACGGAGGGAGGCGATTTATTTGGGAAACTAGAAAAGTCATTACCTTATTTAAATGCTAAAAATGAGGAGGGAAACACTAATTTTAAAATTAAAAACAATCTTGTGAGCATGTCTGGATTAACCAATTAAAAGACAGATCTAAGCTAAAATAGAAAAATAAAAAAAGATCATAGGTTGGAAGTAGGAGGGTCATTAATTCATATCCAGACAAATTGACACTTTAGACACGTCCACAGTAGACAAAATGTTGCAAATATAAAGTTTTGATAAGGTGAGGTACACATAGAGTTATTAACAAATAGTTATTTTTAAGGAATTAAAAAAAAAAAATTATTTCAGAAACTTCTCAAAGTGGCCGTTATTATAATTAATATATATATATATATATATATATATATATATATGGAACCTAAAATATGATACTTATATTAAATGAATAATAAAACAAGGCAATATTAAAGTTGTAAAAATTAAAGAAATAAATATGATGTGAACCATTATATACTAATAAAATAAAGGATATGTAATTGTAATGCGTACTTTTTTTTATGAAAAATTCTTTTGACTATTTTTCTCTACGTTGTATTGACGACTTTTAAAAAAAAGTTAATGCTAAGAACTGTGGATTGTTAATCCGTCTGTTCTTTCTCTTATATATATATATATATATATATATATATATATATATATATATAATTATTTATTTAAAAATATGATTCCAACACGCTACATAAGAGGTATCATGTTTTAAAACAAGAGCCGAAAACTTCAATATAATTATTTGAATTAAATTGAATTAAAGTAAGCTCTGTTCCATCTTCAAGCGAAATTATTTTTGGAATTACAAAAAAAATTTTTTTTTTTTTTTTGGAATTCCCCCAAAAATTTAGAAAAATCACTCCCGGTGGGCGAAATAAAGGGTTCAGTTCGAGATTCTAATCAACTGAAGTAGGCCGAAGCGTACAACAGCCGAAACGTCGTGAATATGGCATTAAGGATGAAGACAACAGTCCGAACAATGTAAATAATGCAAATAATTAAAGAAATAGGTCTATACAAAAATATTAACACCTACAATAGGTTATCTATAAACTATATGTTTATAAAATATACGTTTGCCCTGATACAAAATATCTGCACACAATTTACATTATTCGGACTATTGTCCTCATCTTTGTCGCCATATTTATTACAAAGTTTCGGCCGTTGTACACTCCGACCTTCTTCAGGTGGTTGGAATTTCGAACTGAACCCTTTATTTCGCTCACTGAGGTAGACTGTTCTAGTTCCACGTGCCATGTCTAATGGATGTCAGTTATCAGTTATTTCCTGTTAATTCCCCTCGCCAAGTTCACTACTGCCTTAACCAGGTATTGAACTCACACCCTTTGGGTCCTGTCACTAGATCTAACTAACGGCTTTATCCACTGTGCTATGTGTCCTGTAGTTAAAGGCATACAATTGCGTTCAAAATATATGTAGTTTTTCCACGCCCACATTTTATTCGTCTGCGATTGACTAATAAATCAATATTGCCTTTCTATAGAACAATTTAACCATCGCAGTCGTTGCTTTGAATTTTTCGGTTTGAAACTTTTTTTTTGCGTTTTAGCAACAATAGATGTAAGTGTGTAGAATGCATGCTTCTTGAGTGTTGTAATCACCAATGTAGAAGTGGTTATAGATAAATGTGGCTGCGTGTTGAGAAGGCAATAAACATTCATACATAATATTTCAAATATCAAGGAAAAAACAATGAAAACCAATTTTGTTTTAATGAATAAATATATGTATATTAAAATTCAACAATAATACAAAGTAGTTGTAATATGAGTGAATAGGGAGAAAAAAGTAGCTTCCCTTTAACTGTAAGGAAATTTTTTTAAGGAAGATTTGTTTGAGTAAAATGTTCAGAGTTCAGAATATTTCTTTTAGAAAATTGTTCAGTTGTTGCAACTTACAGAATTGATTTAACTTTGTATGTCCACAAAGAACTGGTGGTGTATCAAATAAAGTTCTGTATCTGTGTGTATGTACATGCGGAGTGAGTAGGATGAATAACACGAGTGAGTAGATGAGATCTATTGTCTCTGGATGTACTCGAGTGTGGTTCTGGAACTACTACTACTGGTTTTTTGGAATGCATCCAATATTTATATTACCTAGGGTGGCTCCCAGCACAAACGCGGGATATATTTTTGAATGTACACGAAAAATATCCGATTGGACGAAAAATGGACCAATCAGTGATTTTATAGCGAAACTTGTTTGCGAGCAAAGTGTAGGAAAAAATTCAGTATGGTGAAATGCGATCGATAAATTGTCCTATTATTTTTAGTATGTATTTATCGACCAATTAGAATTGGAGAAAATGTAGGCGTGGCACTACAAGTGCATATATAAAAAAAACGTTATTGTAATGAGTCCCGATAAAAATAAAATGTATAAATAAAAATAAAAATAAATCAAATTAAAATAAGGCAAATGCGGGTGGTTTCCTTTAAAACCCTTATCTCTTTCCCTCCCTTGTTTCTCTCTCTCTCTCTCTCTCTCTCTCTCTCTCTCTCTCTCTCTCTCTCTCTCTCTCTCTCTCTAAATTCCTCTTTCTATACTTCTCTCAACTAACGAGAAGGCAACCCTCAAATAAAAAAAGGAAGAAGAAGAAATGACTAAACCCGGTCGAAAAATGCCGGAATTTGTGGGACCGGCGCATATTAATTTATGACATAACTTCTGCTACATAAAAACAATGAAAAAAGAAAGAAACGCCGGAAAATACAATAATTAACACAAAGAGTCTTGTGATATTAGCCGAAATTGAGCTTCGGGCCAGTAAGTCTGGATCCTCATCAAAATGAATATAAACTAACAACTCCCAACACAAAAAGAGAGAGGACGGGAAAAATACACCACTATGAAAGAAATCAACCATGCGTGACGCATGAAGTAGTTAAAAGGTTATCTGCTAATCATATGTCTGCCCTGCTTAGGACCGAGAAAATATAGTAGATTGACGCTGACCATTTCTAAGATTACTACAACTACTGTCAGGTACTGACTTCCAAACACTCGAATACCGAACCGAAACGGACTTTCTTCAAACTACTACCAATATCCGCCTCATAAACACATTTTGTTACACCGAATATCAAAAGAACTCACAAGCAAATAAATAAAAATATTTAATTTATTTTACTCTTGAGTTAGTTCATTTTATTTCGGAAGTTTCGATAAAATAAACACCAAGAATATCCTGTTTTGTGAGTTAGTTACACTAGCATTTAGGGAAGATAAAACTTAACTTAAGTTTTATCTTCCCCAAACCTCCGCCCTCAAATGCCTGTGTTCGTATAGGTGAAAAGCAATATTTATTTTGTAAAAAATACAAAAATGGGACACAAGGCTAAAAGGGGGATGGGGAAGGATGGTCTTCTGCCTTATAATTAAACTTACCTAGCCATAATCATTGACCCAAACATACCACAATATTCCTTACACCAAAACAACACATTCTTACCATTCTTACTACATCCACCATAATATCTCAGAATCTCTAAGAAGTCCTAACTTGTCTCTATATGTACAATTTTTGTCTGTGCTGGCGAGTGGAATAAAGCAACAATTTAAAAATATGTGTATTTACAATGTATTTTTGAAATTTACAAAAAACTAAACAAAATATTAAGAACCCCAACAATCCTTAATTATGGCTGAAACATCAGTTAACTGGACGAACATAACGCAGAACTAAATCAAGTGCAAACAATCATTCGTCAAACCACTCACTCAACAAAAACACATACTCATTGAAATAAACCAAGAAATACGAAAAGCACACTCGAAATACGGAAGGCATCCTGCATCCACCAGAGAACTGACATCTCTGTTCACCTAACGAGGGAGGGGAATTAAACTAAAGAAAGTGTGAGTAGAAATAAAAACGAGGCCAATGAGTTTACAAACTTTACATTCCTTAGCTAAATAAACATTAAGTTAAAGACAAAAAAAAAAAACCTAAGCTAAACCTAATTTTGTTCCTAGGTGTAAAGAAAGACTGACTTTCAAAGTTATTAAGAGATTGACGAAACACGAGCTTCCAATTGTATTACCTCCTGTACTGTACGAAGTATAAGAGAAAAGGAAAATATATAAAAAGAAAGAAAGAAAAAGCAAAGAAGTCGATTTAGAGAGAAAGGGAAAAGAAATCCCGGTATTATTTGCGCAGAGAACTAGTTTACTTTTAACACCGGTGTTCAGCCATGTGAGACGCAGATTGCGTGTATAACACCGTTGTCGTTGTAATGGAGTTTTATCGTTTTGATACAAAGTAAGTTTGTTATACTTTTCTTTGGTGTTATTTAGGTGTTGAAAATACGAAGAAAATAATAAACAATCTTTTAAACTTTTCCATTGATCAAAATTTAAATTATTATTCACTATTATTATGTTTTCGTTAAAAGGCATTTTTGTTTTACGAATCAATGTAAGAAAAAAGGTGTTACTCATCTGTTCAATGTTGTGTTCTCTACCTACATGTCATTTGGTTACTCTTTCTCTAGCTTTTATTTCATTTTGATTAACAATAATGTTAATTGTGAACTAGAAAGAAAGTCTTTTTTTTTTGTATATAAAAAAATTATGTATATAAGCGTAGAAACAATTACAAACAACCTTATTGACTCGTCAGGTTTTTAAAAACAACTTTTTGCTTTGACAACAAAACTAAAATTAGAAACTATTTTTCTCAAAAAAAGAAAAAAGAGAGAAAAAACGACAAAATATTGGTTAATAAAAACTAAAAGACACTTTTTCTGTCCTATTTTTATTACAACAATCTTCAAAACAAAATTCCCCACACAATACAATATTGTAATACGCACTTTGTGAAATTCACTTTTTATATTACGTTTTTTTTTGTTTTGAACGAAAAAAAGTCTAAACTAAAGTATAAACAATAAGAAATTTTTTTAACAACAAGGAAATTTTGTTAACAAAAAGGAAATTTTTTTTATTTATTTTTATTTTTTTTATTTTTTTTTTTTTACAAACTTTTATTTTCTCACAAATTCTGACGTGAAAAAAGCTAAAAACACTCGATTTCATGCAAGGAAATTGAAAATTAACTTTTTACTTTTTACAATTGCTGTCAGTTTTAAAAAAATATACGTATGACAGATGTTAAATTAATGATTGCTTGGGCTTTATTTATTATTACAAATTCGTGGCTCATACTTACTTAATGTAACGAAAGAATCCAAACTTATCCAATTTCGTGGAGAAGAAAAGAGAGGACCATATTTTTTTTTTTTTTTTACTTTTGTATACATTGTTGTTTTTTTTTTTGTTTTTTTTATGCTGTGTTGGTCAAGCTCAAGCACTGTTAGTCACTTATGAAACCTTCACAGTGCCTAGCTGGCTTAGAAGTTTAAGTACCTTTTTGGGGGTTATGGGAAATATAATTTTCACTTTTCAATCTTCTTTCAATCATCATCAATTTATTAATTAGGGTTACAGTACACTACAGCCATTTTTTAAAAACCTTTAAAGCCGAGAAGAGGCAAGGGATATGTAACAGAATAATAAGGTAAAAAAATAGAGAAAACAATAAAAGAACAAATTATTAAAAGACAGACGATAACAAATGACATTGAATTTAATTTTTTGAAGATCAAAGTTGACAAGCAAGAAGCCGGAAGTGAATTCCTCAAACGAGAAGTGTGAGAGAAGAAACTGTTACCATAGAACTTATGGTTTACATCTAGCGGCTAGCCATTTCAACTGTAAAATGATGAGATCTTGTCACCAATCTAGTAGTATGCTTAAATTCATAAAGTCTAGGTACCAAAGAGAAAAGCTCATCAGAACAATTACCATGAAAATATCTATAGAAGGCTACATAACTGCAGTCAATATGTAAGGTCAGTATCAATAACATTACAAATTCTTCTTTGAATTTAATCAAGAATCTTGAAATAGATAGAAGAGGTGTTGTGTGGTGTAATGGATAATGGCTTCAAATAAGAAATTGTAAAGCCGAGTTCAAATTCTAGTCGGATTTGTTACATTCACTTACACGCAAATACCCCTGTGATAAGTATGAACCTCTCTTTTCTCCAGCTATAGGTTAAAAACCAAGACAGACAGGACCCTATAGGCTTGGCTGGTAACCAGTCTACCATAGAAAGAAACAGCAACCTACTCCAGAAAAATCATCTGTCTAGTCAGTTCGAAAGAGACTTGATTATCATATTGTCTGATAAGCTTAATCACATTATACCAACAGCTTCCCATACTTAATACTTCTCGTTTTCACTTTTGCGTGGTCATGTGTGACATCACGAGCTGCGACGTGATTTTCACTTCTGTGTCTCGTATATACAAGTTTGTCGTTACTTGAAATTTTCATGCAGCATTGTTTGGTTTATTGAAATTGTCATCTTTGATAATGGCTTGTGTAATCAGAAAGCTTAGATTGGATTTAAACGTATCAATATGGTGTTGTCCTATCATCTTCCAATGATAATGTGATTAAGCTTATCAGACAATATGAAAGGAACTTAAAATAAATAGACAAAACTTGTCTATATTATTTAATGAAACATGCATTAATATATATATATATATATATATATATATGCACACACACATGCAGAGTGTATCAAAAATATTTCTACAAACTTTGGGGGTGGGTTCCTCAAATCAAAACTAGGACAAAAGTTCACATAAACATGTCTGCAAATCCTCTGTTTTTGAGTTAGATTTAGAGAAAGTTTACAGTAGATGTTGCTGTGCTGCTATGTAAACTAGTTTACATTTGCCATTCATATACATTTGTGGTTAGTCTGTCTTCAATGTTTAATGTATGCAGTAGTGAGTTAACTAAAAAGTGTTTCATTTAACAATGACAGAATATTCATATTGTGTGCAGGCAGATATTTTCTACATACTGCTTGCAAATGTAATGGATGTGAGGCTGCGTGGCTGTATCAGATTGCATTTCCAGACCAAAGGCAGTCAAGTCATCTAAACTTTGTTGCTGTTTATCATGTTTCTGAGACAGAATCCATAGCACCACAAACTATGGATAAAGGAAGACTGAGATCTGCTTGTATGCCTGTCTATGAAGAACACATTCTACAGGCTGTCGGAGGTGATCAAAGTATCAGTACACATGAAGTGGCCTTAGCATGTCATACATATCCTAGTACCACATAAAGGATACTTCAAAAGCAGCTCCTGTATCATTTGCAACATGAGCAGGGTTTTTCACCCTCTGATCATTTACTATGGGAGAACTTTTGCCAATGGTTTATTGCACAAACTGCCAATCTATTGTTTGCCCCTTCAGTCTTGTTTACGGATAAGGCAACATTTAAAAGAAATGGAATAACAAATTTACACAACCAATATTTGTGGACGGATCAGAATCCCCATGCTACAATACAGGCTAGAGATCAGTATCAGTTTATGATTAATGTGTGGGCTGTAATTGTAGATGACTGTCTGGTTGGTCTGTATGTTCTTCCAGCATGTCTTACATGAGCTGTCTATAGGGACTTTATTTCAAACACACTTCCAGACCTGCTAGATGATGTACACTTGCTAATATGAAGATGCATGTGGTTCATGCATGATGGGGCTCCAGCACATTTTAGTCACATTGTTTGCAATGCACTGGCTGACATCTTCCATAAAAGATGGATAGGTAGGGGAGGACCAGTTCCATGGCCTGCATGTTCCCCTGACCACAATCCTTTGGATTTTTATCTGCAAGAACCTAAAACAATTTTTTTTATGCAACATACATTAATAATGCAGAGATGCTTCATCAACGTGCTGTGGCGGCCTGCGAAATCATTCAACACTATATCGGAGTATTTGAAAGGGTCCACTAATCAATTACCCAATGGGTGCATGTGTTTCTAGAAGTAAGTGGAGGACATTTGGAACATTTGTTATGAGTTGCTCTGTTAGAGGAACAATGATGGCCTTTTGGGCATATGTTTATATAGACTTTTGTCCTTGTTTTGGTGTCAGGAACCCATTTCCAAAGTTTGTAAAAGTATTTTTGGATTGTATCTTAGATTGTAAATTTAACAGCTTCTACTGTAAACTTTAAACTTAAAAACTCCAAACTAAAGGATTTGTGGACATATGTTTATATGGATATTTATATTGGTGTGAAGAATCTGCCCCCAAATTATGTAAAAGTATTTTTGATACATCCTGTATATATAAATGTAAAATTGGACACTGTGATAACAGTCTGTTTCATGCTTGAATGCAATCTTCAGGCCATATGTGTTGTGTTTTGGCTTAAGTATTTATGCTGGTCAATGGTGCATTATGGGTAATAAGGTCTATTGTATTATCCTAATATTTATTTGCTAGGTGGTTATGTTTTAAATTATTCTATAGGCTGTTGAGTAGGAATAATTGATTCAAATGCAGTTATTTGTAGTTATTTTATAGTGTTAACTTTTTAATCACTATTTATTATTGATTAATTATTTGTTGTTGATTACTATTATTACATTTACTTGTGTTTATGTGTATATTCATAGTTTAAGGTCAGCACCAAGTCACTGCTTGGTATTGACCTCAATGTCTAATTTTACATTTGCACATGCTCTTTCATACTGTGCACTTTTTACCATAAGTATAGCACAACTTAAAACTATATTTTTATCATATGACTGAAAACAGCTTACTGTGAGAAGAGCACTCTACATAAAACATCTGGCACCCAGCATTAATCTCAACTTATTTAACAACAGAAGTAATGTACTAAAAGTTTTTTTTTAAAAATAGAATGATCCCAACTTTAATTCCAGCTATGTTCCTTTCATGGTGCTCAGAATAAACGCTACTACTGGTGAAGTAATGGATAGCGGCTCGGATAGAGGAATCAGAGAGCTGAGTTTGAATTCACTTACATACTAATACCCTTCAGAAAGGTATGAATCCTCTTCTTCTCCCCCCAGCTATGGGTAAATTAGTAGAACTGGTCTACTGCAGAAAGAAATTGCAAACTACTCTGGGAAAAAATCTGCTTCGTCAGTCATGTATCGAAAGATACATGATCGGCTAAGCATGTATCATGCATGGCACATAACTCACTGACTATATAGGCATCACACAACTACATCTTAAAAAGACAACTATGAAAAGAAATTAACAACAAACCCCCTTGAAAATGGCTAAAGAAATGGCCAAAAGCATTTAGCACAATAGACAGTACAGACAATTTTTACAATCCCTTACTCCTCACCAAAGAGAGAAAATTTAAGAATACTAGAAAAACCCAATAAAAAAATTAATCAAATTTTCTTTGTCTGTCATATTCAACAAAACCTGTCTGAAAAAAAGGTTGCTTCCTATAACAACCCACAAGTTGCATAATAAAACCCCTCATCACCAAATTAATTATTGTAAATATTTCTAATCATAATGGATATTATGAAATGAAATTTATACAATTACTCATATGAATATATCCCTAAAAATTTTGACAGCATCATTTGGTTAATACTATTTTTATTTTGAAAACATTGACTTCTATAATAAAATCTGGGTGTAGAAATGTTAGGATTGGCGTAATGTATGGTACACAGATGATGGTGTTGATATCGAGCACAAAAGGAGAAATACAGGACATCCTCAAGTAGGTAGTAAAGGAAAGCAAGAAGAAAGGCCAACAGAAAACTGATCCCCAACTTTGTGTCTGGTAGAAACTTGTATCTGAATAAATAAAGGGCAAATTCTTTCTGTCCATCCATGTGACTGACACCTCTCTAACTTGGGCCACACTTGCTCTACATAGATATATTATACCTTTTTGGAATCAGGATGATCCCAGGATTGAAAATCTGCCCTTCATCCGGTGTTTGAATATTCAATATTGGGGTTTGTGTCAGGACGAGGAGGGAACAGTTAAAAATTCAAATTTTAAGATAACTGAAAATAATTAGCGATTTTTAAAAGATTTTAATTGGTATTGAGTTTAAAGTAATGCAAAAACTTTGTGAATTTAAAAATGTTTGTTTTAAATTTATTTTAAAATATCTCCAAAACTGTGAATTGAGGAAATCATTTTTATTTCTTCAAAATGCCAAGGAATCAGAGTTAAAGTGACAGGTTTCGTGATGTAAGGTTTTGAAATTCTGCAGAGTTTGTGATTTGAAGAACTCAATTTTGCGCCTAAATTGGTCTTTTGGCTGGAATTGGACTTATAGCCTGAATCAGACATTCTATTCAAAGTTATATCTTCAAAATTATCATTGCTGTTTTCTAAGCTGAATCAGATGTCTCTTTAGTTTTGGGCCTGAGACCCAATTAACCCTCTGCAGGAGCTAGTTTAAAAGTATGTATGCAGTGCAGATTTTAAGCTAGTTTAACATACATATATCTTGAAAATGTTCTTGTCAGTTGGCTAATATCAATTTTATTATGGAGACATTGACTTGCATAATAAAATCTGACATAGCGTGGATATATCAGGAAATCTGTTTTTCTAACTTGGCAGTTTGTAGGGAGTGAAAAAAAAAGTCTGAATAAACGTAGAAGTTGACATGACCATTTTAGAAGTTTAAAGCCTCTTTAACAAAACCAGATGATGCATTCTTTATGCAAATGGTTGCAGGAAATGGAGAAGGAAAATATTTGAATGAGCTACCAACATCCACTACATTACAAGGTTTACTATCATGCTGATGTTTTCTTTTTTTCTTTCTTTTAATCATTTCAATCCAAGGAAGACAATAAAGCCACTAGGATGCAAAGAGTTACTGAATGATAGAGAAAAACTACTCTTAAGGAGAGAGGACAATAAAAGGATAAGAATTAAGAAGACAGAAGATAATGATTGACATTGTATTTAAATTTTTGAAGATCAAAGTTGACTGGAAAGCAAAAAACCAGAAGATAGTTCCACAAGCGAGAAGTGTGATAGAAGAATCTATTAGCATAGAACTTACAGTTGCATCTAGCCATTTCAACTCTAAAATGATGAGATTTTGCCATCAATCTAGTATTGCTCTTAAATTTGTAAAGTCTAGGTACTGTAGCAGAAAGTTCATCAGAACAATTACCATGATGGTTTTTATAGAAAAGGCACAAGGTAGTTATGTTATGGTGATAGGAAAGAGACTGGAGCTCAGATGCCAGGTCAGGACCAGTATCATTGCAGATATACCTTTGGATTTTATCAAGAATCTATAAATATATAGCAGGAGCACCAGACCAGTTTTGGCAGCAATATTCAAAGCAAGTATGAATGGTAGACTTATAAATATGTCAGATAGATTCTAGCAAGAAAAATTGTCCAGCATGTTATAGTAAACCAAGTTTCTTATCTGCAAACTTAGGAATTGATTCAATAGACTCTTTTCACTTCATGTCAATCTGAAAATGTTACTTTGAGAAAGCACAAAGAATCACCCTCCTGAAGGTTAGCATACAGTATGAATATACTGAGTACCAATCACTAATTATTTTTTTTATGTTTCTTGAGGGTAAGTCTCTGAAACTAACATCCTTATCTGTTTGAATTTCTGGCATAATCAGTTATCATTATTTATATCAATTACATGTGGACTAGTATCTTTATATTAATTATCATAAAAAAAATAGCTTAGTGAATTAAAGCATTGGTCTGTGAATTTGGTGACAATAGTTGTGAGTTCAATCCCTAGGTATATTCATAGATACAGACAAAAGAATAAGAATCAAATAGGTCATCTCAAAGCAGGATTGTATCATATTAGCCACCTTGTATCTCATTATAACACTGATAGAATTTATTTAGTACCCAAACATAATGCTTCCCACCATCTCACAGATTTATAATTTATGTCCGATTCTTTGAGATGAGGACTCGTCATTTCTATATGCCTTTCCATTCAAGACAGTATGTTCATCTTGGTCGTTATACTTGCAATATTTCGGCTGTTATACCCTCCAGCATTCCTCGGGTGTCTGTCATACTTGGTTAAACTTCTGGGATTTTTGCTGTTCATAAAGATAAATTGTTCTTGTTCAGTTTTCCATACAAATGTGTATAGTGCTGCGATCAATCCTCTTCCTGCCGATATTGTTTGTTATAGATTTTTATGAGAAATAATCAACAACTGGCATAGCTTCGTTTTGAGAAAAGTTAGTGATTTATACAGGAAATGTCTTCTTTTTTCTTTTCTTTTTTTTTCTTTTAAAACAAAAATATTTCCATTATTTGAGATGGTGAAAAAATCTTTTGGTTTAATGGATAATGGGTTGGAATTGTTAATCGAATAGCTGAGTTCCAATTTTAGTTGGGTTTGTTATATTCATTTATGTGTAAATACTCTTGGGAAAGGGATGAATTAATCTCAACTCTCCCTAGCTATGGGTTACTTAGTAAGACATGTATCAGCAAACCATTATTATCTCAAAAATAATAATAAAATAAATTCTTACAATCTAAATATATTTTCTGGCTTTAAATAACCTCTAAAGAATTGATAAGCTTTAGAAAACAAATCAATAAAAAAAATAATAGCTAGAGGAGAAGAGGTGGATTGATGCCTTTCCCAAGGGTATTTGCATGTAATTGAATATAATGAATCCACTGGAAATTGGAACTCTGTTCTTTGATTAACAATTCCAAGCCATTATCCATTACACCACTCTCACACACACACACACACAAGCTTACAGCAGCTGGTATTCCCAAGACGTCACCCATCTAGATACTGACCAAGCTTAACGTTGCTTAAAATTTGTTTTTGTGATTGTCTTTTTTCCTCTTCCTCCTTCTCTTTTTACCACCTCTTCCTCTTATTTTCTCCCTTTCTTTCTCTCCCTCACCTCACTTTTTCTTTCTTTTTTTCTCTCATCTTTGTAGATCATAAAGAAGTCTGTGCTCCAAAGATAATCATTTCTTCTTTTATGAGGCCCTCAACTGACTACGGTCTTCGACACCATTTCAGGCCATTCCATCTGCCAATTCTGCTTTAACCCTTGGAAAAGGATCCACATGATAGCCATTTACAATGGTCTTCATGCTCATCATCTCCCTCTTGGTGGACAGCTTTGATTATGAGCACTTTGCAGATGAAGTGAGCATCACTCTCATCTTCTTCTTTGATCTCGCGTGGAAGCTGGGACAGGAGATCCCTTCCCTCATTACTTTTGCTCTCACTATGGTCAGCATCCCCGAGGAGTGAAGGTGAGAGTGTCGATTTTTTTTTTTTTTTCCCTCCCACTCTTGGTGGTTGTCGTATTGGATTCTCTCTCTCTCTCAAGTGCCATACAAGGACAATGATGCTTTCAACTGGCCTGGCCCCATATTTGAATTGCTCAACAAATATCTACCAGAAACAGTTAATGCAATCGCTTCTCTTGATTAATGACCTATCCTGGAGATTTAAAAAGAATTCCAAGACACACCATTTTTGGTCATTATTTTAACTTTGAGAACTAAAGATCAACAATCAAATAATATCTATTCAAAGTATATATAAAAAAAAATAATAGAAAGAAAATTAAGAATATAATTATGAAATGGAATTAGTTTTTTCCTGTGAGAATGAAGAATTTAGTTGTATTTGCATGAGTTTATGTACAAGCAGTAGTTTAAAAAATTTTAAATTTTCTCAAAAGATTACAAGAATTTAAATGATACAATGTCTCTCTGCCTTGATATTCTTTCTCCAATAAAACAAATTATATATATATATATATATATATATATATATATATATATATATATATATATATATATATAGGATTAATACAAATAAAATTTGTTACTTAGCTGATAGATGTTATATTCATCAACCAACTCCAGAGTTTCATAGACAAACTTTTTCGTAGTGGTTCAGTTCACTCATCAGGTGGTTTCAGCAAATATGTAATAAAATTAAGTGACAAAATTTATCTCTCAATTTCATTTGCTTATCAGAGATTTAGATAATATAAGTGAATTTATTAATAGACATCATATTGTTTAAAAGACATTAAAAAAAGCATTAATTTCTTAGTTTAAATTTCTTTTTTAAGGATATTATTGAAAACATAACCATTTTACGCACACATATATATATATATATATATATATATATATAATGTGTTTTTGTGTCAATTGAAACATTAAAACTTTTATCAAATTCATTTATTTCAGTTTTATCTTATGAAAATACAAGTTCAATTTACATAAAATCTTTCGGTAAAGTTTTACAAAAGTAACTTTTAAAATACCTTGAATAATCTAGGAACTTGGGTAGAAATATTAGTTGTCTAGTAAATTTTTTATTGGTATTTTCTGTCTCTCTCCAATTCAATTTTGATTGGTTAGGACTACAGGAAGTACGTTGTCGTGCCTATTCTAGATGTTACTATCGATGAAGAGTTGCTGAAAAGTTCTCAACCTGACCCACTACCTCCAAATCTGTTTGACCAAGTTACCAAATATCGCTGGGTTTTTTTTTGTTTTTTTTAACATGTGGAATAGCAGAACTTTTCAGCACCTCATCTTTTGTAACATAAAATAAGTAATATCAGATTGCATATAATAAGTATTTGATTCAGTCGCATAGAAGAGATAGAACGACTGGCTTTAGTTTATATAGAAATCCTGTCCATTTCAATTGGCTTCTTCTCCCCCTTGTCCATTTTTTCTTTTATTTGCTGATCATATCTTTTTAGTCTCCACTAATTTTTTTGTTTTGTTTTTTAAACCTTGTTAACATTTGGAAATGATTGTCTTGAAGGCCAAAGGAATTCCCCCCCACCCTCCACCAAAAAAAAAAAAAAAAATGAAGCAAAAGAAAACTTCCCGAAAGGATGATCTGCTAGACGATAAAGCCAACCATCAGCAGGTGAGTTTTATTTATTGATTTTTCAGTGTTTTTCAATTTTATCTCGTTAAGTAAAATTTGTCAAAGATTCTTTGTAGATATCTACTTCTTCCATTTTAGTCAAATTTTTTTATTTTATGTTTTTTAATCATTTCATCCGAAGGAAGATGATATACTGAGATAGTAGGAGGTTACTAAGAATGGAAGAAACGGAAGACAAAGAACTGGATTCAAGGAGACAGAAGATGACAATTGACATTAGATTTACATTCTGAAGATCATAGTTGACAAAAAAAACAAAAGGGTTCCACAAGCGAGAAGTGCAGGAGAAGAAACTATTAGCACAGAACTAACAGTAATATCCAGAAATTTCAATGTTAAAATGATGAGACCTAACTGCCAATTTAGTACTGTGTTTAAGTTTGTGATGTCAAGGTGCCATAAGAGGAAAGTTCATTGGAATAATATTTATCGAAAAGACACAGGAAAACTATATTACAGCAGTTGGAAAGTGACTAAAGCCAAGATGCCAGGTCAGAACTGATAACATTGCAGATTCTTCTTTGGATTTTGTCAAGAAACTCTCTCTTTTGCTTACAGCTATATCATGTTGAAACACTGGTTCCTGTATGATCACCAGTTAAGCAACGTCAAGTCTGGTCAGTACCTAGATGGATGATCACTTGGGAATACCAGGTGCTGTAAGCTTGGATTTATGGGTAATGTAATGGATAGCATCTTGGAATTGTTAATCAGAGAGCTGAGTTCCAATTCCAGTCGGGTTCAGTATATTCATTTACGTGCAATTACCCTTAAAATAATTATTATCTCCCACCACCAATTCTTACAATCTTTAAAAATATTTTCCAGCTTTAAATAACCTGGAAAAAGTTTATAAGCCATAGAAAACAAATCAGTCTCTCTCTTTTTATATATATATATATATATATATAAAGAAATATATATATATAAAGAAATATATATATATAATATCTTACATTAATTGCACAACTCATGCTGAAGCAATTTTCAAATGCTGGAATTATTATATTTATTTTTATTTATATTTTGTGTTGACACTGTTTTTTTTTGGTTTTTTTTAATTTTCTGGTCCACACAAGATATATTGGGATGGAACATTATTGTAGTTAAAATATTTAAATGAATTTTAGTTTAATTTTGAATTTGAATTTAAGCCCAGGTTAATATTTAAGATTGAAAATAAGTTTGGAAATAAGAAATATAAATTCTAAATTAGGGAGATGCTGGTTTTGAAAATGTAAGTAAACAAAAAAGGGGCATTAGAAAATCAAGGGTGGACAACTCTATTTTTTTTTTTTTCAAAAAATCAAAAGAGTAATTAGTCAGCAATCGATCCTGACCAGGTGTCTCAACTTCAGTCACTTTCTCACTGACATAAAATGGCTTCCCTCTGTCTTTTCTTCTCTGATAAGCTATTACCCCTGGTACCCCGACTACATGTCTTTAAGTGTGCTACTAGATTCGCATCTATATATAGTGTAACCCGGATATAAGAGAGTTGCCGGGACCGGAGAAGAAGTATCTTATATCCGGACTTCTCTTATATCCGGGTTTGGTCTATTTTGTTTAGGTAAGTATGCCTCTAATTTGGGACCAGAGAAAAATCTCTCTTATATCCGGGTTACACTGTACTACTCTTTAGCCATTGAAATAGCTAAATGCAGCCACCACTTCTACTCCAACAGTTTCTTTTCTCGCACTTCCCATCTGTGGAACTCTATTCTATTTACTTGTATTCCCTGATGCAATCTTCTAAAATTTAAATATGTCAATCGCCATCTTTTGTCTTCTTGAACCCCTTTCATCTTTTGTCCTTTCCTCAATCCTTTCTATTCTCAGTCTTACCTTCAACTTCCCATAACCCCCTGCATACTAGTGGCATTACCACCTTGCTTGGGGTGAAAAAAAGAAAACTTTGGGGGAATGGTTTGCAGATGAAACTGTGTTTTCTTTGAGTTTACATTCTGTAATACTAGATTTTTGTGTATCTCACTTGTGGGGGGAGCAAACCAAAAACAACATTCCTTTGCTCTCTCTCTCTCTATATATATATCTATATATAAAGGATATGTGGAATGAGGGCAACATATTAAAAAAGACGACTGTATCTTCCGCAATAGTCAGGACTAAACATTGATGCAAATTTCGGAAATAAAGCATCTCATGTCATCAAGTCTAGTAATTTACCAATCAATTAGAAAAATTCAGCAACGTTTAACTAAGAACCAGGCCAAAAAACAAAAGGTGTATCAAAAAGACATTTTCATCTCTTTACATTACTAATACCGTATACTAGCTCAGTAATTTTTGTTTTAAATAACTGTATTTTTTTTCTCAAGACCTGACAGCAATAATGTTAAACACAATTTATTTGTTCAATTTGTCATTGACAAAATTATTAATTTATAATCTGTAATTAACCATAACTATCTGTAAATTAAATTTTTGGTTTGTTTAGGACTGGGGAAAAAAAATGAAATAAATAAAAACTTCTCTACGTAATTTTTTTGGTTTTAAAATGTTGTTTTTAGAATTTTAATAAAAATATATATGAAACTGAATTTATACATTTTTCTTTTTCATTATATTAACCATAAGAACCTTGGATTATTTCTTTTAATTTTCCAAAAGGTGGGGTGGAATTCATTATTTGGTTTCATATGTTAGGGTCGTATTAAAATTCTAAAAATACCATTTCAAAACATTAAAATTACCAAGGAATAATAATAGCATTAAGAGAAAAATATTCTAACACACTGTTTTTTTGGGGGGGCGGGGGTTGCCTGTTCTGTTAAACTTTGCCAAAAATTTTATTAAATTCCTATAACTAATACTAATAAGCAGAATTTTTTTTGTCTTCAGAATTACATTCTGATTTGTGGGTTTCAAAATAATTATTGCTAAAAATTGTAGAAGTGAAAAAAACACTCTCTGTGCCTTTTTAAAATTCTATTTTAGACTTAAAAAAAATACCCTGTCCCTTCAGAATATAAGAAATCATGGTTCTCCATAGGTACCTTTTCTTTAATATCTATGAATTAGCATGACTTCTTAGGAAAAATAGGGGAGCAGGTTTCCATTCTCAATGGTTTTGAACTCTGAATTGTTCCTCTCCTAGACTTGTTACCTTCCAAGACTAGAGTTCCCAGTCTACCCAACTATTTAGCCCATAGCTGGTGGAGGTAGTTAGAAGGGAAGGATTTATGTCTTTGCAATTAATGCAAAAGTAAATGCAACAGACTAGGCTAGAATTTGAACTCGGATTGTTGATTCTACTTTCCGCATCAGTAACCATAAACACTACGAACACACTCTACTAGTCTAAATAATTGGTGCATTTCAAAAATATTATTTTTTCTAATTTATTTAAAACAAAAATCTGGACCTTGCCAGATAATCTTGCTAGTTTGTTATGTGTATCTTTGTTAAGATTGTTTAATAATTGTTTTTTTTTTTTTTTTCTTTTTGCAGCAGATGTAAAATCAAGAATAAAAGAACACAAAATAAATGGCCTTGTAGAATGAGCTTCACCTCTAATCACTAACAAACAAATGATGTTTTCTCCTCCAACTCTGCTTCCCCAATTTTCTTTTCACAGAAAGACTGAAAAAGAACAAAAAAAAAAAAAAAACGAATTTGGCCTCAATTTATATTGAAATTGAAAAACAAATATTCTCTCTCTCTCTCTCTCCCCTTTTCATTTTTTTTCCCTACCTCTTTCAAGTAGAGAACAAAATGGCAATCTTCGATTCAAGACTAGAGAATCCACACAGATGTTTGGCAAGATTTTCTCTGCTGCTTTTCAAATGCAGTGAATTAATGTTCTTGTAAAATCCAAACTATCCAATTTGGTTCACCATCTTACATGATTGCTGTGGCAACTTCTGGGATAAGACTCGCCATGAAAAACATTCATAGAAGCCCAGTAAACAGCCATTTGAATGTTGAGCAAGTCTTTCATCTTCCCTGAACACCTTATTTAATTGGAAAAACCTACCAAATAAATTTATAGTGAAAAGCCAAACATATGGCTTTTTATGAAGCCTTCTGCATTATTGGGCAACTTGTTTCTAGGAATGAGGCCCTTTTGATTTGCGCAGTTTTTTTTATTACTCTGTTGACTGTACATTTTTGTACTTGTAAAATACCTGAAAGTGTCGGGAGAAAACTTTTTTTTTTTTTTTTTCTCCTTGAACAGAAAAAGTGAGATTGCTATATTTTTTTAATACTGCAGAAAAAGAAAAACTGAGAAAATCTTTTTCTTTCTTTTCTTAACTTTATAAAAATCTATATGGTTATTAATTATTGATTGGATTCAATGAGTTTGAGTGATTTGATAAAAAAACAAAAACAAGTATTTTGATGTTTTCATTAAACTTTTTAGATTTGGTAAGCAATGAAATATTGGGAAAAAAAAAGCACTACTTTTTGAGTAAATTTTAATTTTCCATTCTTAAATCTGAAATTGAGAAATTGAATTTATTTTTACTTTTTTTTTTTTTTTTTTTTTTTTTAAGATATATTTGTTTTTTTTCATTGTACATCTATTGGAACTGTTAATCCATGCAGAAAGAAAATTTCTGGAGAATCAAAATTTCTGATGACAAAATCAAACGAGATAGACACCCAACATATTAAAATTGGCTTGCTATAATTAGCAGGAAAAATAACAAGAAAGCAAGGATCAATCAAACAAGAAAAAAAAAAAAACTCTCCCACCAATCCCCCCACCAATTGACAACTTGATAGACTTAAAGATTTCTTCTTCTTTGTTTTTTTTTTTTTTTTTTTTTTTTAACAATCACTTTGAACAATCTCAATGGATTCTATTATAATATTGAATTGAAAAATGTTCTGTGTAGACGTGTGATGACTACTAAACAATCTGTGGTTCCTTAACAACTGAAATTTGCATTGTTTAAAAGTGAAAAGCCACTGACTGTGAATGTTCTCCTACTTAAAAAAATAAAATAAAATTGGCTTCTTCCTGTCTGAAGAGTTCTAAGAAAAAGAATCCAATCTTATTACATGACCAGTGGTCACATATTTCCCAGATGCCAAGGCATATCTATGGAAAGTGGTGCCCATGGCAAGGTACTAAAATCTAATACCCTACTAAAGTACAAAGTAGACTTACTAGTTAAAAAATACAAGTCATGACCATTAACGCACACACACACACACACACACACATATATAATGGTACTTTAACAAGAAGACACTTTTATTTGAAGCCAATTTCTCCGTGCGACATGAACACATTATTTTGTGAAATTATGTTACACAATTTTTGCAAAACCAATTCTTTTTAAGTGCATGACCTCAGATGATCATGATGAAACACTAGTTCTTGTTCAGTCACCAAAGTTGAGCAACATTGAGCCTGGTCACTACCTAGATGAGTGACTGCTTGAGAATTGCAAGTGGTGTAATAGATAACAGCTTGGAATTGGAAATCAGACAGCTGAGTTGTACAGTTGGATTTGTTATATTCACTTATGTGCAAATACCCTTTGGAAAGGCATGAATCCACTTCTCCCTCCCAGATATGGATTAGGACTTGTATCAGTAAATCATTATTATCTGCAAAAAATTCTTACAATATTTTCTGGCTTTAAATGACCTGCAAAAGGTTGATAAAGCAAAACAAAACCAAATCCGTTAATCAATAGTTTAGTTGGGTATTTTGTTTAGATCAGTTTGACCTCTGACCTCTTAATCTTAGTTTTGTTTCATTAGGCAGTTAGCAAGCTGAAATGTATTATTTCTCAATTCTTACGATCCTGTAAATAACTCTTCTTTGGTGGGGATGGGCTTAAGAAACTGAGCTGCATTGAACGTAGCTTGGATCTTGTTTGTTGACTTCTGCTGACAGCAGAAATTTTGAAAGCCAATTGTACACAAGTGTCAATGCAAATAATTTTATTGTTTTATATATTAATCAGTTGATGGTGAACATTTGTACATATTTTGGAAATTCACTTTTCAAAAACTGGCTGTCACTATAAAACCTGCTAGGGCCATATCATGTTGAAACACAGGTTCCTGTAAAAATCCAACTAAACTATAAAATCTCTATGGCAGTAATATTTTTTTTTTTTTAAATTTCCAAAAACACATTCCATGCCAATGTGACAATTGTCATTATTAATTTTTAACAATAATTTATTTGATGTTAAATTTAATTGCAATGACTTGTCTCTTGACAGTCATCAGCCATGAAAATATGATCTCTACTGCCAATTGTTTTGTCTTGAAATTCTTTCTTTTACATTTAATTAGCATTTTCCAGTATGAAAATATATACTTTTTGTGCCTAATACAAGGGTGGTTTTTATAGTTGGGGGTGGGGGGATTTTTCTTAGTATGCAAAACATGAGTGGGTATTAATGAAAGAAGACTGGAAAATCATTTTAGAGGTTCAAAATTTAAAAAATAAATTTAAACATTTAAAAAAAAATAACATTACTGTAACACCAAACATTTTCCCCCAGGACTTCTTGCATTTTCTAATAAGTTAGTAACATGCAAAGAAATCCTAGTTTGACTTAATTAGTAAGTAAGTAATTAGTAAGTAATTAAGGATCACATAAATATCGACTTGTATAACTTGCATAAAAACTGTAGTTAAATTCTCTATGCATCATGTGTGTGTCATGGAAATATGTCTTGAATTTTTTGATTTGCTGAAATTGTAGAATATAATGGCAAAAAAATATAATAAAATGATTTTTAAAAACATTTTATGAAAGAATGGAATGGGTTAAATCTGGAAATAATAAAAAAAAAAAAGAAAAATAGAACACTTTTTTAATCTTTTCACCTCAAGCAAGGAGAAAATGCCACTAAGATGCAAAAGGTTACTGGAGATAAAAGAAAATGGGAAAGCTGTAGGAGAAGGTATCAGAATCTCAATCCTAAACAGAAAACAAGGGATAAACCACTACTCCTGTTCAAAAGACAGGAGTGTGAGCTGGGCAACAGGCAAACCTATTTTCTCGTATTGAAAAAATAAAATAAAAATTAGTAAATAAAATTTCAGATTGCTGGAAGAGATGTTAAAAGAATAGTTAAACTAAAAACACATGCATGTATACCAGTGGGGACATTTAATTATGTAACTGCCAATCCTTAATAAATTTTAACTACTTATTTAGATTTTAACATAATTTAAGTTGCATTGTCTCCTAAAAATAAAAATAAAGAAGCAAAGAAAAACTCAACTACCATTCAGAAAATTTATTTTATTTTTAAACACTGGAGAGAAGAGAAAGTTAAAATATGCTAAAAAGTAAAAAAAACAAAACAAAGTACCCCCCCTCAAAAAAAAATTCTATTGGACACTTAAGAGTACTCAAATAATCCAAATTATCTCAGACTCTTCATTGCTATTACTACAGCAACTATTACTTTTAGTATTATTTTTTTGCCAGTTTTGTGATAACCCTTAATTAAATCCTTTGCTTCACTTGTGAAAGTAAAAAATTATCCACACTCTTTGTCTAAAGATATGTTATGGCGAAGGTGCAGATAATTTTCGTCTTACTCTCCTTTTACCCTTAAACCTTTCTGGCATGTTGTAATAAATTAAAAGTTTGCCCCTGCCCTAAAAAAAACCCAAAAAACTTGACAATATTTAATTTCATAAACTAAAAATAATTGAGGCAGAAATAAAATTTTGTTAAAAATTTAACAAATACTTGACTGGGAAATGCCCTGTTGGCAAATTACCTTTCAAGTCTGTAACTTGTCTGTTAACCAAATTTAATTACAGTAAAACAGCACACATATTTAAAGTAAGCAGATCGAAAAGCTGATTGGTGGCAAATCTATAGCAAGTATCATTATTTATTGCAGGACATTGACTGCCTGAAAATTAGAAGTTACTATGTTGAAAAGTTTTCAGCTGACCAAAAAGCTCTTCTAAACGTACAAACAAATAAAAAAAATAAAAATCTAGTCAAATTTGTGGAATGTGTCAGTCTGAGAAATTTTCAGCACCACCTCATTGGTTCAAATTTTTAACATCTCCTTTTAAAACAGCAATTTTTACTTGAAGAAAATCTTGTTTTAGTTTTAACAGGAATCCTATAAACTCCACTCCTTAACTCCTCCTTTTATGCTAATACAACAACCCCATTCAGTAAACCTCTAGCTTGAGTAGGCCTTGGATTGGGTGATCATTAATGTAAAAAAAAAAAAAAAAAAAAATGGCTGTTGTAGAAAGAACACTTAAAATAGCAAAAAGTGCATAACTCAATTTGTGATGTTGACTTAAATAATATCTAAAAGTTTTAAGCAAATGTAAAGAATTAACGAAATATTACTAAGTAATGCTGTCAAAAATGTTAACGATTTAGTTTTCTTTTTTTTTTTTTTTACAGATGATCAGTCTGCTTCGGATTGATTTTTTTTTTTTCTCCTTTTCATTTTTACTTTCTACCTGAGTTACCTCCCTTGTTTCAATTCGCGTAGTTTCAAACTTAATTTTGAAATTTTAATTCGGTATAACGTAAGCAGCTTGAGATGTATATATTTTTTATATTATTTAAAAAGAAAAAAAAAACAGCAAAGATTTTAAAATATTCGAATCGTCATTGTATTTCAAGGATTTTTTTAAAAAAAAGTTTTCTAACCAAACATGAACTTTCAACTTCAAAATGGTTAGAGAAGAAATGTAACACTGACGTTTTCGGTTTTACTTTTGAGCTCATTTAAAATTTCACCGAAACCAGATATCGACTTAAATGTTTTTAACTTCATATCTAAGTAGGCAATTAGTTTCATTGAACAGTAAAATTTTCGCTACTAACCAATAGCGAAATGTGACTTTGAAACTGGAACATGCAATCCATGATGTCTCTTAAATGGTTGTGAGAGAGATCCAGGAAAATAAAAAATCAACTAATAATTACAATACATATTTAGAACTTAGTTATTTGTAAATTAATTTAATTGTTTTGCTAATTTATTGATCACTTTGTTGTTGAAAATATTAATTCCCCACTCTACTATCATCCTCTTCATAAGGAAGAAACCCACTAACTCGGTTGCATTTTTTTTCTTCTATTCTTACTCACTCAATTTTAAACCTCAATCAGCTTTCACTCAGTCCTTCTACATTTTTTTCACCTGTGCATAGAACTGGCATATGAGTGATATACAGAAGTAGGGGCCTTCTCTGCTTACAATACTCTGTTTTTGGCACAATTGTTATTGTAAGAAATAAAGAAATCGGTGAGATTTGAAAGAGAATTATCACAAGTACAAAGAGGATAGTAAAAATTATAATTAATTTTTTAATTACAAAAGAAAAAATGATTTATCCTAGAAAAAAATCAAAGGCATATATGGCACCTTTGTTACTGCTACTACAATTTCCTGATAAATTTTATCAACTGACCATTCTATTTTGAATATTAAATGCTAAATATTAAGAAATCTAAAATAAAAATAAAAATGGTGGCTGTATGGTAGAGTTGTTCATTACTTGTTACAGGTTTTTCAAACCTGGGTATGGCTGTCTGGTATAAGGGTTCAAATCACACTGTTGATGATCCTTTAGGCAGAATTTACCAAAGTTTGCTTTGGAAATTGGCAGGAAGAATGCATTGTGCCTCTTTCAAAAATCCCATGTGTAGTGAGATAAGCTTCTCTTGGAGATTCTTGCAATAATATATTTAGTTTGTTGCAAATCAATATTTACAGGTTACAAGGGAGAGTTAAATTTGCTATCTATGGCCTGCGAGATCATATCATTAAACTTTTCTCGATACCAATTTTTTTTAATGTTTTTGGTCAGTATCTCAAAAATCTTCTTGATTTAGGTTGATGGATCAATCCTAGATGTATATTCAGTATATAGAGAAATTTAGAAATAGAATTCACTGTCTGCAAACTTACAAAATAAGAAAGGTAGATGCAAAGGAAGTGGAATCTATGCTTTACTGTAGGCATTGGCAAACCACAGTGATAATAATAGTGAAAGAAAAAAAAAAAAAAGGTTGAAGTATAAGCAAAAATCATGATAACCAGCAATTTTTTTTTCTTTTGTGATGGATTCTTTTCTTCAAGACTTTGCTCTCAGATTTCCAACTTAAAAATATTTTAAGAGCCTTGATTTCAAAATTTCATTACGTCACCTGTTCACTTTTAGTTGCATAATCATAGCAATCAACAAATGTGTTGACCCAGGAAATCCCTCAGGGGCCACTTTTACTCCTAAATCTCCAGTAACTGAAAGTTAGAGAGCAGTAAAATTTCTTGTCCTTGGGTTAAATTCTGGGAAATGTGAACATGGTGTGTAAGTTGACTACTATAGTGTGACATAAAACACACACACACACACACACACATATATATATATATATATATATATATATATAATACCAAATCTGCAGATGGTAGAGATTATTCCAAGGAAGTCTTTTAATATAAAAATATTAAAAGTTAAATCCATGATGAGAGCTCAATATATCAATTTATATACAGAGCAATAATATATATATATATATATATATATATAGAGAGAGAGAGAGAGAGAGAGGATAACTTGTATGACAAAGTAGAAAGAGTGTACTTGTGACACATTTCATCAGACTAAATTTGTTTTTTTGATAGGACTACACATACACCTGACAGAGGGGTGGTAGGAATTTTAGAATATATATATATATATATATATATTTTATCTAGCCAAATAAATTTGAACCCAGACTCTTAGAACATTTCACCATTCCTGGCAGATCTTCTAATATTACAGTGTGGAACACCTACTTACAAAAGTGATGGAAAGAAAAATAAAAAGACTCTTAATTAATTCAGCTGAAAAAAAAATTTTTTTTAAATTCCCAGAAAGAAAATCACAATATTGATACATATTTTTTAATCCTAAGCTTTCAGCTTACATAAGCCATTATCAAAGATGACAATTACATTACATTAAGCAATACACGGACAAAACAATAATAATAGTCTGTTTCTGTTTACATGGAAGATTTCCAAGCAACAACAAACTCGTGCATATAAGATGCTGGAAGCGAAAATTGCACTGCAGCTCATGACGTCACACATGACCACGCGAGTGTGAAAACGAGAAGTATTATTAAGTATGTGAAGCTGTTGGTATAAACCAATGGCTTCTGTTATAAATTATAGGCATTTAAGAATATTTGTGGAGATTTCAAAGTTTATTTTGTTCACAATACACACAATATATATATATATATATATATATATATATATATATATAAGCAGATGCTATTTGGGCACTGAATGTTTTCCCTGCCTTGACTTCTCAATGATAAGAATTCAACATCTTCCTTTCTTATCAACATTCCTTTTGCCTATGGATTTTTTTTCTCTACTTTCAAGTCTTACTATCAATAGCTTGCAAGTAACACTTGAAGACCTTTTAAAGAAGAAAGCTTCAACTACTAAATCATTGACTTCAGTAGTTCAAGCTGGATCCTTTTTCATATTTATTTATCCTTGGCCTTGTTAACCGCTGACCAAGTGAATTAAGCGGCTAACATGGTGTTAGGGTCATTCTTATGACAGCCGTATTTTGCAACATTTGCACAACACCACTGTACTGCCAAGACCATCACTCCTATTTTGATAATTATGGACCTTAAAATGATAACTTTATTTTAGCTTTAAAAGCTGCAGAAAGTGTAAAGATGATGTTGTTCCTGCAATACAGATTTGCCTATTGTATTTGCTTCTCCATTGTTAAGAGATTATATTATTTTTAATCATCTATGTAGATATATATATTTCATAATTCTCTTTCCTTTCAGAAATATCTGAATTTTTAAAAATTATTTTCCACTAATTGTGTTAAAATACCAAAAGGTTTGTTTGAAATTAAGATAAGCTTCAAATAAAATCTTAACATAACCAGTCAGATTCTTAATTGATCCTATAGATTTTTTTTTATTAATCCAACAAATTTTATTAAATGTTATTTCAGTGGATACTAATATTTGAATAGACACTTTGTTTATTTATTAAACAGCATGATTATTTATATATTTATTTTTTTAATTATTTCTTTGGCTGAACTTTTAAAGCACCTGCTCCTCCCTATGTGAGTGAGTCTATGCATGCATATATATATATATATATATATTACTGAAACATTATTATTAGTGGCTACCATTTATTTATTAACAGTATATTTATTTTCATCTACCAATATGAATATTCGAGAAATCTTATTAAAGAAATATTGGAGAGCACTTATTTTTCCTTTAATAATAATAATTCTTGAATATTTATGCCGGTTGACAAAAATAAATAAATATACTGTTTGATAAATAAATGGAGCATTTACTCAATCATGGGTAACCCCTAAAAATAATGTTTAAGTAATATATATATATAGACATTGAAATTAATACCCAGAGTTGACAGTGTTTCATGCTAAACACAATATATGTATATAAAATAAAATATACTTTTAAGGTATGCTATATTGTACATATATATATATAAATGATACTTTGAAGGTATGCTATATTTATGAGCTAAAGTGCTCAATGTCAGAGATAGAGCATATGTGAATATAAAAGTGGCCTGACAATTACGTTGGGTATGAAGCAGACTGTCACCTCTGACTTGATTTCAATGTCCGTGTGTGTATATATATATATATATATATATATATATATATATATATATATATATATATATATATATACACATACATATGCATGAGCAGGTGCTTCAACAGCCCAGTTAAGAAGGAATTAAAATAATAAAAAATTTGTCAGATTTTGGGAGGCCAACCAACAACTTTTCATCACACCCTCTGACTTTATATATGTATGTGAAACTCTTACTTTAGTTGCTATCTCCACTTTTTTTTTTTATTTTCAGTGAAATTAATAAAAAGTGATGCAGGTTCGATTCCTGTCAAAGGCACAATCTTTCTTTAGTAGGCCTTTCTCAATCTCAGCCAATTGATATTAATTTCACTGAAATTTCTACCCGGATTTTGGTGGGAAAAATAAAATCCGAGTGATGTGTCCCCAAATACAACACAATTTTTTATACAATGCAAAGAAATGATTTTCGCTGAAAAGAAAGACCAAGCTAAACCTGACAGTAACATTTCTACAGTCAAATACATGAATTTACGTATTAAAAATCCATGTTATTTGTTGTGGCCATGAAGAGACCAATATTTTAATTTTCACATTGATTTGTTGCAAGTGAGCCTGCAAAGTTTCAAAGTGTTTTTGTTAAAAGTGAAGAAATTAAGTGCTATGATACACCGATACATGTGTGTATGTGAAGCACGTGCTAATGACGTGTGTGTGTGTCTGCTGATTGCATGCAATTGCAGTAATTTTAAAACACTGAACAAAGAGAGGAGAGACAAGACTTAATTTCATCGTGGCATTTTATGTAGAAAAATCATCGCTGGCTAATGTGTTGTCATGGTCTATGTTGTTGATCGAAGCCTGGTCTAGTTTGATGTCTTTCACCGACTATTTTTTCCTGTCATCGCAGATCTGGACTCTGACAAGCCATTTTTATTGCTATTTGACAGCTGTTGCTCGGCTCATGAATCCTATCCGAGTTTTGAGTGGGAATACACTTAGTAACCCAAGCTGTGACCTATTTTCAAGTTATCTGGAGTTCAATCGTGTGGACGTCTTAGAAAGCACGTAATGTGGCTTGTCATATCTAATCAAGTCACAGAAACCATTTATTTAATTTGGAGCCGTGTTTGTAAAGAATTGTAAAAAAGTTTTTCGTATCTACTGAGTTTGATCAGATTTATTTCTAAGCATGTCTTATTTGTTTGCACTTATTGGCCATAAAATATAGGAGTTTATATCATATAACTTTAAGAAAATAAAAAAACAGCAACTGAAATAATTGTACACACTAAAAGTAACACTTATATAGTTATAAGAAAAAAACAGAGATAGCAACTAAAATATATGTATTCACTAAAAATAATGTTTATACTTTATAGTAATGAGAAAATAAAAACTGGTTAGCAACTAAAATAAATGTACCCACTAAAAATAACATTTATAGTAAAAATAAGAGAAAGGTTAGCAACTGAAATACGTGTACTCTCTAAAAAAATAATGTTTATATTTAAGATTAGCATCTAAGTCTCACCCATTTACCGTTGAAATAGTTGAATGTAACCTCCACTTCTACTCTAACAGTTTCTTTTCTTGCACTCCCCACCCGTGAAACTCCCTTCCTCTTAGTTGCTTCCCTGATAACTACAACCTTCAAAAATTTAAATTCAACATCAATTACTATCTTCTGTTGCCTTGATCCCTGTCCTTTTTTCCTTTTCCTCAATTCCCCCATACTTATTTCACATTCACTCTCCATAACCTCTCCCCCCCCTGCATGTTAATGGCACTCCTGCCTTCCTTGTTGTGAAATGCTTTAAAAAAAGAAAAAAAAATGTCAGATAAAAAAAAAAGTCTATTGGCTAATATGTACGTGAACAAAATTTGATGAGAACCTGACAATTGTAAATATCTAAAATTTTCTTTCTAAATTAGTACTGAAACAATGTGGCATATCTAAACAAAATCTGTTGTTCCCTAATCCACTCTGACCCAAGGTGGTGGCACCTGTTAGGGTTCCGGCTCTGGGCAAATAGTGAACCCAAAAATAAAAATGCTATGAAAGTATAAAATTACCAACAATACCTATTTATAGGAAAATTACCAACTATATATTTTATATGTAGGCATAAAATTGTGTTCAAAATATTTAGATTTCAGCATCAAATAATCCATAGACATTGAAATACTGCTAAACAAAATCAGTCAAAACCAATTTTTAAGGCTTACGTATTCCATATTCAGTACAGACAATAAAATTCTCCTTCTCAGATGCCAGTTCATTGTCAAAATCTGTTCCAGTAGAAGTTTTCTAAATAGCTGCAGTGTGATGATCTGAAGATGTCCTTGAAACATAATTAATTGAAATTTAACAGCTTCTTTCTTCTGGTTACAATTAGACCCCCCCCTCCCCAATATAAACTCTCTTTTGATTTTTCCCAAAAGTTCATGACCCTTCAGAAATCCCATCATTGAGGAAGATAACATGGTCTTTTTTTTCTGGTTAAGTAAGGGGAAAGCTCCTTTGGCTGGAATAATCAAGCATTGAAAACAAATCAATCTCTCTTTCACTCTGCTGACTTCTTGAATGGCACCAGATTTGGTATTTTCCTATACTTATATCACATTCCCTTATCAAGTTTTAATCATTTATTTATTAGGTAGGTGCAAAAATAATGACGTAATAATGTTGTTTTTTGACGTATTTTTTAACGTCAAAAAACAACATTATTACGTCATTATTTTTGCACCAACCTAATATTTTTATTTATTTATTTTTTTTTTTTTTGACAAACATTATTTTGAGAAGCCCACCTTTGTTAACGAAATATCTATTCCATTTAACCTCAACTCACACACAATTTAGAGTATTGAGTGAATTTATTCTTTCCCTGTTGAATGTCATACTCATTCGGAAACTGTGATCGCAATGTTTTGGGGAGCTAGGTTTGGTAATTCAATGTAGACCAGTGTGTGTCAATGTGTCAGATTGTCCCTACTTGGAATGTTTCTTCTTGTAGCTGAACATTCAAACCAGAGTGGCAGTTGATGACATTGAAAACATCATGAAACAGGTAACTCCTAATGTATTTTTGCACAAATTGTATATATATATTTTTTTTTTTTAATCAGATTTACTCTGAGCAAGGCAGTAAAGCCACTAAGACAGGGTTACTAAGTATGAAAGAATTAGAAAGCATAAACATTACCTTTGAGTGAGATCAATAGAAGAGTAATCAGAAAGGTAATAGATAACGATTGACATTGCATTTAAATTTTTGAAGATTAAAGTTAACCAGAAAGTATGGAATCGGAAGTGAGTTTGACAAATGAGAAAAGAAACTGTTAGCATAGAACTTACAGTTCCATCTCACCAATTCGACTGTAAATTGTTGAGACCTTGTTGCTAATCTAGTACTGTGCTTAAATTAATAAAGTCTCGGTACCAAAGAGGAAAGGTCATCCGAAAAATTATGAAAATATTTGTAGAAAAGGCAGAGAGAGACAACTTTATGGCAGTGGGAAAGTGACTGGAGCTAAGATGCCAGGTTAGGACCAATAATATTGCTGAATCTCTAATGTATAGCAGGAGCACCAGACCATATGTGGCAGCAATATTCTAAACATGGATGACTGGTAGACTTATAGATATGTAGGATAGATTCTGGAGAGAAGAATTGTCTAGCATGGCACAATGAATTGACTTTTTTAACAGCTGACCTAACAATAGTCAATATAACCTTTCCAATTCATGTCAGTCGAGAATTTATTATTCATAAACAAAATCTATGAAAGTAGTTTAATAAAATGTGAAAATTCATACTCTGAATTTCCCAAGCTTACTCTTCTCAATATGAGCTAGTTTAGGCTACGTCTGCTACCTTTTGTAGACATTGAGACGATGAAAATTGTTGATTGACAGCAGAACTTGTTCATAGTCCTTTAAAGTTAAAGGTTTAGGTTTTTGTCACGTCTGAAGACAATGATTCCAGTCTATTCCTTTTGGGAACCTTGAAAGATTTTTTTTTTATCAACTTTGATATTCAGTTGATAAATTTGTTCAAAAATAAGTTATTAAACAATTTCTTGGTAGAAAACAAATATTACATGATTAAGAAACGGAAACATATCGAAAATTCCTGCCAAAAAACGAAAATGGTATGCAAGTTGTATTCAGGTATTTAGTAAGAATCCATGAGCTCATTGCTATGCTACCTTGATTTTTTTTTAATTTAAGCACAATTCTAGACTGGTGACGAGGTTTCACCAAATACAGTTGAGATTACTAGATAAGACCTATGCTAACGGTTTCTTTTCTCACACTTCTTGCTTGTGGAACTCCCTTCCAGCTCCATGGTTTCCAGCCAACTTTAATTAACAAAAATTTAAATACAATGTCAATCACTATCTAGTGTCCTCCTGATTACTCTTTCCTCTTCCTGCTCATTATTAATGTTTCTGTTCTAAATTCTTCCACACCCCTTGTATCTTAGTGGCTTTACTGCCTTGCTTCGGGTGAAACCAATTTAAAAAAAAATTAAAATTCCACAAAGCAAAGAATAAGTAGATCTGATTTTTCCACAGATTTTCAATCTCAAAGATGGCCAACCTTTTTGGCAAATATTAAAATAAAATTTTTAATGGGACAAAACTTAAATATAGTAAAAAGAAACCGTGACATACTGAAAAAAAAGGTGATATAAAATGGCTACATTTTCAATCATTTTTTTAATAATAATGTTCAGCTTGTTTACACATGTTTATTCTGTAAAAGTAATTGTTACTAAAACTGTTACAACAGTAAAGAAATTTAAAAGTGTCTTACGATGATCTTGTTGGAAGAAAATTAAAAAAAAAATGTAAAGGATTTAAAAGTTGGGAAAATGGTATAAACAAAGAAAGTATGATGGTATACAAATATTGATTGATATGACAAAGAACTACTAATTAGTATTACTAACGATGGTGATAGTGGAATGTGTTTAATTGTATCTAAATTGTTTTCCAGGAGCTCCAAACGGACAAAGATTTCTTTCTGTGCCAAGTAATTCAGCATGGTTGTAAACTAACTCTAAACGGAGATGAATTTATAAATCTGAAGATATTAAGCTTAGCCAAGTATGGTACAGGGTTACAATAAAGGAGCACCCAGTAAGAATCTTATGCAATGAAAATAATAAAATAAAAATTGTATAATGATCTTCCTTGGCCACATTTTGCTATGGAATGTTGTTTTTCCTGATTATCACATGGATTGCCTCCCCACTTAAAAAAAAAACAACAACTTCAAAACTTACATAATGTATATTTAAAGTGATCAATTTCGATCATTTACATATTATAAATAAAAGATGTAATTTTTTTTTCCTTGTGTTGTTTTCCTTTCTCTGAAATTGTATATTGTTTAGGCCAGGGGTTCTCAACCAGGGGGTAATCTGCCCACCCCATGAGGAGTGAATCTTTTACTTTTCCTTGTTTTTTTTATTTTATTTACAGAATTTTGTTTATTGAATTATGATACCCTGGCATTCTATTGAACTTAGGGTTTATTGAGTGTCAAAAAACATGATATCTTATATTCAATATAGATTTACCCTGACCTTTTAAATTGACCTTTTTGTTTATTGAATTAAAATACTCTGTTGAATGTTTTGTTTATTGAAGTATGCTTCAGCTTACTTATTTAATAATTAGTTATAAATTAAAACAAATTACTGTACATGTATTCAAGTTTTAAACTCCATCTATATTTTCTATTGCTATTAAATTTATAAAACTCTACTATAAGAATAATCGATGTAAATATATATGTACTAATATGGAAAAGAATGGAGATTTTTAATAATTATATTACTGTGTGTAATTATATATACATATATTTTAAGATATTTTTATGTTTATACATTCTTTTTAATAGATACAAATATTTAAATAAATGCTCTGTTTATAATAAACAGTATTAACACTTACCAACCTGAATGTCCGAGAAATTGTCATAGAAAATATGCGTCCTCCGTGGCGAAATTGGTAAAAGCACATCAGGCTATAAGACGGTTCCATGTAGGATATAGGTTCGATTCCTGTTGGAGGATGCATATTTTCTATGATAATTTCTTGGACATTCAGACTGGTAAATGTTGTTAATACTGCTTATTATAAACAGAGCATTTACTTAAATATTTGTATGTATAAAAAAAAAAAATAATGTATAAACAATTGTATAAAATAATTGTTGCGCTTTGTCCATTTCATAATGTGTGCGTATATATATATATATATATATACACACACCGGGTGTAACAGCATAATTGTCCATCCCACAAAATGTTTAATATCTAAAAAAAAAAAAAAACTAATTTATTTTCTTTTTCTCAGGTTTTCAGATAAGGTATTTAGCCTTCTTGATACCATTTGTTGTAAGAATCACTGAAAAAACTTTTTCCGTTAGAAAGAGAACAGGTTAAAATCATTTGTACCAGACCTACTGTCATCCCAAATTAGCAATGGTGAGAGGGAAAAGATCATTCATGCATTCTGTAATGGTGTCAACATTCATACTCTGGCTTCCATCTTCAAAGTCTATTCAAGAACCATCAAGAGAATGGCAAATAAGTTTAAAAAGAGGGAACAGTAGAGAGGAAAACTGGATCAAGTGGTCACAACAGCAAGAGGGATCATCATTTCAACTTAGAGCTAAATACATTCTTATTGTAGAGTCCAATAGTGTTATAAGACCTTGGATAATTCCAGTAAGATATCGTTAATCATCTCTCAGATACAAATGGTTCAAAGCTTAATCTAACAATTGGACAATTTTGCTGTTACACCTGATTATATATATATATATATATATATATATATATATATATATATATATATATATATGAGGAGTCATGGCAAAGTAGTGGATAGCGGCTTGGATTGATGAATCGGTGAGTGTGAATTCCAGTTTGAATCCATTATATTGAAAAGGTAGTAGTAGTAATCCTCTTCTCCCTCCAGCTATGGGTAATTAGCAGGACAGACTGGGTTCTATAGCCTTGGATGGCAGCTGGTCTAGGAGAAGGATAACTCTGAATTCAAAACCTGCAGAGCGTTGTTTGGGTGATCTTGTAGCACGTAGTGAACCAGGTCTTTGTATTCAGCATTTCAAAAAGTGTGGTTGATTCTGCACAATGACTTCACCACTATAATCAAATCATATGTGCTGGTGTCTGGGCTGTCAGTTTCCTAGGAACTGATCTGCTTGATCCTCGTACGTTGGATTCGACGGGGAGAGTCAAGTATATATTTTTTATTTTATTTTAAACAATGCATTGGTAGTGTTGGTATTCATAAGTTCTGCCCTGTTAAATAAAAGATTTGAAATACACACCAAAAATTTCCATTGCCCAATATCCAATCCAGATAGAAAATGCATTTATATTTATTAAAAAATTTACATTTAAATGCTGAAATTTAGGGATGTTTAAATTAAAAAAAAAAAACATTAACTCTGCCTGATGATCCCTACTGCAGAGGGAAACTTAAGTAACTGGTACTTATATAAAGATATACAAATGCACTTCTGTATGGGTTTTCATTGAATAAAACTATACTAAGAAAGTAATTATTTTAAAACATAATGCACCAAATGCATTTGCTTATCATTGTGCACGGAATTTAATATCGGTGCAAGTGAAATAAAGTGTTCTTTTGTTTGCACTGTCAATACCAGATGGCAGTATTAGCAACTTTTAACGTTTGTGCCTGCAAAAATATGGTTTGTTAAAAGGACGGTTTTTCCTTTGACACTGCTATTATTTTAACTACCTTCACTCCTCGGCAATGTTTATTGTTGTAAAAGTTGTAATAAAACCTTAGCATATGAAAGTGAATTTATATATTTTCTTTGTTCTTGAGAATTGGCAACAAAAATAAGAAACACTATTTATTTATTAGAAAAATAATTTCATATTTAAAACTTTCTAATGAATAATATAATTTTAACTCATGCAATGCAATATTTATCCATTTATAAAGAAATGAATAATGAAAACAATTTTTTATTCATAAATTTATAAACATTTACTAAATTAAAATATGTGAACCAACTCTAAGGAAATCCTTATTATTTACCATTTCATAAACTTTAAATCAATTGACAATTAGTCAATGTTTTGCCAACCATTGCAATAAATTATAACTATTAGTTTGGTGCAAAAATAATGTCGTTTTCTCACAGTAACATATGTGAGAAAACGACATTTTTGCACCAACCTAATATTATAACTGTACTTGTCCCTCCCTTCCTTAGTTTTCACGACCGTTACGCCCTGTCAATACCTCATAAATAATGGACTATTCCATTTTGATTGTGTGGAAAAAACAAAACTTATCAGAGATGCTATTTGGTTTCAATGAAAAAAGATACCTTATAAATAATGAACTATTCTGGTTTGATTGCATGAAAAGACAAAATACATATCAAAGACACTATTTCGTTTTTGTGCAAAAATGAAAGAAAGGAGGAGAGAGAGAAGTATTTCAGTGAAATGGAAAAAGTTGTCAATTTCAAATCTTTTCATTTGTACCCCCTTACTTCTTAGAATAATGACAAGCATCCATATTTATGATCGTTATTGCAAAGTTGTTAAGCTCGAATATTTAACAAAGTGATAGGGGAATTTCTCCAGATATTTTATATTATTATATTTTCATGAGCTCATTCAATCATTAACCAAAGAATTAAGATTTATCAGAAATTTAAAATAGGAAAAACTGTGAAATTTTCACAGTTTAAAACTAATAATAAATACTGTAAATAAACAATCTAATAAATAAATGGGGTTTATTTTTTTTGTTGCCAATTCTCAATAACAAAAAAAATGTATAAATTCACTTTCATATATTTAGGTTTTATTACAATTTTAATAATCCCTTTTGAAAACAAATATTGCCAAAGATTGTGAGAAACTTGTCCCAGCTTTCCAACATGAAATAGTTATGATTAAATGTGACAGAATTGATAAAAGCAACAACGGCTTGAAAGATTAGAGCAGACAATTCTCTCTTTTAAGCGGAGGAATAAAGACTCACTCCTGCTCAGGGTGTAACATAGAAGAAGAAAATGCTTTTAGTAGAAAATCGATGTTCTTTCTTTTGAGACCAGCAGATAGATCTCTTTCTTGAAACAGGTTCTGAAGATGACTAGTGTTCTATTGCTGACCTGATGTGTTTTCACAGACGATGTCAAGTACTCAATGCCAAAGAGGCATATATTCTCCATATTTATAGAGATTAGGAGGCTGAAAAATATCGGGAATATTTCCCTCCAAAATTGCTATTCACTTTCCCGGTCCTCTAATTTGTCAGAAAATATATTCTTATCTCTGATAAGAATCAAAGTTTTGGGAGCTGCTTTTTGGAAGCAAGGATCTGGCAAGTTGTGAGCGTTAACCCCAAAACTTTATGGCACCATGCTGAGGGCAAGGATGGTCAGACTCCTTTTTATATTTTCCAGCTCTCTCATTTGTCAGAAAATATATTCTTATCTCTGATAAAGATCAAGGGTTTGGAAGCAGGGGAAAGTGTTGGGGCAAAGATCAGAAAAGAGGCTAGAACGGGAATTTGTAAAACATTGTAGTAGCCGTTCTCAGATTAAATTCTAATAAGATTGAAGGTAGTTAAAATAATAGAAGTGTCAAGGGAGGAAAAATATCCTTTTGACACACTGTTTTTTTGCAGGTAAAGGGTTAAACATTGCTGCAGCAACTTTGTCTGAATAATGCAAAACAAAGATCATCTTTGTAAAATCTAAAGTACAAAACTTGTTGGGTTGGAGGATATCCACATATGGATGCACAAATGGAAATAATAATAACAGAGAAAAATATATTTAATAGTAAGGACAAAATATGCCATCATGGATACACTAATTAAAATAAATATTAAAAGATGCAAATTTCATGCAGTCTTCATTCTTCTGAACAGTTCAGTTATAGTTTTAAGTAATTCAAAGGTTTTTTTTCAAAAATCCAGGATTGAATTTTAAGCAGAAGTTATTAAAGGTAAATTTTTGGCATTGATTAACTTTTGAAGACTCAATTGTTTTTAATTCACAAAGTTGAATTTAACTCTCCATTCAGGATAATTATCCTTCGATGTTGTTTCTGTCTGCAACAGAAACAAAAAAAGAAAAAGCAGATCTTTTTCAAGAAATGGTCCCTTGAAGATGGCATCTAGATTGTTTTCAGCTGAGACATTAACTCATCTATACTCAGTTCTGTGTTTCCAACTGTTTCTTCATTTGTTGTCGACTGAAAGAGGAAAAAAGAACATGAATAGAGAAATACAAAGTTAATATTTGAATGGCAAATACAAGAAGTCATGTGGATTTTATTAATCCAAGTATCAAAGCTAAAACAACTTGTGAAGGTCATGCCTTTTAATCTGGTGACATCTTTTTTTTTTTTTCCAGTCATTTAAAACAAAGCAATAAAGCCGCTAAGTATCTGTCTACATCTTTGAGATGAAGTATTGTAACTATTTACACTATTTACATTGTTTGGACTGTATTCACAATGTTTCAGCTGTTGTACGCCCTGTCCTTCTTCTGGACCTGCCTATATTTCTGAGATGAGGCATTTTAACTATTTACACTATTTATATTCTTCAGACTGTTGTCCTCATCTTTATTGTCCTATTCAAGACGTTTCAGCTGTTTTTTTTGCTCCAGCCTTCTTCAGGACCTGTCTCTATTTCTGAGATGAGGTATTGTAACTATTTACACTATTTATATTGTTCAGCCTGTTGTCCTCATTTTTGTTGTCATATTCACAATGTTTCGGCCATTGTACATTCCAGCCTTCTTCAGGTGATTGGAATTTCTTGGTTTCAGGTTTATATAAGCAGAGTAATAGAATTAACAGAGGAGTACTGAACTGCCTGTTAAAAAGCAATTTCGAGACACTCATGGGTAAATTGTAAGCCATGCTTCATAATACAGCGGGGTAGTAGAAGAGAGTCCTCACTGACCAAAAGGAAGAACGGATTCATTAATCTGTCATGCAGAAGTAACAGAAAGTGTCACATACCTACCTACCTACCTACCTACCTACCTACCAAGAGGCCGTGCAAGTATATCCCTCAAACAACCAAACCAAATCTATTTCTCACTGTGGCATTAATTTCACTTTTCTTTGTGAATGTACTTTGATACAAACACAACCAGTCAATGAAAGCCCGAAAGAGCACCCCTGAGCATGTTTACACTAAGAGTTCCTACCAGATTCATTGTGATTAGATTTCAAAATAATGAAGCCATGTATAAGGTGACCCTGATTCATCATAATCTTGGATTTGAAAATTTGGTTACAGAAATCTGACTTAATAAATGACTGTAATTAAAGAAGACCTACCGTACTTCCAGGCACTGTATATGCCAATTTGATTCCTTCTGATAAGACAGGCACATCTCCTTCAGCAGCCTTTAATTCTTCATCTGTTGTCTCAGATACAAGTTCAATTTCTGGAACACAAAGAAGAAAACAAGAAAATTGAACCTTATTAACTTTTGAGTCTTATTTTTTATTTTATCTATGGTGTCAGTAAGCAGTATCAAATAAACATAAAGAATAAGCATCTGGTAATATTTGAACTTGCACCCCTTTGGGATCTTCATGAGATTTGAGCTCGCATTCCTTATCAGTGGGATCATGGTGAGCTTGCTTTCCTTATCTTCGGGATCCTCGTGAGATTTGAGCCGGCATCTCTTATCTGTGGGATCCTAATGTGTGTTGAGCTTACATTCCTCACTTTTGGGATTCTGGTGCAATCTGAGCATGTATCCCTTATTTTTTGGATTCTGGTGCAATTTGAACTTGCATTCCTTATCTATGGGATCCTAGCAAAATTTTAGCTTACATCACTTATCTTTGGGATCTTGGTACAATTTGAGCTCATATTCTGTATCTTTGGGATTTTGGTGGAAATTGAGCTAACTCTTGGATTTTGTCAATTAATATTATCATGAGGATGTGAGAAAATTTGTCATATGACTTCCTGTCATCCGGTCTGGAATATGTACATATTCTATGTATACACATCCTAAGCTCAACTGTGTCAAGCAGCCATTTACATGTTTGTGGCAGCCACCGACATCCTTTGTGCATTGTTTCTGCATCTAGTAGTTATGAGTTCTTCTTTCAAGTCAGCTGACTGATGCACCTGACTTCTCTGAAGCTCTGATATGAGATGGAGTATAAAGCCTACTTTGTATCTCTTTCGGTGATCCCAGTACATATTGGGAGTCACCACAGATCAACTCATCCTAGAACAACACTTCTTTATTGACATTCAAAGATTATTACATTGAATCTTGATTAAAAATAGCAGATCAGTTGTTGTTATTCTTATATTAGTGTACTGTGCTGTCAAAATTGACAAGCATGAGCTGTTAGAAAATTTTAATAGTGAGATGCAATAAAACAAAAGACTTGTAAAAATGTATTGAGATTTAATAAAGCGGAGATAAAGAATTCACAACTAAAATGGAGGCCAATGAACCGATTAATTAATTTGTTCCAATTATATTCTTTAGACGTTCAATATCTAGGATTTATTGATTATTCCTGGTGTTATAAAAATTGACTACAGTGGAAAGGTTTAACATTCAGGCAAGTACGGGAATTACATATGCACAACGCCATACAAACAAGGAAAATAAAGCGGAAATATATTGCACCACTCTTCTATGGGATGTGTCCCTTCAGGACATTGGTTATCATGGCACACCAATTTCTGGTCCTTTGTAGCTCTTAATAAAATTTGTCCTTTTGCTATCTCTCTTAATCCCTGTTCCGCCAACCATTTGTACAAGCTTCTTCTTTTATATGACATGTCTCTTTAGGGTGTTGACGATCATGGCTCTCCACAATTTCCTGTCTTTTGTAGCTCATAATAAATTTTATCCTTTTGCTAGCTTTCTTTATCCTTGTTCTGCAAACCATTTACACGGTCTTGTTAGGAAGGTTATTTGATGCTCACATCTATCTCTCTTGCTTCCAATATGTCCTGTGGGTGTCAAATTTTCTAAGCCCTCCTTCTTCATTATGTGCCCAGGAACCCTCCTAAACAGTGTTCTGCCATCCATTTACACAAGCTCGTCAAGTAGGCTATGCACTGCTTTTCTTTGTCCCTCTTGCTTTCAATATGTCCTGTGGGTGTCAAATTCTCCAAGCCCTTACAGAAGTTGTCACAGGTATGAATTACCCACCAACCTGGATGAGCAGGCAAAGCCCTGAATAGAACACCTACATATAATATGGAAAACAGGTTTGTGTTCTTATTTCTCAGTGTGGCGCTTGTCTTTCATTGTGTTATCTTGTGAGCATGCCTTGCACCATTCCCCAACTTTTGGTGAACACTGACATAATCAAGGATAGAAATGCAATGTCGGGTAGTAACTGGCTGGTCAGTAGAAAGCTTGAGCGAGTGTTGTGTTGTATGCTTACAATCAGCACAGAAAAATATTTTGATGTCATTTCTTCTTGAAATCCACTTTACCAGCAATAAATAAAATAAAAAAAGATTCTAAACTAATTATTCTGAACATTTTCCAAATTACCATGACTCAAGCAAATCTACACTTAGACGGATAGGCTGCAATTCCTTTCATTTAGGTGAGTCACAAATGTGAGATTTTGACACTTGGTTCTTTAAATCTGTTAAAATGTTGACTCTTAAAGCAAGGATGAAGAACATATCAACTACAATGTTTTGATGAAAACTAGAAAAATGAAATGTATGTAATAATGAAAATACAGCAATGTTTAATCTTATTGCTTGCAAAAAAACAAAAAAAACAGTGTGTTAAAAAGGCTTTTTTTCCCCTTGACACTGTTATTTTATCTAAATTTACTCCTCAGCTACGTTTATTGTTTTAAAAAGTGATGATTAGAATTTTAATAAAACCTAAACATATGTAAGTGAATTTTCTTTGTTCTTAAGAATTGACAACAAAAGTAGTAAATACTATTTATTTATTATATTGTTTATTGGAATGGTTGGCAAAACATTGGCTGATTCAAACTTTATAAAATGGTAAATAATAAGGATTTCTTTATAGTTGGTTCACATATTTTAATAATGTATAAATTCACTTTCCACATATGTTTAGGTTTTATTACAAGTCTAATCATTACGTTTTAAAATAAACATTGCTGAGAAATAAAGGTAGTTAAAATAATAGAAGTGTCAAGGGAAAAACCATCTTTTTCACACAGTTTTTTTGAGACAAAAGACAAAAATAGAGTCAAGAAAAATGTTGACTTATATAAATATTTCAGAAAATAGGAAAACAAGGTTTTAAAAGTAAATTAAATAAATTATTATTTAGAAATCTGTACAGAAAACTGAAATGATTTTTTTTTTAAAAACGTTGTCCGAATCAACTCACCCCATTCATTGTCCTCATGCTCGACAGGTGAAATTTCTACTTCTAATATTGTTTCTTTTGGCTTAAGTGCTTCTCGTTTCTGGAAAAAGACAGAAAATTATAGTGTAACAATTATGATATAAAATATTACTAAAAGATTTGAAGGCATTTAAGCATGAAATTCAACCTGTTCAATATTCTTGAACTTTTGGATAATGTCTTGTACACTGTTTATTGCAATGTAATTTGAAACCAAAAAAATCTATCAAAATTACTATGGTAATATTAACGCTACAAGGAAACATTTGGCATTTACTGACTGAGCAACCAGTTACTATTTTCAGTTGAAATTCATATCTTTCTTAAAATAATTTTTCAGGAAAATAAATTCCCAAGTCAGTTAACTGATATAGTACTTTCCAGTAGTGATCAGAGTTTCCTGCCTAACCATTAGTTTGAAGTAGTTTCAGCCATTGTGCTCTCCAGCCTTCCTCATGTGATATCGATCTGGTTAACCTACAGGGAATTCTGAACTGAAACCTTTATTTAATCTATGGTGTTCAGTTAAAAATTCCTTTTCGGTTACCCAGATTGATATACACCTGAGGAACACTGGAAGGTTCAACAACCAAAACATTGTGGTAACAATGATAAAGATGAAGGCAATAGTCCTAATATAAATAGTGTAAATAATGGTAACTCGTCATCTTGGAAAAATCAGACAGAAAGAGAAGTATTTCTTCTGACCTGGAATTCTTCCTGCTGTCGTTTACAATGATTATCATCACACTGAGGGTTCGGTTTCATTTGCATTGTAGGAAAAAAGTCTTCCAAGGCATTGTAACCAAGATAAGGTGTGACACTTCCAAACTCCAGCAAATATCTACAAGGTAATAAAAAAAACAAAACACAAATTTGGGTATGCACAAGTAATTATGTTGTGTACATTTCTATACTGAGAGGATGCACATATTATTTCCTCTTCATCTTCCATGAAACAACAATGGACAAACAGTCCCTTTACAATTTATTCATGAATAGAACCAAGACAGAATCTCTTTTGTGGATTGTGACTACCAATTCCTAGATAATAAAGAAAAAAAATCCGTGGAGAACCATGATCACCTACAGGGTATGATGGGTAAATTTTTGCCATTTTTTTTTAATTTCATGCATGCACATTGTTTTTGATTTTGTCAACTGCACAGTATAGTAGGGTCAGTTGGGCACCCTCTGTAGGAAAAAGATCTCCATGACACAATTCACTCTGTCAGAAATTTGGAAACAGCATACTGTACTGCTTGGCATTTGCAATATAAGCTCCAATACAAACATTTCAGACTGTTTGGGTGCCAATCTGAGGACAGTGCAGAGGATTCGGAAAGTGTTGGATGAGTCTAATAAAGATTATGAAGGTATGGTAACTCAGAAAACTAACTGATCATTCTTATACCTAACACAGAGGCCTACATCAAGCCTTGAGAAGGTAGTGCTGCTCTGGGTCAAGAGGGTGGCTGCTAGAAGATCCTATGTCTGGCAACAGGATTCTGCACCATGCTACACAAGCAAAACTCAGTCATGTCTATCAGACAATTTTTGCGATCACATCATCCCTTACACCTGGCCACTTAACTCCACAGACTGCAACCTTATTAAGTGTGGGGCGCAGTTGAGGGAGAGACCAACAAAACTCCTCGTAATATCAAAGATGATCTGAAAGCAAGGATTATGACAGCATTCATCAACTTAAACAAGGAGACCATTCAGAAGAGTTGCAGGAGATTCCGAAGTCATCTGGAGGCTGTGGTCGACGCCAATGGTGATTTTATTGAATAAATTTACTCTTTAGTTAAATGAGATGTCAGTGTTACTTTCATTTATGCGTAATTTACGCAACCAATTATCTATCGTACCTTGTATGTCCTTAAGGGGAAATGTCATTAAAAAGAACAGAAGCCCAAACTTGTCCAACATGTACAATATGAATAGACAAGTAATGTTTCTATCATCTAACATATTGACCAATGTAGAAATGCTTTTTATATGAAACTGAGATAGGGCCAGATGAGTTTAAAATACAATCACAGAGTTTTCTTTTCTTCTAATCATTTCACCCAAAGCAAGACACTAAATGAAAGAATGAAAAGACTTTAGTGATGATAAAGGACAATAAAAGAACAGGTTACAGGAAGACAGAAGATGGTGATCGATTCTGCATTTAAATTGAAGATTTCAAGTGGCAGGGCAGTAAGAAACCTGACCTGAGTTCCACACAAGAGATGTGTGAGAAAAGAAACTATTAGAATAGAACTTACAGTTTATCTAGCTAATTCAACAGTAAAATGATGAGACCTAACTGCCAATCCAGTAGTATGCTTAAATTTATATGGTTGCAGTACCAAAAAGGAAAGCTCATTAGCACAATTGCCATAAAAATATTTATAGAAAAGACAGAGGAAGTGAATGAAGTCAAGATGCCATGTCAGGACCAATAACATTACAGGCCCTTCTTTGAATTTTATCAAGAACTAGCAGTAGAACCCGGCGTTGCCCGGGGATGTAACAGTAAGAGATAGATCAAGTATCGACCATCATAAAGACTGAAAAATAAAATTGACAAAGATTATTGTTTAAGGTTGATGGACACGCATGTCCTAATTATTTTTTTTTTTTTTTTTTACAAATTGGTCAAACCCAAACTCAAACAAAAACATTGTTTTCAATCGTTATGAGTCTACCGATTGAATAGAATTTTATTATAAACAATTGTCTTGTAAATGGAATTTTTAAAGCATTTTGAATGTAAAAATAAAAAAAAAATGTGTGCAAGACAATAAGCAACACTACCTGCCAAAAAAAAGTGAAGTTTTGTTGAAATCGATTGAAAAATGTAGGAAATCCGATCCCATATATAAACGAACACACCTACACAAGCAACCAACCTGGGTTTTATAAGTATAACTCGATAACTCAATATTAATAATAATAATGTAATAAAAAGAAAAAGGAATAAGATGAAAGAAATACTAGTTGAAAATTAATAATAATTGACAATGCTTCATCAGAGAAATTCAAAGACTATTACATCAAATATTACTTCATGTAATAAAAAGAAAAAGGAATAAGATGAAAGAAATACTAGTTGAAAATTAATAATAATTGACAATGCTTCATCAGAGAAATTCAAAGACTATTACATCAAATATTACTTCATGTAATAAAAAGAAAAAGGAATAAGATGAAAGAAATACTAGTTGAAAATTAATAATAATTGACAATGCTTCATCAGAGAAATTCAAAGACTATTACATCAAATATTACTTCATGTAATAAAAAGAAAAAGGAATAAGATGAAAGAAATACTAGTTGAAAATTAATAATAATTGACAATGCTTCATCAGAGAAATTCAAAGACTATTACATCAAATATTACTTCATGTAATAAAAAGAAAAAGGAATAAGATGAAAGAAATACTAGTTGAAAATTAATAATTGACAATGCTTCATCAGAGAAATTCAAAGACTATTACATCAAATATTACTTCATGTAATAAAAAGAAAAAGGAATAAGATGAAAGAAATACTAGTTGAAAATTAATAATAACAATGGAATTTAAATAATGCTTTCAAAAAGACTTTTCCTTGTAAGAAAGAAAATAAGTAGACTTCTTACTTGAGAGTATTTTGCACAAGGAATCCAGCAACAACTGCCATGGTGGTGGGCAAACTGGCTGCACAGACCCCTTCTCTTTTCAGCGTTTTCTCATCAGTTTTTGTTGCAACAACCAAAGGAGGGGCACACTTGACAGGGAGAGAGAGAAAAAAAAGATTTTTCTACAATTATTCTTTAAATTTTGATGAGTATTTCTTTGATTATAAATTCAGTTGCTTTTAATGCTGTTATGAGTGGTGGGTGTTGATTTTGGTTCTATAAAAGGGTCTCTGGCAGCAAACATCTCTCTCTAAAATTTCTAAAAATATTACCTCAGTTGTTCATGGTCAAAATGGATGTTTTTAAATAAGAACCAAAACAAAAATAAATGTAATTATTCCAGCATTTCATATATATATATATATATATATATATATATATTAATTTAAAGAAAACAGACCACTTTAAGGCTCCATTTGTAATAATTTATTTCACCAGAGAATTTGGATCTTCAGACTTCACTTTCAAAAGGTGAAACAAAAAATGAATTTAAAATTTACACTTTTGACAGGCAGTATTAAGCTTATATAAGTTGACATAGAAGGTGGGGAAGAATAGTGTGAGAGACATGGTCAAGTTTAGAGAGGGAAGGGAGAGTTTTAAAATTCATTTTTATATTTCTTTTTATTATAATAGTTAATATTGAGGAAGGAGTGGGTAAGGATCTGACATTGACCTATTTAATTGGTCAACTCAACGGAAATGATATGGGAAAAGGTAAAAGAAAAAAGGGGAGGGGAAGTAAAGAGATAAGAGATATACGTATATATATATATATATATATGTATATATATATATATATATATATGTGCGTGTGTGTATGGATATAATTTAGAATTTAGTATAAAACAAAATATTAGGTTGGTGCAAAAATAATGTCGTTTTCTCACATAGTAATATATGTGAGAAAACGACATTATTTTTGCACCAACCTAATATTTAAACATAAAGTTCTTTTAATTTGAAAATTCTTTAACTGAAATTAACTCAAAAGCTGGACAATTCCAAGGAAATTCTATTTGAAATCTTGGCAATGTTTCACCTGTTCAAATGACCTTTATTCCCTTGCTATCACTATTACTGTAAACACTTTTAACTCCCTTGGCAATATTGACTTACAAGATTATAAAAATATGTAAACCAAATACAATGGTATATTTATTATTTTGCTTTAATAAAGATTTATTATTTACCATTTTATAATGAAATAAATTTAAAAAAGAAATCTTTTTATTCAAAAATTTATTAAAAAATTACAAAATTATCAAACATGTAACGAACTGAAATTCATCATTTACCATTTTATAAGTAACTAAAAAATCAAGTATTTTTTTTATCCAATCTAATAGAGTTTATATCTTTGTTGCCAATTTTCAAGAATAAAGAAAATGTATAATCCACTTTTAATATGTTTGGGTTTTATTAAGATTATTTTAATCAACATTTTTTTAAAACATTAAACATTGCCAAGGGAGTAAAAAGTGTATACAATAATAGTGGTGTCAAGAGAATAACCATCCTTTTGAAACAGGATTTTTTTTGCAAGTACAAAGGTTAAACATTGCCAAAATTTTTTACTCTCTTTTTCTCTTATATGTCAAAATTAATTCCTACTTTTTTTTTTCAATTTTCGAAGTTCAGAAAGAAAAAAAAATGCATTGCAATAAAACAGATATCCTGTGCTGGAAAAATTTTCTGCAGCTGATTGTATATATATATATTTTTTTTTTACTATCATCTGCTTCTTACAATTCTTTTCTTGTTCAAAATGTTTGTCATAGAAACTGATCAGCACAAAGTCCTTTTTTATTATTCTTTTCTAAAACAAATCTAAAACAGAAATAAATTAGCATTTGTAATAAAAAAATTAATTTATTTACAAAAAATGTTCCAATTTTTCTTTTTCATTATTTCATGACAGACTATGACATTGTTCTATGGCCATTTTGTAAACAATATGAGTTGAAAAAAAGAATAAGCATTTGACAAGATTCAAATCTGCATCCGTTTTTTTTTTCATAAGGTGGAATTCATATAAAATATAATTTTTATTGTAACCTCATCATATGCAATATACGCGAGAAAAATTGAAAACAAATACAATTTATATAAATAAAAATTAGAGACATGTCATAATTGAACATTCCACCTTAAATAAATTGACAATGTTTTGCAGCAATTTTTAATATCAACTTGAGATTTTTCTTGTTAAAAATTTGAATAATTTGAAAACTCAAATTGCAATATTATGGATAAAAAATAGTGAATTTTATATAGTGTTTTTTCAAGATTTAGCATGAGCAAAATTAATTCACAGATTTGGGTGAAAAAGAAAAACAACTTTAAAATGACATCAAAATCCACAAAAAATGTTTATCCTTTAACAGTCAGTTGTACTTAGTTTAACTTGTAACATATATAAATGTAGTTAGATAAAAGCAAATGTTGATAAAATAGCAAGGGTCACAAAACACTTCCCAGGGCCCCCAATTAGACCTGTGCCTGACACCCCAATTGGGAGTTTTGATGGTAGCACATCCCAACCTTGTCTATGCATTTGCTTTTTTTTTTTTTTAATCTTATTCTACATGGATATTACTTATTTATTAATTTTCGAGTAGATAGTATTTTTTTAGTGTGTTGCTTTTTATTGTAACTCTCTAACCATCATTTTACAACCATTACTAAAAAGTGCAAATTGAAGGCAATGAAGAAGCTTCGGGCATAATTCTTTATTTTCAATTCCAGTTGCTTGCTAATGATCATAGAATGACAGTTTGTGAGTTGCAATAAAATACAACAGAGATAAGATAGTGGAAATACTAATCAAAAATTAATAACAAGAATGTCTCATCTAAGAAATATTATTTGTCATTCCCTGAAGATCAAACATTATATTAGGTTGGTGCAAAAATAATGACGTAATGATGTCGTTTTTTTGACGTATTTTTAACGTAAAAAAAAAAACGACATTATTACGTCATTATTTTTGCACCAACCTAATACCTGTGAAAGTAGCTCATTAACCATTACCCAACAGTGAGGTGAACAGTCATTCGAAAAGCATAGTCTGGTTCAAGGTCACAAAATCAGGGTACCTCCTAGAATCTAAAGGTAAATGAACTAGTCAGAGTGATGGACATGTTAAGCATCATAAAAATTGTCTGTGCTCGTCATATATATATAATAATTTCAGGAATTAATTTTGCATTTTATTCTTTTTGATGATTTCCGTTTTATCTTTACATCAAAAAAATCTAGAATATTGGAGGGAATAAAAATTCTTTTTTTTGCTATGGCAGAATTTAAACACAGACTATATTTTTTCTTCACAATTATTTGCAGAAGAGAATGAAACAAAACAAAAAAAAAAAACACTTACAGCAAAACATGGTGTCTCCCCTGGTTTAATGACCTGAATATGACCTGAAACTGCATTTTCACTGACTCCAGACTCCATCCACACCTGGCCAATTTCATTACAGGCCTGAAAATAATTATGAATAGACAATAAAGAAACCTGGTCCCCTTTCATGGAGATAACTCTGTGGGTCATGTGGCAACTGGTTAATGACATCATGCTATACAGCAACAAAAGCAGGATTCAATTTCAGTCGGTTTACAGGAACCAAACCTAGAGGTTGCTTTCTTTAGCCTGGGCAGAGGCTAAATCTGCCTCTCCAGCAGCTTACAAGTCCATGGTGCTGTTCCCCTTTGAAAATATATCTTACCCAGATATAAAGAAACTCCAGCTTGTAGTCCTCAATTTGGGAAAATTCAAGACATGCTGTTTCCCATTCGTGGAATATGTACTCAACTGGGACTTAGTAGATGAATCCAGCCCATTTGAATCTGAAGTCCTAAATATGGCTTCTCCAGACACAGAAGTATCTCCATATTACATGTAAGACCTTTCCCTTTTGTTGCTCTTTACACTCTTCTGTGCAGATATATATATATATATATATATATATATGATATTGTTTTCTGCATGGGACACATGTATATATGTATGTATATCTTAGTGGTATAAAATTCTCTCTGAAAACAAAGCATGTTTGTCATTCCTTTTCCTTTCAGCTATTCCATTATGTTCATGAAATACGGTGTTATTATATCATGGATATGATAATTCCCATAATGGGGGAAATTAAATGGGATAATAAACATTTCTTCCATATAGCTGACACCCATGACAATCTGATGAAAAATTTAATTGTAATTTTACTTTCATGTTTTTCTTTCTATAAAAGAGTTTATTCTTTTTGAAGGGGGGAAAAAAAAACAACAAAAAAAAACATTTATTCCAGAGCCAAACATTAACTTCCCGACATCAAAAAAATGGTCTGTTGGTACAAGCTGTGTGCAACAGGAAGTTAAGACCAGTCAGTAAAAGTTGTGCTGAGAAAACCCCAAAGACTAAAGTTGAATAAGCAGCCTGTTCAAGAATAGATCCACACGGCAACAAAAAAAGTGGAATTGATATGAAACAACTAAATTGAATGCAGACCCCGATAGCGATATCATTTATCTTGGTTATGTATGTATCACATTAAAAGGAGAAGGTCCCTGCTGCCTTTGTATGCATCTCAGTTGCATAAGTTTCTACTGTTTTTTTTTTCACCTTCACTTACATTGCAAAAATCATAAGCCATTGTTCTTCATTAGATTGATTTATTTGTTTCCTACGGTTTATCAACCCTTTGCAGGTTATTTAAAGCCAGGACTTATTTTTAGATTGTAACAATTTTGTTTTTTGGAGATAAGAATTTACTGATGTAAGTACTTCTAATTAACCCATAGTGGGGGGGGGGAAAGAGGTGGATTCATACCGAATCAGAATTTGATAAACAAACCAGAAATTATAATGTGGATATAAAGTGGGGGTTAATTCTATATTACAATCAATATATAAACTGATACCTCACTCTGTGGTCACAGTTTCTATACAATGTACATAAATTTAAAAGACATGCCTTTGTAGCTAATTAGTATTTGATTGATTGATTGATTTGTTATCAACCCTTATTTAAAGCCAGGACATATTTTTAGATTGTAAGATGTTTTTTTTTGTTTTTGGGAGTTAATAACGATTTAGAGATACAGGTCTTACTAATTAACTCATAGCTGGGGGGAAAAGAGGTGGATTCATACCTTTCACTAGGGTATTTGCTTGTAAGCGAATATAATGAACCCAACTGGAATTGGAACTCAGCTCTTTGATTAACAATTTTGAGTTATGTATTACACCACCCGCATATCCAAGCATACAGCACCTGGTATCCCTAAGTAGTCACCCATCTAGGTACTGATCCGGCTCGATGTTGCTTAAACAGTGATCATACGGGAACCGGTATTTCAACATAATGTGGCCTTGTTCTTCATTCGGTAGAAATAAGAGTGTAAACACAGCAGTATGAAGAGAAAAGAATTTTCTGCTTCATAACCGTCTAAGATTATAAAGAATAATTAACTATGAAGTTGCTTAACTTGCGGGATTTTATGATGCTCAGGTAAAAACAAGTAACACAAAACATGGAATTTAAAACAAACAACAATGCATGTTATTAACGACAGGAATTAGATGTGTATACAATTGAACTCAAAGGAAAAAGACATTAAAACTATAAGAGTGTGCTTGTTTGTGTGTGATACATATGCATATGTGTGTATGTGAGTTCAGTCAACAGAGGACCAAGGAAGCGAATGCGCTCTGTCGACATTGTTCTTTATCTACGTTCAACTACATCTGGAAGCAAGAGGAAAAAGAAGAGAAAGAATATCTTTGCCTTTTTATAGACTTAAATAGCACAGCCTAATGGACACTTTCAGCAAAGCCAAGTGGGGAAATCCACAAACTATTTCATTGTTAAATATCGATAAACCGTTACATCATAATAACAGGGAAAATAGTGATAATTAATAACAAAGGCTTATCAATTATAATATTTGTTTTCACAAACTTTTAAGTTCAAATCTCATGCTAAAAATAATTATTCTAAAATTCCAGCTGAGGTTTCTTGTGTTCACTTTGAAATAATGCCTTTAAGAAAGGCATAAATTTACACTGTGCTCTGTAGCAAAGTAAGCACAGTTTCAAATTTGATATTTTTGTGATGTCAACAAACAATCATTGCCATTTTGGTAATGTCAATGAATACATGTTGTCACTTTCGTAATGCTCGTTGTAGTAGAGACTTTGTAATTGCAGATACAACTATAGTAATGCTGTTGAACAATACTAGTGTTAGACACCTTTGACTAACACTCGCACTAATAGTACTTACTCAATAATACTCGCTCACAAAGTAACCACCAAATAGTGATCCATGTAGTGGTATGAATAGTGATCAGTATAGAGGAATAGTATAGAGAATAGCTAACCATATAGTAATAGGGAATAGAGTAGAAATGGTGATCACTTAGACACCACACTAATTCCCATATATATATATATATATATATATATATATATATTTCCTTTACCATCATGTGATCTAATTATTCAAAATGGGATCGCCTGTGTTTGCTCTCTGGTGATCTGAGTTCAAACTCCAGTGTCGGTAGCAACACTTTATGCCTATATAACAACATTTGTAAATAAAAACAAAGTACTGATAAATCTTTTAAAAATGTCAGGGAACGATTTGACACTGAATTTATATTAGGAACAGGACCCCCACTTCTAAAATGATTAAACAATTTTTTTTTTTAAATTGGGTTCCTTTTGACACTTAATTTATATAATGAACATAACTCCCACTTTTAAAATGATTAAAAAAAACATTTTTTGATTCTGACAGATGTGGTGATATGTCCCAGAAAGGGATATATTTGTCCAAAGTAGCAAAGTGGTTGTTGACTACTGTAACCAGGTAGGACAATCTAGCAGGTAATCATAATGGACTGGTCCTCATCGTAGTGGAAGACAATAGGCATAGACCATGTACCTCCACATTAGTCTGTATTTATGGCTGACACCAGCCAATCATATTACTGTGAGGGGGAACCCAGGTGTATGCATATTCATTACATCATGTGGATAGAAAGTCTAAAATACCAACCTACAAAAATTGTCCCCCTTCCAATTTATTCCCTGTTTTTTTATACAAGACCAATTAATTTAAGTACCACCCATATTCAGATATTTTTTGGAAGTTTACTTACAGTGTTGATAGCCATTCGGGCTTCAAAATTGTCCACACAACTCAGTACAAGGTCAACAGGAGTGCCTGCTTCTCGGCCACCTGTCCTGAAGAAAGAATAAACAGTCGTCATTAAATATTCACATTAGAAATAGAATTTTCTTCTGCATTAAAGAATGTTTCAGATTTGAAAATCTATAATTAACAGTTTTGAAATATGGTCCCTATTTTAGCAGCTTTTTTTTTTGATGCAAACAAAAATGTTTTTTGTTTTTTTTTCACTGATGTACTTCTATAAATGCTGCAATCACAGAATTGTGTTTCCTGTCAATTCATAAAAGCAAATACTTGAACAAGAAATGTTATTCTTGTATTATTCTAATAATTAAATATTTTATACTTCGTCCTGTAATAATTAGATATTTTATACTATCTTTTTGCTCTAATAATGGTTACACTTAATGTATAAAAATTGTATGCAAATATAACAACTTTTCTGGAACAGAGGTAGGATTAAATAAACAATAACTGTGTCCTATAATAAATGTGACATTTTATGTATGAAATGATGTAAAACAATGTAACAACGTTTCTGGGACAGAGGTAGGATTAAATAATATCTGTCCCATAATAAATGGGACACTTAATATATACAATGTGCATGTAAATGTGACAACTTTTCTAGGACAGAAGTGGTATAATAATATAATGCAGTACCTCTGTAAATCTAACAACTATTATGGGACAGAGGTACTAATATATACTAAATGAGTTTCATATTTATAGTAAGAGAATTTTCACTTGCTCAAATCAATCATCTGCGAAGTCAATACAAGACTCAAAAGCCACTCAAGGTAGAGGATTACTGAATTAGGCATGTGATATGAGTGTGTAAGGAGAGAAGATTATAAAGATATAGAGGAAAGGTAATAGTTGACCCTTGACATTAAGAAGTTAATTTTGTGGCATTTGGGAAAGTATCCATGCAAGATCCTGTTCCTCAAATTAATAGTTCTTGGGAAATATCTGAAAGGAACTTCGTCCTTAGCGTTTGGAGTGAGGGAAAGGTCATCTGGACATTTGCTATGAAGTTTGTGATGCTGCATCTGTGGGAAAGAGGCTGCACAGTAGAAAATATGTGATCCCCAATGAGGCTGTGTAAAAAACTGAACTCTATCAAGACAGACTCTTTTTTGGAATTCGTTGACAATCTCGAGATATATAGCAAGAGCTCCAGAAAAATATAATTCAAATTTTCCTCTCATCAGTTGGTTAATACCAATCTTATTGGAGAAACTGACTTGCATAATAAAGTCTGACATAGTATAGTAATTCTAGGGGGGAATCAATTTATTACTTAATAACAATAGAAAACCGATCCCTCACTTTACGTCCTATAGAAACATTAATATTTAACAAATACATCTTGAAAATTTTTCTCTCATTGGTTGGTTAGTATCAATTTTATTGGGAAAACATTGGCTTGCATAATAAAATCTGATTGGGGAAGTAAAATGATTTTGATTAAAAATCTATTAGGTTTAAAATATAATTTTCTTATTTACGACCAGCCATGTTCATCTTCAAAATATATTCTCTTCAATTTGCTACAGATTTGAAAAGAAACTCATTCTAGAATGAAATGAAAGGATTTACTTTATTTTATCAATAAAATGCTGGAAGTTGTCCATGGTGGTGATGTTGTAGTTAAACACTTCAAACTCCACATCAGGGTTGATTTCTCTACAAAGAAAAGAAAAAGAATATTGCTTTATGGCACATCAATTAAAATGAAAAACTACTTTACCCACCAACCTGACAATTTTTTTTTTTTTTTTAGGCAAGGATTTGTAGCAATTGTATTTTGTTTCATTTAGACCAATATCCTTGTTTTTGTTGTTGTTTTTTATCTAAACCTTGTCATTGGTGGTACTAGCATGGTGTCACAAGTCATCGTGACTGAGAGTTTGAGTGTACTGGACTTATTCAATTGCTGATCACACTAGATTGTGTGCTCTCTCCCAGAAACAAAGATCTGCTCTGCATAGTAGTAGTATAAATAACATGGTGGCCGTGAGAGTGTTGAAGAAACACATATGCACCTGAATAGATATTTGCAACAGGAAGTAGCTATATAGCTACCCAATCAGGATACAAAAAAAGTTAGCTGATGTGAACTTTGAAAGGTCCCAACAAAAGATGTGCATTTCTTGGGTAGGGTAGTTGAGCCTTGCTTTACTGTGATGGCTTCTTGTGGTTTGGACATAAGATGCACTTGGATGGCTTACCTAATTGAGTGGAGAATACAGGTTTGTTTCCTGTTGAGAGGCACTGTTTCTTTAAGACTTTTCATCTCTAGGCTGGTAGAAATTAACTTCACCATTAAAAAAAAACAGGGATGCCTACTTAAACACATGTACTCACTAAATATAACATTTATACTAATATCTACTAATGTCAAATTAAAAATTCTATTAAATGCTTAAAAATTACTTCATCAAATATATATATATATATATATATATATATATACATACACACATATATATGTATGTGTGTGTGTGTGTGTGCGCACAGTGATTCTGTTGTCAATGTTCCTTTCATTAAGAACGTCATCAGAACAATTGAAAAATTAAAACCTAGTGAGCCAGAACCTACCTTCCATGGTTTCACCTTACATATCTTCAGGGTACTACTGGCTGAGAAGTATAAATGTAATGTTTAATAAATAAAAAAACAGAGCATCTACCCAAATATGAGTATCCAGTTAAAAAATAAGCAGGTAGTACCCCGAAGATCTGTTAGGTGAAACCATGGTAGGTAGGTTCTGTCTCACTAGGTTTCTAGATTTGCTCTACTTAGTGTATTGAGCAATTTTATACTTTTACTTAATTTACTCTGTCGGTATTTTTTCATTTGACTAGGCATTGTGGTGCTGATTGATTATTTTCAACCAACATTAATGACTTTAGTCTTTTCTTACTAAATTTTTTCCCCGATATTTGTTTGTTCAACTACATTTTTATTTACAAATTGTTTTATCCATGATTTTTTTTCACACTGCATGAGTATAGGTATTAAAATAATACATATATATATATGAAAATTTCTCCGATTTAACCAGTAGAGAAGACAATATTTATGAATAAAAATGACAATAGGAAAACTGGTAATTGCTGACACATTTCGTCCAAAGTGAACTTTATCAAAATATTTTTCGTATTTTGCTTTGATAAAGTCCACATTGGATGAAACGCATCAGCAATTACCAGTTTTCCTACTGTCATTTTTATTTATAAATATATATAATATATATATATATATATATATATATATATTTATTAGGAAATGGATTGGATTTGACAGATTTTTTAATTTATTTGCTTAAATATAATTTTTTAACTGGATATTCATATTTGGGTAGATGATCTGTTTATTTGTATTTATTTATTAAACAGTACATTTATTTATTTACATCTACTGGCCTGAATATTTCAGAAATCTCTATTAATATGCTTGCACATGCATGCATGTACTTATGTAGATATACACATGTGCACACATATATACACATACAAACGCACATACACAAGCATATATATAATTATGTCTGTGCATTGTTTTTAACAAACTAGTACTTAAATTGTAAAGTTATTTTTTTTCTATTTCTAGGGTATTAATTATGGTTGGTTTGGTTTATAAAATAAAATAATAACTTGGGAAACATTCCAGTTTAACTGTACATATAGTGTTCTTGCTAATTTTGCAGACCATTACGGGCAAAGCGAGTTCAATTCCTATTGGGTGCACTACTATCATTTTCCTTGTCTCTGAGCAAGTTAAGCTAAGTAAAAATTTAATTGCTTCAATTATCTCCCTTGACGTGAAAATTATTTGTCCAAAAATGAAAAAAAGCAACTTCAGAGAGGAAGCAAAAAAACTAAATGTTACTTACTTTAAGGTCCATTCAGCAGCCTCGACTTTGCTCATGCCTGCTTGGTGAGGTTGGTAAAACAAACGATTCATATTGGCAAGTTCCACTTTGTCATAATCAAACAGCAACAACTGTTATGAACCAAAAGTGAAAGCATGTTTGAGATATTGTTAATCATTTCACTTCAAGAAAGGCAATAAAGCCACTAAGATACAAAGGGTTACTGAGTATAAAAGAATAAGAAAAAGAAAAAACCTTATTAAGGAGTGAGACCAATAAAAGAAGAGTAATCAAGAAGACAGTAAATAATAACTGACATTGCATTTAAATTTTTGAAGATAAAAGATAATCTTTCTACTTCATGTCAGGTATGGTAGAGTAATGTATTGCAGGTTGGATTGAGTTTGATTTCCAGTTGAATTCATTACATTCATTTAGGTGCTAATACTCTCGGGAAAGGTATGAATCCAACTATTCTCTCCCCTGCTATGGATAAATAGTGGGAAAGACTGGGTTCTATAACCTTGCGTGGCAACCAGTCTAGAAGAAAAACTCTGAATTCAAAACTGTATGTAGCCCTGACAAAGCACATTCTATGCACTTGTTCACATTGACTTGATATTCCTGGCTACAGTCGATTTTATTTTGGTTGAATTACGTTTACTAGCAATACCTGTAAAAATTTCAGGGTTTTCCTATCTGAATTTTACTGATGTATCTTAATTTAATGATCGAATAAGATTCCTTGCAAATTCCATAACTATGAAAATGCCTATAAAAATTCCCCTGTTGCTTCATTAAATATTTGATCTTACCAGTTTTAACAAAATATTACAATAACAATCATAAATATGAATAAACGTCATTATTTGTAATAGGGTAAAAATAAAAAGATTCAAGATTTTCCATTTTACTGAAGCAGACAAACACATGAGAGTGTCATTCATTCATTCATTCCTTCCTCCTGCGCTCTTTCTTTCTTTCCTTAAAATGAAATAGTGCTTTTAATATATCATTTCTTGTGTCTATTCTTGTAATCAAACAAAAATGGCCCATTGTTTATCTGACATAATAGGATATCAAAATTTACAGGCTAAGGAACAAATGGAATTATATGATGCTGATGTAATAAAATGTCTTTAGCTGGAAATCTTTATCTATATTCCTGAGATGAGGTAATACAATTATTTAAAATATTTACATGGTTTGGACTGTTGTCATCATCTTTGTTGCCATATTCATGACATTTCAGATATTGTGCATACATGAAAAAGGCCAAAGTATACAACGGCCAAAACATTGTGAATATGACAACAAAGATGAGAACAACAATCTGAACATTGTAAATAGTTACAATATCACATCTCAGAAATACAGACAAATCCTGAAGAAGTTCGGAACATACAAGGATCAAAACAGTGTGAATATGACAACAAAGATGAGGACAACAGTCTGAACAATGAAGATAATGCAAATAGTTACAATACCTCATTTCAGAAATAAAGACAGATCTTGAAGAATACCAGAATGTACAATGGCCAAAACATTGTGAATATAAAAAAGATGAGGACAACAGTTCAAATAATGTAAATAGTGTAAATAATTGAAAATCTTTTTTGATTAATTCATATTTTTATCAACAGAGAAACAAAAAAGAAAAACTTTTTACTCATTTTCATATAGGGAGGTATTGAGGAAAGGATAAAAAGAAAAATGGGGATCAAGACATCAGATGCTAATTGACATTGCATTTAAATTTTTGAAGATTATAGTTATCAGGGAAGCAAGTAAGAGGAAAGCAGTTACATCTGTTTTGACAGTAAAAATGTAGGACTGAGATGCCAACCTAGTAGAACACTTAAATTCACACAGTCAGGGCACCAGTGAAAATAGCTCATCAGAGCAGTTGCCATGAAAATATTTATAGAAAAGACAGAGGGAAGCTACATTATGTTGGTGAGAAAGTGACTGGAGTCAAGACCCCAAGTCAGGACTGATCATGTTGCATATCTGTCTTTGGATTTTGTCAAGAACTTAGAGATGAACAGTGGGGGCATCAGACCATATATGGCAACAGTATTCCATGCATGGATGGGAGAGGAAAAGCTGAACATTGAACCAATATTCTGAGAAAAGTCAGTTTCTTTCACCATCTTGATCAGTTCCATGAGTAAGTATGGTCATAAGGTCATTATGAAGCTGAACACTTGACCAGCTCCTTCCATATGGCTCAGGTGTGAGCTAATACCCGAGTCTCTGTGAATGATTTTCCACTCCTGTCAGTAACAGTTCATTTTTTCCTTTTTATGTGTCTTCTTTTGCCAAAGGTAGTACATTGTAGGATGGTAGTGACTGATTTGCTTTTTTTACAGCTTATCAACATTTTAAGGTTATTTAAAGCCAAAACACATTTGGATTCTAAGAATATTTTTGGAGATAATCATGATTTTTTATACAAGTCTTACTACCCATAGCTGGGAGGAGAAGAGGTCGATTCATAACTTTCCCAAGGTTATTTGCAGATAAGTGAATCTAACAAACCTGACTGGAATTCAAACTCGGCTCTCTGATTTCTAATTCCAAGCCTTTATCCATTACACCACCTGTTATTTCCAAGTGGTTACCCATCTAAGTACTGACCAGGTTCAATGTTGTTTAACTTCAGTGACTGGATGAGAACCTGTATTTCAATGTGATATGTTCGTAAGTAGGATGGTAGTGGAAAGATAGTTGTCTCTGAAGACATGGCCATGCCATTTCACCTTCCTCTTCTTGATGGTGGTTATGAGGTCTTCCAGTGAGCCAGTTTATTGCCTCTATATTCCTCAGAACAAGGAAAAAAAAACAAATGGTGAAAAAAAAAAGAAAAAGAAAAAAGATGGTGCAGGTTTCTTCATCTGGTTTTTGTTTTCATTGCAGGGAAAGGCACAAGAATTGCTACCTTTGGAAATGTTACTATTCTCAGAAGATCTTAATGTTTGACTTGAGAAAGAATTCTTCATCACTTACCTTTCCAATTCCACATCGGGTCAGCATTTCTGCAGTTACACTGCCAACACCCCCAACACCAACCACAGCAACAGCAAAATTACGAATATTCTGGAAAAAAAAAAAAAAAAAAAAAAAAAAAGAGAGCAAGAGAGAATAGGTTTAATATTATGAGAACACCCCTATATATATATATATATATATATATATATATAAAATTTAGGATATTTCACAGAAAGCGTAAAAATCACTACAAAATTACAGTCGTGTTTCAATGCATCTCATCAAGCGATTGTAAATTACTGGTGGGTGAACAATTTATTTAGATTTAAAAGCGTGTGTGTGTGCGTGTGTTATATATATATATATATATATATATATATATATTTATTCCTTTAGGTGTGTCTGATTAAATAAATTACAAACATTATGTCTGCCTATTTTTTTAGCATAATCTGTTGATATTCACAGACATTTTTCCATGTATTACAATCAAATGATTCAAGAAATGCACTGTAACAGTGAAAATCACTTATTTCCCAAGTATTTTCTATCTCTTTCTGAGATCATCATCAGGGGTGCAACTCATAAAGAAAATGGGAAGTTAAAATGGCTACAGTTGAAAGAAAAAAGAGAAAAAATGTGTTAAGGAGGAAGTGCAAAATGAAAAAAAACAACACAAAGGACAAATAACCACAATATTCTACATGTACACACATACATGCAGATATGCACACACACACATACACTATGAAAAAAAAAAAAAAAAAAAAATGAAAAGTGCATATAAAAAAGAAAAAAAAAAATCAAGAAGTTTAAGCAGTCAATTGCTGATAACCCCTGACAGTGGACAGTGATTCCAGCAGGGTCCATCTACGAAAATCAGGAGTTGAAATGCTGAAGGTAACATCAATCTGCTATGGGATAAACCTTTTACTTATATTAATTATATATGATTAATACAAATAAAATTTGTCACTTAGCTGATTGAGGTTATATTCAGTTCCTCAACTCTGAAGTTTCATAGATGAACTGTTCAGTAATTTCTCTGTCCAGTCATCAAGAGGTCTCAGAAATTTATGAGGCGGTATCTGAATGTTCCCAGACATTACATATTGTGATTGTAGAGTGCAATAGAAATAAACATGTAGAGATTGCTCACAGGTACCTAACCACAGTCTGCCAATAGACTTTGTGCCATCGACTTATATCAGAATGGTTATGCAATCTTTATGATGGCTGACAAATCCAAGCAGGAGGTTTGAAAGAAACTTTGTGCAAAACTCAGCAAATCTACTACAGTGATCCTCAATTTTTTTTTAGCTGTCAACCATTCTTGAGATCAAACAAAGGATTTTGAGTGGAAAACACGTTTCAAGGACAGTTGAATATCAGTTGAAGATGACGGGTGTTAATAGCAATCACCAGCAAAATGCATTGTAGTAATAGTTTACTTTGATTTTGTTTTGTTTTTTTTAAGTATGAGTCTAGGAATTTTCCAGTATTTTTATTTGAATCATTTCACCCCAAGCAAAAGTTTACAGTGTGAGAGAATATGAGAAAAAAACAAAACACTATTAAAGAGAGAGAACAATGAATGAATAGGAATTAAGAAAAGAGAAGGTAACAATTGATATTGCATTTAAATTTTGGAAGATCAAAGTTAATTGGGAAAGAAGTAGCTGAAAGAGAGTTCTACAAGCAAGATTGCCCGAGAGAGGGTAGGGAAACACTGGTCAGGTAATGTCATGGCAGGGAAACATTGGTCAAGGATATCTGTCGAGACAGTGGAGAAACACTGGTTGCATATTGTGCTCAAGATGGTGGGTAAACACTGGTCAGGGTTTGTATTAGTCAGCAGGTAAATATTAGTAGTGTTCTTTAGTAGTATCTGCAACCATCTCTCCATGTGGTGGGTCCTTTTGGGCGGTGTCTTACCCTTCTGTAAGTGATGCAGTTGGTGTATTCAAAGTCCCATCAAGAGGGTAAGGATAACTGGAACATTCCCAATGAATCTTTGAGAAATTTAATTATTTCAGTTCACATTTCTGAGAAATTTCTAAACTTCTGATAGCATTTCACCAAATGAAAAAAAAGAAATGTCCGACTTACCTCGTAATTATTGACAATCCCCATTCTTTTCAATGCCATCAAACGGCTGTCGAGAAAAAGAATAATCTCATGAAAATCAATGGAATATAATCAACTGTTCATTAAAAACATGAGAAATGTAATTGCAATAACCACCAAGTAAAATCAATTGAAATGTGGTTGTTAGTTCTATAATTTAACTGGAGCAAGGGATGCTTCTAAGCAGTGCTCCATCTTCCCACCAAGTAACAGGAGACAAATTGTACTGGGTTATATGGTATCTATAGCAGGGGAGATTCTCTGAATTGACTCTCTTTCTGTCTCTCTCTTTATATATATATATATGTATGTATGTATACTAGCAGTAGAGCCCAGCGTTGCCCGGGGATGTAACAGTAAGAGATAGATCAAGTATCGCCCATCATAAAGACTGAAAAATAAAATTGACAAAGATTATTGTTTAAGGTTGATGGATATGCATGTCCTAATTTTTTTTTTTTTTTACAAATTGGTCAAACCCAAACAAAAACATTGTTTTCAGTCGTTATGAGTCTACCGATTGAATAGAATTTTATTATAAACAATTGTTTTGTAAATGGAATTTTTAAAGCATTCTGAATGTAAAAATAAAGAAAAAAGTGTGCAAGACAATAAGAAACACTACCTGCCAAAAAAAAAAAAAAAGTGAAGTTTTGTTGAAATCGGTTGAAAAATGTAGGAAATCCGATCCCATATATAAACGAACACACACACACACACACACACAACCTGGGTTTTATAATAAGTATAACTCGATATAAGTTGTCCACCTTTCATTGATGCCTCTTAATCGTGTTTTCAAATTGATTTTGTGCAAAAACAATTGTGTTTTTCCAATTTTTGGCACTGTTAGAACCACCGCAAAGTAATTTTACGTAGACCTGTCAAGTTTTGTTGAAGTCGGTTGAAAAATTTAGGAAATCCAATCCAATATATAAACGTACAGACACACACAATCTGCGTTTTATAATAAGTAAGAGATATATATATATATATATATATATATATATATATATATAAAACAGGAAAAAAGTCTGTGGGTAAGTAATCCAAGTAGATCCTATTAATATAAAATATTGAAACTGATCCACAAAAGAGAGCTCAATATAATTTTTATTATAGAGCATGTAAATGAATTACAGTTAATGAGATTCAAACAATTTACCTCATACAGATGATCATTATGTCCATGGGAATGTAGTTTTTTTCCTGAACTTATCAATGCAAATACATTTACTAAAAAATGAATTAGAATTTTAGTAAATGTATTTACATTGATAAGTCCAGTGAAAAACTACTTTCTCATGGACAAAATCATACATATGGGATAAATTGTTTGTATCTCATTAATTGTAATTCACACATATATATTTGTGTGTGTGTGTGTGTGTGCGCATGTGTATCCACACAAATTTACACATAAATGAGAGACTAAGGGTTATTAACAAAACCAAGTTTAAATTCTTAGTACCAAATATCTTAAGGCATGAGTTCACATGACCCAAATCAATTGAAAAGCTGTTGTTGGTCCTATAATTTAGGTACCATGACATTCCTATGGCAAGGGAATTTTCTAGGCAGTACCCATCTCTTCTCCAAGTATCACGAGACAGATTGTACTGGGTTATCTCTATAGCAGTGGAGAATATCTTAATTGACTATATAAATGTGTGTGTGTATATATATATATATATATATATATATATATATATTACTTCATGCCTTATTATAGTGGATACTTGTATTTGAAATAGATGCACCATCTATTGCCTTTATTGGCCTGTGCATTCAAGATCTTAAAGAAAATGTGCTCTCTGGCAGGGATTGAACCTGCAATCCTCTTTGTAGGAAAAAAAAAAAAAACACCGTTTGATCCAGCATAGTTTACTGCTCGGCTACAGAGGCAGTTACAATTCAGCAGGGCTAGAGCACACCACTTCATTTAGATATTTTTCTCAAAAGCCCATAACTGCTCAGTTTTGTATCTGAAATGTAAACAAGGCAATTTAAAATAAAAATGAGACATCTATTTCAAATACGAGTATCCACTATAATAATATTTGAAGTGATAAAAAATGTTGGATTAAAAATAAGTCTATTAATTCTTTAGAAATATATATATATATATATATATATATATATATACACAAAGGCTGATCAAAAAGTATTGGGACTTGTGCTATAAAAAGAAAACTATAGCACATATCAATTTAGTATTTAATCTCCTTCGAAATAGTCCCCTTCTGAAGCCACACACTTTATCCAGCATCATTTCCATTGATGAAAGCATTCATGGAATTCCTTTTAGGGATAGTGAGCAGCTGCCTCATTGCATTTTCTTTGGATTTCCTCAACGTCTTGAAATCTTGTTCTTTTCAAATGGGAATTTGACTTTTGAAGAAGAAAAAATCTCAAGATTGTGAGATCTGGAGAATATGGTGGTTGCCAGACCTGGAAAATGTCTTGCTTGGACAAAAAACACTGCACAAGCTGTGCTGAATAGGCAGGTGAGTTGTCATTTACAGGATGTATGCAATTCTGTCCTTTTCCGACAAACAGCGTCCTACAGCACGCCATGTTTAGTGTCTGACCTGGTAGAGCATACTCTAAATGAACAAATTTCTTGTAGTCAAAGAGAACTGTCTCTTCACATTGCTCCAACTTATTCATGTTTTATTCAGTCTCAGAGAGGTTGGAGTCTTCCACTGAAAAGACTGGGCCTTGGTTTCGGTGTTATAGCCATAGACCCATGATTATTTGGTATCAGCAGTAGAGAAAAATTCCTGACATGAAAGGGAGAAATAGATTCATGCCTTTCTCAAGATCATTAGTGCAATATAAATTCATTCATCCACAGTCAGATATTAACCTTTAATATTGATAAAGAAAGGTTAGGAAACTAACATAAGAAAAAGAATGAAAAAGGTCAAATGTTAGTTAACTTCTCCAAGAGACACAAAATAGTACTTATAAATTTCATTTTTTTTCATAACCAAAGGGGACCATAAAAGGACCTAAAATTAATATCAGTTTCTTAATTTTAATTTTTATTATAAAATTTTACAATTGGCATTAACAGGGTAAACCTATTATCTACTCGTTACTTATATAATATTTTGTATTAATTATATTGAGTCAGGTACTATAATTAACTTCCTACAATCCAAAATATGTTTTGGCTTTAAATAACACATAAAAGGGTTGATAAGTCATAAAAAATCAAATGAAATTCTGCTCACCTAGGTCGAGGACTGCATCATACCAACATGTACTGAAATTGACTTTCTACAATCTGAAGTATGTTTTGGCTTCAAATAACACATAAAAGGGTTGATAATTCATAAAAAAATTAGATGAAATCCTAGTCACTTAGATGGTGGACTGCTTGGTACCAATTTATGTGTTATTTAAAGCCAAAACATATTTTGGATTGTAGGAAGTTAATTATAGTACCCGTTGGTACCAAGCAGTTCCCCATCTAAGTGATCAAGAGCAAAGAAGGAAAGAAGTAGATAGATTCAACAAAAGGGAGTAAGTTCTTTTTTATTTTACATCTCCTTGTCTGGGTCTTTCTCATTGTAGACAAGCACATTTGAAAGTGGAAATCCCTTCTGTACATAACCAAAAGCATCCATGTGAAAGCAGTGTTTTCCCCAGATGAATCTAGTTAGAATCAATTTCTGTGTCACATGATTGCTTGCTTTCTGAGCCATCTGTACGATTCATTTTGTCTATGGGTTTATAATAGCAATTTTTTTTTTTTTTGTGATTTTTTTTTTTTGACAGATGGCTCCTTTGGAAGGACGAGTAATATTATCCTAATTAGAAAACTGAAACATTTTTTGTAACCTTAGACTGATCAATTGTTTATCATGCTGTAGATGTTGTTCACTCCTGCAAATCATAAAAATCAACCATGATTTATATAGACTGAAAAAAACAAAAAAAAAAACAAAAAGAAAGAGATAAGAAGCTGAGTTTATGAAGGGCCATCATAGAAGGTTACCCAATAAGGCTCAAATTCCCTATGGCATGCAAGATTTGAACAAATAACGACAGTTGCTCTTTTAATACTAAAGTTCATCCAATACAAGACTAAGTGTTCTTGTTTTTTTACAGCTTATCAACCCTTTGTGGGTTATTTAAAGCCAAACCAAAATATTTTAGATTGTAGGACGTTGCTCATAGTACCATGTATTCCCAAGCGATCCGTCCAAGACAAGGCTCGAAAGTCACTCAAGGTAGAGAGTTACTGTTAAAATGTTTATGATGAATGAGGTATTTGATGTTTAGGACTAGTTTCTTATTGAATGTCCAGACTACCATATAAAATGGTGTCACCCCAAGATGTAATTGTAATGGTTAGCAAGCCTGTCTTATAGATTATTAGGAGTGTAGCGAGTGTCGATCGTCGTTGGGTACTCAGCACTTGTGGTCTATTTGTGGCTGTATTTTAGCAAATATAAAAATAGGGTATCATTTTTATTTTTTACGAAAGTAACCAAGTGACAAAAAATGCAGAATAATTTGAAAGAAAGAATAAGCTTTTCCTGTTATTTACGAAACCTATCCACACGTATAGAGCACTCAGTGCGGATCAAACTCACTATATAAATGATCTAAAAAACGTTTTACTTGGTGACTATAGCGTCCTTTAGCTTCAATTGTTACCCCCTCCCCCCCAAAAAAAAGCCGGTGTGACATTTTTTTTTTCTTGGTGGGGGACATGTGGCTAGCCGCTAAAAATTAACATATGGTCAGGTAAATGATGATTTTTATTTTTTACGTATTTTACAATTCAGTCAAAAAAACAAGTTCAGTCTAAATTTCCATGTTAAAAATTAATTAGCTGCTCAACTTTACAAAACATTTCGACTGGATGACTTACGGTAAAACTAAAATATGCAGATCGTGTAAACATGCATTGACTGCTGAAATCAAAGAGAAATTCTGTCATCACGTTGACAATTTTTATAGAATTTCAAAATCAAAAGAATTTCTTTTCATTTTGAAATTCTATAAAAATTCATAAACATCAAATCTGAGAAATCATTTCTCAGATTTGATGTTTATTGTTTATGAATAAGTTTTCTTTCATGAATGCTCAAATAAATAAAATTTGGCTAAAAATAATGGAATTTAAACTAAAGTAAAAATAAACTGCTAAATTCGTAAAATTCTTTTTCAAAACTTCGTTGTTTATTTTATTTTTTTACTTTTTTAAAATTACGATACACATTTTTTTAAACTAAAAATGGCATTTTTCTAGTTCTTGGCTAATTGAAATTAGATTATTAAAATTAAAACTTAAATGTGAAACTTAGAAATATAATAATGCCACCTAAAAAAGGAATAATCAATAAAAAAGACAAGAAAATAAACAAGAATTAATGTCGATAAATAACAACCAGAAAGCAAGGAACTTTTAAAAAAAAAAAAAAAAAAAAAAACCCATATGGTTTGTTGTTTTGGGTAAAGAGAAGTATTTTTAAGTTAGAATCTAATTTAAACACAGTGTGAAATTAGATATAAGATCAATAATTTTATTACTCAATCGATTATCAGTATTTTTTTTTTTTTTTTTTTTAAAGAAAGAAAGACTTACCTGTAAGGATTTGAATCAACAACTTCGGAGCTCATCTCGTCAATTTTCTCTCTCTTTACCGATCGGCATTGTTTCTCTAAAAATGCCACTTTCTCATTCAGTAGCGAAATTTTTTTCTGCAATTCTTCTACAGACATGATGGAATGGCTAAGTGTTATACCTTTAGAATTTTGTCTGTCTAAACTGAATTCAGTGTTAAATTCTAGATGCGGATAGGAAAATAGTATACTCCCAACAAGAGCAGACTAAAAGACTTGCCGACGTGGTCCTACCGACAATCAAGGGAGGTAATGCTAATAACAAAATTAAGCAAAAGTTTATTCTTAATTACTTCCCTTCGTTAAGTAGCATTTACGTTTCATCTCAAGCGAAACATTTCTATGTGCCATCATGTCCCTGGCTCTTCCTGTCTTTTGTAGCCCTTTTAGTATAGCTTGTCTTTTTGCTATATCTCCCAATCCCAATTTTGCCAACCATTTACACAAAATCGTTATGTAGGTTATATACTGCTTTCCTCTGTCCTTCTTGCCATCAGTGTCCTGTCCTGCCACTCCTGGGTATGACGATAAACTACAATATATCTGTTCTGGGTGAAACGATAAACTTTAAAGTTTAAACTACATCCGACAGGAAGGCCTATGATCTGGAGGTTTTGAAGAATGTGGAACTACCTCTTCACTGCTGGTGTTCCCAGGCCTACTCTGGCCCGGAGTAGTAGCACCTGTTAGGGCCCCAGCTATGGGCAAATAGTTACCCCCCCCAAAAAAAAATTGGGTTTAAAACGTGTAAAATAGGTTTTAATACTAGAAATACATTATTACCATTTTGGGGTAAAAATATTACCAGTAATACATTTTTGGAAAAAATATTACCAACAATACATTTTGAACAAAAAATATTACCAGCAATAAAAATCTTGTTTGCATTAAATAACCCATTGAGGTTGATATGCCGTAAGACAAAACAAACCAAACCGATCTTGACATCAATATATCCCGTGTCAAATTTTCTGAGCACTCTTTCCTCATTATGCGCCCTAAAAAATCAGCTGTCTCTTTCTGATAATAAGCATAAGTGTCTTTTTTGTTTCCATTTCCTCTAAAACCTCGTCATAACTCATATGTTCAGTCCATGATATTCTCAGCATCCTTCTGCAGAATCACATTTCGGTTGTTTCAAGTATCTTCATCCGCGATGAGATTAGCCACCATTCACTGCCATATAGAAGGACAGATTAATAATATGTTTCTGTTTCTTAATACTTTGCATAGCTTTTGTAAGGTATTTTTCGCCATCCCAATGCGACTTTGAATTTTGGTGTCGCACATTCCGTCCTCTGTTAAAACACATCACAAATATTTAAATCTTTGATCTTGGTATGTCCAATATGTAATTCGCATTTTGGGTTCTTTTTGCTGACTGCCATACATTCTGTTTCCTTACAATTTAGTAATTTCTTGTTTTCCTTTACTACTTCCTGGAGGAGTTCTCGTAGTTTCCTTTCTATGTCTGCTATCAATACTGTGTCATCTGGATATCTTATGTTATTAAGGCTGTGATTGCGAATAATGAATCCTGGCAGGATTTTTAATTATCTCAGAATTGTTACACTGTAAAAGTTGAATAAGTCTGGAGATGTAATGTCTGAATAAACATATCAGCAGCAGCAGCACTAAGGGTATAAAAAATGTCAAACCGTTAAGTAACTCTCTTTTCCTATTTTCCCTCCTTTCAAAGTGTGTGCCATCAACTTTACATACCGAATCGAAAATGGTCATGGACGCTTCACACACAAACACACCTACACAAGCAAGTTAAACTCAAATCCATTCATTAACAATTTTCGTTGTGAATTCAATTTATTTCTAGGAAAAGAAACTTAAACTCTACCGTCCCGGGCATGGCGATAAACTACGTCCAGCAGCAAGGCCTCTGATCAGGAACCACCTCTTAATTGCTGGTGTTCTCAGCTCAACCCTGACCCTGGGTGCTAGCATCTGTTAGGGTCCCAGCGATAGTTAGGGTCCCAGCAAATAGTTAAGACCGAAACTGGGGGTGGAAGCATTGTGAAGGTGTGGGGGTGAATTTTGGTACCGGAAGTGCTTTGTAAAAGATTATTATCAGTAATGAATTTTTTAAGAAGAGCTATTACCAGCAATACATTTTTGAGAGGAAAAATTACCAACAATACGTTTTTGAAAAAGATTACCAGCAATACATTTTTGAAGGAAAGAATTATTGCCAGAAATGGATTTTTGACAAAACAGGATATTACCAGCAATAAAATTTTGGCGGTATTAAATAACCCATTGAGGTTGATATGCCGTAAAACAAAAGAAACAAAACCAATCTTAAACTTTACTTTTTTAATTTTGTTTTATAAATGTTATCTTGCACTGCAAATCAGTGTTATTTTGCGCATATACCTTTTCATCACCATTAATTCATGTAAAATATTCCCGTAGAAACCTTTTTATGGTCAAGAATAATGATGACATTTCATCATTCTAAAAATAACCTTGTCATCAGTGATGATAGAAAAGAAGGATATTTCATCATCCTAATCCTCATCATTATAAAAACAACCTTTCCACCACAAGAGAGTCAGTAGAGTAGAGAACAGTAGAGTAGATCAGGGTACCTGTACTGTAGTCTGTGGTGAGTAGACAAGTAGCAAAAGCAGTAGCAGTACAGAAACATGTCTAGCCAGAGCTCCGTGAAGATCGAAAACAGACGATTTTTAAACGCCATCCTCACAAGTGAAATTCTCGGAACCAAACCAAGTAAGCACTGACTTTTAAGCAAAAGAGACAGTGAGAACATCTTTACACACACCATACCAATATTCTGTAATTCACATCACAAAAAGAAAATACAAATTCTTGTTATTTATGCCAACACGTGTCTCAAGTTTTTATTGTTGTTATCGTTGTAAATTTTATGCATTTTAATTTCTGTCATTAATAACAACCCCATTATAATCAACAAATAATAACAACGGGGGGAAATAATACATCAACACCAACTTATAAACCCTGTAGGAACCTTATACATTAATTATAGAAGTGGCCAACACACTAAAGTGAGAAGATACATCCTTGTCTTACGCCCCTTTCTGTTTTTGTATATTTACCAAATTCATTTTCTATCCGTATGCAGGCCGTTTGCTCTAAGTATAAGGTCTGCGTTATCCTTCCCAAAAAGAAAGATTGCGAAATTATTGCGTGACTAAAATATTCGTTCGATTAACAAAATAAAGATGCCAGGGATGAAAGTATCGGAAATAAACTATTTCCAACACAAATACCTACCCACACGCATACCATATTAAAACACACCCAAACTTTATTTTCTACCCAATGACACACAACATTTACAATCATAAGAAAAAGATTCCACGATGCAACATACACCGTTTAAATCAAAATGTCTACTGGTTAGAAATTAACATCATTATGTGAAATATTTGATCAATCAGAGAAGACTAAAAACTTATTTTTCTATAGCTTACTTTCTGGAAGAAATTCTTATAAAAACCCACAGATTTCGATTTTCAGCAGCAGATATGCGGTTGTCTTCATTCAAACAAAAGAGGAGACGTGGCTACATAGCTACCCACCGCAGCCGGTGTTGAAAAAAAATGTATCGGCGACATCAAACGAATCATCTCCAACAACAACAGCATGGAAGGTTAGTGAATTTTCCCTTACGATCAAAGTCTTTTCTCAACCTCTAACTTTTTTTTACTGTGAACCAGCTATTTAAAAGTTTTTTTTCTAAACAAATTTTTCTGTGGACTAAATATCCAAAGATTTCAACTCAACTAAAGACTATTTGTACTCCTTTTTCACTCTTTTGAATTCATGTACATATTACTATAAATACAAATGATCTAATTAACAGGCGTGAGACTATATTTTCTTTATTTCTATGTTATTATTGTTCGGAATTCGGATGTTCGGATTTTTAATATAAAAAAAAAATGAACGACAGAATTTTCTACAAAAGCTCATGAGAACAGATCCAGAGCATTTTCAATCCTTTGGAGGAAACCCTCTCCGATTGACTATGTCTTCCTCACGCCTGTTGGAGGAAACCCTCTCAAATTGATCATGTTTTTCTCACGCCTGTTGAGAAATCATCTCCGATTGACCACGTCTTTCTCTTCTCACTCCTGTTGGAGGATCCCCTCTCTGATTGATCATGTCTTTTCTCACTGCTATTGGAGGAAACCTCTCTGACTGTCTTTTCTCACTGCTATTGGAGGAAACCTCTCTGACTGTCTTTCTCACTCCTGTTGGAGGAATCTTTCCCTGATTTACTATGTCTTCAGCAGTGTAGTTGTACTCACCAAGATTGACGAATTGCGTGCTGTTGAGGCAATTTAACTCATAGTTGAAAGTTTTGAATTCAGAGTTGACATTCTCCTAGACCGGTTGCCACCCAAGGCTATAGGAACCACCTGTCCTGCTATTTTTCCATAGCTTGGTATTTGACAAAATGAAGCTATAGAAACAATGTTTTGACTTTACTACCGTTTACTGGGAACACGGTCCTGGGGGGGGGTAGACAGCAGCTTTAATAAAAGAGTTGTCTAAATGGAAGAAGCCTCACTGACGAAAAAAAGTGATGCACTCTCATCACAATATTTTGACAAGTTAAGTTCAGACCTTATTGGATATTTGAATAACTATAATTGAGCTATTGTTACTACTTTATCTACCGCTACTTGTTATCAGCACCCGTTTGCATCCGATCATCGGGATCGTCATTCTCTCTCCCTATTCCCTTTCTCCTCGCTGCTGGTGGTGGCGGAGATGGCTGTAAATCAGGTTTGACGAGGCATTTCGCGTGAATTTGATTTTGCGCGACGGAGAAGCACACACTGTTGGCCAGAAGCGCCTTCCTCGCAGCTCAAAGGGGATTGAGACAAGTGAGATCTAGCTAACCTGATTGCATCGGGCTGTTGGATGCTTAGTCTGTCAAAGTGCGCTTTGGTTACGCCAGCCCGACTGGCGATGGCCTTTTCCGCCGGTTTGGTCGTCGAGATCGTGAAGATTTGCCTATTCCGCCATTGAGGTTGTTCGCGTTCAGTCTGGTCTTTTATCTTTCATCTTAACGTCATGGGTGGCCTTACAGGAGTTGGAACTCCAGACGGCTTCGCTCTTGGGATCATTGAGACAAGTAAGATTTCTACCATGACAAGAAACAACCATATATATTATACAAACATATATTGTTAAATATTACAGACAATGAATATCTACTACGTTTGATCACGAGCCGTTCTGAACTTACTATGGTTGCTTTAATTTCGGGTGAAAATAAAGACAAAAATTGTCCAACATTTGGATATTTTTTATTAAGCTGATCCTTGATCTAAGCTTTCGGCTCACATGAGCGACCTTCAGAATGGTTATACGGACAGTTAAATAAAGATATTCACCATAAAAGATAATATTCTGTTATGTTGACAGAAGATTGCTATGCGACGATAACGGTCGCGGAATAGCAGACGCAGGTCGTAAATACATCATGCGGTTCTATGACGTCATACCACGCGAGAGACCGCGATATTATCAACAGAACCTTAGTATTTCATCTACTATTTCACCGCTACTTGTTGTCAGCACCCGTTTGCATCCGATCATCGGGATCGTCATTCTCTCTCCCTATTCCCTTTTATTTACAAAGCAAAATACAGTAAAAGGGGAACAACAATTATCACATTATTTTTGCACCAACCTAATATTATTTTAACTAATACTTTAGTGATTGGTTAGTTCAATAATTAAAAGGTACCCTTACGGGAACATTTTATCGTACATGAAATAATGGTGGTGAAAAAGAGTACACGTAGAAAAATAACAGACCAATTGATTTAACAATTTATTAAAACAAAATGCAGATGCATTGTAATGTGTTGTGACTAGTTTGAAATGTAATTTTGTCGAGTGTGGGTTGTCGGAGTGAGCAGTTCGTTATCAAAAAACCATTTTGACTTACGATTACTTTAATGGCAATAATAGAAACGAATCAATAAATAAGAAAATAAAACTAATAAAAGTATAAAATTATCATTAAATATATGAGAATATTTTTTTTATTATTGTTACTTGTAATTAGGCTGAATATAATTGCTGACTGCAGTAGGATGTAGTTCAATAATATGTGAGTATATCTTTTCCAAATTCGAAGTTGTTATCGTTAAATTTTATTTGACTTCATACTTTGGTTGCGTACTTATTAGCACTGTAGGTGTCTCAATATCATTTAGTAAACTGTTTTATTAAAATCATGGTCGTCCTCTAGGAAAATTGTTGTCAAACCCCTTGATTTTTTTTTAAATTTTAGGCATTAACTTTATTGAACAATATATTTAAGATGTTGTTCTAATCTTGCCATCTTTATGTGTCGGCCACGTAAAAATATCAGTCCAAAAGTTGAATCGACGTTTCGAGTTCAAATACCGATCAGGTTTATTGCGTTTTCTTCACACTAATACCATTCTTGGGAATTAAGCGCGCCAGTGTGAAACTTTAATAATAATTCAAAAAAGTCGGTGTTACTTAAGTATGTGATTTACATCCGAGTCTGATTGACTAGAACAACACATCACTAAAGTACGTTATCTACGAGTTGAGAAAATTCTCTACTTTCAAATATACATTAAAAATAGATACATTTAGAATAAGATAAGAAAAGATGTAGTAAAACAACTTCTTTCCCTTAATCTATACATTGCATTGCATGTTTGTTTTTGTATGTTATTTCAATATATACTTGTTGATTCACATTTTGTTGTTTACTTGAATCCTGTACGTTGAAAGTATAATAATAAATATAGTATTGGTCCATCTAGCCACTGGGGCCATTACAGTCTCCTGGAACACTTGCCCCGCAAACAATATTGGCAGACTCATGTGGATCCAGGTAAAAATAAGTAACACAAAACACGGAATTTAAAACAAACAACAGTTGCATGCAAAGGGAATTACATGAGGAGGAGGGGGAGGCTTTCTCTTCCTTTTTTGTTGAACTCTCTGCTCCCGGTCAGAAAGGAACCCAGACGAGGCTATGTCGAAGAGCAGAGTCTCGTTCGGGGAGGTAGCCAACCCGACCCCGTGTATACGGCGTCTACGGGCAATTTTTATCCAAGCCTATGGGCTCGGAACGCCCCACGTTAAAAACTGGCCTTGTGCGGAGGTTGGTAAATGAAGGGAATTACAAGAGTACACAATGGAAATCAAAGGAAAAGACATTAAATCTAGCTATAAAAATGTGCTTGTGTGTGTATGGGCATATGTGTGTGTGTGTGTGTGTGTGTGTGTGTGTGTGTGTGTGTGTGTGTGTGTGTGTGTGTGTGTGTGTGTGTGTGTGAAACAAGTGTATGCGATACACACGTGTGCATGTGCGAGTGTTCAGTCAACAGAGGAACAAGAAAGCGAACGCACCCCAGCAGCAGCGGTTTTTTTTTGTTTTTTTTTTTATCTACGTTTGTCTACATCTGAAAGCAAGAGAAAAAAGAGGAAAAGAGAGAATAGGTTTGCCTTTTTATAGACATAGCGCCGTCCAATGGGCGCTTTTGGCGGAGCCAAGTGTCTCAACGCATAATATGCATTAAAATAGATATATACAAGAAAAATAAGTAGTAGTCTTTATTTAATATACTATAATATTAATAGTATACTAAACAAATAATACCATATGATAGAAAAATACCCCCCCAAATTATTAGGTTGGTGCAAAAATAATGTCGTTTTCTCACATGTTACTATGTGAGAAAACGACATTTTTTTTGCACGAACCTAATATTTTAACTAATACTTTAGTGATTGGTTAGTTCAATAATTAAAAGGTACCTTTACGGGAACATTTTATCGTACATGAAATAATGGTGGTGAAAAAGAGTACACGTAGAAAAATAACAGACCAATTGATTTAACAATTAATTTATTAAAAAGAAAGTTTAAAACAAGTTTCTTTTGTCAGAAGTAAATTGCATGCACAACGGAATGTTCCTGGTTATATTCGAGTGGAACTGTGTTGGTGTGCTTTAGTGTGAAGCGTTCACACCCCTTTTAGCTTCAGATCACTAAATCGGTTCTGTGCGGACGTAGAAGGGGAACCAAAATGCAAGAGAAAGAGGAAGAATATTGGACAAATTGAATCGTTCTATTTCGTTTTAACTAAGTTCTAAGCTCCGAGCCTCTAGAAATAAATATGTGTAAAATCGACAATCAAAAAGTCAGTAGATGCACTTGCTTCAGAAGGATCCGCATTGCTACAAGTGACTTCAAATGAACTGTTGCTAATCGCCTACCCACTTTTATCGACAAGCATGTCCAAGGACGCAGCTGTAAGTTTAACGGAATCATCTTTCTCTCTCACGCACACATATATTGTTACATCCTTACGCAGCCAAGACCCCTAGTCACACACTTTACACTTTGAAAACCATCTCTCGATATTCACTCACCCTCTCTCTTTCAATATATCATAGTAGTCGCTGACTACAAGAACAATTAGGTCAGACAGGCTGATGGTCTTAGTAAGAGGTCCAAGTGAGATCTAAAAATAGCTTCACCTGCGGAATCCCGTGATCAAGTATGAAAAGTTGAGCGGGAAATATCGGGAGGAAGTAGTTGGAACACGGATCTTAAGCGAGTAACATCACTTAAGACTTGTTACTGTCAAGCAAAGGAAATAGCAAAAGGACAAGTTCTAATTCAACACAACACACTATGCTGCATATATCAAATGAACGGATGAATTATTAAGCGTAATAATCGCCTAAGACAGTCATGTGTGACCCACTCATTTGACCGCAGGCTATGACTTATACAGCGTCGATTCTTCCTACCCGAATGATGAATTCTACATTGCTGAATATGGGAAGAAGAAAGTAAACGGCCCACTCTCGGGGTCAACACTCATAACAGTGAAGAAAGAATATATTAAAAGATATCGCTTCACAGTCGAAACGAAGTGAAAGTAAAAAGAAAGGAGAAATATGTAACAAAAGAAAGAAAAAGGAAAAGGAAAAGAGAACACCCTATTTTATTTCAGGCAAATAACTAACGCTAAGTGTGCTTTGACTTTTCATATCAGATATATAACGCATACATCTTTTCACAGAGGAATGTATAGCAAACATTATTCCACGCACTAGCTTACATGTATGTTTTCATGTATCGTCTTGTTATAATTAAATCTTATTAAATTATATATTGGCGTTTGTTGTTTGTTACTGTTAGTTGTTTCTCCTCATTAGTGTATTTAAAACCTAAGAGAATCCTTCCACACGTCCTGGGTAGGACGATAAACTATCTGACAGCAAGGCCTTTGAGCCGGAAGCTTTGAGAAGCATGGAACGACCTCTTAATTGCTGGTGTTCCCAGGTTTATCCTGACTCAGGGTGGTAGCACCTCTTAGGGTCCCAGCTACGGGCAAATAGTTAACCCCCAAAAGGGGTCAAAACACTATGAAAGTATAAAAATAGGTTTTAATACCAGTAATACTTTTTTGATTTTTTTTTTTTACCAGCAATAGATTTTTGAAAAAAAAAAAAAAAAAAAAAAAAAAAAAAAAAATTATCAGCAATGAAAATCTTGTTGGCATTAAATAACCCATTGAGGTTGATATGACAAACAAAACAAACCAAACCGAATCAGTACACTACAAAGTGGTAAACCATCGTCATATCCTCTGACAAGTTTTTTTTTCTTTTTTGAACCATATCCTAGCGTCCCCGCTATTCCCGTTCATTTTCATGGCGGACGAGTTATTACTTCGAGACCTTTGACTTTTCTTCGTTGCATCACCCCACTTTCTTATATGCAACGAGGAGGATTTACTTAAATTTTATAATCAACCACATTTCTCTTTGTTGCTTGATTATTATTAGCACAATCTAATAGTCCCCTTGAACATTTTATAACATTTTTTAGTACATTGTAGCAACTCGGGATTTAATTTTTTAGATATTAATAACTCAAGATCTTCTCACTTTATCCGCTTTTTCGTCAGCATGTAACCTCTCGCGGAGAACGCGTTCCCTTTGGGAAACGCATGAACAATACATACACACACACACACACACACACACACACACACACACACGTATGTAGGTCACTTCTATGTGGTGTAATGGTTAGCAAGCTTGTCTCGCTAAATCACGTAGATGTGCAGGAAATGTCACAAGCACAAATTGAGCTAGAGAAAGTCAGAATAGACTCTAAAACAGAATTAGAGAAGGCAAGTATCGAAATAGAAAAGGTACGTATTGAAATAGAAAAGGTACGTATAGAAAAGGCACCTATCGAACAGGATAATAGATTCAGATAACTACAGAGAGATAAATAGACAAGTAGATATCAAGGGTTTGATCTTACAAAACAAGTTAGACTAGTACCTAAATTTCTGGAAAACGAGTAGACGACTATTTATCACATTTTGAGAAAACAGCAATTAATTTAAACTGGCCGAGGAGTGCCTGGCCAATGTTATTACAAACAATCTTATATGGCAAAGGCCAAAAGACATGCATTTCTTTCGGTTGGGGACATCCACGAGAAAAAAAAAAAAAAAAGAGTATAGCATGATGAAAAAGACGCCAAACTTGACGAAAACAAAATTTTATCGTCTAAATGTTTGTTATTATTAAGAGGAAAGATCAAAGTATTTTGTTTTTTTTTTCCATTTTTTAATTTTTCCTAGCACGTCCGAAAATTTCGTTAAAAATCTTGTTTTTTTGAGTCAGCAAAATTGACCATTTTTTTTCCATTTAAAAAAAAAAAAAAAAAAATGGAAATCTCACTTTGAAATTCTTTTAAATATCAATTATCATTTTTACAAAACTTATTTTAAGAAAATCAGAAATTATAATGTTTATTTAAAATATTTTGAACCAAACTTAACTTAGCTTTTGTACCAAAAAGATGTAATTTGAAAATAAAACAAAGCAGGTCATAAACTTTCGCGTCTCTTGACAGGTGATGAATGACATATTTACGAATTCCATGAGTTCTACGGAAGGAGAAAAGTGAAATAATTTACATTTAAGTGAACAAATTATTTACCTCGTTATTTTTAACGAAAACTTTCTGCGGTCTATTTTTTTTTTCTTTTTTGTACTTAGCTTTCACCTTTACGTTTATGATGCTTTATGGAAAATATATTATAAAGAAATTAAAATAAGGCTGTTAAGAGTGACATTAAATTTCATATTTCCTAAGAAATGTATCTAATTAATTTATAGGTACCTTTCTTATGAAATTTTATCAGAACTGTACATAAAATACAATAATTTATGTACATTTATTACATTTTACTGTTATTTGTATTTGCATTCATTTTATTATTAATTTTGATATTTCATTTATGGAAAAATGTCATAACTGAGATTAATATAAAAATAAGATCATATAAATTTCATAAGGTGATACTGATACTTGTAGGTACCCTTTTCAGTTGAAATTGAAAAATCAAATTAACTTCTCCACACGTGTTTCGCAAAAGTAAAGGCCTCAACAGCGGAGAACAATGCTTAACTCAAATAACGCAGCTTAATTATATTCTGGTTGGTCTTCCGTACTTTATAATTACAGCCCGGTTATAAGCACAAAATTACATTTCTTAATTACTGTGGATCTTCTGATTAGTCAAAATGATACAATTTACAACGCGCTAAAAAAAGATCTATCTCATAAGGACACTTAGGAAAGCCGATGGGGCTTTTAACTAATTTTATAATATTTTAACAACTTAAATGTAAAACCTATTATAATTAAAGAAATAACATAATTGTATTAAAAATTCATTTTTCATCGAAAAAAATTTTTTGCTTTCAGAAAATATTGTTTATATTCATAAAAACTAAAAGCAAATAAAAGCATTTGAAATTAAATAATATCTTTGTTTTATTGAGTTTTGTATGTTACAATTCAGAGCTGATTTTCAGGTACGTTGGCTCCAATTAAAAACAAAAAAAAAAAACATGATTTGCATTCCTCAAAACCCTGTGCTTTTAATTATTGTAATCACTAAACCCGATGCGATAGAATTTCTAGAGTTTTCATAAAATTAGTTAGGGGTGGGGGTAATAAACATTTTAAAAAATATTTCTACCATGACTTTAAAAAAAAAACATTTATAATAATTTCGATCATCTGAATAGTTCCTGAAAGTTTCATTAACATCCGACAATTATTTCTATTTTTGCACAATTTTTTAAATTAATGTGTGTCATACCAAAAAAAACGTGCTAAAAATTGTCTATGTTATTTACTAGTTCCACTGATACAAATAGAAACAAGGTTTTTTTAATCAAAATTTAGAATGTTCCAAAAAGGAAAATTTTTTTAAAATAAAAAAACTTTGGTCTTTCCTCTTAATAATAACATAAGCATTTAGACAATAAAATTTTGTTTTCGGCAAGGTTGGCGTCTTTTTCATCAAGCTATGCTCTTTTTTAGCGATTTCGTGGAGGTACCCTATATATATATATATATATATATATATATATATAATGTAATATATAATTTTTAATTACTCACTAATCATGAAAATTTAGGAAGATATTCTCCATAATTTTAATGTTTTATTGAATTTTAGTTTGGCTTTAAATTTACTATATCAAAAAATGAGAGCAATAAATAATCTCCTGTATGAACAACCGTATCTACAAAAATCATCACGTTTATACACATACAAAAAATATCAAGCTTCTTTTAAAAATATTGGTGTTTGAATGATGATTTGTTCTAAGCTTTTCTAATTATGATTAGTTAAAGTTTTTACTTAATAATATCATCTAAAAGGGTGAATTTAATACAAAATTTTAATAGATTTAAAACTTAAATTATTCTAATTAAAATTGAAAAAAAGGAAAACAATTCTTGTAAAAATTCATTATTCATCGAAAATATGTTTAAAAAATAGTGTCCTTAATATATCTTATTTGTAAAAGCAATTAAAAGCTTTTCTAATTTAATAATGTGTTAGTTTTATTGCGTTTTTTTATTTTACGATTCAGTGCATATTTTCGGGAAAATGGTGTTTATGTTTTACAAAAAAAAAAAATGATTTAAATTCTCCAAGGAGTTCTGCTTTTTAGCTATTAGGTTGGTGCAAAAATAATGACGTAATAATGTCGTTTTTTGACGTTAAAAAATACGTCAAAAAGCGACATTATTACGTCATTATTTTTGCCCCAACCTAATAATAAAAATATTGAGTGTGAAATTTTAATTTCTCGAAATTTCCTAAGATTAAGTGGGGTGGGGTGGGAGAGTAACAGGTATAAAACATTTTTACCAATATTTTCTATAAAAAAAAAATAAAATAATTTAATCATTTGTGAATAAGTCATCAAAGTTTCATTAGAATCCGACAATTTGATTTTTGCAAGGATTTCCAAATCACTGTTTTTTTTTTTTGGGGGGGGGGGTTCACCACAAAAATCGCTAAAATTTCCTATACTAATCTCCTCACTTTTTAGTCACGATAGTGTCCAAAAGTATCTCCGCGTTCTTGTGGGTGACAAACGGTTTTCTACCCTGCAACCTCTCTCTCACAGACGAGATGTCGTAAGCCCCTCGCTGCTCTGTCGCTACTTCAATGGAAATGCACGGACGAACTGCATACATTTAACCTTGACGGATAAGAATCGCAATGCTAAGCTCATTGCAGCGAACCACTCATTCCCTCCGTATTTCATTGGTAAGAAGTAAGTTCCACTCGAGCAGCTTCTTCCCACGAACCATAACTGTGGAACCAATTCCCAAGAGGATGTTTTCACGATCACTACAATCTTAACCTGTTTAAGGCTAGGATTAACCGTTATCTTCCATACATATCCGCATAAACTGTGCTACCTTCACTGCCAATCTCTACCTCGAGAGTCTCCTGGGCTTCGTACAGGATGAAACTCACTGTAAAAACAAGTACCTGTGTCACCACTTTCCACTTGGAAAGATTCTTTCAGACATGCACCCCTAAGTGTCTTTAAACAATTCTTCAGAAGAAAATAATAATTTTAAAGGTTTTGACATTAGAACTTCCTATTTGGGAATAGAAAATGATTCTAATGTCATCACCAGAAGTTTATTTGAATAAAGATTAGATCTTCGTGAAGCCGAATGATGTGCAAGTAGTGTAATGGCTATGAGCATGGCAAGTGGAACTGGCAATCTGAGTTCAAATTTCAGCCTTGCTTGTTGCATTCACTTTTGCACTAATTCCATTGAGAAAGGCACGAATCCATGTTTTTGCTCCCAACCAACTTGAGAGATTCATTTCCTAATCAAGAGCAATTGCCAGCAACTTTTACACATGGACTTGTCTAGTACAAGGGGCCCTCTACTCATTATGAACAGTTGAACTCTGAATGGGGCTCTTTGCTTTCATCTCAACCAAATTCAAATGAAATTCAAATATATATATATATAAAATATATATATATAAAACGGGTTCTCTTTTACTACTCTAATTTTTTGTCAATGAAATTAGGAATCAGTTCTTTTTTTACAATGGATATTTTTATCGATGGATATTTAAGGACATTTAAGGTAATTTGATATATATTTAAGGGAATTTAATGGACATTTAAATGAATTTAAGGGATATTTAAGAGAATTTAATAGATATTTAAGGGAATTTAATGGACATTTAAAGGAATTTGACTCGTGCAATTTTAGGCAATGACTCGAGCGAGCCGTTGCGAAACTGAATCAAATCACTAGTTCCAAGGTAAATTTTGTTAACTGCTTTTTACTTTACTATTTTGCCAGTTAGTGCTATAATGATACTATTCAAATACAAAAGAGAATACCTGTCATTTATAAAATGCCCCAAATCTTAAGACACTGATCATTAACTGTTCTTCATAAATGTTTAAATTTGAACCCTACTATGCTCAAAATCTTGGATTGGCCCCCAAATAAATCAAGCCTGTTTTTATCTATATTTTTGTCTTGCTGGGTTGAAACAAAAATGTAAGATTAAAAATGGTAAGCAGATGCGGCTTCGATTTGAATGTGCGGCCGAGGTCAGGGTCGATGCAAGGGTCTCATTTCCCCAATCGATAATACACCTACCTTGAATATGATACGCTCTACTACATCTCAATTTTCATAAGGTAGTATTCATATAAAATACAAATTTTATTGTAACCTGATTATATACAATACCAGGTTCACTTAAAATTAGAACGAATTACATCACTTCTGCGCTACCGTACGATAAATTCCCTATATGCGATATAGGTGAACATTTCAACTAGAAAAATTGAAAATAAATATAATGTATAAATACAAATTAGAGACATGCCATAATAAATCAACAATGTTTTACGACAATTTTTAACATCAACTAGAGATTTTTCTTAAAAAGTTGAATAATTTTAACACATTCAACATTATGAATAAAAAAAATAGTGAATTTTATATAGTGTTTCTTCGAGACTTAACATGAACAAAAAAAAATTTATGGATTTGGACGAAAAAAAGAAAAGAATCCAGAATGACGTCAAAATATCCGAAAATTTTGGATCCTTTACATTACAATAGTTGCGCTTAGTTTAATTTGTAACGTATATTAATGTTGGTAGAAAAAAGAAAATGTTGATAAGATAGCATCACAAAGTCCTACCAGGGGCCCCCAATAAGCCCCCACCTCTTTCAGGGTGTAATACGAACCGGTCCTAAACGAGAGAACTAAGAAAGTTACATAACCATGATGTTCGATTTTTCCTAATCGCTCACGATCGTAAAGATAACTTGCAAATATTAAGTAAGGCAAAGTGCACAGATACTTCGTCAGAGGATCGGGGAGCGCGGTACTTTTATCCAAAGATGAGCGCAGAGATATGGAACTGATACAAGGCAGGAATACAGATTTATTCTTAATCCGGTTAATGAGTAGAAAACCTTCCCTGGTGAAAACCTATTTATAGGAAGTGTAGTGAGATTACCTCATCTCTGCGCAACGGACTGTACCATTCATCGTAAATAACTATCGATGTAATCCAAGGTACGAAAGCAGTCGGCATTAACCCATTACCTGCCATGAGCCCCATTTGGGGATCTGTTAAAATTAAACTCACTACATGTTATTCCTTGTATTTACATTGAATTGCTTACGTATATTGCATTTGCAGAGGTATATTTTACATAGGCTTGTCCCAGGTAACGCTAAAAAAGCGGTATACCCTGGAGAAAAAGGTCCCCAAATTGATAAAAAAAATTGTAACGTGTAAATGTTTGTTAAAATTAAAGAGGGAAGACCAAAGTATTTTTTAATTATTTTAAATTAAGTATACTTTAATCATTCTAAATTTCCTAAGATAAAAAAAAGGTGTAACTGAATTTTAATTGATTTTTGAACTAATTTTGATTTTTTGTTTACAAATTCGGGCAGAAATGGCCGATAAATCGAATTTACTAAATTTTTTTTTTATTCAAGAAAACCGAGATTTTTTAAATAAAATTTTTAAAATTTATAGGAAGGATTAAAAAATCTGAAAAAATATTCAAAAAATACTTTGGTCTTCCCTCTTTAATTTTAACAAACATTTACACGTTAAAATTTTTTTTTTTATCAATTTAGGGACCTTTTTTCTCGAGGGTATACCACTTTTTTAGCGTTACCAGGGACAAGCCTAAAACTTTACAACACTTTAAAGTTTTTATTAGCCGTAGGAAGACACTTTGTCATAATTTTACATTTCACAAGTAGAAAAATAATGACTATTTTGAAAAGTTTTTTTAATTATTTTTAATCAATATTATTTTTTGATGTTTTATACACATATATATTTGATGTTCTAGTTTCTATAAAAACGACAATGGTAACTACTGAAATTAAACATAAGGAATACATAAACTCCTAAGACACCTGTCTGGGCAAAAAATGCGCATTAAAAAAATTTGGCAGTTAATGGGTTAAGCTGAATAAAGCCGTTAAAGCATTTTCCTTCTTCGTTTTTATTACAGTATTGGAATGGCTGTTAGATAATAAATCCTACCTAAACATTGCAATGTAATCATTACTATAGTCGCGATATAGTAATTTACTGAGTCCCGATAAAAAAATAAAAAAATATTTTTGTGATGTACGGTGGTCGTTAAATGATTAAGTATAACTCAAGACTTCAATGTTAAAATAAAACAGTATTTAATTACTGCACTGACACCGCCATTTTTACACCTGGCGGAAAATATATATTCATAAGTCCAGAGTGTCACGCTCGAACCTCGGTGTCGGTAGTTACTAATTTTCTTCCTATATGACAAGGTTGATATACCGCTATACAAAAAAAAAAAAAACAACCTACTAAATGATCCTGTTGTCGTTGGAGCTTTGGGCCTGATAAAGAAAGGAACTTAATAAAAAGTCAACAAAATCCTGTTGCACCGTCTCTCAAGGAAAACCTAAAAATAGTTCTAACAAGCACAGCCCATATCTTACGAAGAACTTTGTCCATTAAAGTTCTTTTTTTGTTTATAACTGTTCTTTGTTTAATCAAGTGGAAACAACAAAAAAATCACATCTTTCACTTATTCCAGGTCATTGGTTATAACTTGGCATTGGATTATAAAACAATTGAAGGGAAAAAACTATTTAAAAAGTGAGTAAATCTGGGACATGCCAATTCACACTGAAATAAAAGCCAACAGACCTGATATTATCATAAAAGGCAAGATATTCAGGAAGTGCATGCTTATTGATATAACAGTACCATCTAAGAGAAACACCCCCATAAAAATTATCGAGAAATTGTCCAAATACAAAGACCTGGAGATCGAGATTATTTTATTTTTGTGATGTACAGTGGCCGTTAAATGATTAAGACTCTCATGTTAAAATAAAACGGTATTTAATTACAAACGCAAATAAATACTTAACAAGAACAAAGAAGTAAAAGTCAACCAAAGATAATTGATCATTTCAGTGAATACCTTGTTAGTAGCCTGGATCGGCTTAACGTCTGCTAAATCCTATAATCAAAACCCAAATCCTCGACGCAAAATAATTCACACTAATTCGACTGGATCATTCCACTCGATAGTCACTCTAGTTAGTAGCCTAACACCACTATTTATACACCTGGCGGAAAACATATATTTATAAATCCAGAGTGTTACGCTCGAACCTCGATGTCGGTAGTTACTCATTTTTTCTTATATGACAAATATAAAAAATAAAAGTTATAAAGTAAAATAAAAAGAATTAAAATAAAACTAAGGTATTTGTGATTTTCTTTACGACCCTTATTTCTTTCTTTTCACATGATCGCCAAAGTCCTTCTCTGTATATACTTCTCTCGCAACATACGAGAAAGCAACCCTCAAATAAAAGGAGGAAGAAGAAAAGTCGGAAAAATACCGGAAGTTTGTGAGATCAGAGCTGAAAAATAATAAAAAAAAAATCAGGGAAGCTCCACGCATAACTTCTATTATTAAAAAAAAAAATGAAAAAGAAAGGAACGCCGGAAAATAAAATAATTTTGCCAATCAAAAAAAAAAAAAACAAACAAATTAACACAAAAAACTTTTGATGTTAGCCGAAACCAATGTTCATGCCAGAATCTCGGAGCCTGGTTAAAAGGCTATAAGCTGACACCTCTGAGCTAGAAGACGACGAGCGTAACAACAAAAGACGCTAGTGGAACTAACCATGCTTGACGTAGTAATTACTTAAGAGGTCATCTGCTAATGATATTTCTGCCCTGCTTAGGGCCTAAAAACACAGTAGATTGACTCTGATCCATTCTTAATACCACTACTATCCATAGCATGGTCTAACTTCAAAACACCACTACCGGAATTTCTCCAGACCGCTATCCATATCCGCCTTATAAACGAGCATTTTGTTGCACCGAATACCAAAGGATTCACTCTGAAGAAAATAAATAAATACATATTATATACCTTTCAACACAGTTCGTTTTATGTCCTATGTTTCTGGTAAACATCACGAAGAAAATCATTCCTACAAACACTATATTCACATTGGTGACCTCCCGACATGAACACAGTATCCACAGTAACATTTTGTTTCCGAGTAGCAGACGAGGATTTGTATTGGGTCGGAACACAAGTTCGTCCTTTAATTGAATTTCAAAGGCAGCATTGAGATATTTGTACATAGATTCTGTTATGGTCCGGTTCCTTGTACCACGGTGATAGTCCAAGGTAGAACCAATAAAGAAGAACACAGGTATGGAATAACACAGATATATTACAAACAGGAATATATACAGAGAAGTAGAAGTGTTAGTATGAACAATTAGGTTTAGTAGAGAGAACAATGTAGTCTCGACCAGTATCACTATTCCAATGTCTTGCAGTAATTGTCTGAACGCAACTCTGTTTCGGACTTCCTCTGACTCGACTCTTGACTCGACTTGAACTACTGACTCTACTGACTCAACTGACTTGAACGACAGACTGACTGACTATATTTAGTCACCCCCAACGTGGGCATCATGTGGCACAAGACCGGTTTAACGTGGGATCTCCGAGTACGTGGGCTCGGCCAAAATATGCCCATTGAACCCGTATAAACGGGTTCAGGGTCGGTTTACCTCACCGAAAGAGAATCCGCCCTTCGGCGTAGCCTCTTTCAGGTTCCTCCCCGCCCAAAGACAGAGAGTTCAACTGATCAGCCAGTCGACTGACTGACTGACGATATTCAGTCACCCCCCACTGGGGCGTCATGTGGCACAAGGCCGTTTTTAACGTGGGATTTCCGAGCTCGTGGGCTCGGCCCAAAAATATGCCCATTGAACCCGTATAAATGGGTTCAGGGCCGCTTTACCTCCCCGAAAGAGACTTTGCTCTTCGGCGTAGCCTCGTTCGGGTTCCTCCTCGCCCGAAGGCAGAGAGTTCAGCCGAACAGTCGGTCAGGACTTGAGCGACTGACGATAATCAGTTACTCCCACCACACACACACACACACACACACACACACACTGGGGTGTCATTTGGCACAAGGCCGTTTTAAACGTTGGATTTCCGAGCCTGTGGGATTTCCGAGCCCGTGGGATTTCCGAGCCCGTGAGCTCGGCCCCAAAATATGCCCATTGAACCCGTATAAATGGGTTCAGGGCCGGTTTACCTCCTTGAAAGAGAACCCTCCCTTCGGCGTAGCCTCCTTCGGGTTCCTCTCCGCCCGAAGGCAGCGAGTTCAACCGATCAGCCAGTCGACTGACTGACTGACAATATTCAGTCACCCCCCCTCCACTGACGATAATCAGTCACTCCCACCACACACACACACTGGGGTGTCATGTGGCACAAGGCCGTTTTTAACGTGGGATTTCCGAGCCCGTGGGCTCGGCCCAAAAATATGCCCATTGAACCCGTATAAACGGGTTCAGGGCCGGTTTACTTTGGCTGCAATGCTAAGTTTCCTAAGTTGAACAAACTGGAGCTATTTCGTTTACTCTTTTTTGATCTCTCTTTTCTATTTTTGTTTTTAGATCGCTTTCTTCCAGACATTTTGATGGGCAACAACGAAATTCTGAAATTTAGAATGAATATGTGAGCAACGAGAATGTTCTAGAGACAATGGCAACAAAAAGGACCTTTATACTTAATATTAAGAAGAGACAATTGAAATTTCATGGGTACATAATGAGGAAAGACGACTTGGAAAATTTGATACTCACAGGACAGATTGAAGGTAAGTGGGGGCAGAGGAAATCAGTGCACAGGCTACCTGGCGAGCTTGAGCAAATGTTTGGCGGAGCAGCTTTTGGGAGACAAAGCAAAAAGACAAAAGTTATTAAGATCTTTAATGAACACGAAATTGTGGAGCGCCATGATCGCCAAAGTCCTAAAGGGAACACGGCACATAGAATAAGAAATAAAGTTCTATTGATATTCTTTTTACCATCCAATATATTTTTTTTTTAATATTCCTTGCTGAAATGATAGCGGAGACCTTATGTGGCTATGGATTTTATATGCTTTCAAGTACGATATATATATACATTTATATGCGACTGGGCACAGAGGCGTATCGGGTAGCGTCATGGGTATCAGTGGAAGGTTAATTAGGCATGCCGCGTTCAATTCCCGCTTGATTCTGCTTCGTTCACTTTCGTTCAATGACTTTGCAAAAAGTTTGAGTCCATCTTCTGCCAGCTATGAGTTAAATAGTAAGGAAGACTGGGATCTCTTGCCTTGAGGCGGCAACCAGTCTAGGAGAAGGAAATCCTGAATCCAAAAACCAAGCTGAAGAGGGTTAGGATCCCTCAGGCTATCTTTCCCTAGACACACCACCGATACTATAGTAAATGTGGCGGTAAAGAGCTGGCTAGATGTAACCGTAAGTTCTATGCTAACAGTTTCTTCCCTCGCACTTCTCGCTTGTCGGACACCTTTTCAGCTCCATGCTTTCCAGCCAACTTTGATTTTCAAAAATTTAAATGCAATATCAATCGTTATCTACTGTCTTCTTTTATCGTCCTCTCGCCTTAATAGTAGATTTTCTCATATTCTCTAACACTCATTAACTTCTTCCTTCTTAGTGACTGTATTGCCTTGCTTGGGGTGAAATGCTTAATATATACCCTACAGTTGAAAATGTTCAGGTTACTCCCGGTAATATTCTAAATAGGCCCCCAAAGTAGTTATTTTGTACTTTAAATAAGAGAAAATTATTATACATGGTTAAAAAAGTGAGACATGATTTCTTATTAGAAATTTTATGACAAAACAAAAAAATTTAAATTAAATTTTGCTCTCGTCAAAATATCCTCCTTTAGCCTTGATTACTGCAGCACAAATTGTTGGCATTCATTGCAAATGTTTCTCAAAGTATAAGTTTGATAATTGATTCCATTCTTTTTTCAATGACTCAGAGTTCTTTTTCATTTTCTTTTTCACTCTTCTGTCAAATGGCTTCAAACTTTGGAACTGTAGTATATATATATATATATATATATAATTATTTATTTAAAAATATGATTCCAAGACCTCTTATGTAGCGAGTTGGAATATTTTTAAATAAATAATTATATTTATGCTCTACTTTCGTATCGAGCACTATTTTTTAAAAATAATTACAAAAATACTAAGGAACTTTGGATCATTTACCAAACCAGTTTCTTTCCTATTTTCTACAATATTTTCACATATATATATATATATATATATATATATATATATATATATATATATATATATATATATATATATATATATATATATATATATATATATTGTGAAATGGACCAAGTCCGACAATTATTTTAATATATTTTATTGTTACACGTTAATTATATAAACACAAATATTGGTTAGCAAGGTTTAAAAGCAGTAAAATCGACCTTGCTAACCAGACGCTCCTTCGTAATTAAACTGGTATTGACACCAGGCTATATGACTACTCTCGTGTAGGATACAGGTTCTATTCCTGTTGGAAGACGCATATTTTTCTATGAAATTTCTGGGACACTCAGGCCAGTTTATGCTGTTTATTACGAACAGAGAATTTGCTTAAATATTTGTGTCTATATAAATAACGTGTAACAATAAAATATATATGTTGTTTTTTTTTTCTAGTTTTACTGTAGATATATATTGCAAATAAGGGTAAAAGGGACTAGCAATCTTTAGAAATTAAGCTCTGCGTTACTGACGGACTATGGCTATTATTATTTGTGTTATTATTTTTTAATAGTATTTTACTATAGAAATTCCTATAGTTTTATTAAATGTATTGCAAATATTTCTACAGGTCACGCATTCAGGTCTGCATTCGTAGAGACACTTAACCAGATTTTAATACAGATTTATTTAATCCACCTTCCTTGGACACAATACCCGTTGACGTCAACAGTACTTTGGTTAATCCAAGGATTATCAAAATTCGTTTTTTTTTTCAGATATATTATCTGTAGTCCATGTCTAACCATTTTTTATACAGGTTTAGGTGACTGAGTTTTGAATTCAGGGTTGTCTTTCATCTACACCCGTGTTTGCTAACGTGCGGCGCAATTTGATTTTTAAGGGGTGCAATTCGAGAATGAGTTATTAAAGTGATTTTCTTCTAGTGAGTCTGTGTGAGTATGAGCGTGTGTGCGAGTTAATAGATATATACAGTATGCATGCATAAAAATATTTGTGTATATGTATGTACACGTGTAATTACATATGTACTCTATATCATTTTTTTAATCAAATCACCCTAAGCAAGACGGGAGTGCCACTAGTACACAAGAAGTTACAGAGAGTGAAAGTAAAAGTAAAAATGAGTGTTTGGGGGAAAAGGATAAAGAGAAGGAGGCGGATCAGGATCAAGGCATCAGGAGATGTCGATTGACATTACATTTGGATATTTGAAGATTATAGTTATCAGGGAAGCAAGTGATGAGGAGGAAGTTCTACTTACGGGAGGTATTAGTAACACAATATTTTTTTTATAAATATTGTAAAATTCTAAAATTAAATGATAATACCATTGCATATTTGGAGTTTCAAGTTCTTAAGGAAAGTTAAATTAATGGCCCTTTAGTTCCCCTCCACGTGAAGAGGATTTGACTTTTTGAATAATAAAAATTATATGTCACAGGCGGGGTGGGGGAGACATGAGGATTTTAAAGATTCGCTTGGGTGAGGAATGGTCAATAAAAATGTTGGGAACCACTGACATAGACTAATAGCCAATCACATCTAAAGAGCCTATTATTATTGTTTCCCAACAGGGGGTGCAATTTGATTCTTGGGGGGACAATTCAAGAATGAGTTATTAAAGTGAATTTTTTTCTTGTCAGTGTGAGTGTGTGTGTCAGTTAATACATATATACAGTATGCACAGGGCACCTTGAGGAGGTTTAATGGTAGAGCAGGCTTGTCTTGCTAGAACAACTACGATTAAGTAGTGAGTTTGATACTCACTGGGTGCTCCATACTTTCAGCCTTGTACCACATCTAAGCTACACTTCGAAAATCCCTATACAGTATGCATACATAAAAATATTTGTGCGTATGTATGCACATGTGTAATTTACATATGTTCTGTATACAGTGTAACCCGGATATAAGAGAGTTGTCGGGACCGGAGAGTATCTTATATCCGGGTTTCTCTTATATCAGGGTTTGGTCTAATTTATATACATTAACACAGGCTCTAATTTGGGAACAGATAAAATCTCTCTTATATCCGAGTTTATCTTATCCGAGTTACACTGTATTTATATTAGTAACACAATATTTTTTAAAAATATTGTAAAATTCTAAAATTAAATGATAATACTACTGCATATTTACAGTCTCAAATTCTTAAGAAAAGTTAAGTTAATGGCCTTTTGGGCACATTCCACGTGAATAAGAGTCCATTTTTTGAATAATAAGAATTATATGTCACAGACGGGAACAGGAGCCATCAAGATTTTAGAGATGCGTAAGTGAGGCATAGTCAATAAAAAGGTTGGGATCCACTGACATAGACTAATAGCCAACAGCGTCTAAAAAATCTATTATTATTGTTATCTAACCCATAAAGAGGGGGTAGATGCCTCTAGACCTTAAGGGTCACGAACCTGGCCGGAATTCGAACTCGTCTTTCCGATTTATCGTCTCGAGTTGCTCACTATCGCACTTTCTCCACATTTAAGTTGTATCTCCGTAAAAATGACTTCGAAAGTCAGGTATTTGCCGCAGACATTACGGAACGCCTTGACCTGATGCCTACACTCGGTTTTCACATGTGTACGTGTGTCGGTGCGAATATGTGTCAGCGTGTGCCTTCGAAAAATTCTTCAACGGTAATTTTGCACATTTCAGGAATTTTCCCTCCCCTGTGTTATTTGATTGCTATCCAATGATGGAACATCTCGCAGTTCCTGTCCCCTTCCCCTTCCCTAGCAACTGCCACAATTACCACTGTCAATAATCTGGGTCTTGTTCCATCACCCACTTTCCCAATGTTCTTCAATAGTTCTCTCTCTAGTCTCCTTTACCACCACCCTCCATGTTTTTCTCCCCCGTCTTCTTACCTCCGCTGGTTATTATTCCACTGTGGGACAAGCTGTGTAATATCAGACACAAATATTCATTGTCTTGTATAGTTTGGGATGAAATGCAATTCATTTCTGACAAAGCAGTAGTTACACAACAATGTCGATATTCATAGAGACTTTCACCATTCACTTGTCTCATTCACAAATTTTTATAACCTTTTCTTCATTCCTTTCCCAGTAGTGTGACAAACCAAATGCAAACACACTTTTGTCTCAACCTGGTTTCTATCATCAAGTAAGTTTCACATTTGTGTCCCCAAACTCGTGTGAAAAGGTTTCTTTTTTCTTTTTTTTTTTTTTTTAATTAAAAAAATATATAAAATAAATCAACATTGGGCAAATCACAAAAATGATATATTATTTATATCTCTAGATATTTTCCATTACGACTATTCATTGTCAGCAACGCTTACCTTAATTCCGAACGATAATTTTCTTCATTTACAAGACATTTTAAAAGAAATATTTGCAATTTAATAAAACCATCAAGCATTTCTATAGTAAAACACTAGGTTCTTTTCTGTTACTTCACCCCAAATAATGTAAACTTGCTTATCGCAAATAATTCACCACAAGAATTTATAAATTTTAAATCAAAGTTTCTCTTTTTATTAAATTGTTGGCACTTTTTTTCAAATTATAAATTTTATATTAAAGTTTTTGTTATTTATTAAATTTTTGGCACGGGTTAGGGCAGAGGGTTTGGGTTAGGAATTTTTTACAATTTAAAAAAAAATCTGCTTTCGGCTTGTTTATCGGGGTATGCATGAATGTAAGACCTCACCCGCAAAAATAGCGTACTCGAATCGTCCACATTTGGGGGATCTGTCATTAACGCATTGCTTATTTCCGAAAATTGAGAGTCAATTTTACCCTTATTTGCAATATATATATATATATATATATATATATATATATATATATATATATATATATATATATATATATATATATATATATAGAGAGAGAGAGAGAGAGAGAGAGAGAGAGAGTTAAACTAGAAAAAAAACTATATATATTGTTTACGTTATATTTATAGATACAAATATTTAAGTAAATGTTCTGTTTAAACAGTACTAACATTTGCCGGATTGAATGTCCGATAAATTTCATAGAAAATATGTGTCCTCCGACAGGAAACGAACCTGTATTCTTAACGGAACTGTCATATAGCCTGACGTGCTATACTATTTAGCCACAGAGGAAGCGCCTGGTTAACAAGGTCGCATTACTGCTTTTAAACTACAAATTTCCCAGGCTATATGACGTTTCCATGTAGAATACAGGTTTGATTCCTGACGGAGGACACATATATTCTATGAAATTTCTAGGATATTTAGGCCGATAAATGTTGTTAATATTGTTTATTATAAACAGAGTATTTACTTAAATATTTGTATCTATAAAAATAACGTATAAACAATAAATATATTAAAATGATTGTCGGACCTAGTCCATTTCATAATATATATATACATATATATATATATATATATATATATATATATATATATATATATATATATATATATATATCATTTCACTCTAAGCAAGGCTGCAAGGGGTTAATGAGTATTTGTTAGAGAATGTGAGAAAAACTACTATGAAGGCTAGGGGACAATAAAAGAACAAGAATGAAGAAGATGGAAGATAACGCCTGACATTCTCTTTGCATTTTTGAAGATCAACGTTGACTGGGAAGCAAGAAGCCGGAAGAGAGTTCCACAAGCAAGAAGTGCGAGAGAAGAAACTGTTAGAATATAACTTACAGTTACATCTAGCCATTTCAACTGTAAAATGATGAGACGTTCCAGCCAATCTTGCACTGCGCTGATGAAGAAGAGACTTGAAGCAACAGAACTGTGGCTCCACAGAAGGATGCTGAGAATTTCGTGGACAGAGAGAGTAGGCAACGCAGAAGACTTAAAGAAAATGGCAGCAAAAAGAACACTTATGCTGAGGTTCAGGAAGAGATGGTTGAAATTTCTTGGACACATAATGAGAAAGGAGGGCTTGGAAAATTTAACCCACCCGGGCAGGGCCGGATTATCCTTTAGGCTAATGTAGACTGCATTCTAAGGCCCCTCAAGCTTTTATAAAGCAATGAATTTAATTTTCTAGATAATAACTTCTTTAGATTTATTCTAGATGATATAATTTCTAAATAGTTTCATAAACTGAAATTATATCAATAAGACAAACTTATATTTATTTAACTAAAATATTTAACACATTTGTAAACAAAAGTTAATTCCCGGTTTTAAAAATCTTGCAAAAATAAAATATATATTTCTGAGACGTTATTTAAGGAAATACTATTAGTAAATGAAGAAGATTGTCGTTCGGAATTAAGGCAAGTGTTACTGACAATGAATAGTCATAATGGAAACAAAGCAAGGAAAAGAATATTTTAGTTTATGTCATTGTGTTTCAAGTAGATAAGATGTTTGATTTTAGTTCAGAATGTTTACATCTTAGAAATTTTTATGAAGCAGTAATTTTAATTTTCTAGATGATATAATTTCTAAATAGTTTCATGAATTGAAATGATATCATTATAAAAAAACTCCTATTTATTTTGATTGTTTTATTGAATAAAACAATTGACCAAATGGAAATAGTCTAATTGACTCAATTCAACATGTGCACTGTCATTGCATAATCGGAACACCAATTGTAATTAGATTGAATACAATTGCTTACTGAAGCCAGCCTAAGCACAAAAAATAGGCAATGTTATCTTATTTTTAAAACCATTAGTTAAGTTTTCTTTGAATCCATTCTTCGACACTGTAATTATCAGCATTGTATGTGGATGTATTAATTAATTTTTCAGTCAACTGTTTTATTCAACGTATTTGTCTTCCTCCAGGACTGTGCGCCCGGTAAATGGTAGTCAACCTCGAGCCAAACTTTGGCGGGGAAGATTGTGATGCGCCAACTGAAGGTTAGCTTTCTCTAAAAATAATGATCGGCACTACAATAGGATGTTAAAAAGTTCTCTAGCATTACAAGAAGCCCTTCTTCCAAAACTGATGTTTGCTTTTTGGCTTGAAGAATTTGGCACTCACAGTCCATATTAAAAGCAAGAGGGACAGAGGGGAACGTTGATTAATTGATTCCTTTTTACCGCTTATCAACTCTATGCAGGTTATTTAAAACCAAAATATATTTTTACATTGTAAGATTTTTTTTGACATAATAATAGTTTAGTGATACAAGTCTTACTAATTAACCTATAGCTGGGAGAAGAAGAGGTGGATTCATACCTTTATCAAGAGTATTTCCGCGTTAGTGAATAGAACGAACTCCGCGGGAATTGGAACTCGGATCCCTGTCAAGCTTACAGCACCTGGTATTCCCAAGCGGTCACCCATCTAATTACTGACCAGGTTCGACGTTGCTCAACTTCGGTGATCGTACGGGAACCGGTTTTCAACGTGACGTGGCCGTGCGCCTAGACGGAAACAAAGTAACCTACCAAACAAGTTTTTGGCAGAAGGAGTGAGTGGGGGTGCTTAGTAGAAAGACTACTAAGATCTACAAAAGATATGAAGTAGTGGAGACCCACGATCACCCACGTCATGTAGTGGCAGAAGAAAACTTGTGTAAACTGACACTAGAATAAAGAGAGTGAAGGATAATAAAAAAACAAAAAAGGCTAAAGCTACAAAGGACAGGAAGTTGTGGAGAGTTACAACCGTCTACGTCCTGAAGGAACACGGCACAAAAGAAGAAGGTCAGATTTTATTTTGAGAAGTAAGTCAAGCCGATAAGTTTTCAGCACCCACATACACGCATCTAGATTTTATCTGGGTTTGTACAACGATCAAGAGTGCCGGTGGAAAACAGGAAACTATTTATAGCTGCATAATGAGTTTAGCTTAGTCTGGCACAAGGCTACGAGTATAGAGCTCCGCGTTTGTTAACTTGGCCTGATACAGAACCAAAAAGACAATAAGAAGATTGTGTGACGCCACTTTTCCAAACACGAAGAAAGCTTCAAAAATCAATCATCAAAAATTTCCTTTCTATTCGAGTTCGAAGACCGATACCAATACGCCTCCCCTAAACCGCTAGAGTGTAAATTATAAAGGTTATGAAGCATTTAAAACATCTCCCTTATCGTAAATTGTGCCGACAGCAAGATGAAGAATAATCTTTTTTGTAATAATTTCACCCCAAGCAAGGCAATAATGCCACTTAGACGCAAGGGGCTACTGGGAGTGAAAGAGAATAAGAAAAATTTCAGTAAAATCGATAAAAACGGCCATTTTGACACATTTGTAAACAAAAGTTAATTCTCGGTTTTAAAAATCTTGCAAAAATAAAATATATATTTCTGAAACGTTATTTAAGGAAAATTAGTAAATTTAAAGTTAAATTAATCTAATTTGAAACAAATATTACCTATTTATAGCATAAAATGTTGTATACAAGCATTTCTTAACCATGGGGTCTTGTTTTTCTAACGTGTGAATCAATTTATTGACGGCCGAATGACAACCAAATGTGTTCATAGTTTAGTATGGTGGAGCAGACTATAAAGTTTATATTAGGGTTTTTTTTATCCTAAAAACCCGTGACCTTTTAATGATAATGTAAGTATTGTACATCCATACATAGAAATTCTGCACGTATATATACATAAAAAACAAATCGAAATTCTTTTTAAAATATTCTGGCTCATCAGATTGTAATACGCTTTACAATATATTATTAGTAATTATAGTTTTACTTAATAACAATATTTCCTGAGAGTTATCACGTTGAAACTGAATTTTAAAAGATATAATTCATAAAAGCAATTAAAATTTCTCTCATTAAACAATGTCTTAGTTTTATTGCGTTTTTTATTCTTCGATTCAAAACAGATTTTCGATAAGACGGGGTTCGATTTTGCAAAAAAAAATTCAGTGATTTTAAATTCTTCAAAGAATTCTGCTTTTAATTAATATAGTCTCTAAAATTATCACGTTGAATTTCTCAAGTTTTCATAAAATTAAGGTGGTGAAACACATGTAAAAAAATATTTATAAAGATATATATATATATATATATATATATATATAAAGATTTTCTAATAAAAAAAATTAAAAAATAATTCATTCATTTTAAATAAATTCTGAAAATTTCATTAAAATCCGACAATTAATTGATTTTTTCAAGAATTTCGAAATTAATGTATTTGTCACCGAAAAAAAAAAAAAAAAAAAAAACAAAAAAAACGCTAAAATTTGTTATGCTAAAAGTTAGTACAAACGCTGACGCAAAAGAAAAAAACAAGTTTTTTTCATCAAAATTTTGAATGTTTTAAAGAGAAGTAAAATTTTAATTTAATATTCAAAAAAGTCTTTGAACCTTCCTCTTAATAATAACTGAAAGATTTTGACGATAAAATTGTTTTTATTACATTTGGAGCACGTTTTCATCACGGTAAGCTGATTTTTAGCGTTTTCGTGGATGTACCCACTTTAGAAGGAATCGGAAATCCAGTTCTATACAGGAAATAAGGGACAAGTCTCTATACTTGCTCAAAAGACCGTGGAGGAGTGTGAACTGGACGTCAGGCGAACCTATTTACTCCCATAAAGCCAGATTTCTTTTTCGATGTTCAACTGTTTATTGTTGTTTAATATTGCTCGGTATTTATCGAAATCAGCAACATAAAAATGTTCCTGGCACTAACGATGTTCAAAAGACAATTGAGCTTTGAATACAGATGGTTGTTTTTTTTCCCTATTAACATGAAGTTTAAAGTAAGACAAGTTTCAGATTAGTTTAAAACGCAAGCATATTTTAAGCATGAAGCGAGGCTCAAATTTTTTTAACGCGTTCTATAACACAAATCCTTGGAGAGGGATGGGATCCGCCAGGTTTAAAGGCCCCAAAACGCCGCATAATGAGCACAAGAAATCATTCGCGGAGACTTAGACTCTGTCACACAACCGAGACAAATGGAGAAGAATGATAGACAACTCAGAACGTCGGCGCCTTCTGGCGGTTAAGGGCGAAAAAAGAAGGTGCGACAAATGTGAACATGCAGTGGATTAATAAATAGCGACTCGGAATTAGGAATCGGAGATCCAAGTTCGAATTCCATTCGGGTACATTGCATTCACTTACGTGCTAATACCCTTGGAAAAGTTATGAATCCATCTCTTCTCCCTCCCCCAGCTATAGGTAAATAGCAGGACAGACTGGGTCCTAGCCTTGAGTGGTAACCGATCTAGAAGAAGGAAAAACTCTGAATTCGAAACCAGCATGGTTGATTCGAAAATCCACCTCTCATGTCATCTTGAAGAAAAGAACAGCACCCACTCCGACCTACTTCGAGCCACGACAGAAAATAATGAACTCTTTGAGCTTAGTACAATGGTTCGAAAAAACACGGCACATAGCCGTGGACCTCTCTGATTTCAAACCATTCGCCCATGCGTGTATCACCTACGGCACTTTTTTTACGACGTCGTCGGCTTTATCTCGTATCAAAGAAGTTAATTTCTTCTTTGCTTCCTTTATGATGATGGCGTTAATGACTAAATTCGCCGCCAACGTGCAGATTCAGGGCTAAAAGATTCCAGTTTCACCAAAATCTGCCCCCGTCACCCATTCCTTGTCGCCGTTTGGCCCTGCAAGACCTTTTTCATTTACTGAATGTAGGTATTTGTGTTCACTAGAAATATCCGTGAAAGTTACACGGATTTCAGCTTTGGAATTTTCTAATTTTTTTTTCTTTATTTAAGGATTGAAAACGTTTCCTGTGATTCGTCGTCATCGTCGTCGTCGTCGTCAGTTTTATTTCGTATTCAAGAATTTAATTTTTTTTCTTTGCTGATCGCTTCCTTTATGATGACGATGTTGACTAAATTCGCCGCCGACTTGCAGATTCAGGACTAGAATCTTCCAGTTTCACTAAAAGACTGCCTCTGTCATCCATCCCCATTCGCCGTTTTGGCGAGTTGGTGGGGAATGAAAATTAGATTAGAAAAAACTTCCGATGACGTGAATTTGTTTAAGGTTGACCTCAACTTGCCAGGAAGTAACCTACTCACTTGATTTCATGATTTTTGCTCTGCGGAACATATAGAATGAGACATGGAGAATCCAGTTATGTAACTGCTACGGACTGCCGATGACTGTTTTATAATTTCGAGTGACGCCTTCTGTAGTATGTCCGTCATGCGTAGCCCTCTTCATTCGCTGTTTCAACTGTTTAGATTTATTGTAACCGTCATCCGCTTGTTGCACCGTTGGGTCTTTGGGATTGTTGGCATTTAGTCTAGGATCTCGTCTTTGACCTTGCCGCCACCGCCGATAGCACAAATATATCGTTACCGTATTATGGAAACGAAAAATAGCAATAAAATTACATCCCTTTCACTACTCTAAGGAAAGACCGTATAGCTGCGATCACCCACGATCACTTAATGTTACGACAAAAATAACTGAAATTTCTAATTCTCATCAGGGCTGTAAGAAATGATTCAGGCACTTCGAAGTGGTGTAATGGTTAACAAGCTTGCAATTACAGCTGAGTAGTAAGTTCGATCCTCATTTAGTACTTCTTAATCTCGGCCTTATGCCACAACTAAGCTATGCTTAGTGAACCACTATATATATATATATATATATATATATATATATATATATACGTATTTAAAATGTGTGTATTTTGGCAGCAATCCTTCTTTCATGCACATTTCATTGAATACGACAGACAAGATGCTTTGATTTGTTTTGTTTTTTTATACAATTTCTTATGTCTTCTAATTTTTTCTTTTCAGGTGATAAATTATAGAAAAACTGTCCGAATATTCGTTTTTTTTTTTTGCCCCGAGGGCTTTCAGTTATACATTTAACCATTTTCA
>OZ010591.1:21323658-21466158 GCA_963932145.1 Acanthosepion lycidas
CAAAACCTCATGATCAGAGGCCTTGCTGTTGGGCGTAGTTTATCGTCTTACTCAGGACGAAGGAAGTAAAAATAAGAACGGGTAAATACGGTCGAGCTTAGCGCTGAGTTAGGAAGACCAAACCTCTACATTATAGCGTTCCCATTAGGGTATGTTAGTTTCCCCGGTCCACTGACAACTGAACTTTTCCCGCTTAACAACGACATTGCCGGACTTGTTTCAGCAGCTATTACCACGTGGTCCACATCTTGAATCCAAGAAGAGAAAGAGAAAGAGAAAGAGTCTGTCCTTTCCAGAAGTGGAGTCATAAAATCGTAAATGTCACCAGACACCCTTTCCAGTTTCTTTATAACTTTCGTCATGGTAAAATGAGTTTATATATATATATATATATATATATATATATATATATATATATATATATATATATATATGTTGTTATTATGTTATTTATTGTTTTCTTTCATTTTACCCTCAGTCCCATCATCGGTTTACTATATTTTTCTAACATGGTGTTTTTCTCGGAAAATATATGCCAGTGACTCCTTAACCAGAGAGTGGGCATAAGTATATCCGGAATTCTTACATACCTCAACAATTTTATCCCTGCAACAAAAAGTAGCTCAACCGTGAATACAACATTGTTCAATGTCACCTAAAGCGACAATTGTTTCTTATTTTTGTACTGATGATAACTACAGGCGGCAAGATTTTGAGTTACCGCCTCCTGACAATAATTACAGGCGGCTTGAAATTCGAAAGAATCCAGCTTTTTCTCGGTGACTTTTCATAACGAAAAGACATATTCTTGTTGCTCTCACAGGCGGCGAAATTTTGAGTTACCGCCTCCTGACAATAATTACAGGCGGCCTGAGATTTGAAAGAACCCAGCTCTTTCTCGGTGACTTTTCATAACGAAAAGACATATTCTTGTCGCTCCCACAGGCGGCGAAATTTTGAGTTACCGCCTCCTGACAATAATTACAGGCGGTCGGAGATTTGAAAGAATCCAGCTCTTTCTCGGTGACTTTTCATAACGAAAAGACATATTCTTGTCGCTCCCGCAAAAATGTAAGTACTCAACTACAGACACTGAAGGTTGCTTTGAACTCTTCACATTTCACTTTCATTTTTCTCTTTTGTAAAATGTCCTATCAATATATTTGTTAATATTTCTTTGTTCAAATTCTATGTCTTATTTTTCATTGGATTTAAACGAGTCCAAAAAAATTGTTTGGAGCTCAAATGTACCAGCAACATAGAAAATCTCATCAAAAGTGTTGACGCCCGCAACAGTCTATAATTGTAGGAACAAGATGTGACGAAAGATAGAAAAAAATCTCTTTAAAATAGTTGGGACACTTTTGAGCAAGCGTAATTATCCGTAGCTGTTTGTAACGAAAACTGAAGCATTTGTTTTAAGTACTTAATGAGGTTTAAGTATTTCTTTTAAGTAGTTATATCAAACGATTGCCGCCGATAAATTAGTTTTAAGTTTCGTGTTGACATAGAAGAAAAAGACACATAGAAAAACAAAAATAAATGTTTGGTAAAAGAAATAAAGTCAAACCCATTTTAAAACTACTGGTGCTGATAAGTTTACAAAAATAAACAAGTTGAATGCTGGCCTGATTTATTTATTGCTTCCGAAATAAATTTGATTTATTGTACTAGGTACAAAGTCCCATAGCCACAAAAGATGAAATGAAATCTGTGTTATGAACATAAGAGGGGGCAGGTAGTGAAGATTACGAAGATGCTTTTTAATAATGTTCACCCGATACACGGCACAAGAACCACTCAAGGTAGAAGATTAATGTGTGGAGTTGTGTTAGCGTAAGAAAGGACAATAGTTAGTTGAAGTAGACTTTAAAAGGAACCGGAAACCTAATCCTAAACAGAAAACATTTTTTAAACATTCATTTTCTGGGGAGAATTAAAAATTTTATTTTATTTAACATACAAAATAATTGCACTGTTTTAAAAACAATTTAATTATTAAAATAACAAATACATTTTTAATAAAAATGCAATATTGTTTTTTGCATATTTTTTCTTTAAGTTTTTATATACAAGAATCCAGTTTCAATTTGCCTTGCTTTTATGAGAACTATAAGCAAAACACAAGGCCAAATGCATCAAAAAGTTTGAATTTGGTTCCAGAAAGAAATATTTACGCATGGTGAGTTGTATGTTGCATGCTCAAGAGTAAGAAATCCTAAGAATTTATTCTTCGCTGTTAAAAAGGAAGAAAAGAAATTTTCTTAAAAAATATTATTCACCTATAAAATTAGATTTAATTAAACAAATTATTAAACCACGAAGTAGGGTTTTTGTCAAAGTAGTCTTCCAAACAAATCAGTTTATTCAAATTTCATCGATTGGTTTGCGGAATTGAATGAAACTTAGAATTTGTAAATCTTCGCAATAATGTTAACGATAACTTCAACAATGCTAAATACTGTGAGGATTTCAACATGTGTCGGCGCGTTGCAAAATAAATTCTTGTAGAATAAAATTCGGATTAATTATGGGATTTTATTTAGGTGCTCAACAAATTACAGCCTCCAGTTTTTACCCGAAGAAGAAATTTATATTGAAAATACTTTAAAAAAGCTCCAATATCTTTACTGCTTCATCCACAATACCAGAAGAAAAGCATATAAAATCTACAACAAAAAAGGTAACATAAATAATAATAATAATAGTAATAATAATAACAACAATAACAGCAACAATAATAATAATAATAAATTGGATTAAAATAGACATAAAATATTACCTACCAACTCCTTAGCCCATTAACTGCCCTTTTTTTTTAATGCGCATTTTTGGCCCAGGCAGGTGTCTTAGGAGTTTATTTATTCCTTATGTTTAATTTCAGTAATTACCATTGTCGTTTTTATAGAAACTAGAACATCAAATATATATGTGTATAAAACATCAACAAATAATATTGATTAGAATAAAAAAATATTTTTTTTTTATCGGGACCCAGTAAATTACTATATCGCGACTATAGTAATGATTACATTGCAATGGTTAGGTAGGATTTATTATCTAACAGCCATTCCAATACTGTAATAAAAACGAAGAAGGAAAATGCTTTAACGGCTTTATTCAGCTTAACCCATTAACTGCCAAATTTTTTTAATGCGCATTTTTGGCCCAGGCAGGTGTCTTAGGAGTTTATTTATTCCTTATGTTTAATTTCAGTAGTTACCATTGTCGTTTTTATAGAAACTAGAACATCAAATATATATGTGTATAAAACATCAAAAAATAATATTGATTAAAAATAATTAAAAAAATACTTTTCAAAATAGTCATTATTTTCTACTCGTGAAATTTATGACAGAAAATGTCTTCTTACGGCTAATAATAAAAACTTTAAGTCTAAGTGCTGTAAAATATACCTCTTCAAATGCAATGTAAGTAAGCAATTCAATGTAAATACAAGGAATAACATGTAGTGAGTTTAATTTTAACAGATCCCCAAATGGGGCTCATGGCAGGTTAACATATTTTTTTAATCATTTGACCCTAAGCAAGGCTGGAGTGCCACTAGTACGCAGGGGTTAACAGAGAGTGAAAGTAAGAGAAAAGGCTGGGTATAGAGGGGGATTGAATAAAGGATAAAAAGAAGAACGAGATTAAGGCATCAGATGTCGATTGACATTACATTTAATTTTTTGAAGATTATAGTTATCAGCGAAGCAAGTAAGAGGAAGGGAATTCTACTGTCGGGAAGTGCGAGAGAAAAAGCTGTTGGAAGAGAAGTAGCGGTTACATTTAACTGTTTCAACAGTAAATGGGTGGGACCTAGATGCCAACCTAGTAGCATGCTTAAATTCATGTAGTCGGAGTGTCAAGGAAAATAGCTCGTCAGAGCAGTAGCCATGAAAATATTCATAGAAAAGACAGAGGGAAGTCATATCACGTCTGTGAGAACGTGTCTGGAGTCGTGATGCCAAGTCAGAACCTACTACATTGAAAATTCTTCTTTGGATTTTGTCGAAGACATCGAGGTAAACAGCAGAAGCACCAGACCATATAGGGCAACTATTTAACCCTAGAACACTAACCATGGGTATATAGTACACAGCACAATTTTTTCCTATTTTTTATTACAATTTTCAGGACCTGATTTTCTTACCTAAATAACATGTTTTTCAGTTCCTATTAATGTTAACAGTACAAAGTTTGAAGTGCCTGCATGTAAAATATTTCAAATAAAGATTTATATTTAATATTTATTTTGATATTTTCAAGATCGGGTATGATATACCCATGGTTAGTAGTGGTGTGACTTTAATTGATGGTTAATGTTCTAGGGTTAATGCATGGATGGATAGATTTGCAGATGTTTAGGATGGACTCAGACGAGAAAATATACTGGCGCGACACAGGGAACTAACTTTCCTTACGATAGATGCAGCTATTGATTCAATGTAATTGTTCCAGTTTAATTCAGTGGAGAACGTGACGCTCTAGCGAAGTTGAGCATACTGATAGGGGCGTGGAAATTTCTTTATGGTGGTTAAATCAGAGCAGTTTCGTTTTGGAGGCATTAAAATTTACAAGTCATTTCTTGCCCCAGTTAACCAGCGATTGTAGGTACTTTTCGAGACCAACGGCCAGGTTAACATTGTCATCTACTATGGAAAATAATATTTCCAATCTTAACAATATTAAAATAATTACGAATACATCCAAAACTATTAAGGAATTAAAAATGTCCATAATGACAATAATTTTGAAGAAGGCAAATAAACCTGTTCCTTACAATATATTGATGAAACTTGCATATATATATATATATATATATATATATATATATATATATGTATGTATGGTGGACTCTCCCGTTGTATTCGACTCAGTTCCAAGGAACCGACAGACAGACCCCATCACATATGATTTGATTATAGTGGTGAAGGCTTTGTGCAGAACCAACCACACTTTTTAAAGAGTTGAATACCTGGTGATATGGATAAACTAGTATTCATATCAGATTCTGATGGTCATAAACCAAAGAAACCTTCCGCAGGTTTTGAATTCAGAGTTGTCCTTCTCCTAGACGAGATGCCATCCAAGGTTATAGAAGCCAGTCTGCATTGCTAATTACCCATAGCTGGAGAGAGAAGAGGATTCATACCTTTCCCAAGGTATTAGCACGTAAGTGAATGTAATGGATTCGACTGGAATTCGAACTCAGCTCTCTGAGTCCGAGCCGCTTACCCACTACTCCACCGTGCCTCCCACCTCACTCTTTCTCTCTCTGTCTCTCTCTCTCTGTCTCTGTATCTGCCTCTCTCTCTCTCTCTATATATATATATATATATATATATATATATATATATTGTATTAGGACAGCAAATCATTATTTAAAAATATATTGTTAAATATAACAGACAATGAATGGCTATTATTTAGGGTGAAATATCCAAATGTTGGACAATTTTTGTCTTTATTTTCACCCGAAATTAAAGCAAATATACGGAGTTTAGAAAGGCTCATGATCAAATATAATAGACATTCGTCGTCTGTTATATTTAACAATATATTTTTCAATAATAATCTTCTGACCCAATATACTATATATATATATATATATATATATATATATATATATATATATATATATATATATATAATTACATTAAAAATAAATAAATAAATATATGTAAAGAAACAAGAAAATAATTATGTTGGTTTCAAATTTATATGGAATGATCGTTAAATCCCCCTCCCCTAAATTTATAGACAAATCTTACAGATGCATGTTGGGATTTCCTCCTAACCAATGAAACTAGTGGAAATTCTCGTTATTCTAAATTACTCAATCCCATTTTGTTGACTACTTACTAAATAGAAAGTAGTCAGGTGTTTTCATTTCCTCCTCATAATCAATGCGTACATGCATCCGAAACATAAAACATTTCCGTACCAAAGTGGAATTTGACAAAATGCCTTTTTACTAATTGTTTTGTTATTGGACACAATCCAATATTATTGTTAATTAGCACAGGTCATCCAATTATTGGAATGATAATCATAAAAATCAGCAGACGTGTTTTGTACTCGTGGAATCTACAAGAAATGATTGCAGGATAAACAATTCACTCGTTAATATTAATACAGATTGTATTCCAGAAGTAACTTTTCTTGAAGAGAAAACAAAACAATTATTGGATTCCCAAATTCCACTGATATGGCTGATAGATTATCCTAGACTTGATTGCGTTCTGGAAAACATCCCCACAGCAGACTGTTCTACAAAGTGGATGTTCGTGGGAAGAAACTTTTGAGTAGAACGCCTTTATTACCAAAGTAATACGTGGGGAATGAGACCAATTCAACCTTGTAGATGTAGGAAGGTGGGTCTTGGCTGTAAAGGTCTGAACTGGTGGCACTAAAGAGTAAAGTTTGTCTGGACATTGGTCATGGAAGTAGCGACAGTGTAGCGATAAGCTTGTAAAGTGCCGTCTTTGAGAAAGAGATTGTAGGGTAGAAAATAAATGAGAGAGTAGTATAACCAAATATTAATTCACACATGATTTTCTCAGTTAACATAATATTACCGGAAGGGAGTAATCTTTGATTTATTCAGTTGATTTAATTGTTGCTTGCATCATAAAGAAAATGTAGCAAAGATCTGAGCTGGTGGTATTAAAGAATGGAGCTTGTTTGAACATTGCAGCAAAAAGTTCATAAATGAGGCAGATATTGTTAGTAGTCTGAAGACATGTCCATTTTGGTAGTTGGAAGTCAGACCACAATAGGGGTAGTAGTAATGTCAGAAATTATGTCAGATGCCAATCTGGTGTGTTTTCTTTCAGCCCTGAACAGGGCAGAAATGTAAATAGCAGATGACTGTGTTCTTTTGTTCTGTCCTTTCCTGGGCTCATTTTGATCTCCTTTGTAGCGCTAAGGTGTCAGGATTTGAATATGCTCAGAGTTTGCGGTGAGGCCATCAAAGTCTCTTTGTGTCAATTTTTTGGTTGGCCAAATTATTTTATTTTCCAGCATTCTTTTTTTTATATAACAGAAGTTATTGCGGATAGATAACGATTGACTTTAGACTTGAACAACTAAGACTGTAATGTTCTTGGAAACATCAATGAGGGAGTCTATTCCCAAAAGAAGGATTTTTGGAGTAGAATCTTTCAGAATGGAATCAGTTTCTTACCTAAGAATTACGTTAGGAATGTGGGTGATTCAACCCCGTAGATGCAGCAAGGTGGGTCTTGGCTTCAAGGGTCTGGGCTGATGGTACTAAAGAATGGATATTTATTGGAACATTTGCCATGGAGGTAGCGACAGATTAGCAAGTGGCTTGAGGACAGTATTTGTTTGAATTCAACGTATGATTTTGTGAAAGCAGTTCATAATACACGATGTCCTTCCATCCCACCAGATACCAAACATCACCATTTTTGAGTACAGGCCGTTTCTGTATTAGCTAACATTGTCTCATTTCATTTTCCCCAGGACTATTTCACTCCACATTGTTGTAAACAATCCATTTTTATTGCCTGTGATTGTTCTTTAAAAAAAAAAAAAAATGGGCCATTTAGTTGCGTTTGATTAGAAAACCGCCAACCAAAATGCGGTGCATCAAATTTTCTACTATTAGATATTGAGATTACCAAACGTAGCGATTCACATATGTTTTCAAATGCTTTACAGTAATCATGTGAGATATGTGGAGTATCTCTGCGATGTCCCGTGTTGTGAAACTGGATTAGTTTTAATCAGCGTTTTGATTTTTATCTTTATCAGCAACTGCAATTCCATTTGAATGTTTTTGCACTTCCAGATCAAAATTTTCATTTCTAAATCTAGCGAACCGCTTAAGAACAGTAATCTCATCTATGGCACCATCTACACAAACGGCACATATCTTTTTTGCTGCTTGTACAAAATACATGTTCTTTTCTTCCATAATCACTTTTAAGTTAATGTTTTAAATTCCCAATCCACGCACGAATCGTAAGTAAAGCCACCTTGAAATATTACGTCTCAGCATAATGTAATGAAATAATTTGTTTTATTATATATATATATATATATGTGTGTGTGTGTGTGTGTGTGTGTTTAAAATAGGATATAGAATCCCGACAAAGTTTTTAAAAAATTTGACAAATGGAAAACGTTTATTTGAAAATAGATTTGATTACGTTTCACCATTCTAGGCTTCATCATATATATATATATATATATATATATATATATATATATATATATATATATATTAATTCATAATATATATATTAGGTTGTTGCAAAAATAATGACGTACTAATGTCGTTTTTTGGCGTTAAAAAATACGTCAAAAAAACGACATTATTACGTCATTATTTTTGCACCAACTTAATATATATATATATATATATATATATATATATATATATATATATATATATATATATATCAGATCCCGTGAGCCTTCTCTTTGTAAACAGAGGGAATGCTTGCTGAGTCTGAATATTATTGAACTCTAGTTTCTTGAAATTCATAATTTTTTCCCCCATTCGATTACATTCGTTAATTAAGAAGTAATTTACATTCCCAGAATAAATAAACTTGATAAGTCCTGGGACAAAACCGGTTGTTTTTATTTTAGCTTCTGATTTTAAAAAATGCCTTATAAATATTGTCTTTTCCTATCTATTATTAAATTCTGTACCACGAAAAACTTATATATATATATATATATATATATATATATATATATATATATATATATATATATATATACTCATTTCATCCCAAGCAAAGCAACGGAGCCACTACCATGCCGGGGATTACTCAGTGTGAAAGAATATAAGAAAAACATTATTGAAGAGCGATAACAATAAAAGAACAAAATTTAAGAGGACAGAAGATAACGATTGACGTATTTAAGTTTTTGAAGATCAAATTTGGGTGAAAAGCAAGAAGTCGCAATCGAGTTCCACAAGTAAGAAGTGTGAGAAATGAAACTGACATTTTCCCTCCCCCGTAATGTTGCTTCTCTGTGCCTTTTCTATAATTACTTTCATGGTTAATTGTTTTGATGAACTTTCGTCTATGTTATCTAGATTTTATGGTTTTAAGCGCAGTACTAGATTGGCAACATGGTTTCATCAATTTACAGTTGAATTGTCCAGATGCAACTGTAAGATCTATGCTAACAATTTCTTTTCTTGTGGAACTCTCTTCTAGATTCTTAAAAAAAAGAAAACTTCTCAAAAATTTAAATGCAATGTCAATCGTTATCTACTGTGTTCTTAATTCCTCTTCTTTTCTTCTTCTTCTTCTCTCTTTCTCTCTCTTTCTCTCTCTTTCTCTCTCTCTCTCTCTCTGTCTCTCTGCTTAACAATGTTTTTCCTTTTCTTATTCCTCCACACTTAGTAACCTTTGGAGTTTTGGTGGCTTAGGGTGAAATGATAAAAATATTTATAATGTCAAAAGTATGTCGTTAAAGTTTCGTTGATCACACATATTGCCTACCTCAATGTTAACATTGATATTAATATACATGTCTACAATTAGCGTCTACTTGCTTCCGAAAGAGAGAATTCTTTCACCTGTTATTTGATGGCCGGAACAGGCGAGCCTCACACAGCAATACTTTTTCCAACAAGTAATTACGTATCATGGTTCACAGATCTTTGTCATAACGAATTTCATACTGACACTTTTTCCCTGTATTGCTTTCAGTCGAAGTTTTTTTTTTTTCTTTTTATGAAATATCTTTCTTCGTAGTTTAGAAAACGTGGAGAGCGTAAACTATTTTAAGCCTTAAATGAATGACGTTCAGCACTTAGACTCTTAATTAAATCCTATCGCAAACTTAATTCATGAAAAATTCTTCTTTATATTTATAAAACAATTTCTACATGTCACAAAACTGCTTTGGCTACAAAGAAAATATTATTTACGGTAGATATTAAATTTAAATCAAAGAAGAAGACAATGACGATACAAAAAAAAAAAAATTCGAAAAGGCAGATTGAGGTCATTTTATCGCGTAGCATAAATGTGGGTTAATATTTTTTCTTTTTGCAAATATGGCGGACAAGTGTGGTAAATTTCCCCCAAGTAAAGTTTATCTTAAAAGTTAAAAATTAAGAACAGTGATGAAAATTAATTTTTTTCTTGCCAATGTTCAATTGGCAAGAAAAAAATTAATTTTAAGGTTTCGTGGCCAAAAACGGCAAATTTTCAAAAACTTGATTTTTACGGGTAAGCTGTAAAAGATAACTTACTAAATTTTCAGTCTATCGACGAAAAGAGCAAATACGAGAGAGAGGAGGAGGAGAGAATGAATAATAATAATAATAATAATAATAATAATAATAATAATAATAATAATAATAATAAGAAGAAGAAGAAGAAGAAGAAGAAGAAGAAGAAGAAGAAATCCATCACTGGCTGAAGAGTACACGACTAAAAGTAGAGACAGAAGCATTTATAATGACTTCACAGGACCAAAACATATTTACTCGAAATTACCAAGCAAACAATAAGAAAGAGGCAGACTCAATATGGAGATTATATATATTATTAGACGACTGACCACTTAATAATAATAATAATAACAACAACAACAATAATAATAACAATAATATAAATCCATTAGTCTCTGAAGAGTGCGGGGCTAAAAGTAGAGACAGAGGCATTTATAATGGCTGCACAGGACCAAGGCCTATTTACCAGGAAATTAGCAGACAGACATAATAAAGAATGGTATTGATCCAATATTTAGATTATATGAACATGTTCAGACTACTGACGACTTAATGTTTGGAACAACTGTTGTGATATACCGGAAGACCCAAATAGATTAATTTTCATAGCACTGGCTAAGAAGCCAGGTGTAGACGAATGTGAATTCCATCAAAGAGCCTCCTGAGCCACATAACAAAACTCATCATCCGAATTCTGATGAATATAGCGTGTATTAGTATCAGACCAGAAATAGGACAAGAACAGTGTGGATTCGTTAAAGACACTGCAACAAAGAATGCAATCTTTATGCTCATAATTATATCAGACAAAGCAATACAATGCAGAAGGATGTGTATCTGTGTTTTATAGATTTATGCAAAAACGTTTTGTTAAAGTACGTCACAAAGTACTCTTGGAACTGTTAGGTATATTTGGGAAGGATATTAAAATAATCCAGAACCTATACTGGCAACAAACCGCCTGCATGGGTAATGTAAATGACTTCAGTAAATATACAAAAATAGAAAGGGTTGTAAGACAAGAATATGTCTTCTCACCAGACTTGTTCACCCTATTCATTGACGCGATTCTGAGAGAATTACAAGTCCTACCAGGATTCATTATTGTCGGCCACAATCTTAACAACATAAGATATGCTGATGGTATAGTGTTGGTAGCAAACACATTAAGAAAACTACAATAATTCATACACATACAGCATGTAGTGTAGAAAAATGAATATAAAGGACTAAACATCAATTGATAGAAGGACATAATTTATAGTTGTTAGTAAAAGGAATGGCCCAACATGCAAATTACTAATTGAAAGATGACAAAATCAAACAAGTACAACAATTGAAATATTTGTGAAGTGTTTTGATAGAGGACGGAAAGTGCGGCACTGAAATCCGATGTGAGCGAAAAATGCCTTCCGAAAGCTAAGCAAAGTATTAAGAAACAGAAAAAAATGGCTCATATCTAGAACGTGCTAACAAAGCCGATGTTGATAAACACTCATCGATAGTTACGAACATCTGGATTAAAAGCTGAAACGGAAGGCTTTATTCTTGCAGCGCAAGACCAGATTCTTTTCACTAGAAATTTTCAGGCAAATATCATACATAATAGAGTGGATCCAAAATGCAGGTTCTGTGATAAATATCAGGAAACCATAGCCCATCTAATCTCAGGATGTTCTCTACTTGCGCCAAATGAATATAAAAATCGTCGCGATAGAATGGGGCAATACTTACGCTAGACAATGTACAAACACTTTGGAAAAGATGTTAATAAACACTGGTATGGATATCACCCAGCACCGGTTACAGAAATAGAAGACATCACAATTCTATGGGATTACACCATCTTTAAAGACGGGAAGATTGAAGCAAATAGGCTGGACATAATTGTCAAAAAACCGAAAAGAAAAAACTTGCCTGCTAATTGATATGGCTTGCCCAGCAGACTGTAACATAGCAACGAATTAATTTGTAAACTATTGAAGTATAAAGACCTGGAAATCAAAATAGATAAAAATGTAGAAATTGTAAACAAGAATAGAACCAGTCGTAGTAGGTGCTCTTGGAATGATAAAAAAGGAACACAACAAGACATTGGAAAAATCCCTGGAAATCCCAGCTTAAGAGAAATACAAAAAGTTCTTCATAAGTACAGCAAACACATTAAAAAGAACTTTGTCCATGTAACGCGGGTGATGGGAGTTGGGAAAACAAATCATGAAATGTAGCCATAACAACATACTACCTTAGAGGAGGCACGGTGCAGTAATGGATAGCGGCTCGGATTGAGGAATCGGAGAGCCGAGTTCGAATTCCAGTCGAATCCATTACATTCACTTACTTAAGAGGATCCATACCTTTCTCAAGGGTATGCTAATACCTTTGGGAAAGATATGGATCCTCTTCTCCCCTGCCCCAGCTATGGGTAAATAGCAGAACAGTTGCCTTGGATGGCAACTGGTCTACCGCAGAAAGAAATGGGAACCTAGTTCGGAAAAAATCTGCCTTGTCATGATCATGCATATAACTAACTACCACCCTTAGGTCTACTCACAGACTTGGTAGAATGACCATAGCAGAAATTGAAATATAATAATAATAATAATAATAATAATAATAATAACGAAAGGCAAAAAGTACAATTGGTTTATGTTATACCATTGACAATGCTACAACGACTATTCTCTCTGTTTCTTATTCTCGTCACTAGAATCAGCGGAAGTAGGAGGCAATGGCAAATGTTATATGTAATTGCAAAGAAGGCCGCCTCTACGACCATGACAACCACTTCAACAATTCCATTTCACTAACTCTGCCACCTTCCTGGAGTAGATTCATCGTTCCATTACTCATGCATTTTCAATCTTTAGGAGTTCAGCCATTTTGAATAGTTCCTTCTCCCTGTCCCATAAATTCTTGCATCTTTTACCGGCCCAAATCCAAAATGAATCAATAACAATAATGAACAGAGGGTCATGCAACACCACCAGCCCCACGACTACTACAATCCAGACTCTTCCCTTTCCACTTTTCAATTAATATTAATAATAATAATAATAATAATAATACCAGTGATGACTGAAGCATTGGGTGTTGTGTCAGAAAACAGAAAAAATCTTTTAGATATTGGATTGCGCTTTGGAAACAGAGCCATTACAAAAAAGCTTTTCGGAAGAGAAATGATACTTCGAAAAGTGTTGTATAGGGCCTGTCGATGAAAAGAACCAATAGCCATTTAAGAGGTGAGCTGAAAATAAGCATTTTACCAGCAAATTCGGAAGCGAAAGAATAAAGACTAGAAATATGTAGTAGTTTTTTTTTGTTTTTTTTTTTTGCGGTTTGAATTTTCTGTTGAATCATAATTCTTAAGTTAATAATAATAATCTCTTTGCGAGGTCTACAACTTTTAAAATAACCATGCAAATTCGCCTATTGTATCGTTAAATATTTGAGCTTAGTAACTTTAACAAAATATCACACAAAAAATCAAAAGTGCCGATTCAGGTCATTATTTAAAAAAGTAAGAGGATAAAAATGAAAAGATTTTAAAATGACAGTGCTTCCATTTCACTGAAGCAGACGTTAAACATATCTCTTTCTTTCGTTCGTTCGTTCGTTCTCTCACTGAAAGCGAACATCTTCTCTGTTATGGGTTTTCCGTCTTTCATAGCGATCAAAACGGAATAGTTCATTATTTATTAAGAATTGACAGGGCGTAACTGTACGTGTTAACTAAGAAAGAACAACAACAGCAATAATAATAATAATAATAATAATAATAATAATAATAATAATAATAATAATAATAAATTGCGGGGGAAATGAGGCTGATTCGACTCCGTGAAAGTAGCAAGGCGTGTCCTACCTGTAAAGGTCTGGACTGCTGGAATTAAAGAATGGGGCTCATTCGAACATTTTCCAGGGAAACTGATAAAGTAAGGATAGGCTTGCGGTGTTCCGTTTGACATAGAAAAACTGCAGAATGAAAAATAATCTTCCTACGCGAAACAGCGTAAACGATATTGTATTTTACCTAGGCTGGAATATGAGGATTGAACATTTCCAGCCCAGATATGGCTGCAATACTCTATTCTTTGTCTAATGTGGTCACGGTGTTCTATACTACAGGACTACTCACGATGCAACAAAGGATCAGAACCGGAGGTCTATTTCAATAGTTCCTCGTTTTACTCGGAGCGATGTATTTTACTTTCAGTCTTGGTTTGTGGTAGTTCGCTGCTGTAGTCGGTTTGAGAAATTCAAAGAATTTTTTTTCTTTATACTTGTGTATAAAGAGCAATTATCTCCCTTTGGGCGAGATGCAGCCATATTAAGTCCCGAGACAGCCACTTAGTGACGGCACTCTATACAGTGACGAATGTAGTCAGTCAATTTACAGGAGTCGAACTGAGCAGTTGCTTCACCCGAGCTTTTTCCCGGGGTAAACAGGTGCCATGTGGTGCAGCTTACAGCCCATTTCGCTGTTTTCCTATGGAAATATATCTTCACCAGATATAGGGAATATCTCCAGCTCGTAGTCCTCATGTTAGGAAAAACCCAGGACGTTTCCGAAATATGTTCTCGCTAGTGACATAGTAGATGAATCCGACCCACTCGAATTTCGAATCTTAAATATCACTTTTACAGAAACACAGACGAATCTTCGTCAGCTCCAGTTCCTGTTGAGAATTATATGTAAGGCTCTATCTTTTCGTTCTCTTTTCACACTGCCTGTTGTGTAGATATGTGTTATATTTTTCCTGCGTTGGGACAAATGTAAATATGGATATAATTTTGTTTATTACTTAGCGGCATAAATCTCACTCTGAGAATCAAGCATGTTTGTCCTTCCTTTTTGTCATGGGTCCTTACTTATAACCATAGAATGAACTCTTCCTAACACTATGTATACTACGCCTCTCAAGAGAGAGGGTCGAATCAAACCGAGCTTCTCGGCTTGACGGTCGAACTCTGCCTCTGAGCAGAGAGGAACCAGGACGAGGCTCCGCCGAAGGGCAGAGTCTCGTTCGGGGAGGTTGACCAACCCGATCCCGTTTATATGTGTTCTACGGGCATTTTTTGGCCGAGCATACGGGCTCGGGAAACACACGTTAAACTCGGCCTTGTGCCACATGCAACCATCGTGGGGGGGTGGACTAAATACCGAATCGAGTCGAGCCGATAGTAGTTGACTCCAAACCAGACTGACAATCATACTAACACCTTCCACATCTTGTATTATTATTTCATATAATATACCTCCGTTATTTCTACTCTTGTGTTCGTGTTGTTCTTCCTTGGTCTTAACCTGGACCATAACACTTTCTTTCTTTCAGAAAAATGAATATATTTATGACAAAACAAGTTAGCATAACAATAGCTACTGCATTTCTAAACAATAGTATAAAATAAGTTACTTTCATATTTATTTTGCTTCACGTCATATTTTTGTTCCAAAATCAGTTTCCATGTGTTTATATTTCATTAAATCAGTTTTAAGATGGATCATTAAAATGCATGAATAAAGATAAAAGGAAAACTAATCTTAACTGACGCGTTTCGTCCTCTAAGGGACTTTATCAATTTCTGAAATTTAAACATTAAGCAACGTAGATCCTGGTCAGTACCTGGATGAGTGACCGTTTGGGAATACCGGGTGTGGGTGGTATAACGGATAATGATTCGGTATTGGTAATGAGAGAAGCGAGTTTCTATTTCCGTTGGGTTCGTTATATTCACTTACGAGCAAAAACCCTTGGGAAAAGTATGAATCCACATCTTCTGCCCCCAGCTATGTGTTAATTACTTAGATTTGTTTCACTAAACCATTACTATTCCCGAAAAAAAAATTCTTACTATCTAAATAATTCCCTCGTTTTAAATTACCTGCAATGTAGAAAACGAATCAACCAACAAACCAAATACAGGGAATAAAAATACAGGGTGCAATGGGTAAATTGTCACCATCTTATATTATTAATTTCGCGCATGCGCGTTGTCTGCTTTTGATTTTGTCAACTACACAGTATAGTAGGGACAGTCTGGGATAAAAAGAGCACCATGACGTAATTCTCTCCGTCAGATATTTGGAAACGGTATGCTGTACTGCTTGACATTCGCACCAGAAACTCTAATACAAACATTTCAGAGAGTTTGGGTGTCGATCTGAGCACAGCGCAGAGGATTCGGAAAGAGTTGGGTGATATATCCAGTCAACATCGAGGTATTTAGAGTGATGTAATGGCGACGTTATGTATCTATTCATCTTCCCACTAGGCCTCAGACTCAACACGGAGGCCTACATCAAGTGCTTTGAGGAGGAAGTGCTGCCCTGGATCAAGAGGGTGGCTGCTGGAAGACACTTTATCTAGTAATAGGACTCTACACTACGCCACACAAGCAAGAAAACCGAGTCATGACTCTCAGACAATTTCTTTAACCACATCGCCCCTGCATCTGACCACATAACTCCCGAGACTGCAGCTCCTTTGATTATTATGTGTAGGATGTAGTAGAACGAGAAACCATCAAATCTCCGTGTAACAGCACAAGATGATCTGAAGGCAAGTATTATGACAGCATTCAGCAGCTTAGACAAAGAGACTGTCTAGCAGAGTTGCAGGAGATTCTGAAGTTGTCTGGGGGCTGCGGTGGAAACCAATGGCGATTTTATTGAATAAATATACTCTTTAATATTTCAAGATATTTTTATGTAATTTTGGTAAATATATCTGTTAAAATGAGATGTCAGTATTATTTTCATTTTTAGACGACAATTTATCCATTGCACACTGTATACCTGTTGAAATGAGATGTCAGTGTTATTTTCATTTTGGCGTCACTTAGACAACAATTCATCCATCTCACCTTGTATATCTGATAAAATGAGATGTCAGTTTTATTATCATTTTTGTGTCATTTAGACGACAATTTATCCATCGCACCCTGTATATCTGGTTAAAATGCGATGTCAGTGTTATATTCATTTCTTCAGCATTTAGACGACAATTTATCCATCGCACCCTGTATACCTGTTGAAATGAGATGTCAGTGTTATATTCATTTTTGCGTCATTTAGACGACAATTTATCCATCGTATCCTGTATACCTGTTGAAATGAGATGTCAGTGTTATATTCATTTTTGCGGCATTTAGACGACAATTTATCCATCGCACCTTGTATAGGTATTATTCGTATTTAGGTATTCTGGATCCTTCCTAAACTGTATTTGAAATCATTGAAGTAAAGCAATGGCAATATACTAAGCTCTATATCGCAAAGATAATCTTGACATATTCTATATAAAGTTAAAATTAGGCGGAAGATGACTAATTCATATTAAAACGATTGATTACCCGATGAAAAATAATTACGCAAGTGATCAGAAAAAGAAAAATGACAGCCATTAAAAATACAAAGCAATTGACAAAAAGGCGACAGACGCAGAAAAAGAGAAAAGTTACATAGCTAAAACTCGGAGCTAAAGAAAGTAGCGATACAAAGGATTAAAAAAAAACAGTAAAGGGAATCCACTGACAATATGATCTGGATAAACAGAGAGCATCTGAAAAGAGAACAATCACCGAATATAGCAACGTAAAACAAGTAAAACCTATTACGCTAAGGTGAACATTGGTGCGACGCGACAATACAGAAAGATGGATATGTTTGCGCGGGGGACATTTGATAAGAGAAAAAGAATTTACAAAGCATAAATTTAGAAAGAGAAAGATTACAAAAAAAAAAAAAATCAAAAACTTGTAATAGTTGAATACTGAAGAAATGGATAAAAGCTGTGGAAAATAGAAGCAAGATGTTGGTGTCCATAATTACTAGCATGCTGATTAGAAAATAATTAAGGATGCACGCTAAAGCGAAGACTCTTCAGATAACGATAGTTTTGGAACTGTATTCTGAGCAGAATTTATAAGAGCCGAGGAGAATTGAGAATTTCCCCCAAACAAAGCAATAATGCCACTATGACACAAGTGGCTGCTGGGATTGATAGAGAATATGAAAGGTCATTCGAAGGAACCAGATAACCAATCCTAAACAGGAAACTAGGGATAAATCTCTACTCCAGTTGAAAAAAACCGGAAAGGACTCAAAAAGTAGTAGTAAATAGCAGCTCGGGCTGGTGTGATGATGCAAATAATAATATCGTATATTTCCGCGTATAAGGCGACTTTTAAATAAGATGAGTTCAAAAAATATATCAAATTTTCATGAATTTATCCTATACCTGTAGTATAAGACGACTGCTTATTGATTCTATAAAGATGATGTTATTGGAAATGGTGTTACTTACTGAATCCATAGAAATTCAAAATAAACGAAATAGAAAAACCAATTCTAGATCAAGTTCTTCCTAAAGATATCCCCTAAAAGGGAAACCATTGTTTTGTTTACATTTCATCACGTGATCTCTTACAAATACTGATTCTTCTTCTTCCTTTTCTTTTCCTATATCTAAATAGTTACAAACAGCCTGGTGTACTAATGACCATTTATTTATATTTCATCAACAATCACAAGATACCGTTAATAACAGTACAATAATGTACAATAATAGTATATTCCACTTTCAACATTTTTTTTCAGTCTGTTCCTAAATTCTGTCTAAGGCAGATGAAAGTTTAGCAAAAGATAAAAGCTGCTGAAAATGCAATCATAACTTGATGTTATTGCATGGATACAAGTTGATTTCATTGATATGGAATTTATCCTATACCTGTAGTATAAAACGGCTATTTATTGAGTATATAAAGATAATGTTATTGGAAATGTTGTTACTTACTTATCCTTAGAAATTCAAAATAAACGAAATAACAAAACCGATTCTACAGAGTGCCATGGGTAAATTGTCGCCATTTTATATTTTTAATTTTGCGCATGCGTGTTGCATGTTTTCTTGCTTCGTGCCTCAGTTACGGTTCTTACACTGGCGTTCGAGTGCAGGTAAAATCCGTAATTTTGAATACTGATTTTCAAGATAGGCAGCCCCTACCCAGTTGAAAAATTGGTAACAACAAAACCTCCCTACTCCTTACGGTTGTGCTTTATTAAACAAAACTTATTATTAAAGAAAATAGAAATAGGAACTGTAAAAGCAAGTTCGTTGCCTGAGTTGGAGCTGCCACCAAAAAATCATTTACTCCTCCCATCTGTGAAAAAAGCTGTGAACTCATTTTAATGTACACATTCCTACTCGCTCCTAGCCTCCACTGATTTAAAGTCCAAACACAATACTAAAAAAAATCTCTGGCGACGGGCCTGTATAAAAGTCGAAACAAATGAACCTCATTTTTTAAAAATCATTTCAACCCAAGCAAGGCAATAAAGCCACTGAGACGTAAATGGATACTGAGTGTTATAGAATATGAGAAAAATACTATTAATGAGTGAGAACAATAAAAGAACAAGACTTAAGAACACATAAGATAACGACTGATATACTTATAAAAATGTTTCTCAGTAAAATTCTGTCTTAATAAATTTTGATTCAACATATTCTATTTTTTAAAAATAAAACTTAAAAAACTATTGATCGATTGTTGAAAGACAATTTTTATTATTAATATTTGAAAAATCACATTTATTGATTTAATATGAGTTTCGGGCACAGGTTAAACGGCGCTTGACAAACAGGTCATGGGAGTGTTCGACGAACAGGTTAAATGGTGTTCGACGAACAGAAACATTCAGAAAAATTTGTTTACTATTATGATGATATCAGAAGCGTATTTTTTTAATAAGCAATTACAACGGTAAACAAGGAAATAATGATCATAGTCACTTTTCCTAGTAACACCCTAACCAGCGCCAACAAATCTAAGAATCTTTATTAATCCCACCACCACTACAACTACCACCACCGCCTTCATTGTAAGGTATAGTCATTAATAACAACAACGACAACAGCCGATCTCAATTCTCTTTGTCAGAGATCCTTCTCGTCCCCGAAGGCATTGTCATCCTAGTTGTCATCTTTGTCTCCTTAAAGTCGTCAAGGCGGTCCCTGATTTCTTTCTTTTCTCTTCCGAACCAATTCTTTTTGCCTCTTTCGTGCCTTTATCAAACCCTGCTGCCGTCACGGCGAGACACGGGGATTGGGTGGATCTAATGAGGTGACGCTAACTAAACGAAAAATAGATAAAATACAAGAGAAACGAAGAAGAATAATGATAGGGAAGAGTAAGGTGAATTCTGGTAAAACGTTGGGTGGCAAAGTGTTTGGTGGTGCAGCGTCATCATGTCAATGTTATGCATTGTATGCGAACCCCAGCCTTAGTCCTACCAGCACCCACGTCCCTTACTCCATTCTGTCTTTCTGCTTGCCCCTTTTCCCTATCTGCACAGGGTTAATGTCTGTAGCACATTCCGCCGACAGAACAAAGGCATCGAAAGAATAGCACCACACAAGTGGAGTCCACCACAAGGATTCCATTGCGCCTACGAGATTCATGCAAGATGACGATAGACTTGCAGACGACTATTAAAGTCGATCTGTCTGCTTCCCGCACTTTTTTTTTTCAAAATCTCGTCCACAAATAAAATTTTACCGCCTTTTTTCCCTGTTTTTTATCTTTACGAGTTGCTGCATTTATCAAACTTAGTTTTGCATTTTTTTTGTTCATCTCTTTGATTTTTTAAAGAGTTTATCGATATTACTTTCAAGACGCCGATGCGAATTGTCATAAATGTACTTTCTGCATTTTAAGGGGCCTTTCTCTTATTTTCTCTCCTTTTTCTTTTTTTTAAACATTCCTTCCGTTTTTTTTTTTATTTCGATCCTTCCTTCTCCCTTCCCCCTTTTTATTTGCAAGTTTCTTCCCCCTCTTTCCTTTTCTTTCTTTCATTCTTCCTGTCATCATTCATGTACACGTCTTTACTTATTTTTTCTTTTTTGCTCACGTCTTTCTTTCTTTTTACCTTTCTATTTAATAATTAATTCTTTTTGTTGCTTCTTTTTTTCTAACGTCTTTTTTTTCTTTTTCATTTTTCCTTCCTTCTTTTCTATATTTGTCTGTCCACCCATTCTTCATCAATTCTCTTTTGTTCTTGCCGTTCTTTCTTTCTTATGTTTATCTTTTCATATTTCCGCCCTTCTTTCTTTTCTTCCTTCTTTCTTTCCCCCCTTTTCTAGCCTTTCCATCCTTTCTTCATTCTTTTTATTTGAATCTTTCTTTCTTTCTTTTCCTTTTCATCACCTTCTTTTCTATATTCACCTGTCCATCCATTTTTCATTAATATTTTTGTTCTCGTCTTTCTTGTCTTTATTTTTTCATATTTTCTTCCTTCCTCCCTTCCTTCCTTCCTTCCTTCCTTCCTTTTTTCTTTCTTTCTTTTTTATTTTTCCATCTTTCCTTTTGATATCCGTTTCTCCCTTCTGTCTTTATTCCTTCTTTTTTGTTCGCGTCATTCTTTCGTTCTATTTTCGATTTTCTTCCATTTTTCTTTTCTTCCTCCGTTTCTCTTCATTTGTCTGGCTGTTCTTTTCTTCAATTTCCCCCTTTTTCGTTCTGTTCTCAAATAATTCATTTTTCTCTCATTTGGTTAATTGTCTTTTTTTCCTTCCTTCCTTCCTTCCTTCCTTCCTTCCTTCCTTCCTTCCTTTTCAATATTTTTTTCCTTCTTTCTTTTTACAACACGTGTCCTCCCACGTCGTATTCCGAAATTTCCTTCTGGCAATTTCTTTTGTCGACTCATTATCCCCCCGCATGCAAATTTATTTTACTTCCCTGTCTTACATTACTCCCCCTTTTTCTAGACCCACGCGCACATACGTCCAGCTTCAATAGACACACACACCCATACACACACACACACACATACACACACATACACACACACACACGAATGGTAGCACCTCCAAAAGACTTCCTCCACACCAAACATTCCTCCAATTTTTTTTTTTTTTTATTGTGTCTTCTTTACGCAGGCACATACCTCCAACTTCTTTTTACGTATTGTTCTACCTCCGACATACGAACGCATTTTTCTTCCTAACTTTTTCCCTTTAATATTCCGTCTGTCCATATAAATATTCTCCAATCCTCTTCACTCTTACTTTTTGCTATTTCTCATTCGTCCTCCCACGCAATCATCAAAGCCACCTCCTCTCTCTCTCTCTCTTTCTCTCAGTTTCTCTCGCTCTCTCTCCCTCTCTCTCTCTCTCTCTCTCTCTTCACTCAGACCCCATATCGACACAACTGTTTTCAATCTCTACTTCCCCTGACACACAATTAGGCATATTCCACTTTTCTTGTTTTGTAGCAGAACAAGGATGTTCCCCACTCTCAAATATTCATTAGTTGTCTTGCCGTCATTATCATCGTCCGTGTTATTATAGCTTGCTCTGACCCGGTCGAACCCTGGTGGAAATTAAAACAGTATTTATTCCCTTGTGGTGAATGCACATTTTTTGTTCCCGGAGTTCCTGTTTTCCCCAGGAAAAAAAATCACGCAAGAAGAGGGAAAACAGCTTTTGTAGACGGGAGTTGGGTAAGTCGTAGCATCTGAAAAAAATGATTGTAAGAATACCTTAGAGAGTTGGCTTGTGTTTTTTAAGGTCTGTACATGTTCATCTATCAACATCGTCTTCATCGATCGCGGCTCTCCACAACTTCCTGTCCTTTTGTAACACTAAGCCACATTTCACTCTTTATAACATCTCCGCCTGAACTCTGAATTTTTATTTACTATTTTTCTCTCTTCAATAGGAGTAGATAGGTTCGGCTATCGCTCGGTTCACACTCCTCGCCGGTCCTTCTAACAGAAATAGAGGTTTATCCATTGATTTCCCTGTTTAGGATTGGGTTTCTTTAATAGTTCCTTTTAAAGTCTACTTCTAACGCCTCCGCCTGAACTCTGAAATTTTATTTACTTATTATTTAATTTTTCCTCCTCAGTAATCTGGTTCACACACCTTGCTGGTCTTTTGAAGGGGAATAGAGGTGTATCCTTTTTTTTTTCCTGTTTAGGACTGGGTTTCCGGTTCCTTCTAATGTCTACCTCAACCCTCTACCTTTAACGTTTCTGTCTAAATTTTGACATTTTATTCACTATTTGAATTTTTATTTTTATTTTTCCTCAATAGGAGTCGATAGATTCGCCTATCGTCCAGTTCTCACTCCTCTCATGTCTTTTGAACGGGAGTAGAGGTTTATTCCTTGTTTCCTGTTTAGGATTTGGTTCCTGGTTCCTTTTAAAGTCTTTTCATTCTTCTTTGCTCCCAATAGCCCCTTGCGTCTTAGTGTCATTATCGCTTTGCTTGGGGCGATTTGATTTTAAAAAATACTTCATTGTACCTACTCTCACACCCATTCGCGCAAACACTTTAGGTCCTTCCCTTAATACACACTTGTCAGAAAGTTGACTGTCATATTAGTCATTATCAGAGTACCAGGAACGATCGCGAGGTGCCTGGGCAAAAGACTGAAAGAAATTAGTTTCTTCTTCTTCTTCTTCTTCTTCTTCTTCTTATTATTATTATTATTATTATTACCATGTCCCTTCAGGATGTGGACGGTTATGGCTCGCCACAACTTCCTAACTTTCGTAATTCTAAGCATTGTTTGTGTTTACAATATCTCCCAGTTCTTTCGTCTGTTTACACAATCTCGTTAGGTAGCTTCTTTCCTAGGTCAGCCTGCATTGTCCTAGGTCCTCATCAGCGTGAGTGCCAAATTTTCCAAACCTTATTTCTTCATAATATGTCACAGAAATTACGACTGTCACGTTCTGATTTTAAGTCCTTCTAGTTCCCAAATTAAATAAGAACGGACGTTTTAATATTTAAAAAATATTAATATTTAAAAAAATATTATTTAATATTTTTAAAAAATTACAAAATAAAATTGAAATTAAAATAATGTAAACGACAAAAATACATGATTTCTGCTTCATTCATGGCAGTGAGTGATGGACGATCTCCTCAAAGATGAAGAGGAAATCTGAAGCAATAGAAATGTGGTCCTACAGAAGGATGCTGAGGATATCGTAGACTGAACATGTGAATAATGACAAAGTTTGGGAGAAAAAGGAAACAAAACGGGGACTAATACCAGGAAGAGGTTTCTGGGAGATATAATGAGGAAGTGCGGCTTGGAAAATCTGATACTCACGGGACAGATAGATGTCAAGAGGGGCAGGGGAAAACAACGCATAACATACTTAATGAGATTGGATAAATGGATGGCGGAACAGGAAAAATAACAGAAAGGCAAAGTTTATTAAGGGACAGGAAGTCGTGAAGAGCCATGACCGCCTACGTCCTGTCCTTCATACCTCTTAATAAATTTTATCTTTTTCTTACTTCCCCTAAACCTTATTCTGTCATCGACTTACTCAAGTTCATTAGGTAGGTTTTCCTCTGTCCCTCTTGCCTTCAATCTGTCTTGTGAGTGTCAGGTTTTCCAAGCCCTCTTTCCTTATTATGTATCCTAGAAATTTCAAGCGACTCTTCTAGAGGTTAAGTATAAGTGTCCTTTCTGTTTCCATTATCTCTTCGTTGTTGCTTACATGTTCTCAGTATCCTTCTGTAGAACCGAATTTATGTTGATACAAGTCTCTTCTTCATCTGTAAGGAGATTGCCTAGCATTCACTGACATATAGGAGGACGGATATCATGTAACAGTTCAGTACTGCTTTCTTTGTTTATTTTGCTTCAAGTTTCTTCTTCATCTTTGAGGAGACTGTCCAGCATTCACTGACATATAGGAGGACTGATAGCAGGTAACAGTTTAGTCATGAATATTACAAAGTCTTGTGTTACATCTAAACCAAATTCTAAACCTACACCAATCATAACACAAAATCTGGGCAAACACATTAAACTTCCAATAAACAAAACTTGAAAAATAATTTACTCTATACTCAGGTCAATCCCAAAAAAAATAAATAAAATAAATAAAAGGACATTTTATGCAAAATAACAAGGCATATGTTTACCCTAAGCCTAAACGCATCAGTAACGCTGCAATTTACACGAACCCTAAGCAAAAATAATTGAAATTGATGCAAACAACGAATCAGAAAATTTCTTTCCAATATCCTCAATTACAATAGGAAAAATATATGGAAAATTTACGCCTAATAAAAAGACATATGAAAGTTAACATCAAATGAACGCAAATCCTAGAAACTTACACCAACCGAAAAAGTAACACGAAGTAAAATCATTATAGGTCTACAAACACCAAATCAAAAAAATTAACCCTAGCCCTAACCCTAACCCTGTCGAGAAATAAACCCTAACCCTGTCGAGAAATAAACCCTAACCCTAACCCTGCCGAAAAAATAAATCCTAATCCTAACCTTGCCGAGAAGTAACCGCTAACCCAAACCCTGCCGAGAAATAACCGCTAACCCAAACCCTGCCGAGAAATAAACCCTAACCCTGCCGAGAAATAAACTTTAACGCTAACCTTTGACCCTAATAAGGAAAAATGCGGAAAATTTACATATAATAAAAAAAAGTATAATTTTATTACAACCTAAACCTATCTGTTCGAGTGATTCATTTCGACAGTTAATCAACCCTCAACAGGAAAATATTTTGAGATAAGATTTTTATCCTTTTTGAGTTAATGGTGATAAAAGTCGTATACATAATACACCAGCCATAAAAATAAAGTTCAGTAAAGTTCTACACTCTATCTTCAGCCAAATAAGAAAAATAAATGGAAAATTTATACATAATACAACTTATAATTTTATATTAATCTTTACCCTAACCCTTACCCTGATCCTAACCTTACCAGCAGCCGTAATCTTAACCTAAGCAAAATCATTGAACTTTCAAAATAACATCAGCCGTAAGCCTTAGCCTCGTAAAAATCATTATATATGCAAAGAACAACAAATCTACAAAATTCTGTACGTCATCTTAATCGCAATATAAGAAATTAACGGAAATTTTATGCATAATATAATTGCATATTATTACCGTATCTCTAATCCTAACCCTAACCTAATTTTTGGTAACCTATTAGTAACCCCGGCCGGCATTATTATGCTCGCTATATACATCAAATCTGAACACCTCTATCCTCTTACCTGATCATATGTATAATAAATTGAATTTATTTACATAACATCAACACATGTTTACTCGAACCATAACCGTAAACCTAACACTTATTCCAACCCTTACACTAACCCAAGGCTTTATATACTTGCTGCTGCTGCTTCTACTGCTGCTTCTTTTTCTTCTTCCCCTCCTCTTCCTTTTCCTTCTTCTTCTTCTCCTCCTCCTTTTTCTCCTCCTCCTCCTCCTCCTTCTTATTGCTGTTATTGTTCTTCTTGTCCAGCATTCACTGAAGAACAATTATCATGTCACAGTTCAGTGATCTTTTTTTTTCGTTTCTAACGATTTTTTTCTGTTTCTTAATACTTTGCTTAGCTTTTGGAAGACATCTTTCGCTATCCCAATGCAGATTCGGATTTCAGTGTTTCACCTTCTGTTCTCCGTGAAAACATTTCCCAGATATTTCAATTTTTGTACTTGTTTGATTTTGGCATCTCCATTTTGTAATTAGCATGTTGGGCTGTCCCTTTTGCTGACAACCATGAATTATTTCTTCTTACAATTGATGATTGTTAGTTTCTTTTGTTTTGTCTAATGTGCCTTCGCATTTCAGTGTCATTTCCTCTGCTGAAACACTATCTAGATGTTTTAAAATGTTATACATGTTTGATTTTGACATCTCCAATTTATACGTTGAGCTGTCTCTTTTGCTAACAATCATGCATTCTGTCTTCTTGAATTGATGTCTAGTCCTTTCCTTCATTACCTTCTGTAAGAAATTTTTTGTAGGTTTCTTTCTGTGTCTATTATCAACACTGTGCCATCTGCATATCTTATGTTATTAAGATTGTGGCTGACAATAATGAATCCTGGTAGGACTTGTAATTCTCCCAGAATTGCGTCACTGTTTTGGCTGAATTATTCTGATAAGAAAGCACATCCTTGTCTTATAACTCTTTTTATTTTTGTATATTTACTGAACTCACCTCCCTGACGTATGCGGGTGGTTTGCTATGATTGTAGGTTCTGGATTATTTTAATATCCTTCCCAAATATACCTAACAGTCCCACTAAGTAAGTTATGCGTTGTTTTTCTGTGTTCCTCTTGCCTTCAATATGTCCTGTGAGTGTCAGTTTTTCCAAGCCCTCCTTCCTCATTATGTGCCCTAGAAATTTGTGACGTACTTTAACAAAACGCTTTTGCATAACTCTTTAAAACACAGGTACATATCCTTTTACATTGTATTGCTTTTTCTTATATCATTCTGGGCATAAAGATTACATTCTTTGTTCCAGTGTCTTTAACTAACTCGTATTTGTTTGACTTTTGTATTTCCAATTTGTAATTTGGCTGTTCCTTTTGCTAACAACCATGGATTCTATCTTCTTGAAGTTGATGTTTCCTTCATTACCTTCTGTAAGAAATTGTTATAGTTTTCTTTCCGTGTCTGCTGTCAACACTGTGCCATATTATGGCCACCAATAATAAATCCCCAACTGCTTCATAGTTCGATATATTGTGAGACGCAATTCAGTATACTGCGGTTTTAACGAATGCCTAGGGAAACAAAGAGAGAGTACGAGAAATAGTTGGGGGCACTACTACTTTACGTCAAAATGTTAGTGGGGGTGTATATTTCTCTGTAATTCTCTTATATATGGAATATGGAAAATTGCTCATTTCAGTACATCAAAAAATTATATACGAATAATGCTGTTGCTAAATATTCAGCAAGGTTCAAGTAGGAACGAAAGCAGTTAAGACAGAGCAAGAAAACTTTCTGGAAACATTCTTGGAACCCGTCTATCATAATTGTCTTCTCTCAAGAAGGCTCCTTGCTTTGAACGTCTAGTGTGATTCAAGCTCACCGCAGACCTCAAGTGGGACTCATATATACGATCTATTGCTAAAGATGCTGGAAAAAATGGTCGGTTCCTTCTACCGCTCCAGGGTTTCGTTACTCTACAAGAACTTTGGCGTAGGAATTATGACAACGAGAGCTCTTACTCAATGCTATCACAAAGCGAAGCAACAGTATCTATCTTTACAAGAGACAGATCAGACCAAAGATGGAGTATTGGTACTATATATGATCTGGGGCTGCCTAATCTTTACTTGACTGTCTTCAAAAGCGTCTACAAGGCCTTATGGGTGATGGATTATTTTCCACCCCACAATCCCTTTCCACAGGTCTCTCGCTGCTCTATCGCTATTTCCATGGCATTGTTCTGGCGAGCTACATTCCTTGGTCCCACAACCCCCACATCTTTACCTTTGGACGCCCCCCCACACCATATCACGTGCACAAAGGTGAATCATCCCCATATTCCTTTCGTATTCCATTAGTAAGGAGGAAGTTCCATTCGAATAGATTCTTCCCAAGAACTGCTGCTTTGTTGAAAAGAGATTCTTTCTTTCTTTCTCTCTTTCTTCCATTCTTTCTTTCTGTCTTTCATTCTTTGTTTCTAATCAAAACGAGACAATGTATTGAGCTAGATAATTATAGAAGACCGGAAAATTCAACCGAAAGCAACCAAGATGTAGAAGCGAGTTAAGACTAATCAGTTTGTAACAAGTTTTGTTTTGGTGGGGGTTGGTATTTTTTCCAGAGTATATTTTCTCTCTCTCTCTCTCTCTCTCTCTCTCTCTCTCTCTCTCTCTCATCAAAACCAGGCAATGTATCGGGTCAGACAGATAAAGAAGGCCTGAGAGAACAACGGCCGTAATGTGACGAAAGCAACCCAGATGAGCACCGAAGTCGATGCATATTAATTTAAGTATGGTATTTTTGGCCGGCATTTTTCCAGAATATATTTACCATTTTCATCTTGTTCACCCCCGTCTCTCTCTCTCTTTCCAGAATATATTTACCATTTTGTTCTTTTTCCTCTCTCTCTCTCTCTCTCTCTCTCTCTCTCTGTCTTTCATCAAAACCAGACAATGTATCGGATCAGACAGATAAAGAAGGCAAGATGTTTTCCCAATCACTACAATCTTAATCACTTCAAATGTAAGATTAAACGTTGATGTTCCTGTATAGCCACGTGAACTTCACTTCTTGTCTTTACTTACTCTAGTAATAACCCCCTACCTTGAGTGACACGGAAATTTCCAAAATTTGAAACAAAAATAGCCTAAAAAAAACAAACATTTTCTGATGTCCCTGACATCCAGCAAAACGTGACCAGCTTGTTTTTTTTACGTTTCTTTATACTAATGTTCACCCAATAGAAGGCCCACGTGCGCCCACGTTGCAACCGAATTCGACACAAAGTCAGCTTTCAATTTTGGAAATAGACAAAAGAAATCACCGACAGCTGATTCAAGAGAATAAAATGGTTGGTCTATTTTTATAGTGGATTTCCTAGCCAGGAACTCAATAACTTCAAAATCTTCATGCTTAGCAACATTATCATCCACTTGTCACGCCAGAGTTCAAGTTTTTTTCCTCCTCTTAACAGATTCTAATAACCCTTTAAGCGACATATTGATTGACAGTTTGTCATTAGTTCTAACAGTTTCGCTATCAACTTCTTACATCATCGTGCACATAAACTCGTCCTTTTCTTAAAATGCCAGTGCTACTAAAAAAAAAAAAAATAAACGATTTTTTCGTGGCACGTTCAATATAAGCCATTTTAATAGCCTAACCAAACACATTAAAGTTTAAATTGGCACTTTAGGCCATTAGACTCAATTTAAGACCAGACAACATTTCAGGCTTACGACAATATCTCACTGAAACACCGGTTCTCGTATGATCATCGAAGTTAAGCAACGTCGAGCCTGATCTGTACCTAGAAGGGTGACCACTTGGGAATACCAGGTGCTCTAAGCTTGAATGTGCGGGTGGTGTAATGGCTATTGGCTCGGAATGGGAAATCGGAGAGCTGAGTTCCAATTCCAATCGGGTTCGTTGTATTTACTTACACGTAAATACCCTTGAGAAAGGTATGAATCCACATCTTCTCTCTCCAGCTATGGGTTAATTAGTAAGACTTGTATCAGAAAAAAGTTATTATATAAAAAAAAAAAATCTTGAAATCCAAAGAAGGATTTGTAATGTAATCGATGCTGACTTGGCATCTCGACTTCAGTCACTTTCTCACCGACGTGAAATGGCTTCCCTCTGTCTTTTCTACAAATACTTTTATGGCTACTGCTCTGACGAGCTTGTTTCCCTGGTGCCCTGACTATAATAGATCTAAGCGTGCTACGAGATTGGTATCAATGTCCCCCACTTTTACTGTTGAAATAATTAAATGCAACTGCCACTTTTACTGCAACAGCTTCTTTGCTCACACTTCCCACCTGTGGAACCCCCTTCCGTTTACTTGCTTCCCTCATAACTATAATCATCAAAAATTTAAATGCAACGACAATCGCCATCTTCTTGAATCTCGTTCATCTTTTGTCCTTTCCTCAATCCTCCCTATACTCTGTCTTTTCTCTCACTTTCACTCCATGTAAAAGGTATTTTCTGGCTTTAAATATCCTGTAAAAGGCTGTTAAGCCGTAAAAAAATCAATCAATCGGACATTTTGAGAAATTACAGAAAGTCACGTGATGTAATCAGTATATCTTAAATTGTCTTTAAAATGTTAATATTTTCTGACATAAATAATCAGAAAGATATTGTTTTCAGAATATATCTACCATTTCCTGTTCTCTCTCTCTCTCTCTCTCACTCCTCGTCTCTCACTTTTTTCTTTTTTTTTTCTTTTTTTTTCTTTCTGCAATTTTCATTCTTTCTTCCATTTTTCTTTCTGCTACTCTTTCTTTCTCTCTTTCTACTATTCTGTCTTTCTTTCTTCCTTACTTCCAGTCATTATTTTTCTCTCTTTCTGCCATTCTTTCTTTCTTTCTTTTTTCTGCTATTCTTTCTTTCTCACTTTCTATAAAGCTTTCTTTCTTTCAGTCATTTTCTCTTTTTTCTTTCTTTCTGCTATTCTTTATTTCTTTCAGCCATTATTTCCTTCTCTCTTTCTGCCATTGTTTCTTTCTTTCTTTCTTCCATTCTTTCTTTATTTCTTTCAGCCATTATTTCCTTCTCTCTTTCTGCCATTGTTTCTTTCTTTCTTTCTTCCATTCTTTCTTTATTTCTTTCAGCCATTATTTCCTTCTCTCTTTCTGCCATTCTTTCTTTCTTTCTTTCTTTCTTTCTTTCTTTCTTTCTTCCATTCTTTCTTTATTTCTTTCAGCCATTATTACCTTCTCTCTTTCTGCCATTGTTTCTTTCTTTCTTTCTTTCTTCCATTCTTTCTTTATTTCTTTCAGCCATTATTTCCTTCTCTCTTTCTGCCATTGTTTCTTTCTTTCTTTCTTTCTTCGATTCTTTCTTTATTTCTTTCAGCCATTATTTCCTTCTCTCTTTCTGCCATTGTTTCTTTCTTTCTTTCTTCGATTCTTTCTTTATTTCTTTCAGCCATTATTTCCTTCTCTCTTTCTGCCATTGTTTCTTTCTTTCTTTCTTTCTTCCATTCTTTCTTTATTTCTTTCAGCCATTATTTCCTTCTCTCTTTCTGCCATTGTTTCTTTCTTTCTTTCTTCCATTCATTCTTTATTTCTTTCAGCCATTATTTCCTTCTCTCTTTCTGCCATTGTTTCTTTCTTTCTTTCTTCCATTCTTTCTTTATTTCTTTCAGCCATTATTTCCTTCTCTCTTTCTGCCATTGTTTCTTTCTTTCTTTCTTCCATTCTTTCTTTATTTCTTTCAGCCATTATTTCCTTCTCTCTTTCTGCCATTGTTTCTTTCTTTCTTTCTTCCATTCTTTCTTTATTTCTTTCAGCCATTATTTCCTTCTCTCTTTCTGCCATTGTTTCTTTCTTTCTTTCTTCCATTCTTTCTTTATTTCTTTCAGCCATTATTACCTTCTCTCTTTCTGCCATTGTTTCTTTCTTTCTTTCTTTCTTCCATTCTTTCTTTATTTCTTTCAGCCATTATTTCCTTCTCTCTTTCTGCCATTGTTTATTTCTTTCTTTCTTTCTTCGATTCTTTCTTTATTTCTTTCAGCCATTATTTCCTTCTCTCTTTCTGCCATTGTTTCTTTCTTTCTTTCTTCGATTCTTTCTTTATTTCTTTCAGCCATTATTTCCTTCTCTCTTTCTGCCATTGTTTCTTTCTTTCTTTCTTCCATTCTTTCTTTATTTCTTTCAGCCATTATTTCCTTCTCTCTTTCTGCCATTGTTTCTTTCTTTCTTTCTTTCTTCCATTCTTTCTTTATTTCTTTCAGCCATTATTTCCTTCTCTCTTTCTGCCATTGTTTCTTTCTTTCTTTCTTCCATTCTTTCTTTATTTCTTTCAGCCATTATTTCCTTCTCTCTTTCTGCCATTGTTTCTTTCTTTCTTTCTTCCATTCTTTCTTTATTTCTTTCAGCCATTATTTCCTTCTCTCTTTCTGCCATTGTTTCTTTCTTTCTTTCTTCCATTCTTTCTTTATTTCTTTCAGCCATTATTTCCTTCTCTCTTTCTGCCATTGTTTCTTTCTGTCTTTCATTCTTTGTTTCTAATCAAAACCAGACAATGTATTGAGCTAGATAATTATAGAAGACCGGAAAATTCAACCGAAAGCAACCAAGATGTGGAAGCGAGTTAAGACTAATCAGTTTGTAACAAGTTTTGTTTTGGTGGGGGTTGGTATTTTTTTCCAGAGTATATTTTCTCTCTCTCTCTCTCTCTCTCTCTCTCTCTCTCTCTCTCTCTCTCTCTCTCTCTCTCTCTCATCAAAACCAGGCAATGTATCGGGTCAGACAGATAAAGAAGGCCCGAGAGAACAACGGCCGTAATGTGACGAAAGCAACCCAGATGAGGACGCAAGTCGATGCATATTAATTTAAGTATGGTATTTTTGACCGGCATTTTTCCAGAATATATTTACCAATTTGTTCTTGTTCCTCTCTCTCTCTCTCTCTCTCTGTCTTTCATCAAAACCAGACAATGTATCGGGTCAGACAGATAAAGAAGGCCTGAGAGAACAACGACCGTAATGTGACGAAAGCAACCCAGATGAGGACGCAAGTCGATGCATATTAATTTAAGTATGGTATTTTTGGCCGGCATTTTTCCAGAATATATTTACCATTTTCTTTTTGTTCCTCTCTCTCTCTCTCTCTCTCTCTCTCTCTCTCTCTCTCTAATCAAAACCAGACAATGTATTGGGTCAGACAAATAATTAACTTTATATCAAGGCAGCAGAAGCAGTCTGTTCAGTTTCCGCTCGATATCTGTATTTACGTATGGCTAATGAAAATCAATGCCTCCTTTAATAAAAACGTTGTTCTGTTCTTGTTTCTTCCTGTTTCATGGCATTCGAGTCATAAGAATAAAGAATATTTTGGGAGATGTTTTACGAAAATCTAATAAAAAATTCCCACCCAAATTCCTTCTACAGTTTTCATCGGTTACTTCTCAGATGTATATTATTATAAGAAGTACAGGTGGACCATCTTTCGTTTTAATTATATATATATATATATATATATATATATATATATATATATATATATATATATATATATAAAAATAAAAAAAAAATAAAAAAGACATTTTTATACGTTCTATTTATAGATACAAATATCTAAGTAAATGCTCTGTTTATAATAAACAGTATTAATGACATTTACCAGCCTGAATGTCCGAGAAATTTTCATAGAAAATATGCGTTCTCCAACAGGAATCGAACCTGTATCCTATACGGAACCGTCATATAGCCTGACGTGCTGTTACCGATTGAGCCACAGAGGATCGTTTCGGTTAGCGAGGTCGATTTTACTGTTTTTAAACTTAGAATTCTCCATGATTTTCTCTCATACATTCATATCTGCTCGACGCGTATCCAAATGTAAACAAATGACGTAACACATTAACAAATGGACAACGTCCAACAATTATTTTAAGGCATTATTTTTTAAGACAAAAAATGTCTTAAAATAATTGTCGCATATTTTCTATGAAAATTTCTCGGACATTCAGGCCGGTAAATGTCATTAATACTGTTTATTATAAACAGATCATTTACTTAAATATTTCTATCTATAAAAACAACGTATAAACATAAAAATATCTTATATATATATATATATATATATATATATATATATATATATATATATATATATATATATATATATATATATTATTAAAACGAAAGATGGTCCACCTGTACTTCTTATAATAATATAATGTAATAATAGGCCGAATAAGGAATTTAGGAATAAAAAGCCAACAAAATGATAACAATAAGATTGATAATATTTATTATATCTTAGCCTGTAGGGACATTATTTTTATAAATAAATAAAAATAGAATATAAACTAATAATAATAATGAATATTATAAATAAAGTAAAATAAAACAATAATATTTTAAACTTAGTTTAAAATAAACAAAAATTAAATATAATAAAACTCTCCTAATATGCAACAAAAACTGTTCCTGACGGAAATACGGACATCCCGCCAAAGACGTTAAATTCAATCACTTCAACACGAACCCTCAGACAGGCAACACGTGTGTAACTTCTCTCTGCGATATGACGTGTTATAATACGAAGTAACTTCTCCTTTTTATCACATGTCCCATAAAACAAATGTAGAGTAAAAATACACACACCAATCCACACAAAAATAGAAATAACTTGTATGAAAGTAACAATACAATTTACTACGCTTTCCTGTTATTTCTGTACGTTCTATTCCCTGTCGAGTATGTTTTACCTCCGCGAACACGAGGCTAATTTCTGCTGCTTCGATGAGAATAACTACCCACATCATTTGATGACCGCCAATGTGCATAACAACAAAACAACCTATTCTCCTGAATCATTTGTTGACTCCCAACGTGTATAAAAACAAACTACATCATTTATTTTAGGGACGGATGTTAAAAAAATTACTATTCTCCACATTATTTTGGTAACGCAAAAAATATTATTGCTGGGGGAGAAAAAGAGGATTCATATCTTTCCAAAGGGTATTGGCACGTAAGGGAATGTAATGGATTCGACTGGAATTCAAACTCGGCTCTCCGATTTCGGCATTAAATAACCTATTGAGGTTGATAAGCCGTAAAACAAAAAACAAACATAATTCTCGGCTATTTTTAACATTACAACAAGGAGTCAGTCGTTTTCTTTAACGAAAAAATAAGCCAACCATTTTTCCACCAAATTCAGAAATTGATCGAATATATGAGTTGCTATTGATGTTTGGAGTCAGCTTGAGTCTCAATAGACATTCAAAGGTGTAGAGCCAGATAGAGTGAGCAAACTTATATCTTCATTGAAGAAAACTCAGAGTCCGAAAGCTGTTAATGGAATTAGACTAGCATGGGTTTTACGGTACTGTAAGTTTTAGAGCTATCATATCAGAGGAGATTCAGCTTCAAAGGGAAGATTCTTCAAAAGAACAAAGAACTTGTAGCGGCAAAAAGAAAAGTGAATTTATGCAGACAGATAATTGTGGTGTCGGGTCTCCAAACAAAAGTAGTTGTCAACTTTTTTCCTAACTTCAATAGTTAAGACAGAATTTCCTCATCCTTGAAGAATAGATAGCCCAAAACGAAGAATTTAGACGGAGAAGTCTTAAGATTGAGGGTAGAGTCTGGGGTACTCGGGGTTTCTGATGAATGATTTTTGCTTCCCAATTAATCACTTCTGACGCGAAGACAAATTTGGTGTGTCACGCCCCTGTCCGCCATACACATTGATACTACGTGATTCTATTGACTCATTTCTCCTTTGCTCGCTCACCGCCCGCGCCATTCAAATAATCGAAATCTCGCTACTTACGTTATCTGAGCAAACATTTTCGGCCACTCAGAAAATGTCAGCCAGAAAGAATTCTTGTCACATTCTTTAGCATCCCATAAAAATAATGCCATGGGTTCTGAGTTGGCAAAAATTAAAATTATTTTTTGAAATTCGTTAATTAAGATCTCGAGAAAAAGGGACCATCTCTCCCCAAGAAAGAGAGAAAGAAATGTTCTTCGGGAAAGCGACTAGTATTCAGTGAGTTACAGGGAGTGAAAGTGAGAGAAAAGACAGTGTATCGGGAGGATTGAGGAAAGGAAAAAAGATGAACGAGATTCAAGAAGATGGCGATTGTCGTTGCATTTAAATATTTGATGATTATAGTTATGAGGGAAGCAAGTAAACGGAAGGGGGTTCCACAGGTGGGAAGTGTGAGAAAAGAAGCTGTTGGAGTAAAAGTGGCAGTTGCATTTAATTATTTCAACAGTAAAAGTGGGGGACCTTGGTACCAATCTAGTAGCACGCTTAGATCCATTATAGTCGGGGCACCAGGGAAACAAGCTCATCAGAGCAGTAGCCATGAAAATATTTGTAGAAAAGACAGAGGGAAGCCATTTCACGTCGGTGAGAAAGTGACTGAAGTCGAGATGCCAAGTCAGGATCGATTACATTACAAATCCTTTTTTGGATTCTGTCAAGAACCACGAGATGAACAACAGAAGCACCAGACCAGATATGGCAACAGTATTCAATGCGCCGGTGAATACTAGATTTGTAAATGTGCAAGAGAGACTCTGGCGAGAAAAATTTTCTGGCACGACACAGTGACCCAACTTTCCTTGCAGTAGAAAAACTGAGAGTAACTGAGAGTAACCGAGGGAGTATTGGAGTGAATAAAATATAAAATCAAATATGAAAGATTCAGGGCACATGTCATTCATTAGTACGCACGGGTTATCATTGGTCGACACCTCCACTTTATTACAAAGTTTTGCAGACTCAAATCTAAACTCAACAAATGCTTACCCATAGACTCAAGTTTAAAGACGATTAATGTTTTTCCATAGTCTCAAGTATAAAGACGACATATGTTTTCCCATAGTCTCAAGTATAAAGACAACATATGTTTTCACATAGTCTCAAGTATAAAGACAAAATATGTTTTCCCATAGGCTCAAGTATAAAGACGACTAATGTTTTCTTATAGGCTCAAGTATAAAACCGTCCATTGTTTAACCATAGAATCAAGTATAAATCTAACCATCGGCATAAGTCTGACCAATGTTTATTTTTTATTTAAGTATAAGCCTGACCAATTTTAACCTATCGCCTCAAGTTTAAATCCGACCAAATACGAGCTGCGTAAGATGAATGAAAGGGCATGTGGTAGGAAGTGAAGATTATGAGGATAAGGAGGATAGATGACGATCAAAAGTTGACTTGAAGAGGTTAAGATTGTATATTAAGAGAAGCATCCTCACGTAAGTCTACTGTGTTCGTTTTGTTTGGTTTCCGCACGTCGAGAGCGCCTCTACCACCCCATAAGACAGGATGCGGCACTAGGCAATTTTTATGTTGAGAAATCCTAGCCCGTAAGCTCGGTCAAAAATTGCCCGTAGACCTCGAAAACACGGGGTCGTGTAGCTGTCTACCTCCCCGGACGAGACTCTACCCTTCGGCATAGCCTCGTCCGAGTTCCTCTCCACCCGGAGGTAGAGCGGTCGACAAGTAAAGCCTCTCTACGTTAAGAGCGCGCCTCCTCAACTGAGAAAAATCTTGATATTATATAGCTCTCCCAGTCCCATACCCATGCTGACTACTGGCTAATACCTGCTCAGTATTGTTCAGATGCAAATAGACAGCACCACCTACTCAAGTAGAAGGTCTTCTCTCAAAAGCCCATTGTGGAAGGGGACACAACTCTTGATGCTTATATAGCTATCCCAGTTCCAGACCCATGATGACTATTGGCTAATACCTGCTCAGTATTGTTCAGATGCAAATAGACAGCACCACCTACTCAAGAAGAAGGTCTTCTCTCAAAAGCCCATTGTGGAAGGGGACACAACTCTTGATGCTTATATAGCTATCCCCATCCCAGACCCATGCTGACTACTGGCTAATACCTGCCCAGTATTGTTCAGATGCAAATAGACAGCACCACCTACTCAAGAAGAAGGTCTTCTCTCAAAAGCCCATTGTGGAAGGGGACACAACTCTTGATGCTTATATAGCTATCCCCATCCCAGACCCATGCTGACTACTGGCTAATACCTGCCCAGTATTGTTCAGATGCAAATAGGCAGCACCACCTACTCAAGTAGAAGGTCTTCTCTCAAAAGCCCATTGTGGAAGGGGACACAACTCTTGATGCTTATATAGCTATCCCCATCCCAGACCCATGCTGACTACTGGCTAATACCTGCTCAGTATTGTTCAGATGCAAATAGACAGCACCACCTACTCAAGTAGAAGGTCTTCTCTCAAAAGCCCATTGTGGAAGGGGACACAACTCTTGATGCTTATATAGCTATCCCAGTTCCAGACCCATGATGACTATTGGCTAATACCTGCCCAATATTGTTCAGATGCAAATAGACAGCACCACCTACTCAAGTAGAAGGTCTTCTCTCAAAAGCCCTTTGTGGAAGGGGACACAACTCTTGATGCTTATATAGCAATCCCAGTTCCAGACCTATGATGACTATTGGCTAATACCTGCCCAGTATCGTTCATATGCAAATAGTGAGCGCCACCTACTCTAAATAGAAGGTCTTCTCTCAACAGCCCATTGTGCAAGGGGTGCAACTCTTGGTGCTTACAGCACCACATACAACCAACTCGGAGTCTTTTATCTGGTTGATCCGATTCTCTGTTATATGTACAAATTAGTAATTCAAGGAAAAAGCTATCTGAGTAGAAGTTCCTCCTTACAATTGGAATTCGGAAGAAATGAGGACGAGTCGACTACGAGTGGACGTAGCGTTAGTTTTAGTTTATTGGTTTTAATTGAATTTTAATTGAATAATATTGGTTTTCTATATCGTTTTTGTTGTTGTTGTTGTTATTTATTACTCTGTTGTTATTCCATTGTTTTCCTGCCTTATGATACAATCATTATCGTGTTGTGTTTACTCACTTTTTTCACGCTTTCTTAATAATGTTACTATTGTCTGCGATCTTAATGATATTACGATCAATTTGATTATCGACGTTATTAATATTAATTATCATTGTTTATCTGAAGACTCTGGGCTTTGTCCTCATCAAAAGTCATCTTTTGATAAAGCATCAGGGCCGTGACTGTTGATAGGGAAGCGGCCATAAGGAGGAGGCTTTTCGGCATTGAATATCGATTCTTTGACTCTTTTTGAGTTGGGATTTTATTCTTTTTCGCGAAGCTCGAGATGAAAGGCTTGAAAAGTGAGAATGGGAGGAGGATGGGGTGATAATTAAGCGGTTATCAGTATGTGATGAAGAAGAGAAAGAAAGACGTCAAGGAAAAACTAGAAATAAAACAAAAGTGGGGTTAAAGGGGACAAAAGAAAAAAAAGTGGGGGGGGGGAATGAGGCTAAAAAGAATACGAGAAAAGAAAGACGAAAAGGAAAAAGAATAAATCGGAAGAAAAAGACAAAGACTCGAAAAATAGAAAAAAAAAGCAATGACATGAAAAAGAGGAGAGAAGGGTGTGTAAGAAAGGAACAAGGATAAAAGAGGGGATGAAAAAGAAGAGAAGAATAAAAATGATGTTAAAAAAGGGGAGATGAAGAAAAAAGAAAACGAAAAAACAAAAAGATTGGTTTAGTAAGAATATTGGTTTAGTAAGAATAATGTACACTATTTACATTGTTTGCTATGTTAGGTTTAGTTTTTAATGGAGGCAGAGATGGATTGTTGCAAATCTTCTTTATAATTATATCAATCGTTTCTCTAATTGAGGCATTGTTAAATAAACTTTCAACGTCAAGTGAGGATATGATTTTATTATTACGTTTTTGTGTCTTTAAGATTTTGATTAGTTCATGAATTGATTTAATACTGTATTTATTAGGTACGTATGGTGTAATCAGTTGGTTAATTATTTTGATTAATTGATAAAAACGGAGTGGGGATTAAGGATATGAAAAGACGGAGAGTGAAGTTAGGTTTATGTATTTTTATACTTCCATACATGTATCCAGGTTTGCAGTTACCAATTATTTTAGGACTTTTTTTTGTCTTGTTCTATTATGTTGGTGCAAAAATAATGACGTAATAATGTCGTTTTGTGACGTTAAAAATAAGTCAAAAAACGACATTATTACGTCATTATTTTTGCACCAACCTAATACATTGCTGGCTGTGATTAGTTCGTTTATTTTCAATTTCAGTTGGTTATTAGGATTTTTGTTGACTTTTTAAAATTTACACTATTTACATTGTTCGGACTATCATCCTCATCTTTGTTGTCATATTTATTACAACGTTTCGGCCGTTGTACGCTCCGGCCTTCTTCAGGTGGTTGGAATGTCGAACTGAACCCTTTATTTCGCTCGCTGAGGTAGACTGTTCTAGTTCCACCTACCATGTCTAATGGATGTCAGTTATCAGTTATCTCCTGTTAATTCCCGTCTCCAAGTTCTCCATCGCCTTAACCAGGATTGAACTCAGACTCTTTGGGTCCTGTCACTGGATCTAACTAACGCCTTGATCCACTGCTATGTGTCCTTGAGAATAATGGTTTAATAAGAAAAATGGTTCAGTAAGAATAACGGTTTAATAATAATAATAGTTTAGTAAGAAGGGAAAGAATAAAGGGCGTGTACAAAAAGAAACAAAAATAAAAGAGAGGTGAGGAAGAAGAAAAGAAGAAACTAAAAATGATATAAAAGAAAGGGAAAGAGAAAAAAGAGAAGGATAAAGCTGAAGAGGAATGAGTAATAAAAAAAGAACGTCGTAAAGAAAGTGTATATAAAAAGAAAAAAAGAAAGTGGAAATAAAAAGAAAGGGGAGGCAAATAGGAAGAAAAGAAAGGGGAAATAAAAAGAAAAGAAAAGAAAGAGGAGGCAAAAAGAAATCAAAGAAAGCAGAGACAAAAAAGTAAGGGGAGTTAAAAAGCAAGTGGAGATAAAAAGTAAGAAAAGAAATGGGAAATAAAAAGAAAGAAAAAGAGAAGGTAAAACAAATAAAAGAAAGGTGAGGGAAAAAGAAAGGGAGAATAAAAAGAAAGAAAAAAAGGGGAGACGAAACGAATAAAAGAAAGGGGGATAAAAAGCAAGGGAAAACAAAAATAAAGAAAAGAAATGGGACATGAAAAGAAAGTAAAAGGGGAGGCAAAACAAAGCAAAGAAGAGGGGGGGGGGCAAAAAGAAAGAAAACGGAAAATAAAAGGAAATTAAAGAAAGATGGGATAAAAAGAAAAACTATAAAAATGGGGAAAGAAAAGAAAAGCTAAAAAACAAAGAAGAAAAAATACAGAGAAACCTCTCATTTAAGCCCCCCGCCCCCATCAACGGACTTCGGATGCAACGGACAAAATCTGCTGGGAAAATAAATAAAAAAATCTGAAAAAAAAACGTAAAAATCATCAGCTATGTATTTCAAAATTTGTGGGCTTAGTGAAACGAGTCGTATTAGTTCCTAAATTAACCGCTTGGCGATGGAAGATGTCCTTTTAATTGTAAACAAAGACGAAAAGTACGATACATTAGCCCGTGCATGAGAAAGTAGCCGTGAGAAATCTATTATTTTGGTTATTTTGGTTATTTTGGTTAATATATTGATTTTTGTACTCTCATCATGGCATCGAAGCAGAAGGAAAGTGTAAAAAGGAAGTGTACAAAACCAAGTGACAAATTAGAGCTTCTTCCGTCTACGGACAATCGGCTTTAACGGACCCCCACCTCTACTAATCCGTTGATGAGAGGTTTGTCTGTCCAGGCAAATAAAGAAAATGTATCCTCGGTAATCCGGCACCCTCAGTACTCTAGACATTTTTAATAATGACATCTTAAAGAAAGCGAAAAAAAAGCATAGGAAATTGTGGAGAGCCATGATCATACAACAGTCATCTTTAACAAGTTTCTGACATGGTCAAAGGTACGGAAGTCGTTCAAAGAGTTCTAAGCCTTATCCAGAAGGAGTTGGAGAAACAAGATAGTTTTTCACTACTTTTCGGTACAGTCCCCCATAGCATCAATGCACATGGTCAACGATGCTTAACCATTGCAATCCCATCACAGAAGAAAGTGGTGTCCTGGTCCTCCAAAAACCCCTCCACAGCACATATGATGTCATTATTTTTTTCCAAAATAGCGATCAAGCAGGTGGAATCTGAATTTAGGAAACAGGAAGAAGTCAGATGGAGCTGAGTCTGGTGAGTAAGGGGGTTGTAGTATCAATTCAACGCCAGAGTTGGCTAATTCAACTACTACAACCTTGGCAGAAATTTAATTTCTGTATCTATCTTTCTATCTCTCTTACTTTCCTTCCCCATCTCCTTTTCCCCCCTGTGTGCAGTGTAAGAACTGCTGTTGCTGTGTCACGTGGCGAAATCGTGTCTAACGATTGGTCGTACGTGATTTTCCCGCTTGTTTTCGACTAGATTAGAGGAATCTAGTCAGTAGTAGCAAGAAAAGGGCGCCGCAGTGTGGAGACGAGAAGTCGTCTTGTCTCGCGACGAAAAGGAAGCCAGCTTGAAGATAACCTGTTGTTGCTCTGACAAGGAAAACAGTCATAAAAAACCAGTCAAGAATATTTGTCTAAGAGAATTGAAGATACATTATACAAGTGTGTGTTCGCCATGTGGAAAAGGCCTAGTGAAGTGAAGTCTGTTCAAGTAATCAAGTGGATTATTGTTCAGCTACCAAAGAACAAGCCAGTAAAGACTTATCTAAAAAATCAGTTAAAGAAATTATTGTAAAGAGAATTTACAATAGAACATTCTCAAGGAAGTCTTCTTTCGACAATCGGGTCGAAGAGAGAAAAAAGTCAAAATTAAGCGATTGAAAAGCTACCTTCCTTCGAGAAGTTATTTTGTCCTATTGGTGGACGAAATTCTGACGTGAAAAAAAGTATGTGAAAAAAGATCTAAGTTGTCTCTAGAAGTTGAATTTGTGTCGCAGAGAAACTTTGAAAAAACAAGTCTGCATTTATTTTTAACAGGAAGCTCGCTTATCTTCCAAGGAGAGCAACTCAAAAAATATCTAAAACCTTTTTTCCCAGCTACTTAAAAAAAAACATAAAATCTATTTTTTTGAACAGTAAGTCAAATTTTCCCTTCTTTCTGCTATCTCTCTACCTCTTTCACTCTCTCTGAACTGTTATTGGAGTCCTTTTTAAGGGCTCGCCAAAGGGACGTTTTTGGCAGTTATTTTCAAATTGTACCAAGTGAACTTTAACATCAGACAATTTTTCCCCCCCTCATTTTCTTTTTTTTTTTTTTTCCCTCAATAAATTTTATAGCTATTTAAAGTGGTCATTCCTTCTTCTTTATCTCGCTTGTTATGGTTGTATATTCTTGGTTTCAGGTCTCTGTTAACTGTGTTACGCGGGATTCCCGTCGTTGGATGTAATGACAAAGTTTCCCAACCTTTTTTGCGCCGAGTTTGGCTGTTACTAAGCTAAATTTCGACAACCTGTGCAGTGGAAAACGGGCGCGTTATTCTGGAGCGTACCTACCCTCAGCTTCCCTCTCCGTTGCGACTTGATTGCTTCATTCAGTTGTCTTAATTCTGATGCATACTATTGTCCATTAGTATTATTTTCCTTTTCCCAGATCTATCATGGTTACGCCAACAGAACAAAAAAAAAAACAAAAAAAAACAGAAGCCAACAGACGCTGCCTCCTTGAATTTCTTTGGATTGGTTACGTGACATTAATCCTTCTTTACGGCAGCGAATGTTGGACGATTTCCTCAAAAATGAAGAAAAGACTCGAGGCGACAGAGATATGGTTCTACAGAAGGATGCTAAGGATATCATGGACCGAGCGTGTGAGCAACGACTCGGTCTTAGAGAGGATGCAAACAACGAGGAGGCTTATAATTAACATCAGGAAGAGGCAGCTGAAGTTCCCGGGACACATAATGAGGAAGGAGTGTCTGGAGAATCTGATACTCACGAGTCGAATAGAGGGAAAGAGACACAAGGGAAAGCAACGTATGACATATCTAGCGGACTTAAGCAAGAAGATGACAGAGCGTGGTTTTGGGGAAGTAGCAGAGGGAAGGAAATTGTTGAAAACTGCAAGGGATAGAAGGAGGTGGAGAGCCATGATCGCTTACATCCTGAAAGGACTTGGCACATAAAAAGAAATAAAAGACTAGATTGTCGTTAAGATGCAATTATTATACGAGTGAAATTACTAGATGTAACTGTAACATGTTACCGTAAATTCTATGCTTGCGGTTAAGCAATTAACAGTTTCTTCTCTCGCACTTCTCGCTTGTGGAACTCTCGTCTGGTTTCTTGCTTTCCAGTTAAGGTTAATCTTCGACCAGAGTGTTTCCACTGTTTGCTTTTAATCTTTGATTCAAGTTCGAAGTAGTGAAGCCATGTTTCTTCTTTAGTTACTAATCTGCGGTGGAATGTCTCAGGGTTGTCTTGGAAGCAAGTCAGAGGTGTTCTGGAAATGTTAAACCTTTTCAACTTCTGCTCTGGTGTCAGCATTCTTGGGACCCATCTTGCAGACACCTTGCACATCCCCAAGATCTCAAGTAAAACAGTATGGACCGAACCAAAAGTAATTCCGAAAACCATACGGTGAATGACATCAACTTGTTGAGGCTTCCGGACGACCTGACCGAGGGTCATCTTCAGTACTGTCCTATTCCTCTTGAAATCCGTAGCCCACTTCTTCACAGCCGCATAGGAAGGGGAGTCCTCGGCAAATGTCTATACTATGTCCTCATGGATTTCCTTGGGTGTCATACCTTTCTTTAGCAGATACTTTATATCTGCTCGAGTATCTGTTTTGTCCATTTTTATATTTATCGCACACCTCTCAATTTTGTGTGGGCCTCACCAGAAATCTGAATTAGTTTTTCTAGTTTTATAAGAAGTGACAGTATGTTGCCACAACAAAAATGTTCACCTGTGGCTCTTCTTTCTGGGTGAGACTTAGAACTATTTTTAACGACCTTCGTAATTATTTATCTTTTCACTTTCTTTCAGATCTACTCTGTAGTCTGTCATGACAGCGAATCCACAATGTCATCTTTTCTTCTTGCTTGCTGATTTCTGATATGCTCTCCTTGTTGGGATTCAATGGTCCGTTTGAATATTATAGTTCCCTCAGATTTTGTGTATTTCCTACTCTTGGACAAATTCTGGTCAGTGCAAATACCGTTTATTTTGTACGGTCAAAATAGTCATTTGCACAATTCATAGGGGATAATCTTTCCTACCCAGTCATGTCCACTTTATTGTATTCTTTCTGAATTAATTTGCTATAGTGTTTTTCCAAACGTAGCTTAGATGTGGCACAAGGCCGAAAGTAGGGGGCACCCAGTGAGGATCGAACTCACTACTCAGTCGTAATCGTTTTAGCGAGACAAGCTTGATATCCCATGATTATTATTTCTTATTGATGATTAAAAAGACGAAATACAAAAATAAGGCTTTAGTAAACAAAGATTTTAGTGCATTTCTTATTCTCTTTTTTCATAAGAAACTTGTCCATGTTTGTAAAACGTTCAGATAAAACCATAGACGGGCAACTGTAGCGGACCGGGGGTTTACGTGTTGTTAAATTAGGAACCCGTGTGTTTATTCCTGCTAGAAGAAGGTTTACTAGAAGAACATGGCGGACTCAGAAATTGAATCCACCATAAAGAAGCGTAAAGAAAACCAACAAGACCGATATATATATATATATATATATATATATATATATATATATATATATATATATATATACAAGTATATGTATTAAACCACAAAATTTACAAGTGGGCAAAACGCCGACCTCTGAGAGATCACATTTTGTAAATGTGTCCGCTGAAATGCAAAGTAAAAAAGAGAACGAGGCAAGAAATCGCCGAGTATTTATAGTGTATGGAGAGTGTGCCCTAGTGAACAATTTGGACAATTAAGGAAGAGTTAAATCCGACACAACAACTGTTGGAAGGGGTAAGGGAGAGAATAAAAAGATACAGGCAAATGATGAGAGAAGGACAGAGATAATGGATAATCTTATTAAAAACTTACGGAATTTTCACTGGTTGAGTTTGCGTATATATTATTCCTATAATAGTACTATAATAATATTATTCCCATAATAATCCTATAATAATATTATGTTCTTCTTGCAAAGCATCCGTTAAATATTCCTTAAACCTTTCACAAAAAGGAGAACCTAAAAGGTACAATGTTATTACTCATATTTAACACATGATTTATCGTATTTTCCGGCTGACAAGACGCACTTTTTTTCCTAAAAATATCCTGAATATATATATATATATATATGTGTGTGTGTGTGTGTGTGTGTGTGTGTGTGTGTTTGTGTGTGTGTATGCACACACACACATATATATATTAGGTTGGTGCAAAAATAATATCGTTTTTTGACGTTAAAAAACACGTCAAAAAACGATATTATTTTTGCACCAACCTAATATATATATATATATATATATATATATATATATATTAGTTACCTCCCAAAATCGAAAAAAATCAGTATATATAATGAAAACATAGTAAAATCGGACCCTGTCTTATCGAACATCTGTTCTGAACCGAAAATTTTTTAAAAGTCAGTCAGTTATGTGCTATGCGTGACACACGTTTAGGCGATCATGTATCTTTCGATACATGACTGAGGAGGCTCCCGCAGTAGGTTAAAATTTTTTCCTTTGCCATCCAAGGCAACAGGTCTGTCCTGCTATTTACCCATACCTGGGGGAGAAGAAGAGGGTTCATATCTTTCCCAAAGTATCAGCACGTAAGTGAATCTAATGGATTCGCCTAGAATTCGAACTCGGCTCTTCGATTCCTCAATCCGAGCCGCTATACATTGCTCCGCCGTGCCTCCTCTTTCATAAAAGTTAGACATTATTTAATTAGAGAAGTTTTTAATTGGTTTTATGAATAATATATATTAAAGACAGCGTTGTCTAAAGAAAAAAATTTGTTTTCATTTTTTACAATTTTAAAGTTTTAAATCTTTTAAAATTCAGTTTCAGTGTTCAAACTGTCAGAAAATATTGCTATCAAATAAAAAAAACTATAAAACTATTGTGGTGATCACTTACATGTGCCACGCCTCCGCTATCTTTAATGTCATTGTTTCATAAATATATGATACTTATTATATGACAATTTTGCCATCGCACGTAATTTGAATTTTTCTCTAAAATCACGGATTGGTCCATTTCCTGACCAATCGCGTATTTTAGTATCTTTCTATATTTTTAGCGCCAAGCTCACTGAAGCCTATGAGTAGATATATAAACCCTCTCGCTGTTAGCCAACAGCCTGTAGCAGTTCAATTCTTGGAGAATACGGCACGGCGCATATTCTTGTGACATTTTAATTCTTAATTATTACTCATTCGAGTAATCATACTAATTCCTATTGATATCACTCATGAACATTACATCTTTCTACACTGGTAACACACTGTGGAATTATTCTTTATTTAGCTAAGACATCAATTGAACTTTGTAGTTAAATAACATTCAATATTGTACTCAACATTAATTAGCTAAACTTACCCTTTTTGTTACGGAAAAAGGGAAGCAACTTTCTTTATACTTATTGTTGAAATTTGTATACCATTTTTAATACAATATTTTATTAATGTTCACTGAGCTTGATTATTTTTCTCTCGTGTTTATTGTGCATTATTCATATGGGGTGTTGTTTTACAAGAACACAGCTTTCCTTCTTGATTATATTCACGGTGACCCTAGCCAACAATTCTTACAGCATCTCTACAATTGGCGACCCCGACATACCTACTACAATTGGTAACCCCGACGTGCACTACACTATATTTACTAATCATATATTGTAAAACTTATTTTTTCCAAGACGAATGTAAGGCAACACCCAGGCTCAAGTAAGCTTAGACGGTCACCTAATTGGCTTGACTGATAGGTACGTGAATTTGCATGTTGAATCATTACATTATAATATAAGCTATCTAATTCAACCTTTTATATGATGCAACCTCAGTACTTAGCTGTTACAAGTATTTCCAAGACTATAAACCTTCCTGGAGCTGAGCCACAAGCTTAAACATGCTCTTTTTACTAGCAGCAGCTGGAGCCTTTCTACTCTTGACTAGTATGTTATTGCCATACAAACAAAATCGGACGAGGGATTAATGTAAACAATATGTGGCACCAGTATTTGAGGGACGTATGGTGAATGTGTTGCTGTATGAGAATAATTTGTTTTTTCTTAGAAATTTCTTTCCAGTATTAGGGTACGTCTTCCAAGCTGCAGCGTCTTGTATGCCGGAAAATACGGTAATTATTTTCCACACGTCAGTATTATTTTTTAACTTTTTTGTTATTTTACAGAACTTTTTTTTGTGCATTTATGTGCAGAACTTTGTTTTGACAAAATAAAAGTTTATTTCAATTAATTGGTTTGGCTTTTAAAACAAACTGTTTTGAAGTTTATATGGAGAAAGGCAAAGGATGAGAGAAGGACAGAGGTTTGAGATAATCTTATCAAACACTCACAGAATTTCCGTTGGTGCATGTAATAATAATAACTTACTATAATCTACTTTTGAAAAGCATCTACTCAATATTTTGGCCTAGATTCGTTGTTGTTTGGTTGTTTTATCCTCTATGGATAAAAAAAAATATACATGTGCATTTCGTGATCTGTAGGGTAAGATGTGTACTGCAGCCACAGTAGAAGTGGTGTTTCTTGGGCAAGATAGCCTGAGGGTTTTGAATTCAGGGTTTTTCCTTCTCCTGGGGGTGGGGAAGAAGAAGAGGATTCATACCTCTTCCAACGGTATTAGCACGAGAATGTAACGAATCCGACTGGAATTCGAACTCGGCTCTCCGATTCCACAATCCGAGTTGCTATCCATTACTCCACCTTATATAAAATCTTTCACGTGTATTAATCATATATATATATATATATATATATAATACAAGTAAAAGGTAAAAAGTAAACAAGTAAAAAAATTAACAAGTAAACAAGTAACAAAACTAACAAGCAAAAAAATTATATATATATATATATATATATATGTATCCTTGTGCAGGTATGCAGAAAATAGAAAAGAACACGTTGGGTGCATAATCCGGGGTTCCTTAGTATTTTTGTTTTTATTTTTAAAAAACAGTGCTCCATACAGAAGTAGAGCTTATATTATAATAATATTTTTTGTTTAAAAATATGATTCCTTCGCTACATAAGAGTTCTCATGTTTCAAAAACGTGAGCCGAAATCATCCAAATAATTAATAAAATTAAGTTGGATTGAGGTGTTTAGTCACGTTTCATCTTCAAGCGAAATTTTAGGAATAAGCTATCTCTCGGTTTACGTGTGTTTTTACAGAATTTGTTATTGTGGGAGTGGCTATACTATTTTCATTCTTTAAGTGGTCAGGGAGTTAATTCTTATCAGTAGATTCATCATCCTCTGAGAGGTTTTGCTAAGGTTGGGTAGGGTATCCATTTCAAGGCTAATGTTTACGGTCATCCCTTAGTTGGTTCCCAGTGAAGGATATTTTTATGGCGCGCCGACAGTCGTTCTGTGTCTGGAGAATTGTCTCTTATTCTTGTCTATCTGATTATCTATTTATTTATTTGTTTATTTAAGTGAGTGTTTAATATACAGATCGCTTTGCATTGAATTTCGTTTTTTTTTTTTTTTTTTTTTTTTTTTTTTTTTTTTTATGACGACAAAAAGGGGTTTTTCTTATTTAAGGGTTTGGCTGAGCTTTTTAGAATTTTACTTAGCTATGTTTTTTTTTTTTTTTTTTTTTTTTTTTTGTTTTTTTTTTTATGCTAATTATCTAATGCGAAAGTCTGTTGATGTCGGCAAAAAACCGTTAACTCCTGCCTATGGTTTAATAATTTTTCATTATTTAGGAATTTAATGATGTGTAGTTTTTCCTGTAAGCATAAGAGGCATGGGTCATCCCAGGTTCTACAGGTTCTTGCTCTATTTACTATTTTCCATTTTACTTTTGGTGTTTTATTCGTTTCCTTTAGGTGCCAGAAATATTGGGATAGAGATGTCTGATTTCTATTTTGAATATTGTTGAAAGAGCTCTTGTGTTGTCTCCATCTAATTTTAAAATTATTCTTTGTTGATCCTATGTATATCCTATCAGTGTTAGGGCTCTCAATGGATGAGATAGTGCATTGGTATACCACGGATTTTGTGAGGCATTTATTTTCCAACGGGCAGTTTTTAGGGTTTCTACAATCGCATAATTTTTCGTTATTTTTATCTAGTTTTAGTTTATGTGTTTTATTACTGTTTTGGTATGCGTGTTTTTCTAGGATTTTCTTATTGTGTCTTTTTATGATTCTTTCTATATTTTCAGTGCAGCTGTAACTTAGTTTCAATGTGTTTTTGTTAAAGATGTTGCTAAGTTTGCTATTAGTGGGAAAGTGCTTTTCAATTAAAGCTAGGAACTTATGGCCTAGTTTGGTGCTGACCATTTGGTTGTACGGTGGGGTATACCAGATGATTTTTCTTTTCCTGTTTCTCTTATTATTGGTACTAACGTTTCTATAGGTTATGTCAAAGTTTTTGTATCCGCTGTTTTTCAGGGCTGTGTTGTAAAAACTACTGTGCTGTTGGACCACTTAAAGACCACTTAAAGACCACTTAAAGAATGAAAATAGTATAGCCACTCCCACAATAACAAATTCTGTAAAAACACACGTAAACCGAGAGATAGCTTATTCCTAAAATTTCGCTTGAAGATGAAACGTGACTAAACACCTCAATCCAACTTAATTTTATTAATTATTTGGATGATTTCGGCTCACGTTTTTGAAACATGAGAACTCTTATGTAGCGAAGGAATCATATTTTTAAACAAAAAATATTATTATAATATATATATATATATATATATATATAGAGAGAGAGAGAGAGAGAAACAGAGAGAGAGTTTTTCTGAGGATCGCAAAAGCGTGAAACCCAGCGTTACAAACTCACATCCATGCAACTAAGTATGTTAGCTCTATCACTGATAATTGGCGCCTTCCAATGAGTACCGCATATATATAATATATAAATAATATATATATATATATATATATATATATAAATCGCACAAACACACACACACACATATACATACATATATATATATATATATATATATATATATATATATATATATATATATATATATTATGCATTATAATTAATAAAAAGTTTGTCACTTACTTGACTGATGTTACCTTCAGCATCCCAACTCCAGAGTTTTATAAACGGATCCATCTTGATTTTTCGTTTTTATATGCACTTATCATTAGTGCAAGTTTTTTCATTGTGTGTGTGTGCATGATGTCTGTGTGTGTGTGCGCGCGCGCGTGTGCGTGTGTGTGCTCGTGCGGCAATGAGCCCGTCTGCGCGGATGTGCGTGCGTGTAGAATGTCATGATTAGTTGTCCTTTACGTCGTTTACCGTTTTACTATTGAACTAGCTCGATGCCACCGCCACTTCTAACAGTTTCTTTTCATCGCGCTTCTCACCTGTGGAACTCCCTACCAATTTCTTGCTTCTCTACCAAGTACAATCTTCAAAAATTTAAATGCAATCTCAATCGCTATCTTCTGCCTTCCTGAATCTTGTTCTTTCTTCATTTCTCACTCAAATCTTCTTACTCTCTTTCACTCCCTGAAACCCCCTGCGTTCTAGTGGCATTGTTGCCTTGCTTGGGGTGAAATGATTTTATAATTATGAATTTAATTCTGGGCAAAATGATATTTGCCAAAAGAACGGCCAGATTAAAAAAGTGCTCAATGCTATTTTCAAAGATCGAAAATGTAGACCAAATTAACGTGTAAAATATCAAAAACACGGACGTTGCAACCACGGTTTCTACCCTGACGGCTTCGTCAAGCAACAAATCGTGGTTGCATCTCGGCAGAAGAAACCGTGGTTGCAAGAAGGTCAGTGTTTCTAATATATATATATATATATATATATATATATATATATATATATATATATATATATATATATAATTTATTTAAGCAAACGCCCTGTTTTTAATTAAACACTATTAATTACATGGACCAGCTTGAATGTTAGAGAAATTTCATAGAAAATATGCGTCCTCTAATAGGAATCGATCCTGTAAACAATATGGAACCGTCATTTGATCTGACTTGCTATAACACTTAGCTATAGAGAAGCGTATGTTTAGCAAAGTCCAAATTAATGTTTTTAAACAACAAATTTTCGATGATCTTGTAATATATATATATATATATATATATATATATATATATATATATATATATATATATATATATATATATATAATATTTTATTATAATAAAAACATTTCACATCGCTACACAAAAGCTTTTATGTTTCAATAATATGATTGTACTTCGTCAGGCGATAACATGTTATCTACCATCGTCTGACGAAGTACACTCATAGTATTGAAACATGAAAACTTTTGTGTAGCGATGCAAAGTGTTTTTACTATAATCAATTATAATAGAAATATTATAATAGTTTGCTCTACTTTGTATTGAGCACTTTTTAAAAAAGTATATGCTACAAACGTTGGAGTCTTACTCCATCTGTTCTGTCTCATTTATACATACATACATACATACATATATATATATATATATATATATATATATATATATATATATATATATATAAGGCTAGGATGGGGTCTCGGATATTGAATAGCAACCTTCCTAGACATAATGTTTCGATAAAAAACACTACTGATGCTCGCGATAGTCCAATGCCGCGAGTGTCTGAGGTGTGTGTTAGGAAGAGCATCCGACCTTGTAAAATGTTGCCTCAGATCATTATGACAAATCCTTTGTCAGGCAGAACTCACCTTGCTTTGTATAAGATTAATCCCAGTCCTGCCTCAATAATAAAAACACAGCTATGTATGTATGTATGATTCTGTTATTTCTTCTGTTCGTCGTTGAAGCCATTGTGGGTCGATTTTTTTTACTGTACTCTTCGACTCACTTGATTTGCGGAACTGACGCGATCTTCATCGATGACTAGCCTTCTACCTTTCTTTCCATTTAACATACATCCTGTTGACATCGTTCCAGGGTCGAAATGCGTCATGTACTGTCATCAGTTTTCTTGCTTATAAAAATTAACGGCAAAATGTGACAATCTTTTTTTTTTTTTTTTTTTTTTTTTTTTGCAAGAGATCTGAGTAAAATATTTAAAAAATAAAATTCCAAAATACAAAAACTTTTTTAAAAATCTTTCACCCCAAGCAAGGCAATAAAGCCACTAACACACGGACGGTTACTAAGTGTAGAAGCATGTAAGGAAAATATTATTAAGGAACAAGAACAATAAAAGAACAGGAATTAAGAAGACAGAAGAAAACGATCGACATTGCATTTAAATTTTTGAAGATCAACCTTAACTGGAAAGCAAGAAACCAGACGAGAGTTCCACAAGCGAGAAGTGAGAGAGAAGAAACTGCTAATTGCTTAACCGCAAGCATAGAATTTACGGTTACATCTAGTCATTTCACCCGTAAAATGATTAGATCTTGCCGCCAATCTAGTCTTTTCTTTCTTTTTATGTGCCATGTCCTTTCAGGGCGTAGGCGATCACGGCTCTCCACCTCCTTCTATCCCTTGCAGTTTTCAACAATTTCCTTCCCTCTGCTACCTCCTCCAAACCACGTTCTGTCATCCACTTGCTTAAGTTTGCTACATATGTCATGCGTTGTTTTTCCTTGTCACTCTTTCCCTTTATTCGACCCGTGAGTATCAGATTCTCCACACCCTACTTCCTCATTATGTGTCCCAGAAACTTCAGCTGCCTCTTCCTGATATTAAGTATAAGCCGCCGCCTCCTTTTTTGCTACCTCTCTAAGACCGCGTCGTTGCTCACATGCTCGGTCCATGATATCCTTCTATAGAACCACATCTCTGTTGCCTCGAGTCTCCTCTTCATCTTTGAGGAAATCGTCCAACATTCGCTGCCGTAAAGAAGGACAGATGTCAACATAACAACTTAGTATTCTTTTCTTTTTTACCAAAGAAATCCTCCTGTCTCGCAATACTCTGCCCAGCTTTTGGAATGTGGCCATCCTAATACGTCTACGGATCTCAGTGTCGCACTTACCGTCCTCTGTCAGGACGCTTCCCAGATATTAAAACTTCCGCGTCTGCTTGATTCTAGTGGTTCTGACCTGCAAATCGCCTTTCTGTCTCTCCTCTGGATACCATAGAGGAAAGTTAATTCAGAAAAATTACCATGAAATGCATAGAAAAGGCACAGGGTGGCAACATTACGGCGGTGGGAAAGTGATTGAAACTAAGGTGCCAGGTCAGGAACAATAACATTGCAGATTCTTCCTTGGATTCTATCAAGATTCTCTAAATATATAGCAGGAGTACCAGACCAGATGTGACATTAATATTCAAAGCATGAACGAATGGTAGATTTATAAATATGTAAGATAGATTATGTCGAGAAAAAGATTGTTTAGCACGACACAGTGAACCAACTTTCGTAGACGCGGACCTAGCAATTATGTCCCAGAAACTTCTGCTGCCTCTTCCTGATGTATAAGCCTCTTCCTTGTTTGCATCCCTCATCGTTGCTCACACGTTCGGTCCATGACATCCTTAGCATCCTTCTGTAGAATCACATTTCTGTCGCAATTTATTCAATTTGATTCAATTCGCGCTTAAGTGAATATAACGAACTTGACTGGAATTGGAACTCGGCTCCCCGATTTCCTGTTTCGAGCCGTTATCCATTACACCACCCGCACATCCAGTGTTTGATGATGAGGAGGATTATATACAATCATTGCAATCATTTTGTTCTTTCATTTTATTTTCGTATGATTGAAGAAAAAAAATAAACTTACCGAAGAATGTTGCATTTCTGAATGTCAGCTGTCATGTCATTTTGCTGAATTAATTCGTTCGTAAACTAAGCGGGCGAAAAAGATTTCTTCTTCTGATTGTCGTTCTGCAAAAAAAAAAAACAAGAATAACTAAATTCCTTCATTTTTGTATGTGTCTCTTTGCGTTTGCGTTAGTAATTGCGTGTGTGCTCCTTAATTTATTCTGTCATGGGCACTGAACATGGCAGCTTTATTTCTAAAATAAATAAATAAAAAGCACCCTAAAATGAGGCTACATAACATTCCACAATATTTCCCGCTTTTTCTTATTTCCCGACCACTGCTAGAATAGAAATAGGATATCTTTTCATCGTTACTCCCAGAGCAGGACAAAATCGATATATTCATTTTTACGTTAAGGTAACAGAAAAAACTGAGTTGGGTATCAAGGTGTGGTGGGGTAACTGGAAATAAAGGAAAAATGCAAGAGACCCACTTGATAACGAAAGCCTTAGCAAATTGGTTATGAGTAGGCGGGTCTTTATTTTATGCATTCTAACAAATCCCCCCATCCCTGCTTTACTCGCTGCCATCATATTTTTCCCACGCAAATGAGAGATATTTCAGGAAGGAAGGAAGATCCCTTTTCCTACGACTGACGCTTTTTAGAAATTTCGGCCGCATACTTCCACCCCCACTACGTTTTGGAAGGGTTTTAACATTAAGCCGTGTAGTGGCATTTTCATCAGCAAACAGACACATGGAGAGAGTTGAACTCTTCTCTCTTCATGGCTATCATCAGTAATACCAATATTTATTTACAGAATAGGATATATAATTAGTTCTCCCTCCCTCTCTTTCTCTCACTATATATATATATATATATATATATATATATATATATATATAATTGTGTATTTGGGCAATAGATAATGTGTAAACAAGAATTTGGTTGAGCGATAAAGGGATCTTTTCTGTTAATTCAGCCCAAAATATTAATTCACCCCAAAACAAAAAGAATTTATATTTACGAAAATTTACGCCAAATTTTCCCAGAGAGAGGCCCTTCCGTTGCACTCCGGTTGGGTTGGCCTTTGCGAACCCTTCAAATATGGACGACTCGGGCGCGGTCATTTCCGATAAACACGCCAAAAACAGATTTAAATTTTTCTTTTTTCTTTTTTAATTATAAAAACTTCTTTGTAAGTAGCTCGAATATCATCTGCACTTACGAAATGTGAATAACTCCCTGATTTTTGGTAATTTTCCTTTCTGAGAGTTGCTGTTGTTGCGAAGCAAGCTAGACAAATTTTGATTTAAACTTTTTAATTTCAAAAGAGTGCCAAATATTTAATTAAAAAAACAAACAAACAAATTTTGATTTAAAATTCATAATGTCTTAGGGCGAATTAATATTTGCGATAAGTAACTTTACATTATTTGGGGTGAATTAACAGAAACGATCCATGATAATTTTCCCTCTGCGAGACATTTTAGCTTGTCTCTTTTCAGAGTTTCTAGTAAGTGGCTCTTTCAGAAATATTTTACCACAAAATTCTTCTTATTTTAGATATATAGATGATTCCCTAATAATATATTCACTTCTAAAAAATATATCCAATTTTACCAGATCTTGTAAAAAGGCTTAATAATGTTGAACCCACGATAGAATTTATTTTTAAAACTGAAACTAATGAAAAATTGTCCTTCCTCGAGATTATTCTCAGCAAAACCAATGACGACATCTAATTAAACGTTTACAGAAGAACCAACAAGAATGACTTCATAGACTTTTATTCTTACCACTGTAATCTAAATATAAAATTCTATGACTTCCGTTAGTCCGTAAGTCAAACTCTCTAAAATAGCCATACATTGAGTGATCAAAATCAAATTTTGGGGAGAAGTACCAACAGGTAAGAGGGTAAAAAGTACAGTTAGTTAACATACAAAATACTTCCACTGTCTTAAAAACAATTTAATGATTAAAATAACAAATACTTATTTAATAAAAATACAATATTTCATTTTGCATATCTTTTCTGTAAGTTTTTTATATGCACGAATCCAGTTTCCAATTCGCCCTGTGTTTGCAAGAACTGTAAAACCCTTAAAAAAAGTTGGAATTTAGCTCCAGAAATTTGGCTCCAGAAAGATTTATGCATGGTCAGTTGTATGTCGCATACTCAAGAGTAAGAAATCCTGAGAATTTATTCTTTGCATTTAAAAATGAAAAAGGAAAAAAATAAATATTTAAAAAAAAATATTGTTTACCATGAAGTCTTATAACATTAAATTAAATAAATTATTAAACTGCGAACTAGGGTTTTTATCAAAATATTTTTCCAAATAAATCTGCTTATTCAAATTTTATCGATTGGTTTACAAAACTGAACGAATCGTAGTTTGTAAATCTGGACAAAACTCTTAGCGAAAAAATATCTTAACTTCAACAATACTAAATACTGTGAGGATTTCAACACGCGTAGCCTGTTGCAAAAAAAATCTAACAGAATAAAATCCAGAGTAATTATGGAATTTTATTTAAGAGCACAAAAAACTGCAGCCTCTAATTTTTACCTTAAGAAGAAATATATATTGAAAATTCTTTTAAAAATCTCCTTACTAGTTCATCCACAATGCTTAAAAGCGTATAAAATCTACAACAGAAAAGATAATAACATTAATAATAATGATAACAGCAGCAGCAACAATAATACTAATAAACTGGATAAAAATAGAAATATGGTATTATATACCAACTTCTTCAATCTTAACAATATTAGAATAATTACAACCATATCCAAAATTATTATGGAACCCAAAATATCCAAAACAACAATAATTCTGAAGCAAAAAAATAAACTGTAACGACTGTTCCTTACAATATATTAGTGAAACGTGTGTTGTGTATGTCTGTGTGTGTATGTGTGTATATGTATATATATATATATATATATATATATATATATATATATATATATAGTTACCACAACAAACTCACTAAAAAATCAGCTTCGTAATTAAAACATAGTAAAATCGGAACTCGTCTTACCGAAAATCTGTTCTGAATCGAAAAATAAAAAGCGCAATAAAACTAAGACATTATTTAATTAGTGAAGCTTTTAATTCATTTTATGAATATATATTAAAGACAATATTGTCTAAAGAAAAAAATTTAGATTAAAAATTAATTTTTACAAGATTTGTTTTCACTTTTTACAATTTTAAATTGAATAATTTATAAAATTTTAAATCTTTTAAAATTCAGTTTCAGTGCTCTAACTGTTAGAAAATATTGTTATTAAGTAAAACTATATTTACTAATCATACATTGTAAAACTTATTACAATCTGACGGTCCCGAATATTTTTAAAAGAATTTCGATTTGATTTTGTATGTGTGATATACGTACAGAATTTCTAAGTATGGATGCACAAATCTATAAATTTATCATTCAAATGTTATGTGTTTTAAGCTTTTCCCCCCACCTTACAGAAAACACCCTCATAAACTTTATCGTCTGCACCACCATACTTAACAATGAAAACATTCGGCTGTCAATATATCGATTATTGTCAGCAAAACAAGACCCCGTGGTTAAGAAATGCTTGTCTACATCATTTAATGCTATAAGTAATATTTGTTTCACTTTAAATTTGCTAATTTTCCTCAAATAACGTTTCAGTAATATATATTTTATTTTTGCAAGATTTTAAAATCCGAGAATTAACTTTTGTCTACAAATAGGTCAAGATGGCCGTTTTTATCGATTTTACTGGAAAAAAAATCGATTTCCATCAACATAATTTCTGTTTAAAATATATCACAGAGTATTTTGCATACTTGAAATAGTAAATTTTAAATCCTTTATATTTCAATTAAAGCTAAAATGAAAGCTTCAAGAAAGCTGTTTTTCATTTTTAAAAATTAATTTTAAATTTTAGATATACTGAATTAATAGAGGTACCTATATATATATATATATATATATATATATATATATATATATATTAATTCAATCATGTTTGGTTAAATAATCTAGACATATTATGTCTTTATTTTAATCCTCTCAAAATCACGCATCAACTTCTTAGAGTTGTTACAAAACTGATTAAGAAAGACGCCGTAGCTGTTCTTCTACATTTTAAAAAAAAATTCCAACGTACTTTCAATCTCATCCACGAAAATCTTCAAGGGTGAATTGCTAAGAGAAAGAATTAATATAATTGACAGTTATTAATTTTTGTGCATGCGCATGAACGCGCTCGGTTAATTCAAAAATTTACCGCTATGTAAGAGAGGTAACTTAATTTATACTGCAAAAATCTTTATTAAAAATTGGAATTACGTGTTTTAAAAATTCTGTTACAATTGTAGTCTTTTAACAATGACAATTTCGATATTTTAAAACTTTGTTGTTATAAACATTTTAGAAATTTGTCACTGTATTCATAATTAATTTCATTTATTGTTGGCCGTAATTCTTTTTTATAAAGAGCTTCTAGAATTTGAAGTATTTTTTTTTATTTTCGTAGTGAACTATACTTGTATTGTCGATTAATATTTCTTTAAACCATGAATGGGGATAGAAATGTTCCTTTAAATGTTGTACGATTCAACTAGAATCCGATATATGAAGTGTAATTCTCCTCGATAGGGCCGTTGTCGTGAAGCCAACATATATATTTAATTTTTTGTCAGAGATACAATCTCCCAAAGGGCACTTAAATTAATATATAATGTTGGTCTTTTTCAAGACACTAGTTGATAGAGAAGAGTTATTACGGATGATTAAGTTGGTTGTATTAAATATAGTGTAGTATATAATTAGTCTTATTTTTTTACTAGGATCAGTGGGGGATATGTTAGTAATTATGAGCTTTGTTTTTTAGAATTTTTTTACCTTGTAGTTAGAATGTATTTGATTGCAGTATAGTATGGTTGATATATTTTATGTTATTTGAGAAGTATTATATTCTTTTTGATTTATGTTAATATTTGTAATAGCTCTTCTAATTTTTCCATCAACAATGTAATTAAGAAAGTCATTATTAATGAGAGTTTGTTTAATTTTTTTTAAATTCACGGTAGAAAATCTTTTTCGTTAAAAAGTTGGTTTTGCTCGGTTTATTAAATTTTGTATAATCGCTATTTTGTCATATGAAATTCCCTTTTATAGTTGAGTGTGCACGTATTTATGCTAGTTGTTTGTTTTATATGGGGAGGTAGTAAATGTATACTTATTAGTGTCTATCAATACAACAAGAAAAGGGATTTTATTGTTATTGTTAAGTTCGTCTGCGAACTTAAGGACGAAGGTTTTCTTTTCTTTTTTTTAAGTTTTTTGTGGCTCATGCATTTCATCTATGTTTTTGACTAAGATGAGAATATCAAGTGCAAGTGAATCTCGGCGGGTGTGTGGGCGATAATAAGAGATTGAATACCTACCTGATTTTGGGGCCCTATTTGCCCGATTTCGTGATACCGTAGATAATGGCTCGAAAAGAACCTCAAAAATTATACTAATTTATGCCAATGATTCCATAAAAAATTTCGGCTAATTTTCTTTTTAATCTCCGCGCTAAGTATCTAATAAAAATTTCCCGAGCTGTATTTTTTATTCTAAATTTACATGCCTAATTCGAAAATAACAAAGAAATTTTTATAAAATCTACCGTTTGGGTGTTATCGACAATAAAAATTCGGACTCATTCGTGTCGTTGTTGGTTGCGGCACGGCAGCCATTATTGGCATTGTTTGCATCGGTACGTGCGCAATAATCGAGACAAGTGTATGTCTATTCCGGAGCAAATATATGCAAAAAACGCCAGTAATGGCTGCTGCGACGCGAATGAGTCCGAATTTTTATTGTCGATAACTACAAAAAGGTAGATTTTATCAAAATTTCTTTGTTATTTTCGAATTAAGCATGTAAATTTACACGTAAATATAACTATTTGGTAATTTTTTATTAGATATTTAGCGTCGTAATTAAAAAGCAAATTACCCAAAATTTCAACTTATTTCAGATTTTTTATACAATAAATTTTAAAAGTATTTCCTCTTGCACTTCCCGATTGCAACCCCTAATTACTACGCGCTATTTAGATTTGTTTATTTCTGAGAGATTCTTGATGTCTACTGTTGGACAGTCAAATTGAAGATGATCAACCAGAGAAAAGTCCTCCTATTTATACCCCATACGAAATTTCTAAAAAATTGAGTGATATTGAGTATACGAGAGCAAAATCTTGGGGTCCACCACACACACGAGGTACACCGGGTACCGCGGTAAACTGGTTTGCCTAATAGCGGTGGACTACTGTACTAAATGCTAATCCCATGGAAACGCCATCACGATGTATGTATATATTATTTTGATGGTCATAGAAGGGAACCTCAGTGGTACTGGTCAAAACTAGTTTCCGTAATATGTTAGGTTTAATTTTTAATGGAGGGAGAGATGGATTGTAAATATTCTTTACAATTATATTAATCGTTTCTCTAATTGGGACATTGATAAATAAACTTTCAACGTCAAGTGAGGATATGATTTTATTATTAGGTTTTTGTGTTTTTAGGATTTCGATTAGTTCATGAGTTGATTTAATACTGTATTTATTACGTACGTATGGTGTAATCAGTTGGTTAATTATTTTGATTAATTGATAAAAACGGAGTGGGGATTAAGGATATGAAAGGACGGAGAGTGAAGTTAGGTTTATGTATTTTTATACTTCCATACATGTATCCAGTTTTGCAGTTACCAATTATTTTAAGACTTTTTGTTGTCTTGTTCTACATTGTTGGCTGTAATTAGTTCGTTTATTTTCAATTTCAGTTGGTTATTAGGATTTTGTTGACTTTTTAAAATTTACACAATTTACATTGTTCAGACTATCACTCTCATCTTTGTTGCCATATTTATCACAACGTTTCGGCCATTGTACGCTCCGGCCTTCTTCAGGTGGTTGGAATGTCGAACTGAACATCTTTATTTCGCTCGCTGGGATAGACTCCACGTGTCATGTCTAATGTATGTTAGTTATCAGTTATCTCCTGTTAATTCCCATCTCCAAGTTCTCCACCGACTTAACCAGGTATTGAACTCAAACTCTTTAGGTCCTGTCACTGGATCTAACCAACGACTTTATCCACTGTGCCATGTGTCTTTGATTTTTTAAATTTGGTGGGATAGTCGAGTATTTGTTGTAATATTGAATTATAATCAGATTTATTTAATACAACAAAAATGTTGGTTTTATCTTCTTTTTAAACAATTTTATGAGTATGGTTAAGTAGCTCCTTGGCAACAATTTTTAAAGAGTTTTTTTTTGTTTTGTCATCGTCTGTCTTTTATTGCTTCAGCTTTAAGCAGATGTCGAATTTCAGGATTTTGTTTTCATTAGTTGTAGTTCTTCAAATTTTTGTCTGTTTTGATATAACAATTCAATTTCAATTTTTCTATCCAGTCTACTGTAAAGATGACAGTTGCGTCACAGGTTGAGTTATATATATATATATATATATATATATATAAAGAAATATACAATTTAAGGTGTGCTATATCTATAGGATAAAGTGCTCAATATCAGAGATAGAGCGTGTGTAAATATAAAAGTGAACATTGAAGTCAACACTTAGAGGCTCTAAGTGTTGACTTCAATATTCACTTTTATATATATATATATAGGTATATATATATCGGTATACATATATATAAGTATATATATAGGTATATATATATACATTTATATGTATATATATATATAGGTATATATATATGAGAATATATATATAGGCATATATATATAGGTATATATATATATATATATATATATATATATATATATATATATATATATATAGGTATACATAGTGGTATATATATATATATATATATATATATATTAGATTGGTGAAAAAATAATGTCGTTTTCTCACATAGTAACACATATGTAAGAAGACGACATTATTTTTGCAGCAACCTAATATATATATATATATGTATATATATATATGTATATAAAGAAATATACTCTTAAGGTGTGCTATATCTATAGGATAAAATGCTCAATAACAGAGATAGAGCGTGTGTAAATATAAAAGTGAACAGTGAAGTCAACACTTCGAGGCTCTAAGTGTTGACTTCAATATTCACTTATATATATATATATATATATATATATATATATATATATATATATATATATATATATATATATATATAAGTATATATATATATATGTATATAGGTATATATATATATATATTTAGGCATATATATATATATATAGGTATATATACATACATTTATATGTATATATATAGGTATATATATATATATATATATAGCTATGTATATATAGGTATATATATATATATATATATAGGTATATATATAGGTTTATATATATATAGGTATATATATTGGTTTATATATATATAGGTATATATATATATAGGTATTTATATATATATATATATATATATATATATATAGGTATACATACAGGTATATATATATATATATATATATATATATATATATATATATATATATATATATATAAAGAAATATATTCTTAAGGTGTGCTATATTTATATGATAAAGTGCTCAATATCAAAGATAGAGCGTGAACATTGAAGTCAACACTTAGAGGCTCTAAGTGCTGACTTCAGTATTCACTTTTATATATATATATATATATATATATATATATATAGGTATATATATATGTATATAGGTATATATGTATATATAGGTATACATATATATAGGTATATATATATAGGCATATGTATATATAGGTATATATACATACATTTATATGTATATATATATAGGTATATATATAGGTTTATATATATATAGGTATATATATATAGGTATATATATATATATATATATATATATAGGTATACATACAGGTATATATATATATATATATATATATATATATATATATATATGTATATAAAGAAATATACTCTTAAGGTGTTCTATATCTATAGGATAAAGTGCTCAATATCAAAGATAGAGCGTGCGTAAATATCAAAGTGAACATTGAAGTCAACACTTAGAGGCTCTAAGTGTTGTCTTTAATGTTCACTTTTATATTTATATAGGTATATAGGTATAGCTATATATATATATAGGTATATATATAGGTATATATATTTATATATAGGTATAGTTAAAGATGTTGATGAATTTGTTTTGATTATTTCGAAGATAAATAGTTCCTTTGTACAGTGCATTAAGTTTTTTTTTTAAATTTCAGATTGTATTGAATTTCAGATTTGTTATCTATTTCTGTACGTCTACATAGAACTTCCTTAAACTGTTCAGGAGTGGTACTCAATTTTACTTTACTATAGATTCTCTTATGGTCTTTTAATAAAAAAATTTACGTTATCTTCTGCTATTTCACTCTGACTTCTTACGAGGTTACGTTTAAATTGCCAAGTACTGGTATTATGATGAGCTGCTGGATTATGTAATTTAAAATATGTAAATTTAGGCAGCATATCTTCATTGAAGTTTGTCTGGTTGAATAATCTAGACATATTATGTCTATTTTTATTTTTATTTTCTCAAATTCACGGATCAATTTCTTAGTGTTGGTACAAAATGAAAGTACTTGGGAAAATACAGCGTAAAAGAACAGCAAAAGCGCATTTCTTAATAAGTTTTGTACCAACATTAAGATATTACTCCGTGAACTTGAGAGGATTAAAATTAAAATAAATAGACATGTCTAAATTATTCAACCAAATATGTTTGAATGAAGATATGCTGCCTGTACACACACACACACACACACACACACACACACACACACACACACACACACACACACACACAGGGATTGGACAAAATAATTGGAACACTTGTTAAATTCAAAGAAAATTTATTTAATATGGAGTTGCTCCTCCTTTAGCCTCACAGACAGCTTTAATACGTCTAGGAATGGAATCATACAGTTTCCTGACTTCACCCAGAGAAATTTTCAGTCATTCTTCCATTAAAACCTTCTCTCTTTACGACATTAAAACCTTCAGCTCTTTACGACACGACGGTGGAGGATAGCAGCTCCTAACTTGTTGCTCCAAAATGCACCACAAATGTTCAATAATATTGATATCTTGAGATTGGGGAGACCACTGCATGTGTTCTAGCTCACTTTCATGCACTTCATACCAATTCTTAACCACTCGAGCGGTATGTATTGGAACAGTATCGTCTTGGAAGATGCAGTCGCCATCAGGGAATAAAGTCTTGGCCAAAATGTTCAGGTAATCTTTGCTGTTGATTCTACTATGCAGGGCAACTATTGGACTGAGACATTTCCATATGGCGGCCCAAACTATCACTGTTCCACCTCCATGCTTCACTGTTGGAAGAAAGTCAGGGTTGTAAGCTTCTTTGGGCTGCTTCCACACATAAACTTGGGAAAAGAGAAAAACTGGACTTGTTTAAGAATATGACTTGCTTCCATTGGTCTGCAGGCCAGGCATTGTGATCTCTGCACCACTTCAACCTCTTTTGAATGTTGCGAATGGAGAGAAGAGTTTTCCTCATAGCGGCTATTCCATGATATGCAGTCTTATGGAGCTCATGGTGAACAGTTTTAGTAGAAACTGAACTATTCAGATGGTTATTCAACCCAGCAGTCACTTTGGCCGCATTTGTCCGATGATTTTTTACCACATTGCGTTTCAATGCACGTCAGTCCCTCTCAGTAAGTTTGCAAGTCCGAGCCGAATTGCTACGGTTGCTAGAGGTCTTGCCCTGTTTCTCGAATTGCATCAGTGTTCTTGATATGATAGCTCTTGAAAAACCAAACAGTTCAGCAACCTTAGTGATCGAGACTCCTGCCATGTGAGCTCCAATAATTTGCTCTTTTTCGAACTCGGAGAGGTCACGCATTTAGCTTAAATTTTACTAAATTCTAAAAATAAATAAGACAAAGACAGTAAATCAGATAAATAAACGTATTTACAATAGATATAACCTGCAATTACGAAATTTTGGTTAAAGTTCTTAATATAATAAGCTTTTGAAATATAGGAGTGGACTTTGTAACTGTTCCAATTATTTTGTCGAACCCCTGTATATGTGTGTGTGTGTGTGACGTCACGAGCTACGGTGCAATTTTCGCTTCCACGTCTCGTATACACGAATTTGTCGTTGCTTGGAAATCTTTCATACAACAAAAACAGATTATCATTATTGTTTTGTCCGTGTATTGTTTAATATATTGAAATGTAATTGTCATCTTTGATAATGGCTTATGTAAGACGAAAGCTTAGACAGGATTAAAACATGTATCAATATGGTGATTTTCTTTCGCCTTTCAATGATAATGTTATTAAGCTTATCAGACAATATGAAAGGAATTTACTTAAAATAAATAGACAAAACTTGTCTATATTATTTAATGAAACATGCATCAATATATATATATATATATATATATATATATATATATATATATATATAATTACATTAATAAATAAATGTATGTAAAGAAATAAGAAAATAATTCTGTTCGTTTCAAGATTTGCATGGAATGAACGCTAAAATCATCCTTTTCCAACTTTATAGACAAATCGTACAGATACATGCCGGGATTTCTTCTTAACCGAGAAAAATGGATCACTTCTTGGTCTCATAACCATATTTTTGTTCTTTTTTGTCTTGAAGTCAGAACGCTTTAATCACTTTTGCGTGTGAACGCCATTCTTACTTTTGTCTTAACACAGTGTTATATACCGTACCTATGATCACTAATGGGTATGTCCCAATCCTCATAAATAGGTTGGACACTATTGTAAGTGCGGGTAATATACTGTCTAAGGAGTTTACCACTAGCAGTGGTTTACCTACTTCACGCCGCTGGCGAGTATTGTATTTTGTTGATGTTAAGATTACCATTTCATTTCCAACCACTGTTTTGGTTAATCCTCAATCAGTAACCTTTTCTAGGTTATAACACTATGAAAGTCTCTTCCTTATCTATCTATGAAAGACTCTTCATCATTTATCTATGTATAAATCTATCTTTTACCTATGTATTATATACCGTACCCATGAACACTAATGGGTATGTCCCAATCCTCATAAATACGTTGGACACTATTGCAAGTGGGAGTAATATAAGTAGTCCAACACTAGCAGTGGTTTACCTACTTCACGCCGTTGGCGAGTATTGTATTTTGTTGATGTTATGAAGATTACCATTTCATTTCCAACCTCCGTTTTGGTTATCATTCAGTAACCTTTTCTAGGTTACAACACTTTACCTAGTTTTGACGTACATATATATTTTTTGTTTAATATTATTTTGCTCTGTTCGTTTTCTTGCTTTTCTTATTGTTTATTGAGAACTTTGTCAATTCCGATTCTTGAGCATTTTACCGAGTACACATAAACATGGCCAATTACTCAGCAAATTCAACAACAACATTTACTCACTTTTATTTTTAGGCAGTAAATTGCATAATTTAGTGTCCTCCATAGTTTACGTTTACTTACACAGTTAGCTTTAAGAAGATCTTAGAGAGCGTTCTTTAATTTAAAATTTTGAAACTTAACGATACTTAACTTTCCTTCTGTTCATGTTTCAAAATAAATTCTTTACATTTATCTTGATAAACCCTCAGGGAACGAAACGCATTAATAAAAACCAGTTTTCCTATGGTCGTTATTCATATATATATATATATATATATATACACACATTGTCATCCACAGACAGACTGTTTCGCTATATCACAGTTCTTCAGTGTGGCTAGACGTCCAATTACTTCAAACCGGGATCGATATATATATATATATATATATATATATATATGTGTGTGTGTGTGTGTGTGTGTGTGTGTGTGTGTGTGTGCGTGCGTGCGTGTGCGTGTGCGCGCGCGTGCACGACAACCTTTCTTTTAAATATCTTCCGTGAAATATAGCAGACAAGGAAAATTTAATTAATTTTTGTTTAGTTTTTCCAGAGTTATATAACTAGAGTGAGTATATATATATATATATATATATATATATATATATATATATACGCAGACTCTAGATATATGACTGAAACTCTCTTTTCACTTTCCAACGCATGACGTTTACACGTATCTTCAAAAACCTCTGTCTCTGAAGTAAATCAACATTTTCTTTGGTCGTGTCAACCCAGTGCGAGTATGACTTGTGCTCGACCATTCTAACTATGCTTATCGTTATTTATCCTTAACTCCTGGACTTAGAAGAAAATGGACATACCATGAACATGTTTAAACCTTTTCAACGGTTGTTCGATCTCTGAGCAAGACTGATTTGAGATCGATCATTAATACGGTGTTTATACTCACTTACCCCAATTTCTCGACCAAAAAGGAAACGTATATACCCAAGAGACATAAAGAACTTTGTTTCGCTACAGTTTGGTAGGGTGCAATGTGTAAATTGTCACCATTTTATATTTTTAATTTCGCGCCTGCGCTTTGTTTTTGAATTTGTCGACTGCGCAGTGTAATAGGGTCTGTTGCGCACCGTCTGTGAGAAAAAGAGCACCATCACGCAATTCTCTCTGCCAGAAATTTGGAAACGGCATGATGTACTGCTTGGCATTCGCGCCGGAACCTCCAGTACGAATATTTCAGAGTATTTGAGTGTCAGCCCGAAGAGAATGCAGAGGATTCGGAAAGAGTTGGATGAGTTTAATGGTGATTACGAAGATACGACAGCTCGGAAAACTCACTCTGATAGTTCTGGTAAGAAAAGCACTCCCGAGTTTGTTCATGAGGGCCTCAGACTCAACACGGAGGCCTACATCAAGTGCTTTGAGGAAGTAGTGCTGCCCTGGGTCAAGAGGGTGGCTGCTGAAAGAGCCTATGTCTAGCAACAGGACTCAGCACTATACCACACAAGCAGGAAAACCCTGTCATGTCTGTCAAACAATTTCTGCGACCACATCACCCCTTACATCTCGTCTCCTAACTCCACAAACTGCAACCCTCTTGATTATTATGTGTGGCGGGTGCAGTTGAGCAAGAGGCCAACAAAACTCCTTGTAACACCAAAGATGAACTGAAGACAAGGATTATGGCAGCATTCACTAATTTAAACTACGAGACCGTCCGGAAGAGTTACAGGAGATACCGAAGTTATATGGATGCCATGGTTGAAGCCAATGGTGATTTTATTGAGTAAATTTACGCTTTAATATTTCGAGATATTTTTGTGTAATTTTGGTAAATATATCTGTTAAAATGAGAAGTCAGTGTTATTTTCATTTTTGTGCAATTTAGATGACAATTTATCCATCGCACCCGGCATATCTGTTGAAATGAGGTGTCAGTGTTATTTTCATTTTTACCTCATTTGGACGACAGTTTATCCATCGCACTATATATATATATATATATATATATATATATATATATATATATATATATATATATATATATATATTATAATAGGAGAACAAACTGTCCGTGGTAGAAACCATGTTTTTGAATGCTTCTTCATTAATTATTTATCGTATCTGAACACGCACATACCATGCATACACAGCTTTTAAATAACATATAGTACATGCCGGTGGAAAAGGGTTAGAGAAAAGGTTATGTCCGATCATTTATAACTCTGCATTGGCGCCACCTAATGGGTGTCTTGGCAGACTTGGTGTGGGGGGGTAATACTAAGACAAAAAAAAATAATGTAGAAATATCGGCGCTTCAAAATGAAATAAACGACATAAAATTTTTCATTTCCTTCGCTGTTATTTTATAGTTGTAAAGACAATTATATTAAATCTCTCATACGTAAAATTATCGTCAATTAATATCGGCCAGCAGGTGTGTTGCTTTGGGGGCTTTCTCTGAACGTAGATCTCATTCTCGCGTAGATGTGAGAGACTGTTTTCTCCCACTTGGGTGGGTGGGGCGCTTATGCACATTCCGGCCATCCATTCGTCCCGTGTGTACACCATAAACAACCTGGGTTGACTATCTGTTTACCTATCAGAGACAACCAGTGGTATCCTCTGAAGGGCGAATCTGCACCTAGTTGCTGTGAGGCACTTTTCAGGTGAACACTTCATTGGTTCTTTCACCTGGTTCCTTTGAGGCTACGGTATGCTACTGAATGCATATACTTTGGTATTTTTTTATACTGATGCACAGTTAAGCCCAATCTATAAGTATCAGAAGATCTAGTCCGAAAAGAAGAGCAAGTTTGTGTCAGATGTGGCACAAGGCTGGATGTATGGGGCACCCAGTGAGGACCGAACTCACTACTCAGTCGTAATGGTTCTAGCAAGACAAGCTTGCTAACCATTACACTGTCTCAAGGTGACCAGTAATTTTCCAAGCGTAGCTTAGATTTGGCACAAAGCTGGAAGTATGGGGCACCCAGTGAGGATCGAACTCACTACTCAGTCGTAATGGTTCTAGCAAGACAAGCTTGCTAACCATTACACCTCCTCGGGGTGTCCATTCCTGTTATGATATATATAAGGAATGGTCAGTTGTAATAATCATACAAATGCCATGGATATTGTTGTAAACCTCCCTTCGTATACCATTGATGAGATGTAACTTCCACTCAAGCAGCTTCTTCCCACAAATTACTGCTTTGTGGAACCGATTTCCTGATCACTACAGTCATCGATAACTTTTGAGTATGATATTGCAGTTTTTAAGATGATAAAATTTTCGTGAAATCTTTGGAACCTTTTTTTTTTTTTTTTCATTAGACAAAGTGTTCTGCACCAAAATGTTTTGTAGTAATCAAAATAGGTAAAAATTGGTTGGTACAAGGTCAGGTAAATATGGGTAAGCAAGAAGAGACAAATTGAGTACCTAATTTTCTTTCCTGTGTTATTCTTGCTGTATGCTTAACGTGTAAGGGGAGCAACTTTTTTAAATTCTTGAGCGCAGAACGCTTTTTGTCCAAACTTTTACGGACGTGTTGCAGCTCCTGGATGTATAAATGTGCATTTATTCTTTGAATGCTTTTTAAGAATTCTAAATGAATAATATCCAGACAATCCTACCCAGGTCCGGTGCAAGGGTCTCGTGCTCCTCCCCGAAGCTATGATTCGGAGCACCCCACTCACATCTTCATAAGGTAGTATTCATATAAAATACTACAGATGCAGTAGAACAGATCAACCAGTTTCCAAAATTCTTTCTGTGTTAATATTGTAATATTTCCCATTGTTTTCCGATTGATGAATCATTGTTATTCCCAAAAGATTGATAATGCTGTAATCATTCGCCAAAAAAAGAAGTGTTTGTATAATTCAAAATGTTTCGGCTTTAAATAACCTACAAGGGGTTGATAAGCTGTAAAAAAAATCAAATGCTGTTGACGAGCGCAGGTCACTTTTCGATCAAATATTTCTGGACAAGTTGCGTCTGCTGGATATATAAAATTCTTAAACTTCCGTTAGTCCGTCCGTCTATCCGTCACACCCTATAAAATAGACATACATTGATCGATCGAAACTAAATTTTGGGGAGAAGTGCAAACAGGTAAAAGAGTACAGGGTACAGTTAGTTTTACTAGGGTGCGTAGCTTAGTACAATAAGATAGAATTCTGGTTTATTTTAATATTGTTTAATATTTATTAGGTTGCAAAAATAATGTCGGTTTTTGACGTTAAAAAATACGTCAAAAACCAACATTATTTTTGCACCAACCTAATACATATATATATATTTTATATATAGATTATCTATATATAAAATTCTATGACTTCCGCTACAAGGTCTAACGCTTCAAAAAAGTTTGAATTTGGACCCAGAAAGAAATATTTATAGTAGAGGATTTCAATATGCGTCAATTTGTGCAAAAGATTTTGGTCTATATATAAAATTCTGTGTCTTCCGTTAGTACGTTCGTCTGTCCGTCCATCCGTCACACCTTCTAAAATAGTCATACATTGACCAGTTGAAACCAAATTTTGGGGAGAAGTGCAAACAGGTAAGAGAGTACAAAGTATAGTTGGTTTTACTAGTGTGCGTAGCTTAGTACAATAAATTTTCATTAATTTAATGTGAAAAATTAAGTTTTATTATTTAACATACAAAATACTCCTACTTATTTTAAAAACAATTTAATGATTAAATTAACAAATATTTGTTTAATAAAAATTCAATATTACTTTTTGCATGTCTTGTCTGTAAGTTTTTATATACAAGAATCCAGTCTCCAGTCTGTACCTCCATTTGCAAGAACTATAAACAAATCACAAGGCCAATCGATTCAAAAAGTTGGAATTTGACTCCAGAAAGAAATATTTACGTTGCATGCTCAAGAGTAAGAAATCCTAAGAATTTATTCTTCGCTGTTAAAATATAGAAAAGAAATTTTCTTTAAAAATTATATTTTACCACTATGGCCTATAAAATTAAATTAAATTAAAAATTATTAGATCGCGAAGTAGGGTTTTTTGTCAAAGTACTTTTCCAAACAAATCAGCTTATTCAAATGTCATTGATTCATTTGGGAAATTGAACTAAACGTTAGCGTGTTGCAAGAAAAAAAATTCTAGCATTTTAATATTGTATTTACACCCTTGTGCAAATTAATTCCTAAAGGAAATCGCGAAGAAAGAACTATCAATTAAACAAGAAACAAGAAAGAATGTAAGGTTTTAACAAAATGCGCAACCAAAATGCAAACATATTGGAAACATCAAAATCAAGCAAGTAAGTAATAGTAAGTCGCTTCGATAAGGTCAATTTGGCAGTTGGTTTTAAAAAATATACCTACAATCTGTTGTTAACTGGAGCAAGGAATGGCTTGCGAATTTTAACACCACAAAAAGAAACTGCTCTCTTTTAACCGTGTGAAAGAACCACTTTTACCTTCCATCGGAGAATAGCTCATTGCGTCTTCACGGAGTAACGTTTTCAAACGACATGACGTGTGAAAAGACTACTATATTGAATCAATTGCTAAGTCTACACCTAAGAAGATTGGTTCACTCTGTCGGGTCAGACAATTTTTCTCGCCAGAATCTATCTTAAATATCTATACGTCCTTGCTTTGATTATTGCTGCCACATATGGTTTGGTGCTCCTGCTTTATATTTAGAGATTCTTGATAAAATCCGAAGAAGAATCTGCAATGTTATTAGTCCTGAATTGAATATCGAGTTCAGCCAGACTCTCACCGCCTTAATGTAGCTTCCCTGCGCCTTTTCTATAAATTCATTCATGGTAATTGTTCTGATGAACTTTCCTCTATGAAGTTGTTATTCCCCGCCAAAAAAAAAAAAAAAATGTACATATGGGAACTAGTTAAAGACTTTATATAGACTTTGAGGTATTATGATGGCTGTAGTAAGTAAGATTATGTTGTTTTGGTGTAAGGAATACTGTGTTAAGTTTGGGTCAGTAATGGTGGCTAGCTAAGTTTTACAATTGAAATTGCTAAGTGTAACCGTAAGTTCTATGTTAACAGTTTCTTCTATCGCACATCTCGTTTGTGAAACCCTTGCTTTCCAGTCAACTTTGACCTTCAAAAATTTAAATACAATGTCATCTCGTTATTTTTCGTTTTAATTTTTGTTCTTTTATTATTCTTTCCCCTTAATCGTATTTTTTCTCAAATTATCAAACTTTCGGTAACGTTTTGTATCTTAGTGGCTTTATTAACTTGCTTAGGGTGAAATGATTTTTTTAAAATACAGAAGTGTAAAAATTTGGGAAATGTTTGAAGATGAATTGCAATAGCAAAAGATGCCTTCCAGAAGCTAAATAAAATATTAAGAATTAGGAAAATTTCGTTTGAAAATCAAAAGAAAGCGTGTTGAACTGCTGCGTAATACCAGTCTTCCTATATGGCAGAGAATGCTGAACAATTTCCTTACAGATGAAACGGAGAGTTGAGGCAACAGGCGTGGTTCTACAGAAGGGTGCTGAGAATGCCATGGGCGGAACATGCGAGCAACGAGGAGGTTTTAGATAAATTCAAATCAAAAAGGATACCTGTATCTAACATCAGAAAGACAGTTGAAAATTCTCGGTTAGATAATGAGGAAAGAGGGGCTGGAGAACTTTCAACTCAGAGGTAATAGCGAAATAGCAATTAACCCACCTAACCAGCTTGTGTGAATGAAGAGAGGGTAAAGACATTGCTTAGAGCTCTAAAAGATGGGAAAGTGTGGAGATAGATGATCGCCCAGGGGCCACGGCACATAAAATGAAGTTTAATTAACATCCTTATCATGGACCTTTATCGTGAAACTCTGGTTGGTCAACAAACTAATCTAGCAGATGACGACTTAAGTGGTCGATTTTTACTGTGTGTTCTCGTTTAAGGTTAGCGCTTAAATACCTAAGACTGGATCTTGGCATCAAAAGCCCAATTCTTTACCGAATTCTCTTCTCCTTTTACGTTGTACTCTACTAAATTAAGCTTATTAAATATCAATTAAAAGTAAAGGGAAAACGTGAAAGACGTCAAGAAAGAATCTTTAAAAAAAATGAAATGTTGAAGAACGAGATCTAAAATGACAGAAAAGAATGTTGAATAAAAGAAACGAAGAAAAATAAATCGAGGCTGATGAAAGAAAGTAAATTTGAATGCAGAAAAACAAAATAAATCGACAGAAAGAAGCTTAGACACGAAACGGCGAGGCGGGTGGGGGAGGGTCATACGAAGGAAGGTAAAAAAAAAAAAAAAAAGTCAAGAAGAAAACTTGGAAAGAGGAAGAGAGAAAATATTTGTGGATGTAAAATAACAGTAATTACACGGAGAGAAAAAAATTGAACGCAGAAAAATGGGAGACAAAAAACCACGACAGATTGGAAAAGAAAAAATAGGCGGGAAGAATATTTTTAAGAATTAGCGACGGGAAAAGAAAGAAAAAAAAACGATTGGAATTGGGGCGAAAAAAATGATGGGAGGAGTGATAAGAGATTTGCCTAGGGGATAAATAAAGGAATGGTAGAAAAGAAAGATGGATGAAAGGAATCTGAAAAAGAAAAATATAGAAAAATTGACTGAGTAAAAGAAAGAAAGAAAAAACGACGAACTAAAAAGGAAAAAATCAAAAAATAAAGCGACAAAAATTATATAATTAAATGAAAGACGAAATAGGGAAAAAAAAAAACATGAAAGAAAGAAAATGAGCTAAATTAGTGACAGACAAAATTGTATAAACGAAATGAATTAGGAAAAGAAAAAAAATCTAATGAATGAATGAGGGAAAGAAAAAAAGATCAACTGAATGAATGAGGGAAAGAAAAATTAAATGAGTAAAAGAATGAACGACGAATTAAACCCGAAAGAAAAAAAGAAAGAGACATAACCTGTATGAGGAAAAAGAAAGACCTGATGAAAGAGAAACAGAAAAAAGTAAACCAGCAAGAAAGAGAGAAAGAAAGAAATTGAATAAATAATTGATTTTCTGTTTATTAATATTTTCTATTTTCATTAATGGAAAATGAATGAATACCTGAATAGCATAAAAGTACAAGGAATCTGCGAGAAGAAAGAAAGAATGGCAGAAAAAAATAATCAAAGAAAGAAAGAAAGAAAGAAAGAAAGAAAGAAGGAAAGAATGACAGAAAAAAGAAGGACGGCAGTAATAAAGGAAGAATGGCAGTAAGAAAGAAAGAAAAAAGAGAGAATGGAAAGAAAGAAAGAAAGAAAGAAAGAAAGAAAGAAAGAAAGAATGGCAGAAAAAAATAATCAAAGAAAGAAAGAAAGAAAGAAAGAAAGAAAGAAAGAAAGAAAGAAAGACGGCAGTAAGAAAGGAAGAATGGCAGTAAGAAAGAAAGAAAAAAAAGAAAGAAAGAAAGAAAGACAGAAAGAATGACAGAATGGCAGAAAGAAAGGAAAAATGGCAGTAAGAAAGAAAGAAAAACGAGAGAATGGAAAGAAAGAAAGAAAGAAAGAAAGAAAGAGAGAAAGAAAGAAAGAGAGAATGACAGAAAGAGAGAAAAAATAATGGTTGAAAGGAAGGAAGAAAGAAAGAATGACAAAAAGAGAGAAGGAAAGCATGACACAAAGGAAAAAGAATAGAAGAAAGAAAGAAAGAAAAGCAGAAAGAAAGAATGGCAGAAAAAGAGAAAGACCTGCAATAAAGAAAAGAAAATTGAATCAAGTGATGACTGTGTCATAGCTAGCAAAAAAGAAGAAAAATGGACGAATAATTTAAAAAAATAGACGATGTACTTAAAAGAAAGAGAGAAAGAAAAGAAAAAATCAAAATAAGATGTTTGAAAAATCTGATAAAATAAGTAAAAAAATAAAAATGAAAGAAAAACAAAGAATAAATCTGGTAAGAAAACAAAAATACAAACGTTGAAAAAAAACGGTGAAACGTGAGGAAATGAATGAATGAATGAATGAATGAATATGCCAATGAATGAATGTACGAATGAATGAAACAACGTTATATGAAGAATCAGGAATGTTGGGTGACGGGGTTGGCGAAGGTTGAGGAGAGTGACAGCGTCGGCAGCGGTTGGCGTGGAGGCCACGATGAGCGCACATATTAGAAGAGGCTTATGCAGAAGCGGGGGGGGGGACACAGGTTTTCAATAACATGTTGTTGGCATCCATCCATCCCCACCGTCGGCCAGTCAGCAAGCAAGCAGTACAAACTGATCTCCACACACCCCGCTTCATCCCACACGTGGTTGGCGGAATACGAACCCACCCATGCACATTCGCCTCCATCCGCGCGTACACACGTACAGAGACACGCGCACAGACAGAAACAATTGCATATATCTGCAAAGTACAGACATGGCAAATTCCAAGGACGCTCGCACTTAATCGAAGGAGCTGTTTTGTTAAAAATCTTGATTTATTTTATTTACTCACGTAGCAATTATAGCCTAAAACTTAAAATCAAAATTTTAGAATTCTACATACTTGCTGAAAAAGCTAGCCTTGCGACTGGCTTTTTAAGCTAATTCCTGTAGAAAGCCTAAATTAGCGAAGTTTTGCCTAAAACCCATCATTAGTAAACATATTACGCACTTAGTGAATTAATTCGAAAATTATCACAATTATTATGAAATCTTGGACTGTATTTAAATTTAAATATCTGGGCGAGGGTCGCAAAAGATTTTAAGTACCCATATTTTTTTAGAATCTATTTTTTTTAATTTTTTTACTAGATTTCCCTTGCTTTAATAAATAAATACAGGTAAAGATTGTCTCAATAGCCACCTAGGGATTTAAAAATCTAGCAGCTTCAATATTTTTGTTTTCGGAAATAATATTTAATAATAAATATTTTTTATACAGAATGAAAATTCCAATACTAGAAAAATATTTCCATTTAATTATGAAAAATTATACGACGTAAACCTCCGTTTTCGACATTTTTTTTTTTTTTTTTTTTTACTAATGTTCACCCAATGCAAGGCCTAAGGGACACTCAAAGTAGAGGTTTTAGTGTGTGGAGTAATATTAGCGTAAGAATGAACAAACGTTGAGAGTATAGTACTGAAGCAGTCTTTAAAAGGAACCAGAAACCCAATCCTAAACAGGAAACAAGGATAAACCTCTAATCCTGTCCGAAAGACCGCGGAGGAGTGTGAACCAGACGATAGAGAGAACTATATACTCCTATTGAGGAAAAAACAATAGTAAATATAATTTCAGAGCTCAGTTGGGATGTCAGAAGTACAGAGTTGAAATAGACTTTAGAATGAACCGGAAATAGACTTTAAAATGAACCTCAACGGGAAACAAGGAATAAACGTCTAATCCTGTTCAAAAGACTGCGTTTTTTTCAATAGCATGCTCCGTAAGATTGATTAATAATTTCGTTAGGTCATCATCTTGATCATGTCGTTATTTTCTCTTCGGGTTACGTGTGCTATCAATTGTAGCTGTTGCCGCTGTTGAAAGTTCACAAATTATGTGGTTTCTGTTACCTGCTACAGTTCTTTGTTAGCAATTCTATAGCGCCAGTCTACGAGGTTCGATGAAGGATCTTCCTACAGGTTTCACTTGCTGGAAGCCATTTTTAACCACTGATCTGAAAAGGCAGTTGTATATAGCCAAGATGTTGGATATTTCTGAACAAGTTTGGCACCATGAATCCGCATGAAAGTCTCGATCTGACAAGACTATTTAAGATTATGAGTCTCGTTATTAAGTTAATATTTTAGTTATGTATCAGCTTGTGGTATTGGGCGAAACTACCCCTAGCACAACCTATTCTGTGTTCAATGTCCCTATTTCCTATTCTAAATTTCTTGCAACTGACCCATACACCGAGTTATTTGAAGTGCTTAGTACAGAGATTCTTAACCACCGTGCCGCGGCACATTAATGTGGCACGCGATCCTCTTAAGTGTGCGGCGAAATATTGTCACGGCATACGTCATTTGTATTATATGGAAGATTGAAGTTTAAAAGCAGTAAAATCGACCTTGCTAATCGAACGATCCTCCGTGGCTCGATCGGTTAAGGCACGTCAGGCTAAATGATGGTTCCGTATAAGATACAGGTTCGATTCCTGTCGGAGGACGAATATTTTCTATGAAAATTTCTCGGACATTCAGGCCAGTAAATGTTATTAATACTGTTTATTATAAAACAGAGCATTTACTTAATTATTTGTATCTATAAAAAGAATGTTAAACATAAAAATGTCTTAAAATAATTGTCGGATTTTGTCCTTTTCATAACATATGTGTGTGTGTGTGTGTGTGTGTGTGTGAGAGAGAGAGAGAGAGAGTAGTAATGGTACCGCGTTAGTATTTGAATAAATGGATAAGTATTAAACTTTATTTTTCAAATATTCTTTTCACTATTCTTCGATTATATTATTTTAAATACTTTATTTTTCTTTTAAAACTGAGACATCCGGCATGGCACGTGGAACTAGAAAAATCTACCCCGGTGAACCAAATAAAGAGTTTAGTTTGAAATTCATATCACCTGAAGAAGGCCGGAACGTACAACGGCCGAAACGTCGTGAATATACCAATAAAGATGAGAACAACAGTCCGAGTAAGGTAAATAATGTAAATACTTTGCTTTAATATTCATTTTTTAAGTATTTTTATTTTTTTAATTTAACTTTAACTTTTCTTTATTTGAATAAATGAATATTAACATTTTTTTCAAATAACTATATTCAATATTCTTTGTTTAATTCAAAATTTTTACTAAGTTATATTAAATTATAAATTAAAATTGTCGAAGTTTCCGTTATGCAGCATTGTGCATTTGATTTAATAATATTCCAATTTTTAAAAAATATATTACTCTGAAATATGTTTGTGTGTGTTTAAATCTATGGTTTTATTTCATAACATTTAAATGTATACCCTTTTAAAAATGTTTCTAATTGTCTTGTTTTATTTTTATTTGCTCCAAGGTGTGCCGTTGGTTAAAATGTTTGGGAAACACTGATTTAGTAACTACTAATTACACATATTCGATTTTGATAAAAGATTCAGATGACGCACAAAAACTGCTTTCATTCCAATTCGAGATCATAGTTTATGTTTCGGAAAGGTTTAAATTGAGTTCTTCTGATTGCAAGAATTGTTAAAAGATGCCGATGTTTTCTTCAAAATCATTCTGATTTGCACTATTTGAATTGTTCGGATTTCTTTATTGTCACATTCACGACGTTTCGGCCGTTGTACGCTCCGGCCTTCTTCAGGTGATATACGTTGGATGCTGATGTTTTGTTCAAGATCATTCTTATTTACACTACTTACATTTTTCGGATTTCTTTACTGTCACATTCACGACGTTTTGACCGTTGTACGCCCCGGTCTTCTTCAGGTGATATACATTGGATGCTGATGTTTTGCTCAAGATCATTCTTATTTACACTATTTACATTTTTCGGGCTGTTGTCCTCATCTTTACTGTCACATTCATGAGGTTTCGGCTGTTGTACTCTCCAGCCTTCTTCAGGTAATATACATTGAATGCTAATGTTTTGTTCAAGATCATTCTGATTTGCACTATTTACATTTTTCGAACTGCTGTCCTCGTCGTTTCGGCCATTGTACGCTCCGTGAACTCACCAAAGGTTTCGGTTCGAAATTTTAACAAATATCACCAGAAGAAGGCCGGAGCGTACAACGGCCGAAAGGTTGTCAATGTGACAGTAAAATGAGGACAACAGTACGAAGAATCTAAATAGTGTAAATAAGTTACAATACCTCATCTTAGAAATACAGAAAAGTCATTCTTGTGTCAACTATGTATACCTATGTCATCAGCATAACCCCCACTCTTCATCCTAAGTACATTGGCTTCGTGAGGAAATGCAAGAACGCTGTTTTCTATTACTAGATGCATTTGGGTTATCCTATGAAATCCTTAATTGATCAGTACTCATCTTTTTATATCTGTGCTTGTATACGCGCAGGGCATAGTCTAGGAAGAGATTAAAGAGACAGACGCTCTCATTTCCTCCTTGCCGTACGCCTGATGAGGCTTGGAATGCCCCAGTATTGGGTTCTTCGCCCGACATGTATGACTTTGTAGATTGTTACAGTTTTTTCTTTTCTATCTGATCTAAATATTAAATGGATTCGAAGATTGGAAGGCATTTTCTAACGGACGAGAAAAGGAAGTCTCTATTGATGCGATCGTATGCTGCTGTTAGGTCGACACAGCAGGTATACAATTTTCTATTGGAGAAATAAACAATTTCCTGGGGTTGTTTGATGGCATATATACCATCAATATACCCCTTGTTAGAAACAATAACGCAGGAACCCAAGAATAAGTAGAAGAAATTTGATGGACAGGACGTTAACCGTCTTCCGGTATTTGAGAACAAACAGACGGACAAAGGAAACATTTTTTAGAATAATTAATTTAAGCGGAAGTTTTAATTACTAGAATCTTTTAAAATTGTCACAGTATCTAGTATTGTTGAATATATCGCTAATATCTTTGATATTATCTATCTTAGATAAGTATTTGTTATTTTAATCATCAAATTGTTTTTGAAATAGTAGGAGTATTTTGTATGTTAAATAATAAAACTTTTAATTTTTCCCCAAATAATTAGTGAAAATTAATAGCACTAAGCTACGCACCCTAGTAAAACCAACTGTACTCTGTACTCGCTTACCTGCTTGTACTTCTCCCCGAAATTTGGTTTCAATTGGTCAATGTATGGCTATTTTAGAGGGTGTGACGCACGGACGGACCTATTAACGGATGTCACAGAATTTTATATATAGACCAAAATATTTTGCACACGCAGACGCATATTGAAACCCTCTACTTTGCAGTTTAATAATTTCTTTCATTTAATTCAATTTTATAGGACTTCATGGTAAACAATACTTTTAAGAAATTTTTTTTTTCTTTTTAACAGCGAAAAATAAATTCTTAGGGTTTCTTACTCTTGAGCATGCAACACACAACTGGCCATGTATAAATATTTCTTTCTGGTGTCAAATTCAAACATTTTGAAGCGTTTGGCCTTGTAGCGGAAATCACAGAATTTTATATATAGATAGATTATCTTAAACATATAAATATTAAACAGTATCAAAATAAACCAGAATTCTATCTTATTGTACTAAGCTACGCACCCTAGTAAAACCAACTGTACTTTGTACTCCTTTGCCTGTTGGCACTTCTCCCCAAAATTTGGTTTCGATCGATCAATGTATGTCTATTTTATAGGGTGTGACGGATAGACGGACGGACTAACGGGAGTTTAAGAATTTTATATATCCAGCAGACGCAGTTTAATAATTATATGTCCAGAAATTCGCAATTTAATAATTTCTTTCATTTAATTCATTATGCAACATCCAACTGGCCATGTATAAATATTTCTTTCTGGAGCCAAATTCAAACTTTTTTGAAGCGTTTGACCTTATAGTGGAAGTCACAGAATTTTATATATAGATAGATTATCTTAAACATGTAAATACTAAACAATATCAAAATAAACCAGAATTCTATCTTCGATTGATGAAGATTTCAAAAAGTGCAAATTATGAACCATAAATACATGACTAAAGCATGGCTTTTCTATCCGGGACAATTTTAAAGTATTTAGCAAAACGTCCTAAAATAAAATTGGTAATATCTGAGATTATTTACATAATAATTCCAGCATAATTAAAATAAAAAAAAAGATATTTAATTATGCTCACTTTCGGATTCCATATCTTTTCTACGTTTATTCAAAGAATTTCATAGAAAATGTAATATTTAATCTACGTTAATCAAAAAAAAAAAAAAAAAAAATGTTCGGTCTGCATCCGCTCACATCCGATCATCGGGATCGTCATTCTCTCTCCCTGTTTCCCTTTTTCACCCCCTTGTGGTGGTGATGGCGGAGATGGTTGCGAATCAACGAGAGTTTGACAAGACCATTCACGTGAATTTGATTTTGGAAGACAACTCGGCGCGACGGAGAAGCCCACACCCTTTGGTCAGAAGCACCTCCCTCGCGGCTCAAATGATCTTTAAAATATACCTGTATTGTGCGTATATATACATGCGGACGCGCGCGTGAGTGAGTGAAACACATACATACATACATACATACATATATATATATATATATATATATATATATATATATATATATATATATATATATATGCATGTTTCATTAAAAAAAGACAGACAAGGTACTACGGTTAAGCTTCTTATTTAATTTTTCTTGTGTTCGAATAAGAGATTTCTTTTCTGGACAAAGAGTGTGTAAAAACTGTCCAAATGTTTTATAGTTCCGAGCGCTTTCGGCTATACCTTTAGCCATTATCAAGGATGATTCGATTTTTCAGCTTAATTGAGTGTGTGCATTATGTGTATGTTTTAGAGTGTTGTAGGGATGTTTTAGTGTCCGAATACGGTTAGCACATTGTGGCCTTGTTCGTAGTTAACATTATTAAGAGTTGGCTTTTTCTTCTTTATTATTAAAGCTTCCATTATTTTTTATCTTTTTTTTTTTACAGGTGGATGCAGTTATTATATTTGTGTTTTCTACTAGTATGTTTCTAATGGAGTCTGGTAAGTTTGTGTGTGTGTGTAACAACACAGCAGCTAAGTCAAAATTACAAAGAACGAACATTATCTATGAGTTCAAATACCCCTTAAGGAACTGTGTTCCTGATCAAACCGGACTCATAAATAATTACATCGGTTACACAACTACATGCTTATCCAGACGCCTTACGTTACATCTATCTGATCACAGCTCCATTAGAACCCATTAAACACACACACAAACTTACCATTTTGTTAATTTTGATCCCGGGTCTTCGTATTTGGACAATTTCTTGATAATTTTCATGCAAGTATATCTCTCAGATGGTACTGCTATGCCAATAAGCATACACTTCTTGAGTTTCTTGTCTTTTATAATAATGTCAGGTTTGTTGGCTGTTAGTTTGAATTGGCGTGTCCCAGAGGATAGTTACATCGTTATTTTGGGTAACTGTGTCTGGTTGGTGGTCATACCATCTCTCAATGGTTTCGATTTTGTACTTCTTGCATGTCTTCTGGTGCACATACGTCGCTACCTTGTAATGTCAGTGGGTATATTCATTGTTTGCTAGTTCTGGACATCCTGACATAATATGGTCGACAGTTTCATCATATTTTCCGCAGATCCTTCATTTCGAGTTAGTTCCATCCTTGATGATGTTATAGTGATATGATCTGGTTTCGAGGTTTTGGTCCCGAGCTGCAGTACTTAGGCGTTCTGTTTTAGCCTTTAACCAGGTGCTCCTCAGCCACTGATGTATTTTTTTCTGTTGGTCCACATCTGCTTCTTTCCTTCTTTTTAGGTGTTTGCCAAACAACGCTTTGTCCTCCCAGTTTTTTAATAATTTCATTTGGCCAACTTGTTTTGCTTTCTCTTTTACTAGTTTGACTAGTCTTGTCTGTTCTATATATTTATATGTGAGAGAGTGAGTAATATTTGGGTAGTAATAAATAAATAAATAAATAAATAAATAAACACTGTGTACGTCCCACGCATGTTTGTCCATTTTCTTGTTTGCGTCTATGAAGAATAGATGTATCTTTGTTGCACACGTACGTCAACCTCTGTGCAGCTACCCGAGTCAACCGGAGTCAGCTTAATTGGAGGAGGTATCCTCAAATTCCTAGTTTACTCATGCATCAAACATAGCCCCACCACCCCATAATTAAAAATATTGAATCTTATCTAAGGAGGACTGTATACCGCTGATGTATTTCTTTATGGCATGGGCTCCCAGGAATCCCTTCAATGAGTCTACTGGAATCTTTTCCAATCAATCCGTGGGCTCCAACTGCAACAGGGATTGTTGATGTTCTCATGTACCACATTTTTGAGATTCGCTTCTGGTATTCGCTCCTTTTTTATTGGTACAGTTTCGGGTACATTAAACTGTTTCTTAAAAAGTGCAGCTTCTTTGTAGATGGATTAGATTTTGTGTTTGACTATTTGTAGGAGAGGGTAATTGGTTTTTGTGAGGTATGATTCCAATCCGATTGTTGTAGCTTTTAGAGTTAGTTCAAATTGGATCACTCCTCGGTCTCCTAAAGCTCTTGGTACGTACAGCCTATCAATATCTAATTTCGGGTAGCGCATCCTCATTTGGGTAATTATTTTTCTGGTCTTTGCGTTCAATCTTTCAACGTTATTCAATTTCCACTTAATAATATTGAAGCTGGTATAGCTAAGGTGTTGTTAGCCTTCATTATATTGGCTCCATTAAGTTTGCTTTTTAGTATCAAACGCACTCACCTATAATATTCTTTTCGGATCTTTTTCTTCGTAATTAGATGTTGTATTCCGTCTCCTTCAATAATTCTTAAATATTTGTATCTACCATCTTGGTCTAGTCCCTTAATGTTGCTGTTGATATCAAGGGTCTAAATCTGTCATTTTTGCTAGTTTACAACCTTTGAAGGGTGGCTTTGGCACGTTTGTCGATTCCATCCTAATGTCTTCGCTTTTAAAGATCATCAATATAGAATAGGGGATTCCATTTGCCAATTTGTGACTTATATCCTTAGCTACTCTTGTTCAGTAGGTGGGTAAGTGGCGCTAATGCAAGCTTCTTCTTCTTCTTCTTCTTCTTCTTCTTATTATTATTATTATTATTATTATTATTATTTCCTTTGATGTATATGGTGTATACTCATTTCTTTCCGAGTCCCGCCCAGAGACCTAAGGTCAGAAATGGCATCACGATATTTTCCACTGAGCAATTAAAAAAAAAACAAAAAAAAAAAACATATTTTACATAGATAAAGCCCTTCGTAAGGTGCGGGCTGTACTCGTGAGAACAATTTTTTGTATTTCTTTAAGGCATGGGCTTCCAGGAATCCCTTCAGTCTACTGGAATCTTTTCCAATCAATCCGAGGGCTCCAACTACAACAGGGATTGTTGATGTTCTCATGTGCCACATTTTTGAGATTATTATTATTATTATTATTATTATTATTATTATTATTATTATTATTATTATTATTATTATTATTCTCTGCTGAAACAAAGGCAGAAGTCTTATGTTCGACGTTAAAGTGATAACAAGCATTAGCGGTATACAGTCCTCCTTAGAATAGCTTCAATATTTTTAATTATAGAGGGGGGTATGTTTGATGCATGAGTAAACTAGGAATTTGAGGCCACCTCCTCCACTCCACCAATTAAGCTGACTCCGGTTGACTCAGGTAGCTGCACAGAGGTTGACGTACGTGTGCAACAAAGATACATCTATTCTTCATAGACGCAGAGCATCGAAAACAAGAAAATGGACAAACATGCGTGGCACGTACACAGTGTTTATTTATTTATTACTACCTAAATATTACTCACTCTCTCACATATAAATATATAGAACAGATAAGACACTGAATTAAACACACAGACACATGCAGAAAAGGACATATTTATTATAGCATTCCATTGCAATTAATCGTGCATGCAGCAGACAGATCGAATGTTCGTCCTGTTTTCTCTCTTTTTCTATTGTTTTGTTGAATATCCAGTCAGTAACTAAATTCTTAAATATGTAATAGAACAGATTAATTTTTTTTAAATATGCCCAACTACTTATTTTATTTATATGGTAATTCTAACATAGGTCCCATCATTTTTTCGCTGAAAAACAGCATAGTATGATGAAAAAAGGCCCCAAACTTAATAAAAACAAACTTTTATCGTCAAAATATTTGTTATTATTCAGAGGAAAGACCAATGTATTTTGTATTATTTTATTAATATTTTTTACTTCTTTCTAGTACGTTCAAAATTTTGGTTAAATTTTTTTCTCTTTTTTGACATTTGCGGTCGACGTATATTCACAGACTTCATATTGAATTATATACGTATTTAAGGACCCCAAACCTTTCTTGCTGTAACCAACGCGTTAAAGTTAAAGAAAACCTATTATTTGAAATCGATTAAGAAAGAAAATTCTCTTTATGTGATTAGGAAAGAGAGAGAGAGTAACGCGGAAATTATATGGAAATTTATATCGTCAAGAAAGTGTTTCTTTGTAATCGTCTGCTTAAAAACGAGAAAGAGTTTTTTTTTTTTTTAATCCAACGTCTTTATTAGATGAGCCAAGACAAGGAACTCACGAAATGTACTCAGCATTCTGACAAATAAATCCTTGAGTGTAACAGAATAGAATAGAGACTCTCCCCACCCAAAAGGAAATACTTTCGATTCGTTGTCAACAAAAATACACCAATTCTTTACATCGTGCAGTTTTAGGTGTCTTGCTGTGGAGTAATAGTTAGCAAACTATTCATTTTGAGTTCGATCTTCATTGGGTGCCTCACATTTGCTAAAATAAAAAAGAATGAAAAAAAATGACAGATGGAATTATCTATTGACTGACAAAGTGTAGTTTTTTCTTCTTCGCTTTGTGTAGTGTGGAGACAGATATCATAGATCCCAAGTGTCAAGGCTGTTATTAAATACTTCACAGCTATCAAACATTAACATCGCGTACACGTATGCACATACACATAAGACAGCACGCATACTCGTACACACTCACACACACACATATACGTATATATATTGTTAAACATAACAGACAACGAATGTCTATTATGTTTGATCAAGGAACTGCATAATTAAAAATATCCAAATGTTTTTGTCTTTATTTTCTCCCGAAATTAAAGCAAAGTTTAGAACGGCTCATGATCAAACATAATAGACATTCGTTGTCTGTTATATTTAACAATATATGTTTGAATAGTGATCTGTTGCCCCAATCCACTATATTATTTGATAATTAGTGTGGATAATTCCAAAGAGAGCTCAATGTAAGAACAGAGCAAATAATAATGATGAAAGCGGAGACTTTATGACTGATTTTAAAATAGTTTGGTCTGATGAGACAAGATCGATTATTTGATCTCGCGAAATAAAATATTACCATGGATTTCTAAAGTCTCTGCTTTCATCATTAATAAAAAGAAATATAAAAATAAATTTTAAAACTCTCCCTTCTCTCTCTAAACTTGACCATGTCTCTCACACTATTACTCACCACCTTCTATGTCAAATTATATAAGCTTAATGGTGCCCGTCAAAAGTGTAAATTTTAAATTCATTTTTCGTTTCACCTTTTGAAAGTGAAGTCTGAAGATCCAGAGAAAAATAAAATTCTCTGGTAAAATAAATTATTACAAATGGAGTCTTAAAGTGGTCTATTTTTCTTTAAATTAATATATATATATATATATATATATATATATATATATATATATATATATATATATATATATATATATATAAAAGACAATAGGAAAACTGTAATATTAGCCGACGCGTTTCGTCCAATATGAACTTTTTCAAGGCAATAAAGAAATGAATTAAAACAAAGTAACTAACAAAACAAAATGTCCTTAGGAAGTGGAAGAATTTAGAAAACGCTATTATGTAAATCTTCCAGTTGCTAAGGCCATTTTGTCTTTTTAGTTATTTTGTTTTAATAAATTCATTTCGGTTTGCCTTGAAAAAGTCCACATTGGACGAAACGCGTTGGCTAATATTACAGTTTTCTTATTGTCTTTTACATTTATAAATATTGTCTTTTTCTATAGGTTACTCTGAGAAATTTTTCATATATATATATATATATATATATATATATATATAGGTACCTTCAATGATTCGCTAAAAAATTTGCATGTATAATTTAAAAATGCTCAAATATTAATAAAAACAGTTTCATTGTCAAAATAGTTGTTATTATTGAGACAAAAGACCAAAGGACTTTTTGATGCAAAAATTATTTTTTAGAACCATCGGAATTTTTGTCAAATTCTTGTTTCTCTGGTGTCAACAGAAGACCAGAAATTAGTACTGGAAATATGAATGTCTTTTTTGCCATGAAAAATATTGATTTTGAAATTCTTGTAAAAAATCAGATCATCGACGGACCTTAATGAAACTTTCAGGATTTATTCACATATGAAAGAAATTATTTTTTAAATATTCCTTCTTTTATAAAATCTTGGTGAAAATATGCTTTTTTTTTACATTTGCTACCCTAGCCTTTATTTAATTTTATGAAATTTCGAGAAATTCTTTTTTTGTAGCGTTTAATGTTTATATTAATTATAAGGTCATATCCTGGGAGAATTTAAATCATGAAATGTTTCGGTCAAACAGCACCCACAGTTGCAGCAAATCTGCTCTGAGTCGTAAAACAAAAAATGCAATAAAACTAAGACATTATTTAATTTTAAAATAGCTCCCACTTGATTTTATGAATAAAATATTTTATGGACGTATTGTCCATAATATATTTTTATTCATGCCGTAAGAAAAGAACATTTTCGATGAATAATAAATTTTTACAAGAATTATTCTCACCTTTTAAAAATTTTAATTAGAATAATTTATAAAACTTTTAAATATTTTGAAATTTTATTGTAATTTGTATTGGTCAAGTGATATCGTTATTAAATTAAGACTTTATGTACTAATTAAAAATAGAAAACCTCACAGCAATTCAATGACGCCCAATATTTTTAAAAGTATTGAGAATTTATTTTATGTGTATATAAACGTGTCGATTGTAAATGTCCAGGCTCGTCATTATCAGAAAATAAGAGCAGTAACTATAATAAAGTTAATATTTATTGGTAATTGTCTAACATTTGCAAAATAAGCGTCTTTATAAGTAGACTATAAAGTATCTGAAATTCAATAAAATATTAGATTGCTTAGAAAATTTTCTTAGATTTTTTTAGATTACTGGGTAGTTCAAAAAATTATTAAAAAAAAGGCATCCATGTTATTTTCGTCAAGTTATGACCCCTTAGAAAAAAATATAAGTCTATCGAGGGAGTGTCAATACCTCATAAAAACACCCACAACTGTGTTCAAAATTCTTTTCTGTGATATTTTAAACTAAAAATAAATGACATTTTTTTTTTTTCAAATCAGATTAATTAAACTTTAAATCAGCTAATATTCCATAGATAAAATTTCAGAAAAGCATATTTTATTTTTGAAAGATTTTTGATAAAGCGAATGGAGTATTGCTGCCATATATGGTCCGGTGCTCCTTCTGTTTGTCTCAAGGTTCTTGATAAGATCCAGAGACGGATATGCAATCTAATTGGCCCTGATCTGGCATCTCGTCTACAGTCGCTCTCTCACAGACGTACCGTCGCCTCCCTCTGTCTTTTTTACAAATACTTTCATGGTAATTGTTCCGATGAGCTGCTTTCGCTGGTTCCCAGACTTCATGAATTTAAGCGTTTTACTATGCTGGCATCACGCTCACCCCCTTTCACTGTCAAAACTGTTAAATGTATCCGTCTCTTCTACTCCAATAGATTCATATCTCGCACTTCTCGCCTGTGGAACTCCCTCCCCTTTTCCTGTTTCGCTGATAGCTATAATCTCCAACTATTCAAATGTAATGTCAATCAACGTCTCCAGATGCCTTGATCTATCCCCTATCCTTCTCTTCATCCTTTCCTCTATCATTCCTATTTGGTCTCACTTCAACTCTCTGTAACCCCTTGCATGCTAGTAGCTTCCCGCCTTGATTGGGGTGAAACGCTTAAAAAAAAATTGTGTTGACAGATTTGTCAATATGGACGATTTTAGCGTTTTTACTGATAATAAAAAATCCAATCAATTTAAATTAGTTTTGAGATATAGCAAAATATTGTGTTTTATTGGAAATATTAAATTCAATCTATTGGTTTGAAATTAAAACTAAAATAAAAGATTCAAGAAAGATTTTTCATTTTTAGAAATGCATTTTAAAACTTAAATACTGCGTTTCTTTCGAGGTAGTCATTTTCACTAATGGCTTCTTATTCTCTTTCCTTCCCTGTAACTCCCTGCGATCTAGCAGCATTATCGCCTTGCCTGGGATGAAATGATAAAAAAAGCCTTAATTAAACTAAACGAATTACTTCTCTGAATAAAATGTTTAACTATTTTTTCTATTTTGTCAGTAACTTATCCACTATTAGCCTGATAGATACTCAATGTCGATTGACATTACATTTGAATATTTGAAGATTATAACCATCATGGAAGCCAGATACAAAGAGAATAACATAGGTGCCAAGACGGATCCTTGACTTAGTCAGCACTGGAAATTACTAGCACATAAGGGTTTACAGAGAGGGAGAGTAAGAGTAAAGAAGGGTGTTTGAGGAAAGGATATAGAGAAGGGGGGGATCAGGATCAAGGCATTAGAAGATGTCGATTGACATTGCATTTGAATATTTGAAGATTATAGCTATTAGGGAAGCAAGTAGGAGGAAGGGGGTTCCATTGGCGGGAAGTGCGAGAGAATATATATATATATATATAATGTGAGTAAAAGTATGTCACTTAGATGACTGATATTACCTACAGCATCTAGACTCCAGAGTTTCGTAGAAGGACCTGTGCGTCCACTTTTCAGAGGTTATCAGCAATTTACTGCTTATATTTTTTCGATGTAAAATTGTGTTTTGCCAGCCAGTGTATTTCTGGAAATCAACGCTTTTAAAGCAAGCAGTTTTTGTAATTAAAACGCTCAATATCAAAATATAGACCAGGCGTGGCCAAACTTGCTTAATGTAAGAGCTACATACGATCCTCACCATGTAATCACAAGAAGCCACAACTCCGAGCTGCTGCTAATAATTCTTTCTATGGCGCAATGAGTAACAAGGTCGTCTCGCAAAACTATTTCTTAGAGTAGTGAATTCAAACCTCGTTTGGTACCCTACTATCGAGGCATTGTGTCAGTCCTTCTCCTTCAGAACGTTGGTGATCATGGCTCTCCACAACTTTCTTTCTTTTTTAGCTCTTAAGAAATGTTGCCTTTTTGTTATCTCTCCTAATCCCTGTTCTTCCATCCATTTACAGAAGCTCGTTCTTCTTCTATGTGACGTGTCCCTTCAGGAAGTTTGCGATCATAACTCTCCACAACTTCCTCGCCTTTGTAGCTCTTAATAAATATTACCTTTTTGTTATCTCTCTTAATTCGTGTTCTTCCATCCATTTAAAGCTCATTCTTCTTCTTCTATGTGACGTGTCCCTTCATGACGTTAGCGATCATAGCTCTCCACAACTTCTTCTCCTTTGTAGCTCTTAATAAATTTTGTTTTTTTGTTATCTCTCTTAATTCGTGTTCTTCCATCCATCTACAGAAGCTCATTCTTCTTCTTCTATGTGACGTGTCCCTTCAGGAGGTTAGCGATCATGGCTCTCCACAATTTCCTCTCCTTTGTAGCTCTTAACAAATTTTTTTCTTTTTGTTACCTTTCTTAATTCGTATTCTTCTATCGATTTACAGAAGCTCATTCTTCTTCTTCTATGTGATGTGTCCCTTCAGGACGTTAGCGATCATGGCTCTCCACAACTTCTTCCCCTTTGTAGCTCTTAATTAAATGTTGTCTTTTGTTAAATCTCTTAATCCCTGTTCTTGCATCCGTTTATTCACTAGTTTAATCATTGTTTTCCTCTGTCTCTCTTGCCTTCGATATGTCTTGTGAATATAGACGTTGCCATGGCTACATACATTTATTTATATTACCCTACTGTCCACCCATACATGCTCAACAGCCACTCACAACAGAAGATTACGGAATGGGGTTGTTTTATGGCCGTAAGAATTGCAAATATGAAGATAGATAACGGTTGACCCTAAACTTGAAGAGGTTAAGATTATAGTAGTAGGGGAAGCATTCCCTAGGGAGTCTCTTACACAAAGCACCACCTATTGGGAAGAATTTCTCCAAATGATTCTTTTAATCGGTTTAACCTAAGCACGGCAATAAAGCTACTAAGACGCAAGAGGATAATAAGTATGAAAAATATGAGAACAAATTATTACGGAGAGATAACAATAAAAGAAGGGGATGTTGGTTGGTTGGTTGGTTGGTTGGTTGGTTGGTTGGTTGGTTTGTTTGTTTTATGGCATATCAAAACCTCAGTGGGTCATTTAATGCCAACAAAATTTTTTATATAGATTCATAGCGATAGTTTCGTAAAAATGTGTGTATGTGTACATATATATTTGAACCATTTTTCAATTACTCATATTTTTGAGTACAGTACAACTTCTTTCAGGAAATTTACAATCTTGGGTGGTTTTATTTTCGTAAAAAGTTTTTTTTAATTACTCACTTGATAATATTTTGTTCACACTAGATCAAGATCTACACACACTAACAGTATATGTTTCACTGTAGATTTTAATTAATACTGATAATAATTTTTCCATCAAAAATTATTGATGGTAATAATTTTTTTATTACAAAGTATTTCTGGTATTAAAACCTATTTTTAAACAAGTTTGGGTGTTAACTATTTGCCCATAGCTGGGACTCTAACAGGTGCTACCACCCCGGGTCAGGGTGGACCTGGGAACACCATCAATTAAGAGGTGGTTCCACGGTCCTCAAAACCTCCTGATCAGAGGCCTTGCTATTGGACGTAGTTTATCGTCTTACCCAGGACGCGGATGTAGTTTATCGTCATACCCAGGACGGAAAAAGAAGAGGAATTAAGAAGGCTGAAGGTAAAGATTAACATTACATTCAAAGTTGGCTGGAAAGCAAGAAGCCGGAAAAGAGTTCCACAAGCGATAAGTGCGAGAAAAGAAACTGTTAGCATAGAACTTACGGTTACATCTAACCAATTTAACTGTAAGATGATGAGAATAAGAACAGAATAAGAAGAGAGTTAGGATGATTCGACCATGGCATGGAGGCTTCTAGCTGTAAAGGTCTGAACTTGCGGATGGAGAAAATGTAGCATGTCACATTTTCCATGGAAATAGCAATAGAGTAGCGATAGTCTTTCCGTGAGATAGTGGCTGTATGGCAAAAAATAATTCATTACCTACAAGGGCGCGTGAACGTATTTTAACTGTGTCGGGGTTGGAAAAGGGAATTGGACAGTTCCAACCCAGATTTCGCAACATTTTGAGTTCAGAGCAGCCTTTCTTCTAAATTGGTTACCAACCACGACTAGAGTTTACTCTGCTCTGCAATTCAACCCATAGCTGGAAGGTGTCACACTTGTAGTCGTGTCCGTGGTTAAGCTTAAATATCAGCATAGCAGAGCCTAACTTCACCTCAAGTGTTAAGAAGTTTGTCCGAATTTGTGAGTTTTTACCAAAAATACCAAAAGATAATTCTTTATTCATTTTTTATATAATTTCTGAGATTAAAATGTTTTCTTTTTCTATTTTCTTTTTTTAATTTTATTTTGAGTTTTGGAGTTGAATAGTAATTTTATTTTTTGTTCATCTACTGAAATTGGCCAAAGAGACGCACAAACGAATGTGCCGATAACGTAACGACCACGGCTTAACAGAATTTTTGTCCTTGAGTAATGAATATTATTTCCTGCTTGATTACGCCTAGAAAGAATGAAAACTGGCTAATATTTCTTTCAGTCTTTGCTTTTATGAACAGGATAATGATGTTTCTGAAATTTACTTATTTCCACTGGGAACAATGGCGAATATAAACATTCTCGTTCATGCAAAGTAAGAAGAAAATGACGTATGATTCAAAAGTAGCATTTATATATTCTAGGATTACATAAGAGAGATCACAATAAATTTAAAAGTCAACGACGACTTGTCTGCATTTGGACAGCTAGAAGTAAACTGAACTGTTGAGCTTACGTTCCCCGTGTTTAGACTGAAAAAATACAGGGAACATAAAATTAATAGTTCAATTTATTTCGAGTTGTCTGTCTATGTTGTAAGAACGTTCTAGAAATCTTTAAAACTTTTTAGAAAGTTCTTGAAACTTCTAGAAAGTTCTAGAAAATTTTCCTTTAGCTACTCGGCGCTGAATATGGAGTGCAATAGAAAATAGGTTCGTTTCAAAACATCGATGTTCCGGTTAAAAAAGCAAAGTGTGAAGGGAATACTAGTCATGTCCATTGCTTTCTAGACAAAAGTAGTTAGGAAAAAGTACTTACTGACCAAAGTCAAAATTTTCTTACACAATTTTGTTATTAGCGAGCCGAGTTCAAATTCTATTCCAGTCTGTTGCGTTCACTTCGCATTGGAAAAGCTACGAATCCGACTCTTCTCCTTTCAGCTATGGGTTAAATAACAGGATAGATTGATGTGTGCGTGTGTGTGTTTGTGTGTGTGTGTGTGAGAGAGAGAGAGGGGGGGTGTTACCCGACCAAAAATTCAAGAAACTTGGGGCGCGAAATAGCTTCCTCATGAAGAAAGGTGTATGACAGAAAAACTGACAGTTCTTTAATTGCTGATGCAGTTATTTTTCAGGAATTTATATGGAATATCCTATGCAAGACGGGGAGCTAACAGGAAACATGAAATGGCTGATCAATCTGTTTAAATTTACCGAACTTTTTTCAGTCCCCCCACCTCCAGTACTCTTTTCTTTGTTTCTGTTGCTTCAAGTCTCTTCTTCATCTGCGAGGAGATTGTCCAGAATTCGCCGCCATTTAGGAGGACTGATATTACGTAAAAGTTCTGTACACTTTTCTTTGCTTCTGTTGCGTCAATTCTCTTCTTCCTCTGTGAGGAGATTGTCCAGAATTCGCCGCCATTTAGGAGGACTGATATTACGTAAAAGTTCCGTACACTTTTCTTTGCTTCTGTTGCGTCAATTCTCTTCTTCCTCTGTGAGGAGATTGTCCAGAATTCGCCGCCATTTAGGAGGACTGATATTACGTAAAAGTTCTGTACACTTTTCTTTGCTTCTGTTGCGTCAATTCTCTTCTTCATCTGTGAGGAGATTGTCCAGAATTCGCCGCCATTTAGGAGGACTGATATTACGTAAAAGTTCTGTACACTTTTCTTTGCTTCTGTTGCGTCAATTCTCTTCTTCATCTGTGAGGAGATTGTCCAGAATTCGCCGCCATTTAGGAGGACTGATATTACGTAAAAGTTCTGTACACTTTTCTTTGCTTCTGTTGCGTCAATTCTCTTCTTCATCTGTGAGGAGATTGTCCAGAATTCGCCGCCATTTAGGAGGACTGATATTACGTAAAAGTTCTGTACACTTTTCTTTGCTTCTGTTGCGTCAATTCTCTTCTTCATCTGTGAGGAGATTGTCCAGAATTCGCCGCCATTTAGGAGGACTGATATTACGTAAAAGTTCTGTACACTTTTCTTTGCTTCTGTTGCGTCAATTCTCTTCTTCATCTGCGAGGAGATTGTCCAGAATTCGCCGCCATTTAGGAGGACTGATATTACGTAAAAGTTCTGTACACTTTTCTTTGCTTCTGTTGCGTCAATTCTCTTCTTCATCTGTGAGGAGATTGTCCAGAATTCGCCGCCATTTAGGAGGACTGATATTACGTAAAAGTTCCGTACACTTTTCTTTGCTTCTGTTGCGTCAATTCTCTTCTTCATCTGTGAGGAGATTGTCCAGAATTCGCCGCCATTTAGGAGGACTGATATTACGTAAAAGTTCTGTACACTTTTCTTTGCTTCTGTTGCGTCAATTCTCTTCTTCATCTGTGAGGAGATTGTCCAGAATTCGCCGCCATTTAGGAGGACTGATATTACGTAAAAGTTCTGTACACTTTTCTTTGCTTCTGTTGCGTCAATTCTCTTCTTCATCTGCGAGGAGATTGTCCAGAATTCGCCGCCATTTAGGAGGACTGATATTACGTAAAAGTTCTGTACACTTTTCTTTGCTTCTGTTGCGTCAATTCTCTTCTTCATCTGTGAGGAGATTGTCCAGAATTCGCCGCCATTTAGGAGGACTGATATTACGTAAAAGTTCTGTACACTTTTCTTTGCTTCTGTTGCGTCAATTCTCTTCTTCATCTGCGAGGAGATTGTCCAGAATTCGCCGCCATTTAGGAGGACTGATATTACGTAAAAGTTCTGTACACTTTTCTTTGCTTCTGTTGCGTCAATTCTCTTCTTCATCTCTGAGGAGATTGTCCAGAATTCGCCGCCATTTAGGAGGACTGATATTACGTAAAAGTTCTGTACACTTTTCTTTGCTTCTGTTGCGTCAATTCTCTTCTTCATCTGTGAGGAGATTGTCCAGAATTCGCCGCCATTTAGGAGGACTGATATTACGTAAAAGTTCTGTACACTTTTCTTTGCTTCTGTTGCGTCAATTCTCTTCTTCATCTGCGAGGAGATTGTCCAGAATTCGCCGCCATTTAGGAGGACTGATATTACGTAAAAGTTCTGTACACTTTTCTTTGCTTCTGTTGCGTCAATTCTCTTCTTCATCTGCGAGGAGATTGTCCAGAATTCGCCGCCATTTAGGAGGACTGATATTACGTAAAAGTTCTGTACACTTTTCTTTGCTTCTGTTGCGTCAATTCTCTTCTTCATCTGCGAGGAGATTGTCCAGAATTCGCCGCCATTTAGGAGGACTGATATTACGTAAAAGTTCTGTACACTTTTCTTTGCTTCTGTTGCGTCAATTCTCTTCTTCATCTGCGAGGAGATTGTCCAGAATTCGCCGCCATTTAGGAGGACTGATATTACGTAAAAGTTCTGTACACTTTTCTTTGCTTCTGTTGCGTCAATTCTCTTCTTCATCTGTGAGGAGATTGTCCAGAATTCGCCGCCATTTAGGAGGACTGATATTACGTAAAAGTTCTGTACACTTTTCTTTGCTTCTGTTGCGTCAATTCTCTTCTTCATCTGTGAGGAGATTGTCCAGAATTCGCCGCCATTTAGGAGGACTGATATTACGTAAAAGTTCTGTACACTTTTCTTTGCTTCTGTTGCGTCAATTCTCTTCTTCATCTGTGAGGAGATTGTCCAGAATTCGCCGCCATTTAGGAGGACTGATATTACGTAAAAATTCTGTACACTTTTCTTTGCTTCTGTTGCGTCAATTCTCTTCTTCATCTGTGAGGAGATTGTCCAGAATTCGCCGCCATTTAGGAGGACTGATATTACGTAAAAATTCTGTACACTTTTCTTTGCTTCTGTTGCGTCAATTCTCTTCTTCATCTGTGAGGAGATTGTCCAGAATTCGCCGCCATTTAGGAGGACTGATATTACGTAAAAGTTCTGTACACTTTTCTTTGCTTCTGTTGCGTCAATTCTCTTCTTCATCTGTGAGGAGATTGTCCAGAATTCGCCGCCATTTAGGAGGACTGATATTACGTAAAAGTTCTGTACACTTTTCTTTGCTTCTGTTGCGTCAATTCTCTTCTTCATCTGTGAGGAGATTGTCCAGAATTCGCCGCCATTTAGGAGGACTGATATTTCGCAACAGTTAAGTACTCTTTTCTTTGTTTATGTCTTCCTGTTTCTCTGATTAGTTTTCGGGAGTTTACTTTCGCTATCCCAATACACCTTCAGATTTCAGGTTCGCTCTTTCTGTTCTCTGTTAATACACTTCTCAGATATTTAAACTGTTGTACTTGTTTGAATTTGGTATGTCCACTTAGTCAATAGGGGCTGACGTATTACACAGCAGAGCTTGCGTTCGAATGTATGTAAAAAATAGAGGTTTCGAATAGTATTTTAGTACTGCTTATTTACAGCTCTCTCTGTGAATTAAAGTTTTGGGTTCGTGAATTTAGTGGTATATGAGTTCAATCCCTCGGCTTGGTAGAATCAGTGGAGCTGGGCAAGCAAGAAATAAACATTTTTAAAAAGAACACATCAAGTTATCATCGCTAGACATCGACAGAGGTACAAGAACAATCTACATTGTAAAGGGTTCATAAATTCTAGATGTTTACCCGGATCTACAAGCACCTGAAAAAGGCCCGAGAGCATTACTGTCGAAACGTTGTGACAACAACACCAAAGGCGAGGACAACAGTAATGTAAATAAATAATGTAAATAATGATAACATCTCATTCGAGATATCCAGTCAGAGAAAACAACAGAGAGAGTATATTTTGTTCTTGATAAGATTTTGTAGCGTCAGGTGAGTGGGCACGGAATAACGTTATGAAATTCAACAGTCGAAGCGTGGTCATGTAAAGTTAAACACCAATGCCAACTGCTAGCAGGTGGAGCTTACAACACAAGCTATCGTTACCTCCCGCAAGGCGCACAAGACGTCGGCGACTACCCAGAAAAATGTTCATTCGCGCACATGAAAAACGTATCAGCAAGCGCGTGCGCGTGCGCGCAACGCACACACGGAAACGTCATTAGAATGACGTCACAACATCCTCCGCAGACGAAACGGAGGTCGAGATGGGTGGGAAAGAGGTGATGACTCACGCTTTAGAGGTTTTTTTTTTTATTATTTTATTTATTTTTTTTTTTTTTTTGCAATTTCAGATCTCCGAACCAACTGCTCCAAAAATGTCTATCCGCCGCCACCGCCGTTTGTCGTTTCAATTTTGTTTTATAGCTGCTTGTTTTATTTATTTATATCCGTCATTTTCTTTTTCTATATTTCTTATCCTATTTTTCAGAGAAGCCTCCGATTACGACTTTTATCTTATCAGGAAAACGACCAGGAAAACGACCAGAAACACATATTTAACCCAAAAAATAAACAAATAAACTAATGACAATGACACACACACACACACACACACACACACACACACACACACACACACACACACACATACATATATATATATATATATATATATATATATATATATATATATATATATATACCCATAGCTTTCTGAAGTCTCCGATTTGTTAATTAATTATTACTTGATCTATTTGCTACATTGAGCTCTCGGGATTTATATCCTCCCTGGAATTATCAATACGGATTAGTAATTAACTTTATATATATTACTTCAAGCGTTATTACAATGGATACTTCGTACTTGAAAAAGACGCCCTGTCTTTATTCATTAAATAGTGTGACTTATGTCTATCGGCCTGCGCAATCGAGGGAACGCAATTTTATTTAACGAGATTTCTCCAATGCGCAGGCCATATACACTGTTTAATAAACAAAAATGGGGTGTCTTTTTCAAATACGAAGTATCGACTGAAATAACTTTCAAAGTTATAAAAATGACAGATTGAAAATAAATATATATATATATATATCCTGATTTTTAAGTTAAAATTTCTACATGTTATTTTTATTTATATTTTATTTTTTTCACTCGTGTATTGAACACTTTTTAATACTACACTTTCCTGTTCTGATTCAACTCTAACCATTAACCTGTTATGTATTTTATATATATATATATATATATATATGTGTGTGTGTGTGTGTGCGTGTGTACACATACACACGCACATATATATATGCATATGTGTGTGTGTGATTGTGTATGTATATATATATATATGTGTGTGTGTGTGTGTGTCCATCAGAGGAAGAAACGAATCTTCATATTGTCCTTTTACAGATATATTTTTAGTTATATCAGAAATTTTACACAGACACATACACACACATACACGGATATATACATTTTTTGTCACTTTGAACGTTATTATAATGGATGCCAGTGTTTGAAATAGACGCCCCGTTTAAATTTTTATTTTAAATTGTTTACAACGTTTATCGGCCTTAAATAATAAAAATGTCTGATTAAAAATAAATCAATTAATTCTATCCAATATATGTATAGATTGCCTGACGATTGCATTTAGCATGAACAGACTGTTACCTACGGGTGTTGACTTCAATGTCTATTTTTAGGTTTACATACGCTCTATCCCTGATATTGAGCACTTTAACCCATAAACATAGCAGACCTTGAAACTACATTTTATCATACATACATATATATATATATATATATATATATATATATATATATATATATAATCTTTATAGATACAAATATTTAAGTAAATGCTCTGTTTACAATAAACAGTATTAACATGATTTGCCGGTTGAATGTCCGAGAAGTTTCAGAGAAAATATGCGTCCCTCGACAGGAATTGAACATGCATCCTACACGGAAGCATCATATAGTCTAACATGCTATACCATTTAGCTACAGCGGAAGCGTCTGGTTACCAATGTGGAATTACTGTTTTATAAACTACAAATTTGCCATTATTTCTCTCGATCGCTCATATCTGTCCGAAGCGTATCTTAGCATAAACAAATGACAACATATATCGACTAAGTCCGACAATTATTTTAATATATTTTCTGTTTTTCATTTCATAATATATGCTGTAATTTGTTTGCGTTAAAATACGCTTTGAGTAGATATGAGCTTTCGAGAGAATGCATGAGAAATTTGTAGTTTAAAAGCAGTAATTTGACCTTGCTAACCAGACGCTTCCCTTGTAGCTAAACGGTATAACACGTTAGGCTATATGGCGGTTCCTTGTATGATACAGGTTCGATTTCTGTCGGTGGAAATTTTTTCTGAAATTTCTCGGGCATTCAGACCGGTAAATGTTGTTAATAGTGTTTATTATAAACAGAGCATTTACTTAAATATTTGTATCTATAAAAATAGCGTATAAACAGAAAATATATCAAGATTATTGTTTGGCTTAGTCCATTTCATAATATCTATATATGATAATATGTATATATATATGTATGTGTGTGTGCTATGTATTTGAAGTTATAGGAATGTTTTATTTTTCAAACAATGTTTAAATGGCTAGATGTAATAATAAGTTATATGCAGTTTCTTCTCTCGCACTTCTCGCTTGTGGAACTTTTTTCTGACTTCTTGCTTTCCAGTCAAGTTTGATCTTCAAAAATTTATATGCAATGTCAATCGTTACCTTGTCTTCTTAATGTCTGTTCTTTTATTGTCTCCACACCTTAATAATGTTTTTATTATAATTTTTTATACTCAGTAACCCTCACTGTGTTAGTGGTTTTATTACCTAGCGTGAATGTAATGATATATATATATATATATATATATATATATATATATATATATATATATATATATATATATATATATATATATATATATATATATATATATATATATATATATATATATTCGTATACGGAAGAGTCATATAGCCTGACGTGCTATACCATTTAGCTACAGTTTCCGTTTAAGATACAGGTTCGATTCCTGTCAGTGGACACATATTTTCTATTAGATTTCTCGGACATCCAAGTCGGTAAATGTTGTTAATAAAGCTTATTATAAGCAGTATCTATAAAAATAGCGTATAAACAGGAAATATATCAAAATTATTATCGGGCTTAGTCCATTTCATAATATCTAATATCTAATAATATGTATGTGTGCGCATATACCTTATGCCTCTACCTACTATGCCGTGTTTATTCGTATATTTCTACCTGTAATTTTCATCTGCAATAAGAGCAACAATATAAAAACGGTACTCCTCCGTTGATTTAATCATCCGACCAGAAGATTGACAGATAAATGACACCATCTTATAAGGGAGGCTTTTGCAATACGATCCACATCCAAACGTAATTACTTGCAAATACTAAGTTAAGCAGACGGGCACAACTACTTCGCTGAGTCCCCAAAGTGAAGTGTCTTAAATAATACCGTCATTTTTAAAAGAATACGCTTAACTCTATCTATTTAAACTTTAAATATTTATAATAAATAAATTAATACATAAATCAGTGCTTCTCAAACTATTTGACATGGCGAACCGGCATTTTTTTTTCTCAATGCCTGACGTATCTGTAATATTTCATGCAATATTATATATATATATATATATATATCGTTTCCTGTATAAATTAATATTAGCATGAAATATTGTATATAAGTTATGAGAAACTTGGTAACCCGTACGGGTGGTCCCAAGGAGGATGAAATCCTGAGAGCTCAATGTAAATCCAGAGCTAATATTTTAAAGTGGTCTGTTTTTCTTTAAAATGGTCTTTTTTTTTAAATGGTCTGTTTTTCTTTATATATATATATATATATATATATATATATATATATATATATATATATATATATATATATAATGAATATAATAAAAGTGGTCTGTTTTTCTTTTAGATGGTCTGTTTTAAAGTGGTCTGTTGTTCTTTAATACATACATACATACATATATATATATATATATATATATATATATAATGAATATAATAAATGTTGACTATTTTTTATCTTCCATTTATTTTGTAAAAAATAATTCAGTATCAAAATATATAAAATGTATTCAAAAAAATAAGCAGTTTATTAACACAAAAACAAAAATTATATAACTTTAATCTTTACAAATGATTCCTTACCATGGCTTGGACACTGGCCGCATATCGGTAGCTGATAGCTCATATACTGACACCAGTGCAAGGACCACCACTTGGAGTTGCACTGACATAAATAATTAAACAAATGAAATACATAGAAATAAATAAAAATTAAATTAAAAAAATAAATAAATAAAAATTCAACAACATTTACCTAATTTCGTTTTTCAGCAATAAATTGTATCACTTAGCATCCTCCATAGTTTACCTTAAGCTTTCAGAATATTTTAGAGCGTTTTCAAATTAAAAATTCGAAAACTTAACGATATTTTTCTCCACGTTACCCCTGAGTATAAAAGCAAATGACAAAATAAAGTCTTCACATTTATCATGATAAAGTTCCCTAAGGAACGAAACGCGTCGCTAAAGAAAAGTTTTCCTTTTGTCTTTTATTGTATATTAATACATGACACATGTGAAAACCTACTGAACGCTACGACTTAAACAAAATATGCCGTAATTAGTAACTGTATAGGTCAGCTAGTATAAATATAACATTCAACTGGACATAAACTTGGGGATCGGTTTCCTTTTGATATAGAGTAATAAATTGATCCCCCAGATTTGTTGCATAGTAATAGAATCTTTGGAAATAGACGCACATGTAAAACTATTGTAATAATAGTAAGGACTAAACAAAATATGCCGTAACATTCAACTGGACATAAAGTGGGGGATCGGTTTCCATTTTTGATTATGTAATAAACTGATCCTACAATTTTCATACACAGTTATAGAATAATTGGAAATAGACTTACATGTAAAAAATATTCTAATAATATTAAGGACTAAACAAAATATGCCGTAATTGGTAACTATAGGTCAACTAGTATAAATATAGCATTCAACTGGACATAAAATGGGGGATCGGTTTTCTTTTGTTATTAAGTAATAAACTGATCCCCCTGATTTGTTACATAGTAATAGAATCATTGGAAACAGGCGCACATGTAAAACTATTGTAATAATAGTAAGGACTGAACAAAATATACCGTAACATTCAACTGGACATAAAGTGGGGGATCGGTTTCCATTTGTGATTAAGTAATAAATTGATCCTCTAGTTTTGCTACATTGTAATAGAATAAATTCAAGCGTAAAAATATTCTAATAATAGTAAACACTAAATAAAATATGACGTAATTTTCGACGGCATGTTTAAAAAAAGAAAACTCATTTTAAATACAATTCAGGTAAAATAAGATAATACGCCCCTGTGATAAATGTGAATTAAGCTTATCGGAGAGAATTGTAAAACAATATTGATATTTACTAAATTTATCGATTTGCAACTTCGAATGTAGAAAAAAAAAAGATTGTTCTTAATCTTTCAAATAAGAAGAGTCCGTTGTCTTGAAAATGCACATTAAAAATCCGAGTTCCATTTGAGCTAAACCAGCAGACCTTAATCTCTTATCACCGATGTAAAATACTAGGTTCTCTCAACCATGAAGTAAACCCTTAGAATGTGTATAAAATATTATCCCAGCAAGGAGCCACAAAATCAGAAATAAAGGGAGGGGCTAAAACAGATGTTAAAACTGGCGGGATTAAATCAGGTATTAAGTTTTAAAGATTCCTGATTCTGTATTTTTATCTGATCTTGACGTAAAATAAACATTTTTTTTTTAAATATGTTCTCCTACTGTAGACAGTTATTTGATTATAAATACACATTTATTTAAAATGTTGCTTTTACTTATTTTCTGAAATGCGACCTATAGATATAATTTGTATATAGAAGTTTCAGAAGCTAATGTTTCCAAAGAAAAAAAAAAAAAGGTTTTCATATTTATTCTGAAAATTAACAGCAATAATGATTTAAAACAAATGATACAGCTCAATAGCATTGTCATAGATTGAGGCGAAGACAAATGTAGTCTTCTGAGGTCTCAGTTACAGCAAAAGGTTAGGGGTGCTGAAGACCCCCCCCAGTTTTCCCTGTAGTGTCAGGGATGTTATTAATATTACTAACATTAAATAATTTTAAAAATAACATTTGAAACTGTCTCTGAAGTATCATGGGTATATACGCTTAAGTCTGTCCAGTATCAGCAACAGCGTAAAACTGTTTTGAGTTTTATCTGAAAAAGAACTAAAATATTAAAATCCGTATAGATTTTTATTAAAAGCAGAAAAAATGACAATTTAGGTATTTTAATACGTTTATTATTATTATTATTATTATTATTATTATTATTATTATTATTATTATTATTATTATTATTCATTAGCGTATGGTGTCTGTTCAACTTTCACTTTCAGTTTCACTTTTAAAATTACCCACTTCAAATTTTCGTGGCCAGCGATTGTTGCTGCCTGGCGAAAAAAAAACGAACGGATAATAACGGGGTCGGGTGAGAAGGGGGTGTCGAGAACAAGGGATTCCCACATGATGCCGTAAAAACATTAAGATCAGTGGCAGAGAGATGGTATCAGAGTTTGAATTCTTTGCTTGGTTGTTGGTTATGATTATGGAACATGCCATTATCGCCCTTCCCACCCAGGCCCGTTAAAGCAGCAGCCGCTGAGGCGCGCCACCACCCCGACCCTCCTTACCGCAACTCATGCGCGCGTCTCCGACAATGGAATGCAAACGAGTAATGCGTAAGTTCACAAAGAGATGTATACGGAATATGTGCGTGCGTGACTGCTTATAGCACAGAGTCGTCCTCAGAGAGCGTGTTGAGCAGGCGACAACATGTCATCTTTATTCTAAAATGGTACAGACGCTAATAAATCTGACGAGTAAGAATAGATCTTCATTATTTTGGGGAGTTCTTCAAGCAAACAAGTTTTTATAAATCCTAAATCTTTTCAAGTTTTCTTCATTTATTTTCTAATGTTTTCTGTCAGGCCAATCGTATTGCGAGCCTCGTTTTCAAAGCATCTCAATAATTAGATAGATAATAATCCTGTGATAGTCAATAAATATAATAAAACAGTTAATATGAATAACAGTTTAATTACGAAGCGGACACAAAGAAACAGTTGACCCCTTCCATCCGAAGCAGGGCTAGGGATAAAGATAGATTTATTTAACTTTCGGTAATTGCAGAAAGCAAATGCTACTGGGCTACGAATAATAAAGCATTCAGTTAACTGGGCGAGCGAGTCGCGGAAAGCGGAAACAGCAGGCCGAGTTCAAATTTCGGACTAGTCTGTTGCATTCAATTTCATCCCTTTCTCAAGGCTTGAATATATTGTTCTTCAGCTATAGGTTAACTGTCAGGTAGACTTGACTCTCTACCCTTGTGTAGCAGCTAGGCTAAGAGAAGAAAAACCGTGTAGAATGTAAGTGAAAACCAGTACCTTTCCCAATAATTCACACAATTTTCAGATAATAAAGAAATAGAAACTGTGGAGAGTCATGATCGTTTATATCCTGATTGGAGGAAAACAACTCTGAACTCAAAACTAATGATAAAGCAATACGAAACCACTCCATTATCTTTCTTAAGAAGTTATTGCAATTCCCAGATAATACAGAAATGGAAGCTGTGGAGAGCCATGATCGCCTACGTCCTGACTGGAGGAAGATAACTCTGAACTTAAAACTATGCAAAAGGGGAAAAGAAACCATTCTACTATTTTTTACCAAAACGCCATATCAATTCCCAGATAATACAGAAATGGAAGCTGTGGAGAGCTATGATCACCTACGTCCTGAATGGAGAAAGACAACTCTGAATTCAGAACTATTGAAAAGGCAATAGGAAACCACTCCACAATCTTTCCTGAGAAGTCGTGTCAATTCCAAGACAATAAATAAATGGAATCTCTGAAGAGCCATGATCGTCTACATCCTGAACGAATATAGCATTTAGAAAGAAAGTTAGCCATCAATATCGCCATAATTAATCCATTCTTTAAAAATACGAAACAAGTGCCCGGATATATTTAACGAGTCGGTTTCGCCAAAATCCTCCCTTCTGTTCATATTATTAAGTAACCTAATATTTGTAAATAAGCAGAGTAAATATATCCAGGAAGCCTTGCCCTCAGAGAGAAAGTTAGCGATCTGGGATACTTTCCAATGAACTCGCATCGATTTTTACAGTTGTGTACGGGTGAATATTTCTATGAGCGGGCTTCGTGTGCCTTTCGCTAAGTCCCAATACCACTCCAGGGATCTTTTCTAAGGATTACTACTGTAGGTCACTTCCAAACAACCTGTATCAAATATATGCAGAGTTAAAATTACCTGCCTTCGTAAACACATCATGCTCCCGTCCCTTTATATGGATTGTATTCGTTTTGCCTAGAAAATATACTGGAAGAACGGCAGCCAGAACAAATACGAAAGTACAGGGCATATTTAAATGCACCGGTGCTAAAAAGAGTGTTTGGGTAGCATAGCGGTTATCAGCGTAGAAACATCGAGGCAAGTTCAAATTCCAGCTCAGTCAGTTGCAATTAGCTTCGCACGAATATTCTTGGGTAAATCATTTTCTTTGTTTTTTTCTTTTTTTACTATGGTTAACCCAATATAAGACCCAAGAGCCACTCAATACAGAGAGTTACTGAATAAGGTTGCTGCAGGACTTAAAGGGGTAGAGTAAGAGAGTGCATATATTGAGGATATATAGAATAGATAATGGTTGATTCTGTACTTGAAGTTGCGATCATAGTGGACAGGGTAATATCCGCTAAGGTGTCTCTTCCACAAAGTATCAGTTCTGGGGAAGAAGCTGTATAATTGGAACTTACTCCTTATGAATGAAATACAAAGGCAATGAGGATGTAAAGTATTTTTGTTAAGATTTCCTGAGTGCCATCAATGAAATCTTTGGTAAAAGTTGTTTATTTTTCTCCTGGGTCAGAAAATGGGAGATAAGCAACTATTTTTTTTTAATAATATTGTTAACTCAATACAAGGCCCAAGAGACACTCAAGGTAGAGGGCTACATGATGAGGTTGTTGTAATGGCATAGAGCGGGAAAGTAAGTGCAGATTATGAGGTTATGTAGGAAAGATAACAGTTGACTCTAGACTTGAAAAGGTTGAGATTGTAGTGATGTATCCTATCGGGAGTCTGTCCCACAAAGCAGCGGCTCTTGAATAGAACCTTAGAACCTGTCTGAATGGAACTTTTTTCTTATCAGTGAAATACGAGAGGAATATGGATGGGTCCCCCCCCCACTGTATGCATAACATGGTGGGTCTTAGCTGTAAAGAACTGAACTGTTGAAACTAAGGAATGAAGCTCGTCAGAATATTTTTGGAGTAGTGAGTGGATTGCGATGGTTCCTCTGTGAGAAAATGATTGTAGGGTGGAAAATAATTCATCACCCAAAAGGCCGTGTAAACGCTTTTGAACTATGTCAATGTTGGAAACAAAGGATTACGCAGCTTCAGCCGAAATTTAACAGTGATACTCTATTTTTGGCCTGGCTCTTGTGACGATAAAGCATGGCAAGAGGAATCGGCTACTTTCTGGAGCGGGGCAGGGAACCGACGACTTTTCAGCATCTTTAGTGACGGATCATATATATGAGTTCCACTTGAAGTTCAACTAGAACTTGAGCCCCACACTATGTTCTTATCTTTTGAGACTAATCGTATATATGAGTTCCATTGAGTTTAGGCTAGAACTTGAGTCCCTGACTATTTTCTCAATTTATTTAGTGACTGATCGTATATATGAGTTCCATTGAGTTTAAGGGTAGAACTTGAGTCCCTGACTATTTTCTCAGTATCGTTAGTGACTGATCATATGTATGAGTGCCACTTGAGTTTAGGCTAGAACTTGAGTCCCTATTTTTTCAGTATCTTTAGTGACTGATCATATGTATGAGTGCCACTTGAGTTTAGGCTAGAACTTGAGTCCCTATTTTTTCAGTATCTTTAGTGACTGATCATATGTATGAGTTCCACTTGAGTTTAGGCTAGAACTTGAGTCCCTGACAATTTTGTCAGTATCTTTAGTGACTGATCATATATATGAGTTTCACTTGAGTTTAGGCTAGAACTTGAGTCCCTATTTTTTCAGTATCTTTAGTGACTGATCATATGTATGAGTCCCACTTGAGTTTAGGCTAGAACTTGAGTCCCTGACTATTTTCTCAGTATCTTTAGTGACTGATCATATGTATGAGTCCCACTTGAGTTTAGGCTAGAAACTGAGTCCCTGACTATTTTCTTAGCATCTTTATTGACTGATTATATATATGCGTTCCACTTGAGGTTCGACTAGAACTTGAGCCCCGCCCCATTTTCTTAGCATCTTTTGTGACTGATCGTTTATATGTGTTCCACGAACTGTACTTGTTCCCTTGCTTGAGTTGATTTACAACAAGTGGATCTATACCTCAACGATTCACCAGGCGTGCAAACCTGTTACTTCGCACAAACAAGAATGGTGGTGATAGCATAAGTAACTTTTTCTACCTTTGACGATGTTAAAGACAATGTTGACGGTTTTAGGTAAGAACTTAGCCGTATCAGGCTGTCTTGTCTAGTCCGATTGGCTCTGAGCAGCCTTGTGCTGTGAAGGGTAGGACTATTCAGGACAACCTTCATTTGCTACGGTTGATCATCGAAATAGTCGACAATGAATCCACGGTGATCGATTTAGATAAGTCCAAGGCATTGGATATGGTTGACCATCTTTTTCTGGAGGCTGTCCTTTCAGCCGCCGGTTTCGAGCCGTACTTTCGCACTTGGATCCGACTACTGTACGTGTCCCCCGGTGCGCCGGTGAAAGTGAATGGGGTATGATCGGAGCCTTTCGTCTTGTCATGCTCTTTTCGTCAAGGTTGTTCGTTTTCGCCTTTTCTTTACGTTCTTGCTTTGGGGCCTTACCTTTGCCAGTTAAATTCGAATCCGGTTCTACGCGAAACCTGCTTACATGGTACTACCATCTTGGTCAGATACTCCGCCGATGCCGATGACGTTTCGGTTCTTGTGTCGAGCAGAACCGAGATTGATGAATTCGGTAAAGAGTTCAGAGGGTACGAGACAGACAGGGCCCAAGATCAACCGCGATAAGTCTGATGGTTTTCGGTTGAGCGTGCGGAAGGGAGCTTCACTTCCCGAGCCTTTCTTCTGAACGGATGGGCCGATCAAGATGCTCTGCGTCGGATTCAGAACCGATCTCTTGCTGGAAATGAATTGGTCAGAGGTGTAGGAGAAGGTCGAGAGTGCAGTTCATCTGTGTGATCTTAAAGGGGAAAGCCGAAGTATATGTTTCACATATATGCCCAATTCTCCTTAACTGACTCCCTGTGCTTCCACTCTCGTATGCCATACTAATTCAATTAGTTAGGGCCTTGTTCTCATCCTTGTGTGGTGGCAAGGCTCCCATGGTATGTCCAGAGATCTTTTACCTTCACCCTTCTGAAAGTGGTCTCGGTATACTTGAGTTGAGATTCGTCAATATTCGCTTTGCATCACTTTCCTAGAATGAATGTGTTCGCAGGCGGATGGGAATGGCGAATACTGAAAGGCAGATGCCAGTAAGAACTTCCGGTTCCTTAGAAGTGTACACTCATGCAAGGAGGAGGCCCGCCGTTTACCCCGAGGCGAGTGCTTCTTCTATCGCGAGTGACAGTTCCTCTTACAGGCGTCGGATGGCTTCTCCGACGTCCAGGCATTGTCCCGTAAGGCATTATATCAGGTGATGATGAGGGGTCTGTTCAAGATGATCTGATTGACGAACTCGTTTTAACGAAGCTGGGGGCTCGCTCCATATGGCCCTGGGCGCCTGGGTTGAATTGGCTTACTAACGAAATGTCATCATTCACCTGAAGAAAAAACACTTTTTTCAGCAGGATTGGGAAATTCTCCCAACTGTGTCTGCTGCGGTGAGTTAGAGAACCTGAGTCACGCTTTCTTCCACTAGAAGTTCGTGGTCCCGTTGTGCAGGTTTATTCAAGACATCATGGTTCGCATACTGCACGGAAAATTCTTTGTCCTTAAGGCCACTTCTCTTTGTAGCAATGTGGTAACGTCGTTGACTAAGGCTGAGCACTATATGTGGTTCTTGTGCTTCCTAAACGTTATGCGAGTCGTGATATGAACGGTGCGACAGAAGGAATTCTATGGAGACAAGAAGTTTACATCAGCTTAAAGTCAAGATCAGGACGGTAAGTGTTGTGGATTCCGGGGATGGAATCCGGCACAAATAAATAAACAACGCCAGTAATTGAAATAGAAAAATATGTGCATTAAACGGAAGAATACAAACTTGAAATGAAGATTAGTAGTCCAGGAATGCGGGTTAGTAGAAGAGTATATGTACAAGTCTCTGTAAGTGAAGCTGTAATTATCTCTTTTTCCGGTCTCTCGTAACTCTGAGTAAATACCCTGTGTTGACCTTTCTTGTCACGCTATCTCTCCGTAGTATAAGTATACTTGGACGAGTCCATTTTGTGTACAAGGGGGCGAGCCCCACAATAGTAAGTGACTACTCCATCCATCTGAATTTGGCAAAAGGTGGGTGAGTCTTGCGCGTATCCATTGAGCGAAAGGAGCTAACATTTTGATCTGTCGGGCGAAAGGAGTGGCATTTTAATGCCGATTAGGCATCAGGATACTGGGAGCTCTGTGTTAAACATTGGCAACCCCGCCCAAAATACGTTAGTTTAGGCTTGTTTATTTTATTTTATTTATTTTTTTTTTAGTTATGCTAAGTTAACTTAGCTAGGGGATGTATGCTCGTTGGCCCCTTTTATTTCCACCCCAACCCCAGTTTCTTTAGTTTAATTCAACATCCTCACCCCCGCGGCTAGGTGACCAGAAATGTCAGTTCTCTGGTGGATGTGGGGCACTTTTCGTTTTTCGATGGTCTTCTTTCGTGATTTCATGTCTGAATGAGGGAACTCTTTGTGCGGTTGGTCAAATGATTGGTTTTTAATTCATCCGAGTCCCGCATTAATTTCGTCAAGTTAACTGATATTTTTGCCACAATTAATGATTTGGGTGGTCGATGTGGAGGAGAGTCTGTTAGTAACCATATGAATAAACGACTCTCCTTACCAACCCAGTCAACAACTGTAAAAAATAGCCAAACATGCCAAGATCTAATTACCAGTTTTGTTTAGTTTCTTGTATATATAGTATTGTGCATACTGTAAATATTCGTTGTTTTTTTTTTCATTTTTAAATGCCGTTATTCTATCCCACCCCAGACAAATTGTACATATGAAGATTAGTTAGGACTTCATAGAGAATATTAGTCCGTTATAGTCAGTCGGAGAGAATTCTAATGACGCCACGACGAGAAGCCCAAGTAAAGCATAATATTATAACCGCTAGGAGTGAGATAGATAGATAGATAGATAGATAGATAGATAGATAGATAGATAGATAGATAGATAGATAGATATGAATTAGCTGAGATAGATAGATAGATAGATAGATAGATAGATAGATAGATAGATAGATAGATAGATATGAATTAGCTGAGATAGATAGATAGATAGATAGATAGATAGATAGATAGATAGATAGATAGATAGATAGATAGATAGTAGACCTAGCCGAGAGAGATAGATATAAAAATGTAAGAAAGAAAGAAAACGAAAGAGGAGGGAAAGGTTGAATGGAATAACAGCTTTCATCACAGGAATCGACAAACTGAGCTTATGTAATTTCCTCTGGTGCTAATGCTCATTGGAATATTATAAATTCGTTTTATCTCGAGCACTATCCCATTGCTAGATATCAAGTTAAAATATCTCGTCACTGGCATGTCACGTCATTGGATGGTTGATGTGGAGGAGAGTCTGTTAGTAACCATATGAATAAACGACTCTCCTTACCAACCCAGTCAACAACTGTAAAAACTAGCCAAACATGCCAAGAGCTAATTACCACCTGTCAAATCTGACAACGAGAGTAACAGGTTTTTATTGCTACCATTTTGGGCAGTTAAAAAAAAATCTATCTGTTGTGGTGTTCTTCCTTTAAAGAGTCCATGTTAGGCTCTTCCGCCTACTATAAGATAAGTAGGAGAGAAGGTTCGGGGATCAGTGAACAGTGAATAGACTGAGCGCTAGTTCATTCGCTACACTCTCACTAGTCGTGTAATACTCTTCTGGTGTACTTACTGTTTAATAAACGATATGTCTGCAAACCTAGTTTTTGTTATTACTTAAACATTTACTTGGTCACAACACTATCTATCTATCTATCTATCTATCTATCTATCTATCTATCTATTAGGATTGGACAAAATTGTTTTACATCTGAAGATGAAAAAGAAACAAATGCTTTTTTGGTCTGAATTGATATACTTAATCAAAATAATATTTGCCCTTGTTATCCATAACATAATCCCAGCTTTGTTGATGTATAGGACGTAAAATATCAGGTTTCGATGAGGAATACTCAATGTCAGTTTTAATCTCTTCACAATTAAAAATAAAACACTTTTCTCTATAAAATTGTTGCAGCGATCTAAAAAGATGATAGCCAGATGGAGCAAGGTAAGAAGAGTAAGAAGGATGAAGTAAATCTGCCATATTTATTGTCATAATCTTTTCCTGAATAATGGGCGCTTCTTCTCAAAATGTCCGTCCAATGCCAGTATTTCTCCGCATGAAAAGTTTCATTTTGGTTTAGCACTTGATGAAAGACGACACCATTCATATCCCATCAAACAGAAAGTATATTTTTTTGGGGGAAGGGGGGGTCTCCTGGTTTGGGAAGGGGTTCACCTTTTTCAGTGGGTGCTAACTACTGTCGTTTTCGTTGGATATGGTTACAGAGGAACCACTTTTTAATCCTTAGTAATGATTCCGCCCAGGAAAGGTTCGGTAGCAAGTGCGCTATTCAATGGTGAAGAGATAGCATTGCCTTGATTAAGCTGAGAAGTAGTCAGATGATGAGGGGAAACCAACACTTTTACATACTAGGTCATTGTCCCGTAAGACTGGAGAGTAAAAGCGTTGTTTTGTTAATTTTCACATTCACAGGCTGGTTTCCAGTTTCGTTTGCGTCGAACGTTATCATAAACGATCCATTTTTCATCGCTAGTGACAATTCTGTAAAAGAACGGCTCCTTTTCGTGGCGTAACATCAAAGAAGTCGGCGAAGAAACGCAACCGAGCTTGTTCTGTTCAGACAGAGTATGTGGAACCCACATGTCGAATTTGAGAAATTAACCCAAGACTCTTCAAATGGCGAAAAGCAGTTGAGATATCGCTTTTCAAACACTTAGCAATCACTTCCGTCGAAAACTTTGGTTTATTCTCCGCGATGGCAAGCAGAGCGTCTTCATCGACGTAGGAAGGTCTCCTGGGGCGTGGTCGGTCGTTTAGGTTAAAATCACTCTGAGGAATGACGCCAAACCACGTTTTGACCGTCGGAAGAGCTGGGGCACGGTCCAAATAAACATAGGTGATTTTTTTTGTTTTTTTTTTTTATCGCAGTTCTGGCGTTTACAAAATTCCGAAAATTCATGGAGCATAATAGGGAGAAAGTGCAGCTTAAAGTATTCATTTGTGGAGAAAACGTCAACATTCAACAAAGTCTGACTCGCAACTGAACGATGCAAGGTTTCAATCTCGAGCACACCGGAAATCGGCACCAAACATAAATGCCAGCGACAAGTTGCAATCAATAACTAAAAGGTTTCGTCCGCTCACTATCACTTCGCAAAGATATATTCATTATGTCTGTTATTTTATATATATATATATATATATATATATATATATATATATATATATCATGCTTATTATAAAACCCAGGTTGTGTGTGTGTGTGTGTGTGTACGTTTACATTTTGGATCGGATTTCCTACATTTTTCAACCGATTTCAACAAAACTTCACAGGACTACGTAAAATTACCTTGCGGTGGTTCTGACAGCGCCAACAATTGGAAAACACAATTGTTTTTGCACGAAATGAATTTGAAAACACGATTAAGAGGCATCACAAGAATGAAAGGTGGACAACTTATATCGAGTTATACTTATTATAAAACACAGGTTGTTTGTGTGTCTGTATTCGTTTATATATGGGATCGGATTTCCTACATTTTTCAACCGATTTCAACAAAACTTCACTTTTTTTGGCAGGTAGTGTTTCTTATTGTCTTGCACATTTTTTTCTTTATTTTTACATTCAGAATGCTTTAAAAATTCCATTTACAAGACAATTGTTTATAATAAAATTCTATTCAATCGGTAGACTCATAACGACTGAAAACAATGTTTTTTGTTAGAGTTCGGGTTTGACCAATTCGTAAAAAAAAAAAAAAAAAAAAAACCTAATTAAGACATGCGTGTCCGTCAACCTTAAACAATAATCTTTGTCAATTTTATTTTTCAGTCTTTATGATGGTCGATACTTGATCTATCTCTTACTGTTACATCCCCGGGCAACGCCGGGCTCTACTGCTAGTATATATATATATATATATATATATATATATATATATATATATATGGTGGATTTGTCAGGAAGGAGATTTCCTGATGCTATCGGTCTGGAGTGGGGACAATCCCAGCGTGCGGCCCCTTTAAAAAGTGCCTGAGAACCATACCACGGGTTGACCCAAGCCTTTTGAGTGAAATTGGGCAGACAGAACACATGGGGCCGTCGATAGCTGTGCTAACACGAAGTCACAAGTCATCGTGCCCGAGGGTTTGAGTGTGCTGGTGTTGTTTAGATTGTTGATCATTCTAGATAACGCGTTCTCTCCCAGAAACTGTAACTAAGGTCTGCTCATCATAGTTGCAGTATAAACCCCATGTTTGCTCTGTGGGTGTTGAATAAACACAAATGTGCCTGAGCGAGAGTCTGCAGTAGGGTTTGGCTAGCCGCTCTAGTAGACAGGTATCCCCGAATACGAGTGGCCAGCTATTATTATTATTATATCAGGTCATCCCATAAGTTCTGTCCGAATTTTAACTTTTTGTTAAAATGAACGAAATTTAAAGAGTATTTTATAATGTCTAATGGAGCTGAACATTATTTTTATGTTTAGATGCATTTAAACTGATCAAATTTTATTTCAGAGAACAATAAAATTAAATTTTGTTTGATTAAAACCCTGCTAACATCCCAAGAATCATTTGAAGCACATAATGCTTTATGACTGCAAGAAAGGAAACTCAGCAGCCGAAGCGGCTAGAAACATTCACTCAGTTTATGGAGAGGAATGTGTGAATGAAAGAACTTGCAGAAGATGGTTTGCAAAATTCAGAGGTGGAGATTTCACCCTTGAAGATGAAGATCGAACCGGACGTCCAGTTGAGTTTGATGAAAAGCTTCTTGAAGCAGCCCTTGAAGAAAATCCTGCTTTATCAGTTGAGTAATTGGCAGTGGTTCTCAGTTAAAACCATACAACTGTTCATCGTCATCTTCAACAACTTGGAAAAGTTCCTAAACTTGTAAAATGGGTGCCTCATGAATTGTCTGAAAACAACCTCAAATCCCGAGTTGACATTTGCTCTTCTCTCCATTCTCCATCAGGACAATGCGCGACCCCACACAGCAAGAATCACGTCACAAAAGATCGAAGAACTTGGTTGGGAAAAAATTCCTCATCCACCTTATTCTCCCGATCTTGCTCCTTCAGACTACCATTTGTTTCGTAGCTTACAGAATCATTTGGAAGAAACAGCTTTTGTAACACAGGAAGATGTTAAACCTGAGATTTGTGAGTTCTTCGAATCAAAGCCAAAAGAATTTTACAGTAATGGAATTAGTAAGCTTGTTAATAGATGTAAGGAAGTCATAGATAATCAGGGAAAATACATTATTGATTGAATCTGTAATTAAATGTAACATTTGGTCACTTGTTTTCTTTATTCAAAATTCGGACAGAACTTATGGGATGACCTGATATTTTCGAGAACATCTTGCGAATATCACACTGTAATTACTTTTCATTTTTAAAGCACCTCGTTAACCATTACATCACAGTACGTGTGCATGTGTCTCCGCATGTATGTTATAGTATGGAAACGCCTGTTTGTAAAAATAGAAGTTTTACGGCGCACGCTTTTGGAACATAACGATTACCAGGAAACTATCTTAGTGCAGCTGTACTAGACGGACGATCTGCGAAAACGTTTCCTTTTTTTTTGTTTTCTTTTTCTTTTTTTTTTCTAATGAAAATGAATCATTTTCGCCAGATGAATTTACTATTTACATCAAGGCCTTATCCATGATCTTGGCTCTGTTTTTGGTTTCCATCGTCACTAGAGGCGTGAACGATTACAGACGTTCGCTCGTGTTTGGGTTGAAGAACGAAGAACAGACAGTGACGTTTATGGCCAACAAATGCTAGCTTGGAACACCGTCTCCCTTACCTGGGACTCCCACTCGCCACCAGCCCCAACAGTTTAACCACAGAGCCACCACGTCAAATCTTGCAGCCTGACAGTTGTCTGCGGTCGCTGTTAGAAACGGCAAATCCTCAACCTACGTACCAGTTTAAGTAGCAACAACGGCTATCAGGAAAAGTAATTCCTTGCACTTTCAAAATTGGAACACAGCTGCTGCTGCTGTTACGATTACGATTGCTACGACTGCTACCGATGCTAACACTACTATTCACATGGTAGTTGTTATTACTCTTCCTCTGCTTCTTCCCAATACTCAGTTCGTTATGACTTACTGGCTAAATGCTATGGATGCCTCTTTTACTTCTTAGCCTTGAAAACAAAATAAGGAACCAGCAGTGTGCCTGTTACTTCGTGATTTGCTTTCCTTAGCCTTTCGCTTTCCTCGAGACTCTCACCTCAGTGGAGCGACGGTGGGGAAAGGGTTTTTGTTATTTGTTACCTCGATTACGTGCAATCAAATTCTTATGCGGCCGTTATCAGATGAATGGCCGCTGCCGTGGCTCAGTCGGCAATAACGTTAAATTGTTTCACGAGTTTTATAATCAAATGAAATACAGGGTGTCCCTAATGTCTGGAGAGATAGGCAAAAATGCATATTTTCAAGAAATTAAATTTTATTGAATTGGAATATTCACAAATAACATCTTCAATATAATTTCCATCATTTGTGATGCAAAGATTGGTGCGCCTTGCAAGATTCACACGAACTCGATGCAATAACTCCACATTGCCATCAATTTTAGCACATTCACTCTTTATGGGTTCAATCAAGTGTGTTGTATCTGTGATCTTCATTGAGTACACCTTCCTTAGCATATCCCAGGAAAAAAAGTCAATTCTTTCGACAAAACTATGTTTCATCTGTGTAGGTAAAAACAATAGAGTTAATGAGATTTCATGTGTCCAGACTTTAGGGACACACCCTGTATAAATAATTCGGGGTACTTCGACGTGGTGTCATAGTTAGCGATGTTGTCTCGCTAACCATTACACCATTAAACCACAGGTGTAGATAGGCTAGTGAACCTAGTCTACCCTTTTTAACCCGCAGGAGTAGATGGGATTACCACCCAAGGCTAGAGAATCTTCTCTACCCTTTTTGACCCCCAAGAGTAGATAGGCTTGCTACACAATGCTAGACAACCTATCTACCCTTTTTGACCCACAAGAGTAGATAGGCTTGCTACACAATGCTAGACAACCTAGTCTACACTTTTTAAATCACAAGTCTAGATAGGCGTGCCACCCAAACCTAGAGAACCAAGTCTACCCTTTTTAACCACAAGTGTAAATAGGCTTGCCATCCAAACCTAGAGAACCTAGTCTGCACTTTTTAGCCCACAAGTGTAAATAGGCTTGTCACCCAAACATAGAGAACCTAGACTACCCTTTTTAACACATAGCAGTAGATAGGCTTCTCTCGCTAATCATTACGACTGAGTGGTGAGTTCGATCCTCACTAGGTGCTCCACACATTCGGCCTTGTACCACATCCTCACTTTTCATCTAGGGTACGCTTATTGAATCACCATATATAATTAATTTGGGTGATGTCATAGCAAGCTTATCTCGCTACTAATCAAGTTGTGGTGAGTTGTGAGTTCGATCAGTGAATTGTGGGTTCGATCCAAAGTGGGTGCTCCATATTTGCGACCTTGTGCCACATCTAAGCTACGCTTAGATAGGTGTAAATAGGCTTGCCAACCAACGCGAGAGAACCTAGTCTACACTTTCTAACCCACAGGAGTAGATAGGCTTTCGACCCAAGTCATCATATATAATTAATTCAGGACTCTTCGACGTGGGGGAAATGGTTAACAAGTTCGTCTCGCTAGATCAATTACGACTGAGTATTGAGTTCGATACATACTGGATGCTCTATATCAGAGGCCTTGTGCCACATCTAATCTACGTATAGTAAATTTCCATATAAATGATTCGAGTACAATAAATTTAAAGGACAAAAAAAAAAAATAAAACAATCAAGTCATTCACATTCTATGTCAGTTTGAAACAAACATGTAATAGAAACAGTTTTAATTCGTAGCTGAGATTTCTCTCTATTTCAATGCAAGGTCTCTTTAGAACATAGGTGATCAAGGCTCTCCACGTTTTCCTTTTTTTAATATGCCTGATACGTGATATGCCATGACTTCTTGAGAATGACAATGGGGTGGTTTCTCGTTGCCTTCGACACGGTTTGAAATTTAGAGATTTCCTTCTTCATACTGACTTCATATAAGTTTAAATAGTCAAGTGTACCCTGCTATTTAGTCTAGTAGCGCGGAAGTTTAAATATCTGAGAGGTGTCTTGACAGAGGACGGTAAGTGCGACACTGAGATCCGTAGATATATCAGGATGGCCAAGGGCACATTCCAAAAGATTGGGTTTCCAGTACTTTCTAATGTTTACTCCAACTCTTCTGACGTCTCCGCCTAAACTCTGAAATTTTATTTATTATTTATTTTTATTTCTCTTTCTTCAATATGAATAAATAGGTTCGCCTATTGTCCGGTTCATACTTCTCCTCGGTTTTTTGAACTTCATCTCTTTTGTAATGCTCGTTTGTAGGAGAAACTTTGTAAATCACAGATACAATAATAGTAACGACTTCGAACAATTCCCATATATATTTTTCCTTTACCCGTCACATGATCTAATTATTTCAAGATGAGGTCGTCTATTCTTGCTCTCTGGCGAACCGTGTTCAAACCCAAATGTCGGCAGTAACACTTTATTCCTATATGACAATCTCTATACTTCTAACATCACTGTCTGAACAATTATTTTAAAATTATTTTTTTCTTCTTTCCCAATAGGAGTAGATAGGCTTGCCTATCGTCCTTTTCACACACCTCTTCAGTTTTCTTATTGTTCTTTCTTCTCGCAATATTTTTCTGTTTCCTTCATCCTATTATCTTCATTCCGACTAACCATTACGCGTTTTAGTGGCTTTATTGCCTTGTTTAGAGTGAACTGGTTAAAACAATATAAATATACTGAAGACAAGAAGGTCAAAGGAAAGCATCTTGTAATCTAATAACGAGTTTGTGTAAAAAGATGCTTAAAAGAAATACAGTTGTGGAGGGCCATGATCGCCTGTGTCCTGAAGGGGCATGGCATATAAAAAACGAAAGATGCTAAACAGAAATATATCGTAAGATATTTTCGGACGCATCTCCATGTGATCGCTCATATTAGACAACTTATTTTTGTATTGAGTGCGATTTTGGAATAGTGAAATGCTTGTAGTTTTTTTATAGTTAAATAAAATTATGTAGTATTTTACAAGAATAAAAATATTTTTGTCGGAATATTTCAGATGAGAAAACATTATAAAACATTTTCTATTCACTGCTCTCGGTTGCTATAATCACAATATTTCGGCAGTTGTACGGCCTTAAAAAATAAAATCCATTAATTCTTTAAATATAAAAACTTGGTAAAAATATAATAATCTCCGATTTTATTTTACATGAAGCATTATCAGAAGTTTGTAGATAAATAACTATCTAGTATTAAGATTTTAGATAAATAGCTATTTAGTATTAAGATTTTAGATAAATAACTATCTAGTATTAAGATTTTAGATAAATAGCTATTTAGTATGATAGATATAATAGTCTCCGGTTTTTATTTTACATAATGCATTGTCATATATTAAGCTTGTAGATAAATAACTATCTAGTATTATCAGAAATCAGCAATGAAAGTGGAATTGATGAGCCTAATTCAAATTCCAGGCTCGTCTGTTGCGTTCACTTTTGCAGAAATCCCCTTGAGAAGGGTACGAATTCGTTTCTTCTTAAGTCGAGGTAGATTGTTCTCATTCCGTTGTTCATGTCTTGGGAGATCTAGTTTTGTTTTTATTTAGTAATACTCAAGTATTGCATCACAACACAGTAGCGAGAGCATCCGTTTGTTGAATGGAAGGAGTTGTAGGATGATTGTAGTTTGTGGAATACTTTCAGAAGTAGGTACTGTCTTGTCGAATTATAATTGAAGAGAGTGAGTTATCTTCGTATTATTAAGGAGAACTTGATCAGTGTTTGTTTCGGATAAACATTCAAAATTATATATTCTAAGTTTTCGCCTTGCAGTTCACAATGTATTTCAAAATCCCCCGCCCTCTTCTCTCACTTCACAGCTAAGGCTATTTGATCTGCTGACCTACATCCCTCCCTGACTAGTCATTCACGAGCTAAATCGTTATGAATAACGGACACCGTTTTAAGTGCCCGACGGACTCAATAAACTACTTTTCAAGATTGTCTCAGGTTTCAAATTTAGTCCTTTTTGATTGGTTAGAAATAAATTTGAAAAGGGACACTTTCCTCAAGTCGTTTTACACAGTACATACTCCGTCTTTATTTATTACTCTGACCCAGATACCGTGTGGCCTCAATCAGTTTTTTTAGAAGCAAGGCTTGTCTAAAGAGTCACAAAGCCTCATTGCTTGGAAATGTCCTCGCTTTTATGTAGAAGAAAGGGGCAGAGGGTCATTTATCACATTTTTTATACTTTCTGATACAATAATGATGCACAAATATACTTTTGATTTTTATGTAGGACAGTGGTTCCCAACAGATTTTGGGCCATGCCCCACTTTGGTATTTCTAATATTCTGGTGCTCCCCGCTCCTGTAATATTTATTTCTTAGATATTCAAAATTTTACTGCAATTCACGTGAAGGAAGCTTAAAAGGCCATTAACTTGGTCTCTAAAAAAGCCCCCAAAGATCATGGCGTCCATGAAAGAGAAAAATTAGAAAAAAACAAAAAGGCATATATACTTTCGAAACCATATAATAGAGAAGTGAAAGACAGAAATATAAAATATTTGAATGAAAGCAACAACAAAGTTCTAGAGACAATGACAACAAAACAGACACTTATACTTAACATTAGGAAAATACAGTTGAAATTTCTAAGGCACATAATGAGGAAAGAGGGCTTGGAAAATTTGATACTCACAGGACAGATTGAAGGTAAGAGGACCAGAAGGAAGCAATGCACAAGTTACCTGGCGAGCTTTAGCGAATGAATGGCAATGCAATGTTTGCGGGAGAGGTGGCAAAAAGACAAAAGTTATTACGAGCTGCAAAGGACAAGAAATTGTGGAGAGCCACGATCACCAAAGTCCTGAATGGTTACGGCACATAGAAGAAAAAGGGTGGGATGAATTTAACATGAACTTATATAGCAACCGGACCACTTTTGTAAAATTTAATATTTTTTTAGATATTCCTGATCAGTATTTATCTATAGTGAGATAAAAAATAATTTGAGAAAAAAATAGTATTTTTGGTTGCAAGACTTACATAATAAGCACTATTATGCAAGTTCACCTGTTTCTTTAATTAAATTGTAAATTTTTGGCCCCTTTAAATAATTGTCCTTTTTCTTTTTTTATTAAGACCTCCATTTTATCGTGTGAGTTATCAAATTGGTTTTGCTAAAATGCCTGCTAGAGGACGCTTTTTAGGTCTATAAAAAGACGAGCATATTCTCTCTCTTCCTCTTTTTAACTCTTTCTTCGGCAATTAGTTGGAGATTCGTCTGCAGTTAAGCTAGTCGAACTCCATGCCTTCGGGCAGAGAGGAACTCAGACGAGGCTTTGCCGAAGGGCAGAGTCTCGTCTGGGGAGTTAGACAGCAACCCGATCCTGTTTTTACGGGGTCTACGGGGAATTTTTGTCCGAGCCTACGGGCTCGGTTTTGCCCCGCATTTTAAAAGGCCTTGTGCCACATCCTGACTTGCGGGGTGGTGAGGTAAATAACCTTTTAAACTCTTGCGTCCAGATGTAGTCGATAAGGAACGCTGACACTGAGGCGCGTTCGATTCCTTGGTCCGCTATTGACTTTTGAATTCACTCACACACGCACGTACACACACGTGTCTATCACACACGCTTGTTACAAACACAAAAAGCATACTCTTTCCCCTTTCAATACAATTCTGTACACATGTAACTGATTTTGTTAAATAACGTGCATTGTCTGTGATTTAGTTTTCATTTTTTTTTTTTTTTTAACGCATACTTACATTGAGTCCGCTAATATTGTTTACGGGATAAATGGTCCAGGAGCCCATAAATATTTAATATAAAATGTTTATACACATCAGAACCAAAGAGGTAATACACGCAACATAATGGTAACTAATTGTTGTAACCTAGGGAAGGTTACTGAATAGAATAATCACACGAAGATTGGTAATGAACGATAATACTTAGGACAAGAACAACATATATATGATTCGCCAGCGGCGCGTAGAAGTAATCAACTGCAGGAAGTGAGTTTAGTGAATTCCACAATGAATCTCCAGCTGTAAGATATCTGCCAACTGCCCACGCGGTCAGATGTGGCACAGGGCCGAATTTAATGTGGGGTATCCGAGCCCGTAGGCTCGGCCAAAAATTCCCCGTAGACGAGGTCGGGTAGCTGTATCCCGAGACAAGACTCTGCCCTTCAACATAGACTCGTCTGTGGATCATCTCTGTCCAGAGACAGAGAGTTTGACCAGCACAGCTAGAGACGAATCTTCAACTGCAAACCAACATACAATATTTACTACTGTATTTATGTGAATGGGGATATACCCGTTATCTTCCGTAGGTATGCTACAACTCTAATCTTATTCAAACTTACAAGCATCCCACAACAATTGAATATTGCGACCCCCCGCCCTGATTATTAAGACTCCCCTTGTATTAGGGACCTAAGAATAAGTGGAAAAATGTAGATTGTATTTGGTTTAAGACTCATCGAAAAGAGAAGAGTAATAGACAATGGATTGGAAATATTAGACCATCTTTGCGAAGCATACAAACAGACAGCAATGCATAATTTTTGCAAGGAAAAAGTGTAATAGCTAAACCAAATAAATAAGATAAATGGGAATTTCGTGAATAGGGGCTTTCAGAACATAAATGAATAAACACTGCCTGTTTGTGGTCGTTGTTCTGTGCGGGCAAAAATCGATGTAACCAAAAACACATAGAAAGTTGCCTCAGTAGAAGAATCTTAGTCAGAGACCAAAAATAAGATTAATTTTTTTCTACGCTAAATGGAGTATTGCTGCCATATTTGCACTGCATCTGCCCAGTCCTCACTTTCCAGTCTTGTCGCAGTTCAAAAGCGTCTACGCGGTCTTGTGGACGATGAATTATTTTCAACACTACAACCCTTTCCCACAGACGAAATGTCGATCGCCTCTCGCTACTTTATCGCTATTTTCATGGTAGATATTCTGAGGAGAGATGCATTCCTTTCGTTCCACCAATTCAGGAGATAGTTTTGCCTGTCACCCGGTTCACACACCTCCCTGATCTTTTGAAAAGAAGTAGAGGTTTATCCCTTCTTTCCTGTTTAGGATTTTTTTCCGGTTGCTTCTAAAGTTTAATTCAACTCTGTACTTCTAACGTCTCCGACTAAACGCTAAAACTTTATTTACTATTTATTTATTTTGTCATCAATAAGATTAGATAGGTTCGCCTATCACCCGGTTCATACCCTCCCCGACTTTTTTAACATTAGAGGTTTACTCCTTGTTTACTATTTAGGATTAAGTTTCCGATTACTTCTAAAGACTTTTCATTCTTTTTCACTCCCATTAGTCCCCTTACGCCTTAGTGACATTATCGCCTTGCTTGTGGGTTTGGGAACTGCTTGATGATGAAAAAATCGCCATGTTACGTACACAGTGTCGATTCATCCTCATTGTTGTTGCATTCTATTGGTTATAAAGAAGTTCCACTCAGTCGATTTCGTCCCAAGAACCGCTACTCCCGCGTGAATGCTTCCCCGAATTCGAGCGAAGTTATTAAAAGCTTTACATAATGAACTTGATACCAGTTGCCCTCGGGAAAGGTATGAATCTATCTCTTCTTTCACCCTCCAGCTAAGGCTCTCTAGTCGTGGTTGGTAACTAGTCTAAGAGAAGGAAGATTCTGAATCCCAGACCATACGGGAAACCATTCTACTATCTTTCCCAAGTTAATTCCATAATGGGTATATTGAGCTTCGTATATTCAAATCCCGGCGTCTCTTTTTTGGCATGCTGCTCTCTCAATAATAATAATAATAATAATAATAATAATAATAATATCCAAGCGAATTTGGCTGTGATGCATGTACACGGTATACCCTTATCAGGCTGGGTGTCATGATGAGTATATTGGGCTTCGTATATTTTTATCTCAACGTCACTTTGTTGAGGTGCTGCTCTCACATTTTTAATAATAATAATAATAATTTGAAGGGAGGGGCATCATGGTTGAGTATTGGCAGGGGTTATTTTCTTTAATTTTGAAGGATAAGGTGACATGGAGACACTGAGCATTGGACTCCTCTGAGCGGATTCGGTTACTTTACCAGAATGTATTTCTAACTGGTCCCTATCTGCAATGTTAAGCGCTGCTTTTATCAAAACCTGTCACCCCATCGCAAACATTTGGCTATACTGCAGGTGCCTGATATACCATTATCAGAGTGGGTGTCACGAAGAGTTATAGTGGGATTAGTATATTTTTATCCCAGCGTTACTTTACCGACAGGCTATGTCACTCAACAACAACAACAACAACAACAATAATAATAATAATAATAATAATAATAATAATAATAATAATAATAAAATCAGATTACTCCTGATTATCAATCTGTTTTGAAAATACCCGAACAGCCTTTCAATAAATTAGAAAATCCTGGGTATTCTTGCAGAATAGGGTCAGTTTTTCCATGGATTAAAATAATTGAAAGCAGAGGAAGGATTGACACCATCCAGTAAGGATACTGAGGAGAGTGCTGGAGTATTGAAGAAACTTGCTGTCACTTGACCTCCAGTGAAAGCCAACAGATACAACTAATATAAAATAAAAAAAATGTAAAATAGAATCAGATTAAATTTTTTCAAATGCTAATTTTCAAGGCAACACAATGTTATCAGATTTTAAGCAATTTCTTTTTGTAGTAACTGGAAGCGAATCCGTTATAAATTCCAAACTAATAAACAATTATTTTTGAGCCAAGTTGAAAAAGGCTTCTTTCGAATTGAAATTTTCTCATTCGGCCTTCAAGGGATTCAGCCGACAACTTCCAGACTAGTTGCTATAGTTTGTCAGGAAACGCCTTTAATAGATGTGTTGACCAATCAGAACACTTTATTACGACTCTCAAAAACAGCTTGTTTGAATCTACTAAACTCCTACATAAGGAACGATGTGCATCAATTTAATCAGAGCCCAGCTCGTTCGTGTTTCCGACGCCATTACACATATAGACTCTTTCACCGAACCCACATGCTGTCCAGTCAGAGAGCGTCAACTGTTGAACTGTTCAACTTTGCAACCGAGATATACATGCATATATATACTCACGATGGTTGTATTACTTCCTTTCTCCAGCGATCTACTGTAACTTCTTTTCCACCCAGAAGTATTGATTTCATTTCACACCGTCTTCAAAAATGAACCTCAAAGATTTTGTATTATTTGTTAAAATAATCATTACTATTTTATTTGAAGCCACAATATCTTCTTGTTCTTTTTATTCGTACATATTCTTATGGTTGTTTAAATTTAACTCAACTTTGACAAGGCTGTATTTTCGTCAGTGGAAGATAATTTATTTGGAGTCGGATATAAATACTTTTCAACTCTGCTACACTATGGTGGTTTCTTTTCTTCAACAACGACATATTCTACCCACTTGTCTTTTTAGGATGGCCTTCCTGTTAAAAAAAAAATGGTTGAACACATTTGTTCAGAAAGACAAACATGTGTGACAGCCTTAAGTAGACTCCATGAGACAAAATCATTCAGTTTCAGAGAGTTATTATTGCTGACCCACTTCATCAACAATTTCTGTGAATAGACCCTCTCAGTTTCGCCAGCCAACGAAACTTCTGCATATACAGGCCAGGCATCTTGATGAAAATTGTCACAGATGTCACCTACCACCCGAAAGGCACGCCTGTCCGAAATGCTTAATTTGTGGGTTATCCACATGTAGCTTCACCAGTTTCGACCAGTACTGTTAAGCACCTATAAAAAAACGGGTCACCTCATGTCCTCTCACTCTTTCTTTCTTTGTTTCTTTCCCCGGCTTCGGCTGGGATAGAAGCAAAATAATATTAGCTCAAGCCTCAGGTGGCCTCCCCCAAAGCAGTACTTCTACTTCGGAAGGGTGTTGGAGGTGATTACTCGGCGCCTGAGAAGTCCCCATAAGGGGAAGTGCAGAAGATGCTTGAACAAATTTTCCACGGTATTTCCATGAAACCCATTTAAAACTTCGACCTTATATCATAATTGGTAGCAACGTGAGGGACTGAAAAATCCCACACTTTCTCTCTGCCCCACCCCAGCATGCTGAAGTAACAAAGCCAACCGAGACCTTCCCGGTGAGTAAATAATTATAAACCCCTAACATATATATATATATATATATATATATATATATATATATATATATATATATATATATATACAAAAATATTCGTAAAAATTAGAAATAGAAAGACGTGGGAAACAGCAAAACGAGTATTATTTATTATGTGGTTGTTATGTGGTGTTGAAAACACGAGACAGTGTCTGAGTTAACTCCTCCTTAATTGTCCAAATTGTTCACTAGGGGGCGCTCTCCCTACACTATAAAAACTAGGCGATTTCTTGCTTCGTTCTCTTTTCCTCAGGCCTTGTGCCGCATCCTACCTCGCGTGGAGATGCGGTAAATACTCTTTTTCATTTCTTCATTTTCAGCGAACACATACACAATGTAAGCTCTCGCAGAAGATTGCGCTTTCCCATTTGTGGGGGTCGCCACGAACATTATACACACATACGTACGAACATTCACCAAAATACAAACTCTTTACATTCACACACAAACACAAATGTTAATGTCTATATCCATTGCAAATTTTGTTATTTAATACATATATTTGTTGATATATATACATATATTTGTTTATATATATATATATATATATATATATATATATATATATATATATATATATATCGGTCTTGTTGGTTTTATTTACACTTCTTTATGGTGGATTCAATCTCCGAGTACGCCATGTTCTTGGACCTTCTTCTAAGCAGGAATAAACGCATGTGATCCTAATTTAACAACACGTAAAGCCACGGTCCAATACAACAATAATACTGAATAAAATTGAGTTTGAGTTCAGATGTAGATCAAATATGTTTTTTTATAGACGTGTGTAATGAGTGTTTAGATAATTTAGCCGGAAAATACAAGAGGTGTCTAGGTTTTCTTACCTCAACATTTTTTTTAGTGTTAAGAGTTAAATGAGCCCATCAGAAAAATATAAAATTGACAGTATTTTCAAACCACCTCAGAACAGTTTACTTGCCTGGCAAGATGAATACAACTGTGTCTCACCGCAGCCCGCTTCTTTGACCACTGAATGAACAGCATCAAACTGCGATTCTCAACTTAACAGTAATTCTTTTAATGCCACACGACCGCTGATACGTCTCTACAACACGCAGAGACTTTAAAGAAAAACAAAACACAAACGATTCAATTTTTATTTTCAGATTTTTCCACAAGTTTTTTATATTGTAAAAGAGAAGGAAATAAAAACTCTTTGTAGCACTCGTGTTAATCTTTTTCTATTAACATTAATATGCTACAAATGCATTAAGACCTAAATTCAATTTTCTCCTTGTACAGTTTTGTGTCAATCTCTGTAAAAAACACTCTCTTTATCCGAGATCAAACAAACTTCCATTGGCAGTGAAGAACTCCAGGTATTTTCTAACTAGTTCTGTAATAAGTAAACATCACAAAGTGAAACATGTAAGCTGGGTGAAATGCTAAAAACTGATTTATCAAAAATCATTTTTAATGATGAATGTAGAGCAGTGGTTTCCAAACTGATTTGGGGCCATGCCCCACTTTGGTATTTCTAAAATTCTGGTGTCCCCTTGTAATATTTAATTCTTACATATTCAAAATTTTACTGCAATTCACATGAAGGAAGCTTAAAACGCCATTAATTTGATCTGTAAACAAGCCTCCAAAAACTATGGCGTCCATGAAAGAGAAAAATTAAAATAACAAAAAGACAGTTTATATATAGTTTCAAAACTTATAATAGAGAATTGAAAGGCAGACATATAAAATATTTGAATGAAAAATGTATTCTGCAATATACTTTGATCATTTTAATCATGAAATAATAATGCGAAATGAAATTTGAGCTCACTAGAAAATAATTCACTGTTAATAACTCATTCTCAAATTGCCCCTTTATTCTGTTGGTATAGTAAGCCTACGCATGCCCCATAAAAATATTACCATGCTGCACCGGTAGGGCGTGCGCCACACGTTGGAAATCATTGATGTAGAGCTACATTGGATTAAAATAATGACTGGTTGAAAAGTTGTTTCTTCATTAAAATACTGTATATACTCATGTATAGTGCGTGTTTTTATGATCAGTTTTTCATGCAAAAAATAGACGGTCGCACTATACACAGGTAATTTTTCTGAAGAGGTTAAAAATCATTCATTTTCGGTGACTGGTTGCACTATACACAGGTAAATAACACAGTGGATGAGGTTTGCTCTTCGTGTACCAACGGAAGGGAGGAAACTTAGGCTATGTAGGAGACATACCCAGGGTAAAGAGCTATTGTAATCAAACATGAACAAAAATAAAAGTACGGTATCTAAATCTTCGTATCAGAAATTTTCACGATAAGTACTTTTTTTTTTTTTTCACTATTTTGGGGTAGCTTTGTACTAAAAAGAATGAAAACCATTTATTTATACGCCAAATATATCCAGGATGATGTCCAGTGCTACAATATTTGACTACGCCCACCAGTATTACTCAGAATTTGAAGTCATATTATACATGAGCTATTTGAAAAAAAAATCAGGTTTTTCACAAAAAATCCAGGGGTCGCACATAAATTAGGCTTATACACTAGTATATACGGCATTCAACCAAGATGATTTAGAAGACAATATGGTATGACAGTAAGTAAAATAAATAATTATTTTTTTGTTTTTTTACAATGATGTTCACCCTGTACAAGGCCCAAGAACCACTCGAGGTAGAGAGTCACTGAGTAAAAGGCACCGCTCTGAGTAAGAAGATAATGCCACCAACATGCAAGACACCACCAGAAGTGAAACAGAAGGCAAAAGCTTAAGAAGGAACCGGAAATTCAATCCTAAAAGGGAAACAAGAGATAAACCTCTACTAATGTTCAGAAGGCCGGGAGGAGTGTGAACCGGACAATAGATGAACCTATCTAGCCCTAAAAGAAAAAAAAGTAAATATTTTTTTTTGCTTTTTACTAATGTTCACCCAATACAAGGCCAAAGAGCCACTCAAGTTGGAGGGTTACAGCGTGGAGATACATTAGTGTTGGAAAGGACAAGGATTACAGAGCTGAAGTAGATTTTATTAAAGACAAGAAACCCAATCCTAAACAGGAAACAAAGGATAAACCTCTACTCCTGTTCAAAAGACCGGGGAGAAGAGTGAACCAGATGATAGGTGAACCTACCTACTCCTATTGAGGATAAGAAAGTAAATAAATAGTAAATACAGTGTAACCCGGATATAAGAGAAACCCGGATATAAGAGATATTTTCTCTGGTCCCAAATTAGAGTCATACTTACCTAAACAAAATAGACTAAACCCTGATATAAGAGAAACCCGGATATAAGAGACTTCTTCTCCAGTCTCGACAACTCTCTTATATCCGGGTTACACTGTAATACATTCAGAGTTTTAGGCAGAGACGTTAGAAGTATAGAGTTGAAGTAGATTTTAGAAGGAACTGGAAACTGGATTGAGTTTCTGGTTCCTTCTAGACAAGAACCCCTACTCCTGTTAAAAAGACCAGGGAGGAGTGTGAACTGGACGATAGGCGAACCTATCTACTTTTATTAAACTGGTGTTTAGAAGATTTTTGTTAGCCATCCTAAAAATTCAAACATCTTATTGTATGTAAATTGTAACCTCATCTAGTTAAAATATCTTATTAAATTAGACTTAATGAAAATATTATTTTTAATGTAACTTCAACTTTAACCCTTTGAGTCCTGAATTCCCAAACTATTTGAACTCTTCTGCTTGAGCTCCTGAGTCAAAATTCACAAATAATTGGTATGTAATGTTTCACGGTAGATATAAATATAGTTACAAGTGTTTAACCAGCATTCTACCGATAACAGAGCATTGTCATTTTTCTCTATCACTGTTCAACCAATGGCTGGGCATTACATCATTTTTCACTACCCCCAGTAAAGCAGTGTTCAGAGCTCAAAGGGTTAAATGATTGGAGAGTCACAGAAGTAATTAATAATTTTGCTTTGAACTGATCTCATATTTGGTATCTACTTTTGGATAGAGTTAGTTACTGGTTTTTAATTTTATTAGGATTAGTTATCATGAATATATAAAATACTCCAAGTTTCAAAAAGGAGACACTTTCTATCAAGGGGATTATTTCTTAAGTTTTACTTTGAATAGTAAATAAACAATAAACTAGGGCAATGATTCCCAACGTGAGGCGCATGCCCCACTAGTGGGACTTGGTAATATTTTGTTGGGGCATGCGTAGGATATGCACGCTTTGGCTATACCAACGTTAGCTCAAATTTCATTCTGCATTATTATTTCATGATTAAATTGATGAAAGTACAATTACAGAATAAGCTTTCATTCAAATATTTTATATTTCTACCTTTCAGTTCTCTGTCATATTTTTTGAAACTATATCTATTTAACTGTCCTTTTTGGGGGCACCTAGAGGTGGTGTAATGGTTAGTAAGCTTGTCTTGCTAGAACGATTATGACTGAGTAGTGACTTCGATCCTCACTGGGTGACCCCTACTTTTGGCCTTGTGCCACATCTAAGCTACGCTTGGAAAATCACTATATTTAATTGCCTTTTTGTTTTTTTTAATTTTTCTCTTTCATGGACGCCATGTTCTTTGGAGGCTTTTTTAGAGACCAAGTTAATGGCATTTTAAGCTTCCTTCACGTGAATTGCAGTAAAATTTTGAATATCTAAGTAATAAATATTACAGGAGCGGGGAGCACCAGAATATTAGAAATACCAAAGTGGGGCATGGCCCAAAATCTGTTGGGAACCATTGTCCTACATAAAAATCAAAAGTACATTTGTGCATCATTATTGTATCAGAAAGTATAAAAAATGTGATAAATGACCCTCTGCCCCTTTCTTCTACATAAAGCGAGGACATTTCCAAGCAATGAGGCTTTGTGACTCTTTAGACAAGCCTTGCTTCTAAAAAAACTGATTGAGGCCACACAGTATCAGAGTTGTTTTTTTTTTTAATTTTTCTCTTTCATGGATGCCATGGTCTTTGGAGGCTTGTTTAGAGACCAAGTTAATGGCATTTTAAGCTTCCTTCACATGAATTGCGGTAGAATTTTGAATATCTAAGAATTAAATATTACAGGGGGGCACCAGAATTTTAGAAATACCAAAGTGAGTCATGGCCCAAAATCAGTTGGGAACCACTGGACTAGAGAGTTTGGGTAATGTTTCAGGCTCATATTGTCCTTGTTTTGTTTTTTTTATAGCGACAGGTTACAACCAAGATGTTTTAAACTAAGTACTATATTTATTCAAGACAATGCTCACTATCTGCTAAGCTGACTGTTGTCCACCTTGCAGAAAAAACATTTCAGATGCACTAAATTAATGAAATCGCTGTTAAATTCTCCAGATATTAATTCAATAGAAAACTCATGGTCCATTATTAAAAGACATTTAATTATGAAAATGAAAAACAATATTCAAGAAAAGAAGATCATTTGGAAGTAACAAAAATATTGCTGCAAACAGTAGAACAGTTAACAAAATCAATAAATAAAAAGAAGCACGAAGATCATAGAATGTCTAAAAGTCCAGATTAACATATCAAATAATAATTTATTCATATATATATATATATATATATGATATTGTGTTAATGATATAGGTCTTTATAGCCTATCAATGGGGATAATGAGTCAGGCAAACATTTGTACACAAGCACATTTAAACATGTCCAACTTCCACGTTTTTTAGACGTAAACCAGATGAGTGATTATTGTTACTGATCAGTAGAGTAAGTTGTACATGTTTATGTTAGACTGTTAGCAAAAAATTAGTTAACAGAATCTAATGTTGTATAAAGATTAGTAAAAGTACTAGTGAAACATTAGCCCAGTTAAAAATGGCTTCTGCTGAAACATAGTATAAAGAAATCAAGTGCTTTTAAGTGTTGCTGGTGGTTTTCGAAATGGAAGAGATGTGTATGATTCCACAAGAAGTGGGAAGCCAAAAACACAAAGAACAGATGCAAATGGACAACAATATTCTTAGATCAAATATTAAGTGTACAACTGATAGAAAAAGAAATGAATATGAACAAAGAAACAGCACAGTAGATTCTAACAAAGGAGTTGAAAATGAAAGAAAATTTTTTCCAAAGATGGTGATTTGGTTTGGTTTAGTTTGTTTTACAGCATATCAACCTCAATGGGTTATTTAATGCTGACAAGATTTTTATTGCTGGTAATATTTTTTTCCAAAAATGTATAGCTGGTAATGTTTGTTTTTTTTTTCAAAAATGTATTGCTGGTAATATTTTTTTCTTCAAAAATGTATTCCTGGTAACAATTTTTCCTCAAAAAAATTATTGCTGGTATTAAAACCTATTTTTACACTTTCATAATGTTTTGACCCGTTTGAGGATTAACTATTGGCCATAGCTGAGACCCTAACAGGTGCTACCATCCCAGGTCAGGGTGGACCTGGGAACACCAATGATGGTGGCATCCTGGGTATGATGATAAACTATATCCGGCAGCAAGGCCTCTGATTGGGTTTCTAAGGAATGTAGAACCACCTCTTAATTGCTGTTGTTCCCAGGTTTACAGCTATGGGAAAATAGGGAACCCCCAAACTGGGGTCAAAACACGATAAATGTATAAAAGGAAATTTTTATAGTAAAAATATCAGCAATATATTTTACAAGTTAAAAAAAATTAACAAGAGTCCTGAGAAAATTAAATTTTGGCATTAAATGACTCATAAGGAGCTGAAACAAACAAAACAAACCAAAGATAGTGCCTTGAATCTTGACAGATGTTCACAAACATCAGCTTCATGTTTCATTTGATATCTTGAATAATGTAGAGATATTTGAGAGAGTCATTACTGGTGATGAAATATGGTGTTTTCAATACAATTTACTGAAATCTCGAACATCTAGTAACAACTAACTACATATGCAGGGGGTGCAAAAGTAGGTATATAGTAATGTAAAACAAAATATGAGCAACAGAATATACTGTATTAATTATACAAACATATCAATAATAACATATCAATAACAAACATATTGATAATAAACATATCAGTAAATCAATAACAAACAAATCAATAACAAACATATCAATAATAAACATATCAATCCCAGAAATGTTCAGTTTGTTAGACTCTAATATCATTGGCAGCATTTTATGGATGATGTAGGAAAACTGTCGCATTGATAATGGTGACTGCTGTGATAGCGAGGTTATCTGCATAGTTAATATCTGTCAACTTTTTTGCAGAATATCAACTTCTTTGTTATTGACTACAAAGGCGGATATTTTGACGAGAACAAAATTTAATCATAACATGCTTTTCTTCTTTTTGCCATAAAATTTCTAATAAAAAATCATCTCACTTTTTTTTAACCATATATAATAATTTTCTCTTATTGAAAGTACAAAATAACTACTTTTGGAGCCAATTAAATAAATTACCAGGTGTTTCCTCAAACTTTTGAACTGTCGTGTATAATGAGAAAATATATGACAAGATGGAAACAACTTATTAGAAACTAATTTCATTCCAACTTTTCCACTTTTTTTATACATAAGGTTGTTTCATATTTTGAAAGAATTAACCCTTTGGGGACAGAGCCTCATTTAGAGTTTCAGTGCCAAGATGGAGCCCTTTTCACATGGCCTCACTTGGAACACAAAAAAATCCATGTAAAATCACAGAACACAGTAAACTATCATAGAAACCACCATTGAAAGGCCCAAATGTGCAAGAATTGCAAGAAGCAATCTGATTGGCTGGTACGAAGACAAGCCAGCTAATCTTGAGGTTTGTATTATCAGGCCAACGGATAGGCCCTGTCATCTCCTAAGTGTTAATGTATTTATTTTTAATTTGACATTTTTATTACTCCTATGTTATATTTAGTGGACACCCATGTTTGAAATAGACACTCTGCTGGGTTTTTTTTAAAATTTTAAACAGTGTCTTTCACATCTATTAGCCTGTGCACTCCTGTTGGAGAGCACTTTTTTTTATTAAGTTTTCTTGAGTGCATATGTTAATAGACATAACAGATACAGTTAAAATTTTTTGAAATAACAGGGTGTCTATTTCAAACATAGGTATCCACTAAAAATAACATTTTAAGTAGTAAAAATAAATACATTAGTTCTTTAGAAATTGCTTTGTTTAGGTTTGAGCAGATATGGGCTTTTTGAGAAAAACTGAAGTTTGAATTCTTGAGATGGGCAAATAGAACCATATTGGACGAAAGACACTCTGGGGTTGAGCAGTCTAATGGCCGACAGGATCAAACGATGATTTCTCTAACAACAAGAACACAGATTTATACCCTGCCAAAATGCACAATTTTATTATTAACTTTTCTTGAGTGCCCAGGACAACAGACACATTATTTAAAATAAAAAACAGGGTGTCTACTTCAAACAAGAGTATCCACTAAAAATAATGTTTGAAGTAATAAAAATATTTTTCATCTCTCTCTCTCTCTCTCTCTCTCTATATATATATATATATATATATATATATATATATATATATAAATAAAAGTGAACATAGAAGTCAACACTTAGAGGTGACATTCTGTTTCATGCTATATGCAATCGTCAGGCCTGATGATTGCATCTAGTGTGAAACAGAATGTCACCTCTAAGTGTTGACTTCTATGTTCACTCTTATATTTACACACGGTCTATCTCTGATATTGAGCACTTTATCCCATAGATATAGTACATCTTAAGACTATATTTCTTCATATATATATATATATATATATATATATATATATATATATTAAAAATATTTTTATTACTTTATTTTATATATATATATATATATATATATATATATATGTATTGGGTGTAACAGCAAAATTGTCCAATTGTTAGATTAAGCTCTGAACCACTGTATCTTAGAAATGGTTAAAGATATTTTACTGGAATTTTCCAAGGTTTTTATAACATTATTGGAGTCTACTTTGAACAATAAGAATGCATTTAGCTTTAAGTTGAAATAATGATCCTTCTTGCTGTTGTGACCTCCTGATCCAGTTTTCCTCTCTTCTGTTTCCTCTTTCTTAAACTTATTCACCGTTCACTTGATGGTTCTTGAATCAACCTTAAAGATAGAAGCCAAAGTATGAATATTGGTACCATTACTGAAAGCCTGATTGATCTTTTTTCTTTCACCATTGCTCAGTTGGGAAGACATAGTGGGGCTGACACCAAATGATTTTAAACTGTTTTTTTTTGTAGCTGAATAGCTCAAAGGGTTTGTTATGAATAATCAAGAGGGGTCTCCCTTTGTTTTGTTACTCTTGTCTTTGAGAAAGCTATTTCTGTTTACTGGGACTGTAAAAGGACACTATATGCAAACCTTGTATTCTCAGTTGAATAAAGCTTTCTTAAAGCCTACACCTGTGTACTTTTGTCCTTAGAGGGTTTTTCAGGGATTCTTATGAAAAATAGTGTCAAGATGGTTAAACGTCTTATCTGAAAACCTGGAAAAAAGAAACTTAATTAGTTTAGTGGTTTTTCAGATATTAAACATTTTGTGGGAAGAATAATTATCACATGCTGTTACACGATTTGGACAATTTTGCTGTAACACTTGGTATATGTTTCATATATATATTATAATTATTTTCTTTTTTAAAAATATGATTCTATCGCAACACAAATTTCTGTGTTTCAAAACTGAAACTAAAGTTGTAAATTTAATTATAAAAATTAAACTTAGAATCCAGATTTTCGTTCCATTTGTCAAGTGATGTTAGGAATAACTTTCTAAGAAATTTACTTAATTTATAAGCACAATCTTAATATTTTGAGTTGTTATGGTTAAGGAAAATTCAATCTATTTTGATTATTTTGTTTCATATATATATATATATATATATATATATATCAATCATGTCCTTTAAGTCATGTGTGAAAAATAATATCACCCAAATATCTGCCAAATCTGAAAGAAAGAGAAAAAAATCATTAAATGCTTAAACTTAATTCACATTTAAAATCAGTCCAAGTTATTGGAACACCCTTTATTACAATTCTAATCATCGATTTTTAAAACAATAAACATTGCTGGGGGTTAAGGTAGTTAAAATAATAGTGGTGTCAAGGGAAAAACCGTCCTTTTGACACTTCATTTTTTAGCAGGCATGAAGGTCCAACATAGCCAGGGTTTCATCCTCAGTGTGTGCTCCCTAATTAAGGTTTTCGACTGAACAAAACTAAATCTAACATTTGCCAAGGAGTGAATTTATTGAAGCAAAATTATTGAAATAAAAATAAAAGTCTCACATACTAAAAGCAGGAATTAATTTAAAAAAATATTTTTTTAAAGAATATAACATAATTTCCATTGTTTTATATTAGGTTGGAAATTTATGATTATAAATAGCCTAGTCTTGTACAAGGCCACAATAGTGTGAGCACCTACAGTGATCTAACTCTCTAGAAAATTTGTCTGTAAGTCAAATTTGCTCATCATTTTAACATTGGTAGGTTAGGTGACCAAAGAAATTTTGAAATGCTTTTTACTGTTTTGAAGAAACTGTTGTGTGATTCTATACTATTCATATAAGTGTAGGGACATTTTATAGTAAATATTTATGGGCTTCTGGATCATTTTTCCTGTAAACAATATTGGTGAACTCATAGGAGTCTGAGTAAAAATAAATAACACAAAACAATGAATTTAAGACAAATGGCAATTACATGCATGCATTAACAAAATGAATTGCATGTGTACACAATTGAAATTAAAGGAAAGACATTGAAGCTAGCTATAAAAATATATTTGTTTGTGTGTGTGTAAAACAAGCGTGTATGATGCACATCTGTCTGTGCATGTGTGTGAGGGTTCAGTTAACAGAGGACTATGAAAATGAACGTGCCCTGAAAATTAACATTTTACAAAATTGTCCAGTATTAACTGTCCTATAAGAAAATTGATATTACATTGCAGTTCTGTACTCTTTTCTTTCTACTGAAATTTTCCTGTTTCTTGATACCTTGTTTAGCTTTTGGAAGGTATTTCTCCCATTCCAATGTATCTTCAGAATTCAGTATTATATTTTTCCATCTTCTGTTGACCAATATCTTATAATTATGGGCAATATCAAAAAGTCTTAAGAAAGAATCTCTTGTTTTTTAATAATTTCATAATGTCTCCGTTTTTTAAATGTCATATCCCTTCAGGATCTATGCAATCTCCTTTTCTTTATTGTCTACGAATTGCCATGATTTTTGGGAGTGATAGAAGAATGGTTTCACATTGACTTCTCCACAATTTGGAATTCACAGTTTTCCACCTTGGAGATTTGTTGTTATCTAGCCAGAGAGACAAGTCTACCCTGATATTTATTCCATAGCGGGGGAAATTTTATTATTACCATTTATTGTTTATAAATGTCAGAACATCACTGTTCATATGTGCACAATGTAAGATTTTTTATGCAAATCAATGTTTTCACAATAAAATTGGTATTAACCAAATGATAAGAATAAGACTTTTTGCAGATATATTCATATTAAATATTAATAGATATCTAGTGGACATAAATTGGGGGATCGGTTTTCTATTGTTATTAAGTAATCTATTGATCTCCCCTTACAATTATTACACTATGTCAGATTTTATTATGCAAGTCAATTTTTACCCAATAAAATTAATATCAATCAACCAATGATAGGAAAATTTTCAAAATATATTTACATTAAGAATTAATATACATTTCTCCTGGACATAAAGTGGAGGGTCGGTTTTCTATATTAAGTAATAAATTGATTCACTCTGGACTTTCTACACTATCTAAAGTTTTATTATGCAATTCAATGTTTTCACAATAAAAATGGTATTATCCAATTGATGATTTTCTCATGTTAAATATTAATGTTTCTACTGAACATAAAATGGGGGATCGGTTTCCTTTTGTTATTAAGCAATAAATTGACGAAAATTACTGCATCATGTAAAGTTTTATTATAGAAGTTAATATTTCCCCAATAAAACTGGGATTAACCAAATAAGGATAGGAAAATTTTCAAGATATATTTATGTTGAATATTAATATAATTTTATATTTTACAAGAGTTAGATCAGATCAAAAATAACGTATTGCAGCCATATCTGACCTGGAGCTGCACAATCTTCACTTTCCAACCTGACAATATATATACATATAATGTATGTATTTTTTATTACTATGAATGTTATATTAGGTTGGTGCAAAAATAATGACGTAATAATGTCGTTTTTTGACGTTAAAAATACGTCAAAAACGACATTATTATGTCATTATTTTTGCACCAACCTAATATTTAGAGAAACTCACAAAAAGGTTGAACAAAAATTCTTTGTATTTATATTGTATGTTAACACTGTGAAGTACAGCCACAACCTTATGGTGCTATATATTGTTGTTGTGGTTTCTATAGAAAGGAGTTACCTCCCCTAATTTTTTCAAGGATGAATTTGCTAGCCTTACACTTGACTGGTTTGAATTCACAGTTGTCCTTCTCTTTGACAGTCTGTCAACCAAGTCTAGAGAACCCAGTCTACTCTACTATTTAGCCCATAGATGGGGATAGAAAAGATGGATTTATACCTTTCCCGAGGCAATGTTTTTATGTGAAAGTGAACACAACAGCTTTGGATAGAATGTCTACTCGATATGCCAATCCCACTTTCCGCATTAATAATGGCTACAGTTTGCACACACCCAGACATCCATTGCTTGTTCTATTCCTATTTAATAAAGCATGTTTAGAAGAAAGACTGCTGCCTAAATACACTGCTTAACACACACTGACATGCACACATATATACAGGGTGTCTAATTAACTATTTCAATGAAATCGGATAATTTTTTAAAAAACTCACTTTTATTTATGTTCCTTGTGTTTATATGTGTTAGAAGTTGTTGTGGCCTTGTCAGAGCCAGAAATAAAGACACAAAGAGAGGAATTGAGTTAAACAAATATATTAACAGAAACAGTAATACAAACATATACAAATGAGAGTGTTACAACAAGGATGTTTGGTCAGACTGTCAGAGCTGACTGCTGGAAACTTCCCTCTCCAAAAAGGCAGTACCTGCTCCTATTTATAGCTGGGAGAGTCCATGCATGCGTGGGTAAATTACCATAACAAAAGTGTATAAATTTCTAATTTTGTCCATAACCTCAGAATTTTTTCTAATTTTATTTTCATTCCCTTTCAGACCCTATTAATAATGAACATACAAGAATGCATTTTTGTTGACCTCCCCTGGATTTCTTTGCATGAGGTTTCATAAAAACAAAGAATTATCACCAAAAGATCAGTAGTTTAGAGATTAGCTTAAAGAACACATTCAGTTAGCATTTCAGAAGATGATTCCTGAAATGCTTCAAACTGTGTTTCACAATGCTATGGTTAGATCTGAAATTTGCTGGGATACAGACAGAACAAATGTTGAAATTTTTCAATAATGTTTTGACGTAAGATTTATAAATCAATTTGTTTTGTATCATAATTAAGTAATAAGCATAAAACTGTGCCAGATTTTTTAAAAATTTGCCCAATTTTATTAAAACAGTTAATTCTGGAACACCCATTATATAATTGTGTATTTGGGCAGCAATCTCTCTTTTACACAAATTTTACTAAAGATATTGCGATTAAACATTTTTTACTTGTATGAATGCAAAAAGATTGAATAAATTCAATCTTTCTTGCATTCATACAAGTATTTTCTTCTCTGGACATAGAATGTTTAAAGATTGTCCATTTGTTCAATAAATTATTGAGTGTTAGCTTTTTTTTGTTTACTATAAATAATAAAAAAAAAGAAAAAAGCCAACACTCAATAATATCAACTATGGCCATGGCCACTGCGTGCTGACCATGTTTGAAAAATAAAAAAACATTCATAAAAAATTAATCAAATTTCCCTTGTCTTTCATATGTAACAAAATATGTTTAAAAAGGGTTTTTGCTCAAATATACATTATTATATATTATATAATGTATTATATTATATTTATATTATGTATGTTTTATTTATATTTATATATTTATTTACTTATTATACTATTATTATATTATATTATATATTATATTATTATATAGTATTTATTATATTTTATATTACTTATCTATATTATTTATTATTTATTATATATTATATTTATATATTTTATTTATATTTATATTATATTATATTTATATTATACATTATTATATATACAAATCTCAGTAAAAATGAAAATAGCAGAAAAATCACAGGTATTGACGTTTGAATAGTTTTTACACACTGTATGTCCAGAAAAGAAAATATAATCACTTGATCCTATCAGTCGTCTTTAATATATATCTTTTGGAAGTGCTATCTGATGATCCAGAGTCCTTTAAAATGGCTCTGGTGAAATAAATTATTGTAATGGAACCTTAAAGTGGTCTGTTTTTCTTTAAAAAAAAATATATATATATATATATATATATATATAATGTCATCCACAGACAGACTGTTTCGCTGTATCACAGGTAATCAGTGCGGCTAGACATCCGGTTGCCTCTAGCTAGGATCAAAACCCGACTGAATTGGTATCAGTCGGATATTCTACCACTAAGCTGTCGGCGCACGGTCAGGATGAAGGTGGATTTTTAGCGTATTTATTTTTGGAAACACGCCCAGTGACCAACAGTGACTCAATTCGGCTTGCGAAGAGTCTCGCTATATAGCTATAATAGTCACTGTTTACAAACCCATACCTCAGCCCTAGAGTGCTCAACTGGAATTAAATTTAATTCAGGAGCTAATATATATATATATATATATATATATTCTTTATTATAGGTTATTACATTCAAATATATATATTACTGCTACAAAAATGCATTATTGTTTCAATGCACAACACGCCATCTTTGAGATGGATCTCTTAAATATTGCGAGCAACATCACCCTTAAAGATCATATACCACTGCCTGATTGAGCTCTTTTTTAAATTAATGATTTGAATGTTTCAATTTATATTAGTTTCATTCTCTTTGTATATATATATATATATATATATATATATATATATATATTTGGGCAGCAATCCCTATTTAATACAGGTTTTGTTAAAAATGGCTGATAAGTTACTGTGGTTACTTTCCTTATATTTTAATGAAACTTGTATAATAGAGGGATCAGTCAGTTATGTGCCATGCGTGATATATG
>OZ010591.1:21471158-21608658 GCA_963932145.1 Acanthosepion lycidas
ACTGACATAGAAGTTGAAAGTCTTAAAAATTGCCGGGTGCCATATTTTTTTTTAAGACTTTCAATACCTAGGCCAGTAGATATCTATTTTGCTAATAAATCAAAAAAATTGGATGTCTTCTGAAAAACATGTACCCACTAAATACAACACCTTATGGCTACATCACATTGAAACACTGGTTCCAGTAAAATCACAAAAGTTAAGCGACATCGAGCATGGTCAGTACCTAGATGGGTGACTGCTTGGGAATACCAGCTGCTGTAAACTCGGACGTGTGTGTGCTGTAATGAATAATGACTTAGAATTGTTAATTGGAGAGCAGAGTTCCAATTCCAGTTGGGTTCGTTATCTTCACTTACATGCAAATACACTTGAGAAAGATATGAATTCACCTCTTCCCCTCTATCTATGGGTAATTAGTAATACTCTTGTCACTAAAAACATTTATTATCTAAAAAAAATTACAATCTAAAAATATTTCCTGGCATAAATAACTTGCTAAAGGTTGATAAGAGGTAGAAAACGAATTATATCAAACAAAAACTAAAAATTAATACAAGGTTTAAGTAAGCAAATTACATTCAGAATTATTTCCCAAAAATTAAAAAAAGAAAAAAAGTCTTCTATCAAAATTTGTCCTTCTACTGAGCTTATGGTCTGACTTAACTACGTCTGGAACAAGGCTACAAGTGTGAAGGACTCAGTCAATGTGGATTGAACTCCCTTAGATAATCCCCCTGGACCAGCGCCATAACAATATTTTTTTAACCCATGGTCAGACAGCCTTTGTTCTAAATTACAAGAAAACTACAGTTTTTAAATTCAGAAGAAGCATTTTATTTTCTGAGCAACTCTTTGTGGAGAGAATCTCTAGTCTAGAATTCTATTTTCATTATCTTCCCCGCTCGTTAATATGGCCTTGTGCCAAAGTAAACTTTGCATTTGTAGGTTAACATAACAAAAGAAAAAATAAGGGGTCTATATTTCATTCATATCCGGTCGTAGCATGAATATGCAAGTGCCTTTTTTTATTTTTAGAATAATAAAAAACGTCTGTCGGATTTTTATTTATTTATTTTTTAAGTACTACAGTAGAAAGACAATTTAATTAACTGGGTTTTTAAAAAATGTTAAATAAGTATTTTCCCCACTTTCCCTGATGATTTAAGCAAATTTTTCAACAATCAGGAAAATTATTTTTACGAAGATCCATGGAAAAGTATACAAAAAAAAAAATAGCTAACTCCACCTGATGATTGTGTTCACATAATAATACCGAAGCTTAAGCTCTGATTTTTATTTGTTGTTACCGATTTATTATTATTTTAAATTTATTGGAGATCAAGCCATAAGTAAAAGTAAAACAAGAAACTCAGTAAGGAAAATTAATTTAACTCTTCGTTTCGATTTGTTCGGGTGCTTGAGTACTCTTTCAGCACTGAGAAAGGAAATAAACAACCAACAAAAAAAAAGTTGTTGTCACTCAAACAAAGAAGATGAACAAAGATGTTGAGTTTATTTTCAAGTTCTTTGATAGATCGTCTTGCCATTATTTGCAATTTTTTTAAACATCAAAACAGATTTAGTGGGTAAAGAAAAAAAAATAATTATAGCACGGAAGAAAATATCAATTAATTGAATACGTAAAAACCGAATAATAAAAAAAGAAGCAAGGTGTTTCGAGAACTGACCAATCAGAAAGCTTCGAATACAATCATCATCCAATCAGAATTCGAGATAAATTTTTGTTAATACGCTTTCTACAGTCTTGCCTTTTTACGCGTGTGTGTCGTATGTGTGTTTGTATAAATGTTGATTAGATGTCTTCACCCGGCTTCTTCCTCTTTGTTTAAACAATTCGTTGACATTAGCTATAATTTAAAAAAAAACACAAACCATCTTTGATTCCATCTGATGCACTCTGGAAATTGATCAAAGAGTTTTTCTTACTATCAGCCAGTCCCAGACATGTGTTAACTTATTTAAAACCCTCGTTGTTTTCCTGACTTGAAGAAAAAGGTAAGTTTGTTTTTTTTTCTTACCCTGTCCATCCATAAAAAAGCAATCTACATTTCATTTATTTAATACTGTTTGTTAAAAAGAAAAAAGGAATGTATGTCAGTAACCATTATTCTTTAGAATTTGTAGTCTTTATGTTGCTTTTAAAAAAATGTTTGACAATTTGGATGTAATTTTTAAAAATAGGATTTAGAAGATGCCCACTTTACATTGAATCGCAAACAAGAAAGGAAACCCTTGTGGGTATTTTTTTTTCTGAATCTGGCCTATTACTAAAAAACACAGTTTTAAATCAGTTTCTTTTATTTCGAAACAAGTTTTTAAAATGTGTTGAACCGTTTCTAGAGAGTGACAAGGCTGTTCTAAAGGACTGACAAGGTTTTTTTCTTCTCCCTCACCATGAAGAAGGGTTACACAACAATGACAGTTTGAGTTCACCGATGGATCCTTCTTCCGTGATAGATTTAAGTTTTAAATTTCGGGATCTCTAATGTTTTCTGAATATACACTACACACTCCACCAGGAATGTTGTCACTCGTAAATAAATGACCTGTCGTAATTTGGTGTGGTGATTAAAAAAATAAAATGTAAATTAAAAACATACGCACGCACACAACAACAGTAGCACAGACAAATCTTGTAGCTAACAGAACACTAACAGTAACACTAACCAAAAAACTTATATTCTACTTAAAGACAGTGTAATTTAATAACATGTTTTATTTTATCTGGTATAACCGTGTTTAAAAGCCATGTGGGACAAAGAAAAAAAATGTTTCCTAACGTGATAGTGACATATGCGACTCTCACAACCGAACAAAGACAATTCCTTTGTTCCTGTAACTTGTGCACACACGCACTTTCTCTCATTTTTAGGGTTTGCTAAAGTTCTTCTCTTTTTTACTGTCTCTTGTACATGAAATTTGCTTATAAGCAAAAATAAAACCTTTGTCTCACATGCACTACTGAATAGGTTAAATGTTATTATTGACTTCCAATAAAATTTCTACTTGCAAAAATACGTATGGCAGAGAGGAGGGAGAAGAAGGGTGTTTTTAGTTGACCCAGTGACCTCTGCATAAATCATTATAATGAGTTAAGAAGACTTCTTGCTCACTACCAATAGCAACAGCAGCAGCAGCCGTCGTTTCCTTGATTTAACGTTAAAATCCTTACTCCTCGCCTTTGGTTTTGGATCATGTTCTTTTTGCTTTTCTATTTCGGCCACCTTTTTTAAGCCACACAGTAAGTAAACTTCGCTTTTAATATTACAGTTATTGTTTTAAAAAAAAAGAAAATAACTTTTAATGTATTAGCACTCATGTTGACCAAGGTAAGTTTAAGAAGGAATCAGTTTCAGTGACATGTAAAGAATCGATTTCAACCAGTGAGCCCTTATCAATTCGATCTTCCTACAAGATGGCTATATGATTGTTATTAATTTTAATTCCTAAACCGTTTTCAACCTGAAGACACGTGTATTGCTAGTTTTATTTACATATACATCTTTTTTGCTCGTTTTCCGATTTAAATGCCTTTCTATTTTTTGTTTTTGTTTTTAGAACTACTTTGTCAAAAAAAATTTGAAGGCTCTCCAACAACAGAAAAATACTGTAGTAGACAAATAACTTTTAAATAAAAATTTAAGGTATAAAGTGATCTAATCGTTGCAAACCTTGTTAAAAAACTGTTGTTTTCACACTGACTAAAAAATGTTTATTATTAAGCCTTTTTAAAAAGTCAAAAGCGCTCCCGTATAAAAAGGAACTTAACCATTTTTTAAATCATTTTCTTCATTGTCAAGAATTGCAGTCTTGTATTTGTTCAGACCACCTTGCTTCTCTATCGGATCCTTGATCTTTGATAACCATTGCTGTCTGGTTTTACTAGACGCAAAAGGAACCAAGTATCCCTTATTGACGATGACGCCAACCTCTTAGACTGCAACTGTTAGTTCTTCCTCCTTCTTTAAGTGTCACACTCAGTCCAGTACTTGACTAAAAATCTGGATGCTGCTTTCAAAATTAAGCCGGTCTATGTACAAAGTACATACGTATCTCTTTTTAAATTCTGTTTTAATTTCTTCCGTTACTCTGTATTCTGTGTTAACGTTAAATAATGAACACTTAAGACAAGAAGCATGTTCTTTGATTAAAAGCACTGGAAGAAGCAGCAATTTGCATGCCTTTTTTTAAACACGCACACATTGTCTTTTAAAAGAGGCACTTGTGAAAATAAGTACTGACTTTTAAAAAATGTCGTTAGTTATTAACCTGAAGCTTCAAAAAAATTTTTTTCGGCGCGGGTAGTGAAACCCAATCTTTTTTTGCCTTTTGATTTTTTTCTGATGATTTTTAGATTCGATCTTCTTTCTTGTGTACGTGTATTGACTAGCCTTTTTGGTGTTTCAGAGTTTAAACTCTGGGCAAACGATAGCTTGAACACTTGTTTGGTTTCAAATTGAAAATTAAAAAAAAATTAAATATAGATTTTTAAACCGAAGCGGTTTAATCTAAATTACCCGATCAGAATAAGGAACTTTAAAAATGAATTTGTGTATAAAAAGATAAAGGTGTGATCGTTAAAGGAAATGCTATATTATCTGCAAATAAATGACTTCACTTTTTTTTTATTATTTATACAAAAAATGATAAACCATATTGCTGCTACGACAAAATGAAAGCAATTTGTTAAAATCACTCGTCTGCTTCTTGCAGACACTTGTTAAAGAAAGCTGGATTTTAAAAAATAAATAAAAACGGTCGGGTAATTCAGCAAGTTTTATTTTTTAAAGAGATGCAATGCAAATTGATGTTGCTGGTGATATTTTCAATCCGGTACCATTTCTCAGACAGTTGCATATTCTCTCGTTTGGAAATAGGGGGCAGACGAGTAAAACGCTAACAGAACTGAAGAATAGGAGGAAATGAAAGCAAAGATGTTCGGAGCACTGGTAGGCACCTGCTGGAATTTGGTTCGACACTGCCGGTTGCCTTGTCTTTCAATGTTTACTTTCTCCACCACTTCTTCCCATCTTACAAATTTTACCTTTCTCATAGCTTACATACTTTCACCTTCTTTCCTTTCTCTTTTTGTTTCTTTTTTTTTTTAAGTTTTAAACCCACCTTCACTTTCTACTGTTTGCATTGGAAATGATTTTTCCTTAATTTCATTTATGAATAGCGATTTCTGAATAACGGAAATTAAGGCTCTTTTAAGGGGCTTGTTTATTTCGATTCATCAACAGTAACACTGTTTTTTTTTTTGTTTTTTTTTGTTTTTTTTATTGATTCTTTATTTTTCTTCGTTAAAAAAAGCCAAAGTTTAAATTAAATCGAGTATATAGAATTTAAAAAGAAAAATAGTCCAATATTATTAAATAAATGAGTAAGTCGACTTTTAAATTTATTTGAATCAAAGATTCTGCCGATCGTTATGAATGAATGAATTAATGACATTATTATTTCAATTTCATTTTTATGGCATAAAAAGTAAAGAATTTAAGTTCATTGAACATGCTTTAGCTTTTGTGCACATGGCATATTCAATGAACTTCCACGATTATGTGACTACTGTCGAATTATTGCTTAAAAAGGAAGGCCATATTTTGCGAATTTTTTCTCTGAAAATATTTTTTATAAATTTTTTGTTTTAATTTTATTTTCAAAATATTTACTTAGGCTTTTTTTTTTTTTTTACTAATTTTTAAACATTTACTGTTGTTTCAGTTGAGTTAAATATTTTTAACAAAAACGTCAATCTTGTAAAGAAAAAAGTTAAAAGAATGGTTCAGTTTTTATTTTATTTATCAATTTTTCCTTTTAAGTTTGTTTTCTTTTTAATGTTATTGTTGTACTTGGGCCGGCTAAATATTTTTTAAATTGATATTATTATAAAATTAAAAATGACTAAAAATGAAATGAACATCGTTGAAATAGAATCTACAAAAAAAATTAACCTAAATTATTACCGACCTGTTTATTGTTTGAAGAAAATATTCCGTAAGACTTGAACTAATAATAATCATAGTGTACTTTAGTCTTTGTAATAAATTAAAATAAATAACATTCACAAGAAACCTGTGTTAATTTATTTTTAGCGTTTGCATAAAGATGACCCCCCATTCGTCTCAGACAAGACATAGAATGTAATGACTAAATCTAAAATGTCTTCTTAAATAAGAATGTGAAGTCTTTTAATGATTACCTTATAAAAATTAATGATGTTGATCCCTAAAAATGTTGTCTTCATCCTCATTCTCTGATTGGTTAAAACTCGAAGGTGTGTGTATCAGGAAGGGAGAGAATAGAAAACCACCTGCATCTCGTTAAGCCATGTGTCTGGTGCTGTCGCAGAGATTGGTTGGCACTCTGCAGAACAATTTCGTCTTGTAATGTGGACTATCTTTGTGTGCCTTGTTTTATTAAAAAAAATTCTGTCTTCGATAAAGGTGTTTTTTTTTTTGTTTTTTTGTTTTTTTGTTTTTTACTTTATTTTTGTTCATAAATCTTTTTGTTCGTTGAGATACGAATTTCATTTCACTGTAGTGTAGTTGTTTCTTGCTGAAGCCTTGATACACAAGTTCGGTTTAATTAATGTGGGGGCTCCACAAACGTGTACATGTGTAAAGGGGCTTTACCGCAGACTTCAGGGCGTACTCTTGTTACCTCTCTAAAATTCTGTTTACCTGGAAGACGGATCTCCCTAGAAACTATGCCCCATGTCTGTCTTTAGAAGTTTTCCTACCACAAAAATGGCTGGAGACCACGTTTTTTAAATATGCTACAATGCAATTTAAATCCGACGGTGTACGTTTGTTTAATTTTCACTTTCAATTACAATGTCAATTATATTTCGCTCTCTGCTTACATGTGGTTATGTCGTCTGCTACTAAGTTGTGGCAGGTAAAGGCATTTTGTTGGCCTCACTGTTTAAATGTCAATCCAATCTTATTGCTTTTTTTACGTTTTTTTCTTCTTTTAAGTACAATCCCTCCCTTTTATTTTAGTGCAAAGTATTTTATTTTAAACATAGCTTTTTTGTTTTTGTTGTTTTAAAAAAAAAAGAAAAAAGGTTAGTGACTAACCTTTTTTTCTTTTTTTAGTCGATATTGCATTTTCAAACTGGAAATGTGTCTCGCGGCAAAAATAGTGGCTTAACCATACTGATTTGATTTGCTTACTTTAGTTTATTTTACACAGACAGTGCCTGTTTAAATGTTTGTGGGGTCCCTCATGGGTGTGAAAAATAAAAAATTGCTTCTTTAGTCCGTGTGGGTCATCGTTTTGGAATTCACATGGCCAGGTTAGCTTTTTTTTTTTCTTTTTTTTTATTATTATTATTATTATAAAGACTAAGGAAAACTCGACTGGATCTATGAAGAAAATTTCAATTCTTGTGATAAATTTTGGTAACTGGAGAAAATTACGTAGGTATTTTTATTTGTGTAATTTCAAACACGTATTTTTTTTTACTAACTTCCTTTAAAAAACAGACTTAAAAATGTGATTTTACTTTTTCAATCTTCTCAAACCAAATATTTCCAGATTTGAAACTGTTTTCTGATCGATTTTTATATTCACATAATTTTCGATTCATTCTTTAAGACTTCCTCCGATTTAATTCGATGGTCTTCTCTAGAATCGCTGTTGATTTTCTGCGTGCCATGGGCAATCATGGCTCTTCATAACTTCCTATCCTTTCCTTTGTTTCTCTTTTTCTTTTAGTCTTCTAGCAATGTTTGTTCGTTTTTGTTTTGTTGTTTTTTTTTTTGTTTTTTGTTTTTTTGGGGGGGGGGTGAGTGGTTGTTTTTTTCCCACTCTCTGTTCTGCAAAAAACTCTTTTTAGGTAGGTTACTCGCTGTTTCCGTCTGCCCAATACTGTGACCTGTGAGTGCCAAATTCTACACGCTGTCTTTCCTTACGTGCCCCAGAAATTTCAACTCTCTTTTTCTGATTTAGACTCTTAGAGGCAGTATCAGAAAAGGAGAGTTGAAATGCCTTTCCACGTTGCCAACATGCTCAGTCTTATTCTCAGCATTGTTCTGTTGCCTCAAGAAGTCTTTTCTTCATTTGTGAGGAAATTGTCTAGTATTCGTTCTCATATTGATCGATTGATATTACATAACACTAACAGTGAGTAACACTAACAGTTCAACACCCTTTTCTTTGTTTCTAACAAAATGTTCCCGTTTCTTTAATACTCTGCTTTTTGAGCAGCATATTTTTTTTTTTTTTTTTTTTTTTTTACCATACCAACTCGGTTTCGGATTTCAGTGTCAAATTTTTCGATGTTGAGTAATTTAAAAAAAAAAAAAACTCTTTTTAGCTGCAAAAATTACAAAGGCCGCCAAGTGAAATATAAAAAGATAAAGATGTAAGAGAATAAAAAATAAAAATCATTAATCGGTCAATGATTCAATACGTTTTTTTTTTTTTTTAACACCAAAACATCCACGATAGGGAGAAAGGACTTCAATCCCTTTCTCCCTTATTGCTGAAACTGAGAATGAAACGATTAAATTTTTCTTGGCTTCAATCTATGACACTATTATTGAGCTGTCTGTAGTGTATCATTTGTCTAAAAATAGTTACAGCCATTAATTTTCAAAATAATTAAAAAAAAAAAAAAAAAAAAAACTTCTATAAATTAAGTCTTCTCTTCTTATACGCAGAAAAAAGGTTTCATTCCTGACGAGTACAGATGAACAGCAAAAGCGCGTGTTAAAAAAAAGTTTACTCATCAATGGAAAAAAAAAAGTAATTTTGAGGAAATCAGATATACGAGAACGTAAAACTGAATACCTAATTTAGCTTCCTTCCTGCTTTTTTTATTTCGTGGCACCGTGCATGCAAAAAAAAATAAAAAAAATATTGAAAACTGGAACTTGATGACATATGGCCTCTTTTGTGTGTGATCAGTCATGCAGGAACTGCTAAATTTTTACCGGTAACATTTCCAATTGGATCTCTCTGTCAATTTCGCTGCTACTTTTCCCAACCAGAATTGTCTGTGGCTTAATTTTTCGGTAATATTTTATATTTATAAATAAGAAAGTGTGGTGGTTGTGTTTTTTTTTTTTTTTTTTTTTTTTTTTTTTTTTTTTGATTGACGTTTCAACAGAAATGCACTTCTTCAGAATTTTTCAAAATCATGAATTTTTTTTTTTGAATTTTCTAAATTTTAAGACACGGTTTTTAGTTTTCTATGTAAACTGTAATTAATTCAAATAATTTTATAGTTAAACTAAAAGAAGTCAATTAGGTACCTCCAAACTAATGAAAAAACTGATTTTTTTTTTTTTTTTTTTTTTTTTTGTGAAAAACACATTAATCTTGTAAAGTAAAGATCAGATAATTGCCAGATTTTAATTAAATTTTTTCACAAATAAATGAAATTATTTTATAATTTTTTTTTTTTTTTTATATGTTACCCTCACTTATTTAATTTTATGAAATTTTGAGAAATTCATTTTTGTAGAGTATAATGTGAAAAGTAGAACACCTTGGAAAATTTAAATCAATCTTTTTTCTTAAAACAAGACCCCAGTTATATAAAATCTGCCCTGAATCGTGAAATAAACAATGCAATAAAACTAAGACCTTATTTAATTAGAAAAGCTTTTTATTGTTTTTATGAATAAGATATATTATGAACTCTATTATTTCAAGAAAAAAAATTTTTTTTTTCTTTTCTTTTTTTTTTTAATGAACTTTTAAAAGAATTGTTTTCATTTTCTATTAAATGTTAATTATAATAATTTATAAAGTTTTAAATCTTTTTAAAATTCTGTATTAATTTGTATGGGTTAAGTGATATTGCTATTAAGTAAAAAAAACTATCTTTACATTATACTAAAGTAATTTTTACAGTTATGTGTCCTTTACTTAAAAATGCCAAACAGTAGGCTATTGATAAATTTGTCAACACCTGATAAAAACACTCACCTCCATATTAAAAAAATGATTTATTGTGATATTTTAAACTAAAAGTAAGTAATATTTGTTTTAATACAGATTAATTAAACTTGAAATCAGTTAATCTTCCTCAAATAAAGTTTCAGAAAATTATTTTTGAAAGATTTTTTTTAAATGAAAAGAATTAGTGTTGACAGATTTGAAAATATGGCCAATTTTAAAATTAAAAAAACAAAAAAAAAATAATTCCAATCCAAATTTGGTTTAAAATACAGGAAAGAATTTTGCATATTGAATTTAACCTATTAGTTTGGAATTTAAAGTAAAATAAAAGCATCAAGAAAAAACTTTTTTTTTTTTTTTTTTTTTTTTTTTTAAATTCATGTTAAATCTTGGCTATCAATTTTTATTTTATAACGGCTGTGAAATCTAAATTAAAATTACCTTTTTTATTATTATTATTTTCCCTTATCTTTTCTATTTTCTTTTTCCTTTTTTCCCTTTTTATTTCATTTTTTTCTCCTTTTTTATTTCATTTTTTTCTCCTTTTTTATTTTTTCTCCTTCTTTATTTCCTTTTTTTTCTCCCTCTTTATTTCCTTTTTTTTCTCCCTCTTTATTTCCTTTTTTTCTCCCACTTTTTCTTTTTTTCTCCTTTTTTATTTCTTTTTTTTTTCTCCTTTTTTATTTCTTTTTTTTTCTCCTTTTTTATTTTTTTTTTCTCCTTTTTTATTTCTTTTTTTCTCCTTTTTTATTTCTTTTTTTTTTCCTTTTTTATTTCTTTTTTTTCTCCTTTTTTATTTCTTTTTTTTCTCCTTTTTTATTTCTTTTTTTTTCTCCTTTTTTATTTCTTTTTTTTTCTCCTTTTTTATTTCTTTTTTTTTCTCCTTTTTTATTTCTTTTTTTTTCTCCTTTTTTATTTCTTTTTTTTTCTCCTTTTTTATTTCTTTTTTTTCTTTTTTATTTCTTTTTTTTTCTCCTTTTTTATTTCTTTTTTTTCTCCTTTTTTATTTCTTTTCTTTTTTTTCTCCTTTTTTTTATTTCTTTTCTTTTTTTTTTTCTCCTTTTTTTTTTTTTTTTTTCTTTTTTCTTTTTTCTCCTTTTTTGTCTTGCCTAGAGAGATCTTAAAATTTAGAAGAATTATTCATGATCTGGACAGCTTAAAGTAATATGAAAAGGAATTTTGAAGAAATGATTACATCTTGGAGAGGTGCATTTCTGTAAAAATAAAAACCTTTGTTTTTTATACAGAAACACCTGCCACATAATGGTAAGATATTAGCTAGCCAAAGACACCATTGCTACTAATGTTTTACCATTATGTGGGAGGTATTTCTGCCACACCTGTATATCTTTGTGTTTCTTCCTACTATCATAAAGTTGTCTGCATATACAGAATTTAAAAAAAAAATCTTCTCTCTATTTGATTAACAAATAGTTTTCCTATTTTATGTAATATTCCATAATATAACCTACTCCATTATTACTGTAGGAAGGACAACAAAGTAACTATGAAAAATATGCTTTCAGCTAATCTCAGTTCTGGTTAAACTTTTCCCTAAACATAACCCTAATGCCCACACAATGAAACTTCAAATTCTCCAAACACTCTTTCCTCATGTGTCCCAGAAATTTCAGCTGCCTTTTTCTCATTCTAAATACAAGTGTCCATTTCTGTATTACTTACATGCTCTGTGCATGTTATTCTCATCATCCTTCTGTAGAACTCATCTGTAAGGAAATTGTCCAGTATTCATTGCCATTTAGAAGAACTAATATTATATAGCAGTTCAGCACTTTTTTTTTTAATTTTCCTGTTTCTTAATACTTTGCTTAGTTTTTGGAAGCCACCTTTTGCTATGGCAATGTGTTTTTCAATGTCACATTTTCCATTGTCTGTCATCACACTTCCCAGGTAATTTCTTTACTTGCTTGATTTTGACCTTTCCAATTTGTAGCTTGCATATTGGACTCTCTCTCTCTCTCTCTCTATAGGAGTATATAGGTTTGCCTCACAATTCACACTCTTCTCTAGTCTTTTGAGCAGGAGTAAAGGTTTATCCCTTGTTTCCTTTTTAAAATTGTTTTTCTGATTCCTTCTGAAGTCTACTTCAATTCTATCCTTCTGATGTATCCACCTGAACTCTGAAATTTTATTCAATAACTATTTATTTTTATCTCCTCAATAGGATTAGATAGGTTTACCTGTCATCCAATTCACACTCCTCCTCAGTTTTTTAAATAGGAGTAGAGGCTTACAGCCACATAATTTGGAAGTACCAGTTCTCATATGATCACCAAAGTTAAGCAATGCCAAGTCTGGTCAGTACTTAGATGGGGTGAATGTTTGGGAATACCAGATGCTGTAAGCTTGGATGTGGATGTGATGTAATGGGTAATGGCTCGGAATTGTTAAGAGCCAAGTTCCCTTCTAGTCATAAATTTGATAGGTCTTCAAGAGATCTTTGGGATTACAGCAATTCAGTGCAAATTTAGGTAAGAAACTATAACACAGCTAATGACACTTGAATCAAAAAACATCATATTTCTGAACAGAAATATGATGAGAACAGGATTTCAATTTGGAAATACAGTGTAACCCGGATATAAGAGTTGTCGGGACTGAAGAAGTAGTATCTTATATCCGGGTTTCTCTTATATCCGGATTTGGTCTATTATATATACATTAACACAGGCTCTAATTTGGAACCAGAGAAAATATCTTTTATATCCGGGTCTCACTGTATCTTAATAAATGCTTTCTATTACATTATCAAAATGGTTTAATTCTTTTTGATACTATAAAATGATTTGTTTCCATTCTTAAATTGAAAAGAAAACTCACCTTTATAGAATCTGTTCTTGTAAATTTAGGATGACACCACTGGTTATATGGTACCAGTAGGTCTTGTAGAGTTACCTGACATAAATGAAAATAATTTATTTTGACAAATCATCTTGAAGTTAAAAATGTGGCAAATCTTCTAGTGATAAATTTGATAGGTCTTCCATTGAATCTTTGGGACTGCTGCGATTCATTTCAAATATAGCTAAGAAACCATAACACAACTGATGACACTAGAGTCAAAAGGCATACTTCTGAACAGAAATATGAGAAAAGAATTGCAACCTGGAAATAAATTAGTAAATAAATGTTTTCTATTAAATTATCAAAATTGTTTAATTCTTGATTCATGTGATAAAATGATTTGTTTTCATTCTCAGATTAAAAAGAAAACACACCTTTATAGAATCTGTTCGTGTAAATTTAGGATATCACCACTGGTTATATGGTACCAGTAGGTCTTGTAGAGTTACTTGACATAAATGACATTGTTTGATGAAACATGCACACAATTCTTGGTTTTTAAGGTTTTTTTTGTTTTTTTTGTAGTTTGGTTGGGTGGTGCTTACAATGAAAAATAATTCCATTATTTGAATCAAGATGGAGGCTATAACAGCAAAAATAGAAGGAAACCTGTCTAAAAGAATGAATGTATAATATTTACAATGCCTTATCTCTCAGAAATTCTGACAATTTAAGTTTGTCAAAATTTTGTTCAAAACTTTTCAATAAAATATTTTTCCTTTTCTTTTTTGTATCTACAGATCTTTTTCTTATCCGTCTGACTACACAATTATGTCCACAAACAGGCACAGAATGTATCGTAGTCAAACAGGTTGTTGCATCTGCCGTGTAAAATCCTCCAGTTCTCGTTTCACAAGTAGCATTCGTTATGAACGAGATTTTCAAGAATGCTTCCATGTTACCAACCGATCGGGTGATATTTGCAATGCATGTGTCCTTTTGGTCAAACGTTGGCGCAACAGAGTAGACCAAGGAAGACATTGGGACTATGTAAGTATTTTTTTTTTCTCTCCCTTATACTGTCGGTAGGATTAACCTTGTGAATGAAATTTGATCGAACTATAGATCTCTTTTAGACTACTTTTTGCATGTTCACAAATGCAAAACATGATACTAGGTCTTTTCTTTTTATGTAGGTAGTTGCAAAATGTGTAGGTAATAGGTTACCTAGAAGCAGTCGCACTTGTAGGATGTGCAGATGGTTTAATGGCTAGAGGCTTGGAATAAAAGTCAGCTAACTGAGTTCAAATTCTGCTTGAGATTGTTATATTCATTCTTTCATTAATACCCTTGGGAAAGATATGAATCCATCTCTTCTCCACTGTTTTTCTCATTTTTCATTGTCTTTTATAGTGTGCTTGATATTAATTTGTGTGTGAGTTGAGATGCTCTTATTATTGCTGTTAGGTTAACTTTTTTTCTCTTTGTGTGTGTGTGTGTGTGTGTGCGCGCGCGCGCCTCTATATATGCCAAATGCCATGATTTTTTTCCTCCTTTTCATCATTTTCTTGTCCCCTTACACTCTCTCCCTATTCTTTATTTCTCTCTCTTTTGGCACTGATCATTGTGTGTGTGTGTGTGTGTATATATATATATATATATATATATATATATATATATATACACACACACACACACGCAATCCTTTGAAACACTGTTGCCTCTGGGTCATTTTTATATTTATGCTCTGTCTCTGTTATTGAACACCTTAACCCATAAATATAGCATAACTAAAAACTAATTGTATGTATAATATATATATATATATATATATATATACATGCACATTACATTGAATACAACAGACAAGGTGCTTTTATTTATTTTTTTTATACAATTTCTCATGCGGTCTAATAATTTTTCCTTTTCAGATGATAAATTATATGAAAACTGTCCGAGTGTTTTTTTTTATATAATTTATCATTTGAAAAGAAAAAAAAATTATTAGATCGTATGAGAAATTGTATAAAAAAAAAAAAAAAATAAAAGTACCTTGTCTGTTGTATTCAATGAAATGTGCATGAAAAGATTGCTGCCTAAATATATATATATATATATATATATATATATAGCCATCCAAATGCAATGAGAATGAAAATAATATAAATTCAAACGTTCACAGTATTAATTCAAAAGAGGGCTCAATACCAAGAGTAGATCAATAATTATTTATTATAGATTTTTACATGTGGACAACAACATTTACCCACTACAAAGATGCATTCTTGATTCTTGTTTCAATACCGCTGCATCTGGACTGGTGGTAACCATTTTTGGTTCTCACCAGTTGAGATGCACCGCCATTGAAACAAGAATGCATCTTTGTAGTAAGTTGTTTTTGTCTGTATGTAAAAAAAAAAAAAAAAAAAATATATTTACGGTGGAGTAATGGATATCGGCTTGGACTGAGGAATCGGAGAGCCGAGTTCAAATTCCAGTAGAATCCATTACATTCACTTACAGGCTAATACTCTTGGGAAAGGTATGAATCCTCTTCTTCTCCCTCCAGCTATGGGTAAAATAGCAGGACAGACTGGGTTCTATAGCCTTGGATGGCAACTGGTCTAGGAGAAGGACAACTCTGAATTCAAAACCTGCGGAGGGTCGTTTGGGAACCTTGTGGCATTCGGTGCACCAGGTCTCTGTATTCGTCCCTCCAAAAAGTGTGGATGGTCCTGCACGAGGCCTTCACCACTATAATCAAATCTCATATGCCGGTGTCGGGCTGTCGGTTTCCTGGAAACTGATCTGCTTAACCCTCATACGTCGAATGTCGACGGGAGAGTCAATCGTATATATATATATATATATATATATATATATATATATATACTGGCAAAGCCTCCATTAAACTCCATTTGATAGGATATGTACACACATTGTTTGCTTTGAGGGATCCAGACTGTGAAGTCAACAATGAGGACAATCCAATTTGATGATCAAGCTTTATTTGGCCTACAAGAATTGTGGAATTGTAGAATCTTATAGAAGGTAATTTTCATCCACACAAAATGTCAACTCACAAGATTGTGCCGAGGTCATGTCCTTGGTGAAAATGTGTGATTGTGAAGTCAAAGAAGCTGCAATGAATCAACTCCGTTGGGTGACCAACCGTCACTTCATTTGCAAGAATTATGGAACAGTTCTCCTCCATCAACATAAATCGTCAACTCACAAGATTGTGAAACTTGCACTTGGCTGGATGTGCTTTGTGAAAAAGTTGTTTCCGTTGCTTCTTCCTGTGAAGTTTCAGCTTTGAGCATATTGTCCTCTGATGAATCCAATTGAATATATAGTTGGCACAATATCATGGCTTTCGATGACACTTAATGCCGTGATATAAACAACAAACCTTTAATGGAGGCTTTTCCCAGAACATTCCATGCTGCTCAATGACTGACTCTCCAGAAACTCTTAATGGCTCAGGAAATGTACTTCCAAAATTGAATTGTGTGTGTGTGTGTGTGTGTGTGTGTGTGCCCCTCAATGCAGACAATATGTGCACATATCCAGTAAAGAGGAGTTTAATGGAGGCTTTCCCAGAATGAATATATATATATATATATATATTTATTTATTTTTTATGAAATGGACAAAGTCCAACAATTATTTTAAGACATTTTTATGTTTATACATTCTTTTTAATAGATACAAATATTTAAGTAAATGCTTTGTTTATAATAAACAGTATTAACATTTACCGGTCTGAATGTCCGAGAAATTGTCATAGAAAATATGCATCCTTTGACAGGAATCGAACCTGTATCATATATATATATATATAGGATTCAGGCTGGTAAATGTTGTTAATACTGTTTATTATAAACAGAGGATTTACTTAAATATTTGTATCTATAAAAAAGAATGTATAAACATAAAAATGTCTTATATATATGTGTGTGTGTGCATTTGGTCAGCAATCCATCTTTATACAAGATTCTGGCTATAGCCATAGTTGGTAATCAGTATAGGAGAACAATTACAACTGTATGGGTCACATACTTAAACATTAACTAAGATTACATCATTACAGTATAAACAACTGGTTGACGCTAACTATTGAAGAAACACAAATGGGCCTGAGGTGGCAGCCATGCTTGAAAATGAACAGCCATGCTGAAGATCAGAAATCACTGTTTTTCAACACACACATATATATATATATATATATATATATATATATATATATATATAAATGACAGTAGGAAAACTGTAGTTATCGCTGAATTAGAATTCTTCTAATTCAGCAATAACTAGTTTTCCTATTGTCATTTATATTGTCTTTTCTGCAGGTTAACTCTGAGAAATTTTCATATATATAGATATATAGAAAATAGGAAAGAACTGGTTAGGTAAATAATCCAAAGTTCTTTAGTATTTTTGTTATTATTTTTAAAAAATAGTGTTCGATACAAAAGTAGAGCATAAATATAATTATTTATTTAAAAATATAATTATTTATTTAAAAATATGATTCCAACACGCTACATAAGAGTTCTCATGTTTCAAAACAAGAGCCGAAAACTTCAATATAACTATTTGAATTAAATTAAGCTCTGTTCCATCTTCAAGCAAAATTTTTTTTGGAATAACTTATTTCTGAAATTTACGTGTTTTAATAGTAGATTCATTATTCATGGAAATTTTGATTTCAATAATGAATCTACTATTAAAACACGTAAATTTCAGAAATAAGTTATTCAAAAAAAAATTTTGCTTGAAGATGGAACAGAGCTTACTTTAATTCAATTTAATTCAAATAATTATATTGAAGTTTTCAGCTCTTGTTTTGAAACATGAGAACTCTTATGTAGTGTGTTGGAATCATATTTTTAAATAAATAATATATATATATATATATATTAGTTAATGCAGATAACATTTGTCTTTTAGATGATTCATGTTATATTCAGCACCTCATTCCCAGACTTTCATTAATATATCTATTAAAACAAAAGAGATATTATACACAGCAATTTATCAAATACATTAGTTATGCATAGAAATAAATTCAACCACATCTTTGATCTGAAGAAGGACATAGTTATTAAAAGAGAAATTAGACCAACAAATGTTGCGAATGCTGCTATTGAATCTTATCAAAATATAAATCTGTGCCACTGATATTTTTTTAAAATTATCTCCATTCCTGGAAGAATTTCTACTTTCAGAAGCTAACATGCATGACTATAAAAATGTTAAAAACCAAAATGAAATGGTTGAATTCATAACCTCATATTATTTAAAATATATAACACATAAATTAATCCCATATTTAAAGAACTTAAATATTAATTTGCATAAAAGATTTCAAGAACATCTTTTTACTCCCTTTTGTTTATTTAACATTAAAGATGAGAAATCGCACAGTTTTTCAGTGCATCTTCCTTGTTGAAGAAAATAAATAACTGCTCTTTTGGTCTTTGTTAGTTGTCTTTAATGAATCTTATATAAAAAGGGGGTTGCTGCCCAAATACACACACACACACACATATATATATATATATATATATAAATGTGTGTGTTTGACAGAGTAAAAAAAAAAAAAAATGGATAGGGAGAGAGTGTAAAGAGACAAATGATGAAAAGGAGAAAAAAACATTTAACACACACACACACACACACACAGGTAAAATATCAAGTTAATATCAGTAATAAAAGCATCCCAACTAGGACCTGAATTAATTACATTGAATTTAGCATAAAGATAATCAAAAAAAGCTTCACTCCATTGCTGAAACCTCTTAAAGAGTGGATTGAACAATTACAAAAAGGTTTGTCTACAAAACTCTGGAGTCAAGGTGAATATAACATCAGCTAAGTGACAAATTTTCTTTGTATTAAACACACACACACACATATATATATATATATATATATATATATATATATATATATATATATATATATATATATATATATATATATATATATAAATATACTCTTAAGGTGTGCTATATTTATGGGATAAAGTGCTCAATATCAGAGATAGAGAATATGTAAGTATAAATATGAAAGTAAACATTGAAGTCAACACTCAGAGGCTGAGTGTTGACTTCAGTGTTCCCTTTTAAAATAGGAAATGAAATAAAATATGACTGAATAGGAAATAAGTTATCTTGAATAACTAAAATTTCACCAAGTTAAATTGTATGGGGATACCTTTTGAAAGGCATGAAATGAATCTTTTCTAACACGTATCTTTTATATAGACATCATACAGACATCTTCAGAAATATGATTTGGCACAAAAAAAATTTTAATTTTGGTTTCTAATTTGAAAGATATTAAATTAGCTTAATTCTTATAGGCATTAGGAAAATGAAGTTTTGCAATGTGATAATTTGATAAGTTTTAAATATATAAATTTTATCTTAGTTTACATAATACTAAAACTCCTTGCTTGTATGTATGGGAAAAACTCTTGGGAAAGGTATGAATCCATCTCCCTCTCCCAACTATGGGTTAAGTAAAACTTGTATCTGAAAAAAAATCATTGTAGTTCTCAAGAAAATTGTTAATGTTCACTCACAAAAAAATCTTTCTTACAATCCAAAATGTTTTGGCTTTAAATAATCCACAAAGGGTTGATAAGCCATAAAAACAAATCAGTCCAATCCAATCATGAATAATTTCATTTTTGCTTATCAACTTTATTCTTCAAAATTTTATTCAGTTTCATATATTCACCATTATATGCAAGAACTTATCAGGAGGCACTTTGATACGATTTGTGTAAAAATTCCATGGGTTTTTATACAAAAAAGTTATCAAATTCTTCACTTTGGTTATCCCCATTGTTGTATCCTTAAAGAGATTTCAAACTGACAAAGGTGGTACTAGAGTGAAGGAGCAGCAACACATGCATAGATGAAAGAAGAGAGATTTATTGTAAAAGAGAATACACTATTGAAAGACAGTGAATCGGGTGGCAGGCTAGTAATTCCTGAAGCAAACCCCCAGGTATATCCTGTGCTCGCCATATACAGCTACTGATATAGTCAGTCCATGTAGGTGATAGGGAGTGTGGGACGTTCCATTATAACACCCATCAACACATTTTACAGCAACTGATAAAGGTAATAATCAGGTGCACGGTCAGGTGAATATTGCAACTTGAAGAGAACAGAGCAACCGAGTTTCTTCTTAACATCAGTTGTTATCAAGAAGAAATCCTACGTTGTAAATTTTAGATTTCTCACTCTGATAAAGGGTTCACTTCATGTTTGGTTTAATGACAGCAGAATACTGTTGTTATGACCCTATCAAGGCTGATGGTCTCAGTCTGCTCTACTATTTTACCTATAGCTGAAGAGAGAAGAAATTCTAGCTGTTATAGTACCTGCACATCTATGCATTAGTGAAATCTGTTTGTCTTGTCTTTATGCTCAGTAAATATAAGTACATCTGCTCAGTCATTATAAAAGTTATGTAATATGTCAGTTTGGACTGTGCCAACAATGGGGAAATGAAAGGTATCCTTATTATAACATCTTAACATATACCCGTAAAAATTTGGTGAACTTGTGTAATCAGCACTGCAACCAGAATTTTTTTTTTTTTTTTTTTTTTTTCATATTACTATAGATCAAGTACTTCAGATAACAAATGTCAAAAGAAAAATTTATAGCAAACATAAACTTTTGTGCCCACAAAAAAAAAAAAAACCTGGAGTGTCAAATAGACAAATGGACAGTTTTTCCCCTGACACAACTTTTATTTTAACTATTCTTTGGCAATTTTTACACTTTTTAAAAAGCAATGATTAGAATTGTAATAAAACCTGAACACATGAAAGTGAATTTATACATTTATTTTTTTGTTCTTGATAATTGACAACAAACAATTTATAAAGAAATAAATATGGAAACAAATTTTATTCATAAATTTATAAACATTTATTTAATTATTAACATATGTGAACCAACTGTAAGGAAATCCTTCTTTACCATTTTATAAAGTTCAAATCATTTGTCAATTAACCGACGTTTTGCCAACCATTCCAATAAACAATTTAATAGTCTTAGTTATTTTTGTTGTCAGTTTTCAAGAATAAAGCAAATGTATAAATAGTAAAGACAAACATTGACAAAGGACAGAAACTTGTGGAGTCATGATTGCATGTGTCTTGAAGGGATATGGCACACAAAAGGAGGAAGAAGATAATAAAAGTTGGAAAATAATGTCCAATTTTAGAATAAACCTTTCGTGTTCCAATATATGACTATAATGTATAGCATGAGCACTCATATTCAAGGATACCCGTCTACTAGGGTGGCTAGCCAATCCCTATTGCAGATGCTTGCTCAGGTGCATTTGTGTTTATTCAACAGCCACAGAGCACACCTGTGGTTTATACTGCAACTAAGCTGAGCAAAACTTAGTTACAGTTTCTGGGAAAGAGCGTGTTATCTAGCATGATCAGCAATTTGAACAAGGCTAGAACGCTCAAGCCCTAGGCCATGATGATTGTGACTTCATTCTAGCACAGCTATCGATGCCCACCCCCAAGAGTTCCAATTTCACTCACAAGACTTTGGTCAACTTGTATGGTTTTCAGGCACCTTTCCAAAGGTGCCACATGCTGGGATTGACCACCTCCAGTCTCCTTCCTGACATGGTGAGATTTGAACCCGGGTCTCATGGTCAGCATGTGAATATTCTAACCAGTAGGTGACATTGCTATAATAGTTGCACAAAAGGTACATTACTCCTTTCTAATGATTAAAGTGTCCGATTTGTTAATTTTATATCAATCTCTTTCAGGATTTAGCTTAAAACATAGTCGCCCTCATCCTGAACATAAAAAAGAATAATTTTTGCATGAGTTCAAGCTTGGTTATAATGCTTCTTAAACTGTTGCCAACATTAACAGAGCATGGGGTGAAGGATTCACTTGTGATCAGACAGAGCGGTGCTCATTTCTGAAGTGCCTCAGTGGAGATACGAGTCTTGAAGATCAAACTGGCAATTGATAAGCAACATCTGGAAACACTAGTTGCACAAAGCATGCATCAAAGTGTCGGAAATGTCTCCAATAATGGGTATAATTTCAACAATATTGGGCCATCTCAAGAGAATTGGGAAGCTGAAGAAACTATAAATGGGCTCCACAGGAACTCGGTGAAAGTCAGAGTTTGTTTTGAAAAGTTTTCAATGTTGAATCTTAATAATTTGAATGATCTATTTCTTGACAACAATTGTAAACAATCAGCTCAATGGCTTCATGATGAAGAAAGACTTAAACAATCAAAATTGCAACAACAGAAGATTTATGTTGACTTTCTGGTGGTCTGCTATTGGCATTATCCATTGTATGTTTCTGGAATCTAACCAGAGCATCACTGCCAAAGTTTACTGCCATTAACTGGATGAAATGCACAATTCAGTTAAGCAAAATGCAATCGGCACTGGTTAATCAACAAGGTCCAATTCTGATTCACGACAACGCTTGGCTGCATGTTACCAGGATGACACTATAGAAGCCCACTGACTTAGGATATAAAACTTTGCCACATCCACCATATTGCTCACTGAGTACCAATTTTTCAGGCATCTTGACAATTTTTTAAGCCAAAAGACATTCTATTGCAGAGAAAGTGTAGGAACTGCATTTAAAAATTTCTTGTCATCCAAACCGTTAGTTTTATTGTAAAGGCATTAATAACCTTGTAATTCGATGGCAGAAATTTATAGATGTTTAGGGTTCTTATTTTGACTGATCTAAACTCTGTTTAAATACCTTAATTCAGGAATAAAAGTTGATTCGAAAATTGGCTGTTATTTTCTGAACAACGTAATAGTATATACTACATGGCAGTATATGTCTTGTGGAAATGTTTTCTTGCTTGAAAGCACAAATTTAATGACCAGGCTTACAGCCACTTCATATTGAAATGCCAATTCCTGCACAATCATCAAAGTTAAGCAACATTAAGCTTGGATGTGTGAGTGATGTGATGGAGTGGTTCCCAACCTTTTTTAGCTCATGGCTGACTTTGAACCCAGATTTTTTTTGTGGCCTGTGAAATTATTATATTAAAAAAAAAAAAAAAATCCATTTTATATAGAAATATATTCAATTATAAAAATTTCTGTGGCTCACCTGAAATTTCCCATGGCCCATTATGGGAACCACTGGTGTAATGGATAACAGTTCAGAAGTGTTAATTGAAGAGCCAAGTTTCAATTCCATTTGGGTTTGTTATATTCACTTGTGCACAAATATCTTTAGGGAAAGGCATGAATCCATTTCTTCTCCTCCCAGCTATGGGTTAATTAGTAAGACATGTATCACTAAACTATCATCTTAAAAAAAATTCTAACATTAACCTGTAAACGGTTGATAAGCTATAGAAAATGAATCAATCAACTTAATGGTCAGATCTGAAAGCCACTCTTGTCAGTTGAGGAAATGAAACAGAAACAAGCAGTACTTAAGAACTACTCAATGCTGGTAACATATCGGTTATTGGTGTGGAATATGGAACTAGAGAGCAGAGTTCAAATTCCAACCTAACCTGCTAAATTCACTTTCATTCAATTTCACAGACTTAATGTTTTAAATTAAATTCTGAAAGAGATTGATATAAAATTAACAAATCAGATACTTTCATTTTCATACTGATATGCATGAGAAAGGCACAAATTCATCTCTTCTACTCCTGGCTAGAGGTTAAATAGTAAGGTAGACGGGACTGTCTAGCCTTTGGTGGTAGCTAATCTAGATAGAATACTCTCAATTTGTAAAAGGCAATGGGAAACCATTCCACTATCATCCCTAAGATAATATAGTAATTTACAGAAATGTGAGTCATGACACCCTGCATCCTTCAAGATGTACGCAATTATGGCTCTCCACAGATTTAACTAAGATAAGGAAATTAGTCTACTCATAAATAACTCTTCATTACAAAAATTCAAAGAAACAAAAAGTGTCCTTGACATATCTAAAATAATAATTGAAACAGTCTTTTTTAAAAAAATTTTCATGGCAACTACACTGACAAGCTACTTTCACTGGTACCCCATCTGCATGAATTTAGGCATGCTACTAGTGTGGCATCTCAGTCCCACCCTTTCACTGTAGAAACAGTTAAATGTAACCGCCTCTTCTACTCCCATAGCTTCTCTCGCACTTCACAACAGTCGAATTCCCTTCCTCTTACTTGTTTCCTTATAATCTTCAAATATAATGTCAATTGACATCTGATGCCTTGATCCTGATCTGTGTCCTTCTCTATATCCTTTCTTCAAATAACCCTCTTTACTCTTGCTCTCATTCTCTGTAACCCCCTGTGTGCTAGTGAGACTCCCACCTTGCTTTGGGTGAAATGCTTTTAAAAAAAATAAGAAAAAACACACAAATATATTTGTCATTATCAGCCCCCAAAGGACCACCCATGGCTATTCAATCTTTTTGCCTGTGCATTATCGGCATGTGGCTGAGTGGTTAGAATGTTTGCTTTCTGATTTTTTTCAGGAATGACATTTCCTGATGTTATTAGACTGGGTCAGTCCCAGTGTATGGCACCTTTTGAAAAGTGCCTGAAAACCACATCATAGGTTGACCCAAGGCTTGTGAATGAAATTGGGTAGACGGAAGCCTTGGAGGCCATCAGTAGCTGTGCTAGCACGACGTCACAAGTCATCATGACTGAGGGTTTTAGCATGCTGGACTTGTTCAAATTGTTGATCACACTAGATATCACGCTCTTTCCCAGAAACTGTAACTAAGATCTGCTCAGCATATTTGCAGTAGAAATGGGTGTTGAACAAACACAAATGTGCCTGAGCAAGCGTCTGCAATATGGATTGGCTGGCTGCTCTAGTAGACAGGTATCCTCGAATATGTGTGACCAGCTATCTTAGTGAAGCTAAATTCCAGACATGAAGGCAAACTTCATCAATTCCATGTAGATGACTTCAGGAATTTAAGCAGACAACAGTGCAAATGGTCTTCTGTAATGGTATGCAGATAAATAGACTACTGATGTCGAATGACCACATAAATTTACCATCAGAACTGAAAGGATAGTTCTGCATCTAATTGGCAAAGGTGAAAAGAGTCCTTGATGCAATCGTATAACTTACCAGCACTGACTGCAACAGTGCAACCAACCACTTTACCAACTTGTGATGTACCATGGATACTCCACCATAGATAAAGTTGGATGCAAGGGAGCATTGAGTTTTGGGTAGACCGTATAATTATGGTCATATGGAAACCACAGGCCTAATAGCTTCATAAATATCCCCTGAAAGGACTTTAATTTTAATTAAATTAGAAAAATTTCTTTAGAAACAAAGAAAAGAGACTGAACTATTACGCAATATTAGTTCTCCTACCCTCTTGTGCATATTAATTGAAACAACTGCTTTAGTTTCCTTTCTTACACCATTCTGTCAGTTTTAGACCCACTGGAGTGACAGGGTGTAATTGATTTCTATTTTTTCCTCAGATTAGGTAATTTGCAGTAATATGAATCTCTTTTCAGGGTGTATGATGAAATTTGTTTGGCCTTGGAAAATATTGCATCATCCTTGATTGCATCAGATTTTTATCACACTCAGACACTATTGTCTCAACTGTTGATTAGTTGTCTTACAGCCATTGTCTGTGACAGACGTTACTCCAAGGAAGTAAAATTGTAATGCTGCATGAATACACTGGCAAGCCTTACCAGTGAGCAAATCAAAGTACTATGGACTGGCCTGATTTAAATCCAATTGAGAATCTGTTGTCAATCTGCAAGGAATAACTTCATAGAATGGATATACAAAGTACTAATATGTGCAATGTCATGTTTCATCGGAAAAAATATGAAAAAAAAAGAAAAAATAACGGAATTTTGTTTCAATTAATTTGCACAAGAGTGTATATATCAGTGAGTGCTGGACATTCTCATCACAGATGAAGAAGAGACTTGAAGAAACAGAAATATGCTTTTCTGAAAGGATGCTGAAGGTAGGAGAGACCAAACATGTGAGCAATGTCAAAGTTTTAAAGATGGAAACAAAAACAAAACTGAGGAAGAGGCAGTTGAAATTTAATGTTGAAAGAGGGCTTGGAAAATTTGATACTCACAGGACAGATTGAAGGCAAAAGGAACAGAGGGAAAACAATGCATAATCTACTTAGTGAGTTTGAGTAGATGGATGACAGAATAAGGTTTAGGAGAAATAACAGATAAAATTTATTTGAAAATTTGATACAAAAACAGGAAATTGTGGAGAGCCGTGATCGCCTATACCCTGGAGAGACATGGCATATAGAAGAGTAAAAGCTTTTGAAAGTTCAACTTCATTTTCTCCTGTCTTGTGTTTTGTCTGGACCTAACTTTATAAATTTGTCCCCCATCTCCAAAAGAATGAGTGTAATAATCTATAACTACCACACTGACAACCTTATCAAGTTTAGTAATAATGTAAGACTTATTCATTGTGTTGGTGGCACTTGTTGCTGAGTTTTCGGGGTGCTCATCGACATTTCATTCTGTGTGAAATGAGATCTATCTGAAGAGACGTCCACAGCCACCGCAGGGTAGGGTAGAAGGGTTCAGGGGATGGAGACCTCTGGCTTTTCTTTATGATCTCTTCTATTTATCTTCTTGTATTTTCGAAGGATGTTTTCATCTCCAATTGATTCTTTCTGCAGCTTCCGTCTCTCAAATGACCGGATTAATTTCTATCCTCAGAAAGTTTTTTAGCTGATGCTTGAATCGACAACATGGGGCTGCACGTGGTCTCTTGCCAGATGCAAGCTCTGAGAAGAGGATTTGTTTGGGTAGGTGGATGTCCACAGCAACCGAATGGCAGGATAGGAGAGTTCAGGGGATGGAGAGCTCTGACGTTGGGCTGGTTTTGTCTCTTCGATTTATCTTTTGGTTATTTTCAAAGGATCTTATTTTTTTCATGGACTGCTCTTCTCAAATTGTTCTTTCTGCAGTTCCTGTCTCTAAAATGATCAAATCGATTTCTGTCCCAGAAGTGTTTTTGTGCTGATCCTTGAATCTGTAACTTTGGGCTCCATGTGGTCTCTTGCTAGATGCGAGCCCTGAGAGGAGGATTTGTTTGGGTGGGCAGGTGTCTGGCATTTGGGCAAAGTGTCTTGCCTATCAAAATCAGTGGCAAGTTGTGATGGCTTCTAGGCTCTGCATCTCACAAGATTTATTACAGTGTACTAAATTAACCACACAAAAGTATTCACACCACCATTCGAATTCTGAATAATCAACTGGGGTGCCAGTATATTTGTGAGCTCAACAGTCTTCATTGTGCTGATCTTATCTGAAGAAATAGGGGGAAGTCTGAATATTTGAGTGTAAAACATTTTGAACTCTGCAGAAATATCCTCTTTTAATAAACAATAAGGAATATAGAATTCCAAAGCATAAGATAGTGCATATAATTCAGTGGTAGACAATTGATGTTTCAATAAATTAAGAACAACCACATTATTGACTGCATTGTCAAACCTTTTTGCTAATGAAAAATTGCAACTTTTGATGATTAATAAAGTACCATACCCACACACATCAATAATTGCAAGATAACAGGCAAAGCATTATTGTCAAAATAAAACAAAAACAAACACTGGTAAAGGCACATTTAAAAGCATTACAATAATTAAGCTTTGCCTGAGCAATATGAAAACTAATATATCAACACATCTGATTCTCCAGCTTAAAAATAACTGGTTGAAACAAGTAGTCAGAATCTTACCTCAGAGTTTAAAAATATTTAACAATCCACAGTGTACTTGACCTGCAACTATTTAAATATTTTAAGAGTACAAAATTTAATAATAGCAACAAAAACGGACATGTTAAAGCAAAAAGATGGATAACAAAAAAAAAAAATTAAATGTAAAGTGGTGATATCGAAATAAAAAGCAGCTTAACTCATCAAAGCTCAATTGAGGATAAGAATGTACAGCAATTAAAATGGACACTAAAGACCAGACATTATATGATAAATATATAACTTGAGTATATTTATATGATAAATATATAACTTGAGTATATTTATGATAAATATATAACTTGAGTATATTTATATGATAAATATATAACTTGAGTATATTTATATGATAAATATATAACTTGAGTATATTTATATGATAAATATATAACTTGAGTATATTTATATGATAAATATATAACTTGAGTATATTTATATGATAAATATATAACTTGAGTATATTTATATGATAAATATATAACTTGAGTATATTTATATGATAAATATATAACTTGAGTATATTTATATGATAAATATATAACTTGAGTATATTTATATGATAAATATATAACTTGAGTATATTTATATGATAAATATATAACTTGAGTATATTTATATGATAAATATATAACTTGAGTATATTTATATGATAAATATATAACTTGAGTATATTTATATGATAAATATATAACTTGAGTATATTTATATGATAAATATATAACTTGAGTATATTTATATGATAAATATATAACTTGAGTATATTTATATGATAAATATATAACTTGAGTATATTTATATGATAAATATATAACTTGAGTATATTTATATGATAAATATATAACTTGAGTATATTTATATGATAAATATATAACTTGAGTATATTTATATGATAAATATATAACTTGAGTATATTTATATGATAAATATATAACTTGAGTATATTTATATGATAAATATATAACTTGAGTATATTTATATGATAAATATATAACTTGAGTATATTTATATGATAAATATATAACTTGAGTATATTTATATGATAAATATATAACTTATATATAGTTTAACTCATCAAAGCTCAATTGAGAACAAGAAATGTGTACAGCAATTAAACTGAACACTAAAAACCAGACATTATATGATAAATATAAAACAACTAAATGATAATAAATTTAAGTTTAACAACCACTCTACATTTGCATAGATGTGACTGGTAGGACTTAATATAGATTCCAAAACTTTCAAATGAATTTTTGAGTTAACTTTCTTCAGTACTGAGAACATTTTGGTTATAAGACCGGAAGCATTGCTAGTTGTTTAGTACAAGCTATATTCATAAAAATGTCCAACATGTTCTTTTGAATGTTGGCTGGTATTACGTTGGTGCAAAAATAATGATGTAATAATGTTGTTTTTTGACGTATTTTTAACGTCAAAAAATGACATTATTACGTCATTATTTTTGCACCAACCTAATATTTATTTATTGATCTTTACCTCTAATTTAAGACTTGTTCTACCGAAATAGTCAGCATCACACTGGCATTTAAATTGGTAAATTACTGAACTGATGGGGGGGGGGCAAAGGATAAAAATTGCAAATCATAGCAAGTTCTTGTATTCATTCATTTTATTTTGTTTATTTTTTTATTTTATTTTATTTTTTTTTTTTTTTTTTTTTTTTTTTTTTTGTTGCAACCATAATTTCCAACTCGTATGGCTTAAATATTTTTTTCTTTTTTCTGCAATGAATTTCTCTTTGTTTCACTGCATTTATAAATGGCTGTGATCTGTTCCTGCACCAGGAACAGTTACGATAGATATCGTACTAGATTTTTAACATGAATTAAAAGCTGCTCTCAACCTCTGCTACATTCCCCAGTTGTACTGGAGGACACAAGTATGGCTGTATTAGAAGTCCTGCTTAATTGGTCATAGGCAGCATGATTGCATTGCAAAAGCCAGGTTCACTTACATTGATGGACTGCCAATCTTGGACCTTCATGTCTGTAAAAAAAAAAAAGAAAAGAAAAAAATATATCAAAAGGATGGTTTTTCCTTCAACACTGCTATCGTTTTAACTAACTTCACTCCTCAGCAATGTTTATTGTTTTAGAAAGTGATGATTAAAAATATGAAAGTGAATTTATACATTTTTTTTTGTTCTTTAGAATTTACAATGAAAATATTAAACACTATTAGATTCTTTATTTACAAGAATAATTTTATATTTACAACATTCTAAAAACTAGTACAATTAAAACTAATGCAATATTTATCATTTACAAATTTATAAAGAAATAAATATGAAAACAATTTTTTATTCATAAACTTTTAAACATTAATAAATTATTAAAATATATAAACCAACTATAAGAAAATCTTTATTTACCATTTTATAAAATTTAAACTCAATTGCTAAATTAGCCAATGTTTTGCCAACCATTTCAATGAAAAATCTAATAGTGTTTATTATTTTTGTTAATTCTCAAGAACCAAGAAAATGTATAAATTAACTTTCATATGATTGTTTAAATAAATTCAAATGAAGGTAGTTAAAATAGTTGTCAAAGAAAAAAACCAACCTCTACTATTTTTTAAATTTTTTTTTTAAGGTCCATGATTGCCAATGGTCCATATTATGAAGCTGCCTGACATGTAGCAAATGATTATTGATCCAAACAGTAAATATGTTCAATAAAGTTGAAATTGAAAATATAATTCTATTTCTAGTATACTTCATGCCTTATACTCTGTCACTACCGCAGGTAAATAATGGACAGTTTCGTTTTGATTTCAAACAAAAAAAAAAGATCTCTTGCTGATTGTTTTTAGCGAGAAAAAGAAAGCCTACATAATAAAGAAAGCAAGCAAAGATAGATGATAATGTTCTCATATGTTTAAGGTCTGCTTTGGTAGTAGTTTTTAATCTTTTTTTTTTTTTTTTTTTTTTTTAGTGATGTTTATCCTGTACAAGGCCCAGAGGCCACTCAAGGTAGAGGGTAACATAGGTACCTCCCATGAGATCACTAAAAAAATAGTATAGCATGATGAAAAAGACGCCAAACTTGCCGAAAACAAAATTTTAGCGTCTAAATGTTTGTTATTATTAAGAGGAAAGATCAAAGTATTTTTGGGGTATTTTTTTCCATTTTTTAATCGTTCCTAGTATGTCCGAAATTTTCATTAAAATCTAGTTTTTTTTTTTGAGTCAGCAAAATTGACCATTTTTTTTCCATTTTAAAAAAAAAAAACTGGAAATCTCACTTTGAAATTCTTTTAAATATCAATTATCATTTTTCAAAACTTATTTTAAGAAAATCAGAAATTATGATGTTTATGTAAAATATTTTGAACCAAACTTAACTTAGCTTTTGTGCCAAAAAGATGTAATTTGAAAATAAAACAAAGCAGGTCATAAACTTTCACGTCTCTTGACAGGTGATGAATGACATGTTTATGAATTCCATGAGGCTAATTTGTTCTACGGAAGGAGAAAAGTGAAATAATTTACATTTAAGCGAACAAATTATTTACCTCGTTATTTTTAACGAAAACTTTCAGCAGTCTTTTTTTTTTTTTTTTTTGTACTTAGCTTTCACCTTTACATTTATGATGCTTTATGGAAAATATATAAAGAAATTAAAATAAGACTGTTAAGAGTGACATTAAATTTCATATTTCCTAAGAAATGTATCTAATTAATTTTTAACAGAATAAGAGGCATAGTTTATGTGTGGAAGATAATGGTTGAATCTAGACTTGAATAGATTAAGATTGGAGAAAGCATCCTCTTGGGATTCAGTTCAACAGAGCAGTGGTTTGCTGGAAGAAGCTGCTTGAGTGGAACGTACTTCTGCTTTAAATAATGACCTGCTTATGATTGTTATGGCAATATTTTATTTGAAGTTGTTAAGCTCAAATATTTAATGATGCATGGGTATTTTATAATTGTGAAACTTGCAAGGAGTTTATTCAGTCGTTAACTTAAGAATTATGATTCAAAAGAAATTCAAATAGGAAAACTGAAATTTCTGTGGGGTCTGCTTGTTAAAAAAAAAAAAAAAAAAAAAAATCCTTATGTTTTTATGTTACATTGGTATTTCTTTACTAGATATTTACTCTCATCTCCCCACTTTGACAATGTCCTGGGTATGGCGATAAACTACGTCCAACAGCAAGGCTTCTGATAATGTTTTTGAAAAAATAATGTTGCCAGCTATGCATTTTTGAAAAAAATAATGTTGCCAGCTATATGTTTAATAGTACTATATATTTAATATCTATCTATCTATCTATCTAATATATATATATATATAAACTAAATTTGGCATTAAATGACCTACAGTGGTTGATATGCCATAAAACCCAACCAACCAACCCACTAAGACGAGGTCTTTTTTTTTTTTAAGGTGGGGACCCCGAGTGCATAATCCTGGGCAAGGAACAAAAATTGCATGCAGACCCCGCAACCGTTGGTTGTGCTGGCCTCGATGCAAGCACCGATCCCTCTCTCTTATGCAATGACAGGGCATGGCCTCGGGCAGCTGTTTTCCAGGGCTTGGGCACCTCTCAGTATAATTTTCCTCAGTTGTGACTCTGTCCTTTGACGAAGTCGCCCCTGAGTGCACTCTGCCCAAGGACAGATACAACTGAGAGATGATAAATAGATGTTACAAACCACTTGCTCGAGAGAGAGAGAGAGAGAGTAATTTACACTAATATTTCTTTACTGTGATGTAATAGAAACAATTTCTTGAATTTCCTTTTCCCCAATTGTCTTGGATAACGAAACAAAAAAAATCCTGTTCTAATCCATTGTGCCTTTCTCTTTTGCAGGTTGTAGATTTACGATTAAATCCTGGATCCAGATCCATATTAAAACGCAAGAAACGCCAAACAAAAATAGAAAACCAGTCTGCAGAATTACGTAAGCATGGAAGTAAGTAATTCTATGTAAATCATATTTCTCCGAACATTTATTTATTTTTCCCTCAATAAGAGTAGATGGGCTTGTCTATCATCCGGTTCACACTCCTCAACAGTCTTTTGAACAGGTGTAGCAGTTTATTCCTTGTTTCCTGTTTAGGATTGGGTTTCGGGTTCCTTCTAAAGTCTACTTCAGTTCTATACTCCTAATGTCTCCGCCTAAACTCTGAAATTTTATTTACTATTTATTTTCTTCTCCTCAATAGAAGTAGATAGGTTCACTTATAGTCCAGTTCACACTCCTCCGCAGTCTTTTGAACAAGAGTAGAGGTTTATCCCTTGTTTCCTGTTCACAATTGGTTTTCAAGTTCCTTCTAATGTCTGCTTCAGTTTTTCTCTGCTCCACCAATTAGAGTAGATAGGTTCCCCTATGGCTGGTTCACACTCCTCCTCAGTCTTTTGGACAGGAGTAGAGGTTTATCCCTAGTTTCCTGTTTGTGTTTCCAGTTCCTTCTAAAGTCTTTTCATTCTCTTTCATTCCCAGTAGGGCCTTGTGTCTTAGTGGCATTATCGCCTTCCTTGGGGTAAACTGGCTAAAGAAAAACTGTCTCTTTTTATTAGTTGTTCATGGGCAATTTGGTTTTGCAAACTATTTTTTAATTGTTAACTACCCCAACAATTTCATACCTCAAAGATAACTTAAACATCCAGGAAGATTTTTTTTTTTCTTTTAAATTTTAAATATGCTGTTAACATTGTAGAATTTTCTGGAGTATAGGGCCACAGCCTTACTATGCTAGTGCCCACAACCTAACTTCTAGTCCTTGCTGCTATGGTTTTTGTAAAAAGTCTGTTTTAGATGGTGAAGTTGCTAGCCCTAAATTCTACTGTTTTTTTTTTTTGTTTTTTTTAAATTCAGAATTGCCTATCAAAGCAAGAGAGCACAGTCTGTTCTGCTATTATACCTTAGCTTGTTAGAAAAGATGGATTTCTATATTTTCAAGAGTATTTGTGTGGATGCCAATTCCATTTTCTGCACCAATGTCTATTTCATTACATGCATGTCTGAATTTTAAAATTTTGATAATCCTTGCTTCAGAACCTACTGGGGTATATGTACAAGTTTTTGACCTTACATCAAGGGCGGTTATTCTATACATGAATTTTTCATTGTGCAAATTCAGACGCACAATACAGTTATTTTGCTCTGTAAATATTTAGCATTTTTATATAATTTATTGATGTGATATAAAAACAAGTTGAGCATTATTCCCTTTAATTTTGAATTTTTCCTAAATTTTAACCCTTTGAGCCCTGCACCCCTGAGTCAAAATTCTCAAATAATTGGTATGTAATATTTCACAGTAGATATAAAAAATAGTTACAAGTCTTTACCCACCATTCAAGTGGTGACTGGGTATTAAGTTATTTTTCTCTACCACCAGTAAAGCAGTGGTCAGGACTTAAAGGGTTAATATTCGCATTAAATTACTGAGTGTTAGATATAATTCTATTCAGATTTTCCCAGATCTAAAAGATGTTTACAGGATAATGATTACTAGAAATGATTACTAGAAATTAATAATTTCAGAAGTATTTGGGATTTAGGAAAAATTAGCAAATTTCATTTTCAATAATAAATTTGTCCTCAAATCAACAAATTTTTTCAAAATGTGAAAATGGATTTAAAAATACAAAGTCTGTACTTTTCATCAATGAATTTGCATTTCCTAACATTTTCTTGTTCATTTTTTGAATTGTAATGAAGAACTGAAGTTAAAAAAAAAAAAAAAATTGAAAAAGTATTAAAATGCAAATATTCTTGTCGTACATGATTATTATTAAATCTAAACTGATTAGCAAAAATCACTAATATAATGTCTTGCATCTAATCCTGCAACTCAACACTTTTGCTGCATGCATCATGCCTCTTACTTAAACATTAGGAGACATGATGCATAAGACAAGGACTAAAAAAAAAAAGTTGGTGCAAAAATAATGTCGTTTTCTCACATATGTTACTATGTGAGAAAACGACATTATTTTTGCACCAACCTAATATTAAGACCCTCAGAGAATCAGGAAGGACTTACTCTTCAAAAATCCAAAGAATTACTGCTGGGACTTGTAGCACAGTCACTTCCTGTCTCACCAGAAGACTCTCAAGTTCCTGTGCTGCTGTCATGGTCATTAGGGTGATCTCCTATATGGCAACGAGGTTTACAGCACCATTTCATTTGTGACGCATCAAGCATTATCTCATTGTCACGGCCAATCAAAACAGGGCCACATCCACACGGAATCATACATCTGAAAGAGAAAAAATATCCTTAGATTAAGTTTTGCAGGATAATTTCTTAATTAAAAAATGGAACAAAACTCTTAACATCCAAAAGAAAAAGCAAAATACAATAATGGCTTAAAAAAAAAATAAAAAAAAAAAAAGTACAAAGATAAGAAAAGACAAGAAGCCTACATTGTTCATATATGGTAGTGGGTGGAGGAAATAATTTGGCTATGGTGGTAAAGGTCAGTGGATTAGAAGCTGAAAGAATAACCCTAGATGGCGGGGGATTATTATTATGATAATGATAATGATGCCACTGCCACGTCCTGATGAGTGCAGCGCCAAATTCTATTAAAATTATAAGCATTCTTTGCTTTTATGGTCATGGGTTTGTTATTCACACAAATTATTTATTTGGCAGCAAGACCTCTGAGCAGGTTCTGAGGAATGTGGAACCATCTCTTAATTGCCACTGTTCCCAGGTCCATCCACCCTAACTCAGAATGGTAACACCTGTTAGAATCCCAGTTATGGACAAATAATGAACCCCTAAACACTATGAAATTATAAAAATACATTTCTACAGTAAAAATGCCAGCAATACATTTTTATATAAAGAAAAAATTGCCAACGATATATATTCATAGCAAAATGACCAACAAGACATTTTTAAATCAAAATGACCAACAAGACATTTTTTAAATCAAAATGACCAACAAGACATTTTTTAAATCAAAATGACCAACAAGACATTTTTTAAATCAAAATGACCAACAAGACATTTTTTAAATCAAAATGACCAACAAGACATTTTTTAAATCAAAATGACCAACAAGACATTTTTTAAATCAAAATGACCAACAAGACATTTTTTAAATCAAAATGACCAACAAGACATTTTTTAAATCAAAATGACCAACAAGACATTTTTTAAATCAAAATGACCAACAAGACATTTTTTAAATCAAAATGACCAACAAGACATTTTTTAAATCAAAATGACCAACAAGACATTTTTTAAATCAAAATGACCAACAAGACATTTTTTAAATCAAAATGACCAACAAGACATTTTTTAAATCAAAATGACCAACAAGACATTTTTTAAATCAAAATGACCAACAAGACATTTTTTAAATCAAAATGACCAACAAGACATTTTTTAAATCAAAATGACCAACAAGACATTTTTTAAATCAAAATGACCAACAAGACATTTTTTAAATCAAAATGACCAACAAGACATTTTTTAAATCAAAATGACCAACAAGACATTTTTTAAATCAAAATGACCAACAAGACATTTTTTAAATCAAAATGACCAACAAGACATTTTTTAAATCAAAATGACCAACAAGACATTTTTTAAATCAAAATGACCAACAAGACATTTTTTAAATCAAAATGGCCAACAAGACATTTTTTAAATCAAAATGGCCAACAAGACATTTTTTAAATCAAAATGGCCAACAAGACATTTTTTAAATCAAAATGGCCAACAAGACATTTTTTAAATCAAAATGGCCAACAAGACATTTTTTAAATCAAAATGGCCAACAAGACATTTTTAAATCAAAATGACCAACAAGACATTTTATCAGTAGTTGAAACCATAAAGCTATGTTCAAAATATTTTGATTTTGACATTAAATAACACAGAGGTTTATATGTTCATAAACAAAATCAAACAATCATTTTAATCATACCAAATTTTTGCTCATACAAAATTTGTTAGATTTATAGTTAGTGGAAATATTAATTTTCTTTGTTTCTAAAATAAAATTCTTTATTTTAAATATCTAGAGAGGGCTTATTTTCCATGAAAATGGAAAAATGGTATGGTCTACTTCAAACAGAAATCGCAATTTTGAAATGAAAATTTTTTTTTTTTTTTTTACTACTAACAATCAGATTCATCAACTGCCATTTTAATTTGTCACTATGTTTGCCTTTCCTAACTCTCAAAGGATGAAGTTGGTAATGTTTTAATACATCTCCCCCTTACCTACTGCCTCCCTAAAGTTTACCATATTTAGGAACCAGGTTTTATGAAGTCATCTTGATTTAATAAAAAAAGGTGAAGGGTGAAACAAAAGTGTTTTCTTTTTCCTTATCACACATGGTGACAGAGGTGGGGGTGCAGTTTGTCATTTCAGAAAGCTATATTTTACAAAATTAGACTTTTTTCAAAAATGTTATTCAATAATTTCAATAAAGTGACCAAATGATGATGTAAGCTTTTTGTCTGTAGATGACTTTGTGGTTTTACTTTTCTGTAGGTTTTGACACTTTCACTTAATTCTTATTTCGGACCGTAGAATTCTTTGCAGAGGTTGTCCCAGTTAGATTAACAGCTGAAGTATGAGGTAGGAAACACTATCAAGCTGGAGCAACTTATCCAATGGGTGGATATTCCAAATTTTTCATTTTCTTTTTATCTTGTTTTAATAACATTTATATATTGTTACACTTTCTCACTAAGTGTTATAATGAAGCAAATAGAAATCTATACTGAAAACTGAAAATAAAATGAAATTCTCTAAAAACGAAAATGTAATTAGGGGAAAATTTGAAACAGAAATTTGTTCCCTCTAAATATCTGTATATCAAAATACAGTGGAATCCTACATATCTGGACATGATTTTAATGTGTATATTTGAACTATTTGGGTGATATGTAACTGATTTGAAATTTCTGTTTTTCAGGAAATTTACTTTGGATAATTGCTCATGCTTATTTCACCCCGGTGGCTTTTAATGGTGTAAAAGATGATGGGAATAAGAGGAAAAGAACAACTTTGGGGTCATTGCAAAAAGTGGAAATTTTAAACAGAGTAGGCGCTGGTGAAAGTTCATTGTAACTAATGGCTGAGTTCAACATAGAAAAGTCAAGATTGTATGATATAAAATATTCCAAAGAAATTATTATCCAGCATTCACACTGTCACAATGAACAAGGAAATAAAAAAAAGAATTATTATGATCAAACCTGGACTGAAATTGAAAAGGCTATTGAAAAAGTTGTCAGTTTTATGGGAAGAAAGCCAGCATTCAGCTATGATGATTGCAATATTGCACGCAGAGTTAAAAAAGTGTCTTTCTTTAAAAAAAAATTTCAGGAACAAAAGCAAAACAAAACGTGGAAAAAGTTGAGAACAACATTTAGACGAGAAAGAATCATCATGCAACAAAATCCTCGTTAGATTATTTGTTTTGCATATGTGGCATAATTAATTTAATGTATTTTCATTAACATTACATAATTTATTTCTTTTTCCTTAAAAGCAATTCCGTTATATTTCATTCACCATTAGCTTATTTTGTTTATTATAAAACATTGAAAATAAATATTAAACCTGATTTCAGTTCTTTTATTTTAATCTAAATATAATCCCTCATATCTGAACTTTGTATCCAATTCTTCATGTCTGGAAGGCCTTCTTTGTACGGTGGTCAGGGATTCTACTGTATTTTCTTTTTATATATATATAATATATATATATAATTTTTGGATTTTAAATGTCTTCTTGGATATATGTCCTTATTTTTCTTGGCTAATGAAACAACAGCTCTTGAATTGGTTCATTCCCCAGCCACCCCTTTCTTTTTTTTTTTTTTTTTTTCCATTTTCTGCTTTTTTTCTGCTTCATTTTATTTTGCATTGTAATATCTAATTGAAGTTAATAACAAAATTGGCAAGAATGTAATAAACCATATCTGATCATATTGCTTTAGAATACTTTGTTACATAAAACTGTTGGGACATTTTTGTCTAACCTCTAAAAAAACTGTTTACAAATACATTAAATCTGAAAGGTCATAAGCATGACCTTTCACATGTCATGAACTCATTCATTCAAAGAAGAATATTTAAAATCTACAAAACTCAAATTGAAAAGTTTAATATCTAAAATGTATTTTAATTTTCAAATCACATACTTTAAAGAGGTTTTTCTTGAATTTTACAAAATATAAAGACACAAAACATTAAAATACTTAGAATTTCATGTTTTACATGTACAGTTATGGCCAAAAGTTTAAAAATCAACATTTAAAAAAAAAAAAAAAAACTCATAAAAATAAAAGGTATGTCAATGCTTTAAAGCAGTTTATTTTCTTTAATTTCAATATCAACTATCATTCAGTTTGCACTCCTTCCAAGTCTTTTGAACAGGTGTAGGGGTTTATCCCTTGTTTCCTGTTTAGGATTGGCTTTCCGGTTCCTTCTAATGTCAACTTCAACTCAATACTTCTAACATCACTGCCTGAATTTTATTCACTAATTAATTTTTTCTCTCCTCAGTAGGAGCAGATAGGTTCACCTATCATCCAGTTCACACTCCTCCCCAGTTTTTTGAATGGGAATAGAGGTTTATCCCATGTTCCCTGTTTAGGATTTGGTTTCTGTTTCCTAACGTCTTTTAATTCTTTTTCCCTACCAGTAACCTCTTGTGGCATTATCACCTTGCTTACAGTGAAGTGATTGAAACAATAAAAAAATAAAAAAACTGATATTTTGTATGGCCAGCATTTGTCTTGATATCTGCTTCATGATGATGATGTATGCTGGTTATGAGACTTTGGCAATATTTCTGCTGAAATCCCAGTGGTCCAGATATCCTAGATATAGTGTTCACAATGGAATTGGCTGTCTGTTTGTCTGCAACCAAATTCTTCATTCTTCAGGATTGAGGTTAGGGCTGTTACCAAGCCATTCCAATATAGGGATTTTGATCTCTTGAAGATGTTCATTCACTCCCTTCTTTGTCTTGTAGCATGGTGCACCATCATGCATAAATATGTTGCAACCATGTATGTGCACATTAATCCCTAGTTTATCCTGCAACAGTTCTAGATACTTTTGAGCATTTGTGGTTGTTCTAGAGTCAAAGAAATATAAATCAGCAGTTCCTAACTCATCTGGCTGGGAGAGTCTTTTCATAGATTGTATCATATATTTTTTTTATCATATCTTATTCCTAGAGGCCTTCTGGAATGCTACTGATGTACAACAAACTGTTGCATTTTGGATTCATCAGAACATACTGTTTTCCTGTTGTATATGTCATGACAGGTCACATCTTTGGGAATATTGAAAATAATTGTTTCTCTGGGATTGTAGTCTTGGTATATACTATTAACTCAAAATGATAAACCAGGCTGTTTTCGGAGGCATTTGGCATGATTTAAATTTTTTATTTGTATACTTTTGTGATTTTATGTATTATATTTTTTGTTTGGAGGTGTCATATTTAAGTTTCTAAATTTTACCCTTTAATGAATCAGCTGATTTTTCTTTTCTTTTCTTTTGCTGATTTTTTTTCTTTTCTTTTTGCTGTTTTTTTTTTCTTTTCTTTTGCTGATTTTGTACTTAATGAAGAACTCTGTTTTTAAGAAGCAACAAATTTTTTTTTTTATTTCCCCATAGTGATAATATTTCAAGGATCCTTTCTTCTTTTCTGATATCTTGTCTTCAGTTTATTGTTTGAGCTAATACACCTTGTCTTTCAAAATTTTGTTCACAGCAACACAAAAGGGAATCAGACTTGGGGCAGAAACGAACTAGTTGATGAAAAACTGCCAGAGGAACCTGGTCAAAATTTCAAATAAAACTTTGTACATATTCACTATGAATAAGGTGGTGGTCACGAACAAAAAAAAAAAAAGCTCAGTGGCATCTCACTGTTTACCAATGAGTGACTGTTTACCAATGTGTGCTATAAGGTCTCCTCTGATTGGTCACTAATTTCTGGCTACATAACTGGTCCTTGAAATGTTCAAAATGGGTGAATATTTCCCAGACAGACCACCTATTTCATCTCTGACCTTCAATACAGAAAGTTCAAAGAACATATTGGATGAAACAGTGTTAAAGACAACACAATCCCCAGAATATATGGAATGAAGTTGTCTTGAATGAAAAAGTCTTGGTTTGTTCTTTATTTTCAAATTCCTTTTTGCTTGTTTCAGATTCATGCTCTTGTGAAATGTGTGAAGGCATTCGGTCAGTTGGCAACATTGTAGCAAAGAGACGAGAAAGGAAACGACGAGAAAGAGAAGAAGCACTTATGGAGAATGATGGCTTCTATTGGAGAAAGTGAGTTTGTTTTGGCTTTTATTTTACTCTTTACACATGTATGTGTAATGGCACAGAGATTCTGTTGTAACAATCATTTTTGTTTAATCATGCTAATCACTCAGATAATAGAAAGCTATCTAAAGCTAATCTGAAAATGATTTAAATTCTCTGAAGTATTTTTCTCTTGCAAATCTCCAAAATGGAATACTGCCGTCATGTCTGGGTTGGAACTGCTCAATTCGCATTTTCCAGCTTTTGAGTTCAAAATTATTATTTTTTAATCAATTCACCCCAAGCAAGATGATAATGCTACTAAGACACAGAGAGCTACTGGGAGTTAAAGAGAATGAAAAGAATTTAGAAGGAACTGGAAAGCCATTCCTAAACGGGAAACAAGGGATAAACCTCTACTCCTGTTCAAGAGACCAGGAAGGTGTGTGAACTGGGTGATAGGCAAATCTATCTACTCCTATTGAAGGAAAAATAAATAGTAAGTAAAATTACTGAGTTTAGGTGGAGACATTAGAGGTATAGAGTTGAAGTTGATTTTAGAAGGAACCGGAAAGCCAACCCTAAACAGAAAACAAGTGATAAACCTCTACTCCTGTTCAAAAGACCAGGAAGGAGTGTGAACTGGGTGATAGGCAAATCTATCTACTCCTATTATGTATTTACGCAGTCTTGTACATGAATTTATTTTCTCTACTGCTACTTTCCCCACTATTTAGTTTAACTAGTTCAGACCTTTACAGCATGTCCACAGATTTGAATCATCCACATTTCCTCTTTATTCCAATTGTAACAAATTCCAACAGCTTTTCCCAAATAATTACCTCTTTGCAAAACAGATTTCCATGTGGATGCTTCCTTAAACACTACAATCTTAACCCCCTTCACATCAATTGCTAGCTATCCCCCTCATCATAATCTTCACTTCCTTCTACCTCACCTGTCATTCATATCACATGACTCTATCAGGAAACGTCTACCATGAGTGGCCCTTGAGCCTTGTGCTGGGTGTTTAAAATTTTTATTCGCTTAACCTGCAAGTTCTAGATATGACAATAAACTGCATCTGGTGGCAAAGCCTCTGATCATGAGATTGTAGATTTTAAGGAGCATGGAACCACCTCTTAATTGCTGTTGTTCCCAGGTCCACTCTAACCCGAGGTGGTAGCACCTGTTAGGGTCCCAGCTATAGGCAAATAGTGAATCCCCACCCCCAAACAAAACCAAAATACTATGAAAGTATAAAAATACATTTTTATAGTAAAAATGCCAGCAATACATTTTATAGCAGAAATGCCAGCAATGCATTTTACTCATAGTTGAAGCCATAAAATTTCATTCAAAATATTTAGATTTCAGCATTAAATAAGCCATAGAGGTTTATATGCTGCTAAACAATCAACCAACCAACGTAACCTGCCAGCTAAATGTTATGAAAGGTGCTACCTTGAAGGTACATTGAAGTATGATATGATTTCCTTAACCCTTGGTTAATACCATGGGGTGTCTCAAATCATCCAAATGTTTTTCCTTAGCATTTAACAAATTTTCATGATTAGTCAAGCAGATCCTGACTACGTTTGTAATGTAAATATAAGGAGTTTCTGGTTTTAGTCATATTTGTGTTACAAACTCATGTCCATAAAGCAAAAAATATTTATAATATAATTTCAATAAAATTTGGCATAGCACTCCATCAGTGATGATGATGATAATAATAATAATAATAAATATATGATAATAATAATAAATATATAAATAAATAATAATAATAATAATAATAAATATATAAATAAATAATAATAATAATAAATATATAAATAAATAATAATAATAATAAATATATAAATAAATAATAATAATAAATATATAAATAAATAATAATAATAATAAATATATAAACAAATAATTATAATAATAAACAAAAATAAATAATATATAGATAATAATAATAAAATATATAAATAAAAATATATAAAATAATAAACAAAAATAAATAATATATACATAATAATAAAAATATATAAATAATATGTAAATATATAAATAAATAATAATTTTTCCCATCTAGTGTTACTCTTTTACCACCATAGTTGAATTATTTCCTCCATTTTTATACTTTCATAGTGTTTAGGGGTTCATTATTTGTCCATAACTGGGATTCTAACAGGTGTTACCATTCTGAGTTAGGGTGGATGGACCTGGGAACAGCGGCAATTAAGAGATGGTTCCACATTCCTCAGAACCTGCTCAGAGGTCTTGCTGCCAAATAAATAATTTGTGTGAATAACAAACCCATGACCATAAAAGCAAAGAATGCTTATAATTTTAATAGAATTTGGCACTGCACTCATCAGGACGTGGCAGTGGCATCATTATCATAATAATAATCCCCCGCCATCTAGGGTTATTCTTTCAGCTTCTAATCCACTGACCTTTACCACCATAGCCAAATTATTTCCTCCACCCACTACCATATATGAACAATGTAGGCTTCTTGTCTTTTCTTATCTTTGTACTTTTTTTTTTTTTATTTTTTTTTTAAGCCATTATTGTATTTTGCTTTTTCTTGTGGATGTTAATTAGAGCTTTTCTTCCATTTTTTTTAATTAAGAAATTATCCTGCAAAACTAATCTAAGGATATTTTTTCTCTTTCAGATGTATGATTCCGTGTGGATGTGGCCCTGTTTTGATTGGCCGTGACAATGAGATAATGCTTGATGCGTCACAAATGAAATGGTGCCGTAAACCTCGTTGCCATATAGGAGATCACCCTAATGACCATGATGGCAGCACAGGAACTCGAGAGTCTTCTGGTGAGACAGGAAGTGACTGTGCTACAAGTCCCAGCAGTAATTCTTTGGATTTTTGAAGAGTAAGTCCTTCCTGATTCTCTGAGGGTCTTAGTATTATATGTGACTGACTTTCATTGAAAACCTGTCCTTATATATTTTTCCCCCCTTTTATGGGGCATCTTTCTTCATTTCTTTACACTTGGACTTGTTATGTGATGCAATGTAAAAGGTTCTTAGAAATATCGGAACTGATTCCAGTGTCAAAGAACATTTTTTTTCTATTTTTTTTTTTTTTTTTCCTTTCATATTTGATATCAAATTTCTGATGGCATGTAATATTGATCTCAACTTCTTTGAAGCTGCTGTTCAGAGACTGTCAACATCACTAAGACTTTTTTTTTTTTTTTTTTCCCCCCTCTCTTTTCTTTCCTATTTGAGATAGGGCAGTAGAAAGCCATATTTATTCTTGGGCAGGCCTTTCATGATCAGAATCAGAGAAGATACCCAGTGATCTCCCTTGGATTTAAGTTTTATTTAATTACAATTATTTAAATAACATATTTCATTTAATAAATTTGCACGTCCCCTCCCCCCAACTTTTTTGTGTAATGACGAAAATTAAGGCCTTTCTCTGGTAATATGTATTTGTAATGTACATATAAATATCTATTTTACTAAAAATGCCTTTTTTAGTAAGAAAAAAAAAAAAGAATTAAAAATAATTAAACCTGACAATTGTTATAGCTGTTAAATTTTTTTTTTTTATATTGGCCAGATAAACAAAAACGTAAAAAAAAAACCATGAAAGAAGAGAATATTTATATTGAGGAATTAGCCATCTTACTTTTTGAATAAATAATACCCTTTGCTTCATTTTTCTTTTCCTCTTCAACAGACTTACTTTTGTTTCTGCAAAGTAGACTAACTTTTTTTTTATAAATATGTTAGCATGGGTGTGCATTTGTTTCTAATTTTCTTTCTTGATAAAGAAAACTAAGTCATGGTCGCTTCTGAAAACTAACCCCCCCCCCCATAATGTTCTGAAATATTTCTTCTAATGTACAGAAGCTGTTTGTAACATGTAAGTGCCCAATTTATGTCTCTCATTCCCATCAGGTTGCCTTTTTGTTTTGTCACCCCCCCCCACCTCCCCGCCCATTATTAGTCACTGATCTCCTACTCGGATAAACAACAACTTATTTCCCTGAGAGAATGGATTGGATTTTTTATTTTATTTTATTCTCATCCCCAAAATGTAAATGCAGAAGAATCCAGCAATTTTTATTAATAAAGAGCCAGTAAAAAGATTTAAAATAAAAATAAAAAAAACTGGTTAAAACCAACTAATAAAAATAAATAAATAAATAAAAAAAAAGTCTCCTGGCAGGTAATAATAATTAAAAAAAAAAAAAAACATGCACACCCACATATTCAAAATAAATATAGCCCACAGCAAATACGAGACAAACATATCCACCAAAAATTGATATCATCAGTAATATATTTTAATGCTTTACTCAAAGAAGCATATAACAAGGGCACTAAAAACGAAACAATGGAGGAGGGGGCAGGGGGAAAAAAATAAATTCATAATTCGTTGAATGAAAAACTGACTGAAAAGATATATTTTGTAGTTGAGATTATTTTATCTGGAATATACATTTATCTGCATTTTGATACAGTTTTTTTTTTTTTTTTTTTTTTTTTTTTTAATTTTTCAGTAATGAGCCTAAACTTGGCATTTCAATGAATGTACAATCTGACGATACAATGATTGATTTTATAACCAAATGGTAATCTATTCTTTCATACACAAATGAGAGCCCATCAAAACTAAATAATTTGCCATTGTACATTGAACACGAGAAATGAAATTGGGATGCAAACTTTTTCTTCAATTGTCATGCAGTTAAATCAGATTTTCTCTCTGATTGAATTGGATTTTTCTTTTTAAAGACAAACTTTACAAGCGTGGTTCACATCAAATACAACTGCAGTATAACTTAGGCCAAACACATTTTTCAAACAACTTCTGTATATTGCTACTAATATTGATATATTTATGTATATATATATATATTTACTTATATATGTAAGTGTATCACTTTTTATCAAAAATCATAAAATCTTTTTTAAAAAAAAAAAGAAAAATTTTCTCATAAATATTTTCTACTTTTCTACATCTTTTTAAAGAATGTTTCTTAACCTTCATACATTTGAAGACATATCAACAGTTACGATAAAAGGTGCTTTATATATATATATATATATATATATATATATGCATGCATTGTAAAAAATAACAATAATAATTAAAAATATATCCTGTAATATATTTGGCCACTAATTAACAGGATTTTTAATTTTGCAATCCTTTCTACTTTCCCTCACCCTCATATCTTTTTCTCATTCCCCACCCCCACCTCTCACTACCTTTTTTTTTTTTTTTTTTTTTCTTTCTTTATGGCTATGTGCAATTTTTACATTCCACTCACATGTCAGATTTATTTATTTTTAAATAAGCTTCATGGACTTGCATTTAAACCTGCTCCACCCCCAACACCAAATTTATTATTCAAATATTTTTTAACAAGTTTCATCTAATTCTGATATCAAGATTTTCACATTGAAAACTTTAAGAGGGAAAAAAAAATGGATAAAAAAAAATTCAATAGAATTTTACATTATCATTGTTGATGTTTGATTCAAATAACATTCTTGTTATCACTAATCCTACTGTTAGTTTTGTTCAAGGGACAACCATATTGAAAGTTATTTTTTTCCCTACAATGCTCCTCAAATGATACAAATCACTATTCCTGCTGCTAGAATTCTTTTTGTGAACCATTTTGCAGGGCTGTCAAACATTTGTTTAAAAAACTACTAATCATAGTATTAGTATTTTTCACAGCTATTTTTTTTTTTTTATTTTGCTGTGTATTTTGAGTCTTTGGTGATCAGCCCCCCAAAACAAAACTAAGATTGTTGAATTTTCTTTTACTTACCCAAAAAATAGTAACTTAGGATTAACAGTTAATTTCCAGCAGAAAACATTACATTCATTCCAAACATAAAAATATATTTTCTTACAAAATTACATTTGATTGTCTAAATTGAATCTTAACTCATTGGCTCCCACAAAACCCTCCGGTGGCTTATTTTCCAATTTCTTTTCTATGAGGATTATTGGGAGTTTGATACTATGATTGATTACTTATGAGATCATGGTACACCAGAACCACATTTTTTTTTTTTTTTTTTTTTTTTTTTTTTTCAAAAATAATTTAAATATTTTTAATATAAAAAATTGAGAATTAGTGTCAATGTAATACTTGCATATTGGGAATTTTCTAACGGCCCATAGATGGGTGGTGTTTGACTTTTGACTTGTAAAATGAACTTGTTGGTCATTGGTAATAAATACTACCTATGATATCCTTGCCTTGTATATGAGACAATGTAACAATGTAAACATAAACTACCTTGTATCAAAATTAATTAAAATATAGTGTTGGGATCCTGGAACAAACAGGAAAAGGAGGCTTGGGAGCCAGTGTGTTAACCAAATATTTCCATCTTGTCCAATGTATTTGAACATGGCTTAATGTTTAAATTTTCTTTTCTTTTTGGAAACCCTATTCAAATACAGGGTGTGGCAGGAATACCTCCCACATAATGGTAAGACATCAGTGGCAATGGTGTCTTCATCTTGCTAATTTTTTACCATTACGTAGGAGGTATTTCTGCCACACTGTGTAGAATGAGATTGAATCATTTTCTTTTTAAATGGACAACATAATCCCACCCTCCATATTTGCTGTACAATTGGTAACAAATAATGAATTAGGAAAACAATTTTTGCAAGGATTATATAGACTAACATCCTCATCATCAGTTTTGGCCAGTGTGTTCTTTGAGCTTCCACAAGTATTCAATTCAGTTAGTAAGGATTTTCTTCACCTTTTTATAATTTTTTTTGCATAAATGACAGTTAAATGAAAACTTTACTGTAATATTTTATAAGTAATTTGTCTCCATCTTACTGTTGCATCATAGAACATTGAGTCAATAGAATCATTGTCTGCAAGAGCAAATGTTGTGAAATTGGAAAGATTAAGAAAATATCCATGCAAGATGGACTCTCAAGATATGAGATGAAAGTTCTTTCAATGTTTGCTTCATTTTTAGTTTTGCACTGTTTGCATTTACGGCTTAAGCACTATAATAAAAAGTGACAAAATGGCGTAAATAATTATGAAAACATTTCTTCTGAATAAAAAAAAAAAAAGACAACTGAAATAGCATCAATATTGAAGGACCAGAATATTAAACCTCGTACTTCTATGGCTCAGATGTTAATGACTGAAATGTCGGCACAGTTAAATAAAATTCTTCGCTGTAATTCACTGTTTTGTTTCCTGGTTAGAGAATAAAGTCAACCACTGCCAAGTATTTCAAAATTTGTCAGATTTGGATGAACCTAAGTGAGTAAAATAATTTAATGTTTGAAAGTTGAATTTGACACTCCTTGGTGAAGAAGGGCCTTTTTTGGTACCTTAACTATAAAACTCCATGTTAGATGATCCAGATCTTTCAAGAAAAGTTATATTTTTCTTGGTAAGAAAATTTGGCAATCCTGGTTTATTTTTTTATTCACAAGTTTCTGTCAATTATAAAACCATGATCATCTGTTTGACCTGATCACTATACATCACTACACTTTATTCTTATAATCATTATAATCCTCATCATATCTTCCAGTTTTATTTTTATAGTCAAAAAGATACAAGACAAAACAATGTACTGCCAGCAAGTAGGAGTTACTAACCCCATTACACTCAAACCGTTGTATCAGAAAGGTAACCTATCATTAAAGAAAAAACAAAGTGGAACAATCAAAACTCTTACACCTTTGCAAAAAAGAAAAAAAATAATTCTTCAAATAAGATCCAAGGGAGATAACTTGGGTATGTAAATGTTAATTGTTAAAACAAATACAGTATAAATTCATTTTTAGTATATTTATGATACAATGGTGACCAGTATTCTGCCAGACATTAGTAACTCTTTGACCAAATCCTACCAGTGTGGGTGGAGTAGGGAATATTTTACATATCACTAACTATTGTCCATGATGCTAACATTCTACCATATCTATCTCTCTATGTGCATATATATATATATATATATATATATATATATATATATATAGGGCAGCAATCCCTCCTTTTATAAAAGTTTCATTAAAAGCAACTGACAAGGTATGTGACTAAGCTTTTTATTCAATTTTTCTTGTGTTTGTATAAGTGATTTCTTTTCTGGACATAGTGTGTAAAATCTCAGATGTGTCAGAATGTTCTTTAGATCTGAGTGCTTACGGCTATTCTATTAAATATGTAGAACATTTAGACAGTTTTTACACACTTTATGCCCAGAAAAGAATACACTTATACAAACACAAGAAAAATTGAATGAAAAGCTTAATCACTGTGCTTTGTCAATCATTTTTAATCAAACTTATGTATAGATACACACACACACACACGTGACAATTTAATTCCTAGAGTGACCCTGCAAAAACCAATTTTGCTTACTTGGTCACTATTGGCTGCTCTCTCCTTCAAAGTTTTCCCTTTTTGAAGTAATGCATTTTGTGAGAGGATAGTGCCAGTGCTGAAAACATTCTTGGAATTTGTTTTTTGTAATGGCTTTCAGTAATGTAATCCCATGTTCCTGGATGTCAGCACATCTTTGTTTTTATTTTTTTATTTTTATTTTTATTTTTTTTATTTTTTTTTTACAATTTTGAAAAAAAATCACAGGAATCTGAATAAGATTAATGGCCTGTTTTGCAATGGGTCTCTTTGTCAGGATTTCATGAACTCTTAGCACATGTTCTTGGGTTTTTTCCCTCTATCCAAAAGTCTCTGTTCATAGGGGCTAATGTTTTTGACAAGCAAATTTTTTTTTTTTTTTTTACAACTGTTTACACAAAATTTGATATTAATTTTCTGCTGCAAATTTGTTCATGCATTTATTGCCAACAGTATAACACGAACTTAGACAAGTTCCTCTACTGCCCAATAAATAATGACTCATTTGTTCTACATCTGAAGAAAGTGCAAATTGGAATAACTCCTGACATGGTCAAATAAAAAAGTTTGCCTTACTCATTACCACATCAAAACACTGCAGTCCTTCCAGGAATTAAATTGTCACCACACACACACACATATCTATATATATATATATATATATATATATATAAGATTTTTTCATGAGTTTTTCCTTTTAAGGTTACTCTTCTTTCACCTGCTAATCCATTGACCTTTGCCCCCATAGTCAATTTGTTTTCTCCACCCACTGCCATCTATGAACAATGAAGGATTTCTATTAACAATGTGGCACACTCGTCTTTTTTAATCTTTGTACCATTTTTTTAGCACTTATTGCATTTTGCTTTTTCTTGTAAATGTTACTAAAAAAAAAAACAAAAAATAATTATTTAAGTCTGCTTAGAAATGCAACCCTTAGAATTTGCGTCCTTTAAAAAAGAAAAAAAATTGATGAAAAGTCAGTTTTCAGTTGAAGAAATGGTCATGTAATTCTTTTTTTTTTTTTTATTCCAACAATTCTTCTTAAAAGCTGAAACATTTCCTTGCATCAACATAATCTCTCTTAAAAAATGCGAGGGTCAAAGGTAGGAAGTTGATGGCATTGAATTGAATATTCCAAGTAGAACTTGGAATTTTGTTTTTTCTTTCTTTTTGGGGAGTAACACCAAAACTTTCAGGGTGGGTACAAAACCTAAATGAAAATTATATCTATTGTAAATTCTTTGAAGCATTTCATATTTGATTACATTCATAAAACCTTTGTTTCGCTTGTATTACCATATATCTAGTCTCCCTACTTTCTGTGTCTGTGCTTAATAAATATATATAATATATATATATATATATATATATATATATATATATATATATATATATATATATATATATACACACACACACACGTGTGTGTGTGCACATGTATGAGGAAATTAATGGATTTTTTAAGATAAATATATTTTGAAGGAACACCCATTTGATCCTTGCCAAGTGGTAAATTTTCATTAAGACTCTTAATTGCCTAGGCCAGTGGCTGTCAATTTCACTTTGTTTTTATATTAGGTTGGTGCAAAAATAATGTCGTTTTCTCACATAAGTTACTATGTGAGAAAACGACATTATTTTTTGCACCAACCTAATAAAAAGAAGTATATGTACCCACTAAATATAACCTTTACAGTAATAAGTAAATATATGAAACTCTGAGTCAGGATATCAGTGGGAGATAATATGTATATTTATCAATATATACTTAATAGATCTGTTGTATTACATCAGCCACTGTTTTATTAACAACACCACTATATGTGCAATATATATATATATATATATATATATATATATATATATATTCAAATGCTATATAAGAGTTCTCATGTTTCAAGACAAGAGCCGAAAACTTCAATATAATTATTTATTGGTACTTTAATTCAATTTAATTCAAATAATTATATTGAAGTTTTCAGCTCTTGTTTTGAAACATGAGAACTCTTATGTAGCGTTGGAATAATTATTTATATATATATATATATATATATATATATATATATATATATATATATATATAATATGACAAATTTATGTAAAAATGCATATTCTATATGTTAACTGTAACAAAAGAAAAATGCCAGCAGATGCAATTATAAAATCCATAAGTAAATTTCCTTCAATATGGGAAGTTTAGTATAAAATGTATTATTAGTTATTCACACTATTTATATTCAGGCTATTATCCTCATCTTTGTTATCACAAGGTTTTGACTGTTGTGCCCTCTGACCTTCTTCAGGCATATATTCGATCTGGGTAACCTACAGGGAATTCTGAACTGAACCCTTTATTTAATCTACAGGAGTAAACTGTTCTCATTCCACTGCTCATGCTTAGGGACACCATCTAGTTCTAACAACAACAAAGATGATGACAATAATTATATAAATAGTGTAAATAATAACTCCTCATTCCAAAACTTCACACAAAAAGTATCATCACTTGTTGAATACACTGAAGATTTCGTTTCATTAGTCACTTGACTTTGGTGCCAGTATAAAAAATAATGGCTAACACTTAGTCCTACAAAGTTTTTCAATGTGGGAAAGCCAACATGGCTACATAACTCCGGAACTTGAAATGAAAATGACTGAAAACACTCAATCATAAACATTAGAACAAGATCTACACACATTGGACACAAACTTTTGTCTCTTCTAGTTTAAAAGAAAAAATATTCTTGTCAGTCATTTTTATTGAAAAACTGCAGCTCATATATATATATGCTTTCCCTGACGACCGCTTAGGTGAAACCTGGGTAGGTTTGTCTGGCTCACTAGGTCTATCTAGGTTTGCTCTACAGTTGTATTAAACTCTTTTGTTAGTTAGTCGGGGTTTTTTCTTTGGGCTTTAAACCTGTATCTGTGCGATTTTTTTTTTTTTTTTTTTTTTTTTCTCGACAGACTTTCATGTTTCTAGCTCTTTCTTTTTTTTTAAAACCTTTTTTCCCTCGGGATTGATTTGATTATTGGCAAATCAAAAATTCGAGGGTTTTTTGAAACGAGTATAGTTACCTATATATATATATAATATATATATAAATGTTAAAGACAACTGACAAGGTACTGTGAACTGCAATTAAGTTTTTTATTTAATTCTTGTGTTCATAAAAGTGTTTTCTTTTCTGGGCACAAAGTGTGTAAAAAAAAAAAAAAAACTGTCAATGAAAACTTATCAAAATGCATCTGAAACCTACTAGTAGAAAATACAAGTATTAATAGCTTCATCCATATGTTAAAAAGAAAATAATAATGGAAGCACTAATAGTAAAGATGGAAAAGCCAACACTCAATAACATTAATTACAAATATGATCACAATGTGCTGACTGTGTTCGTAAAATAAAACATTCCTATAACTTCAAACACATACATAAAGAAACCCACACATTCAGTTAAAAATAAAGATTGTTCTTGATAATGGCTAAAAGAATAGTTGAAAGCGTTCAGATATGCAGAACTTTTGGACAGTGTTTTTACACACTTTGTTTCCAGAAAAGAAGATACTGGTATGAACACAAGAAAAATTAAATAAAAGCTTCATCATAGTGTCTTGTCTGGCATCTTTAACGAAACATACACACACAATTTCAAATTTTCTTTTAGTATGAGTGACCATTTCTTTACCAAGATTGAACTGTACTTAAAATTTTTTTTTTTTTTTTAAATAACCTGGTTAATTTTGTCGTTTTGCTCTTTGCAACTTGTCGGGTCTTCCCTGTCCCCACTTCACCAAACATTTTATGCAGCATTTCGCTTGCATTCAGTAAAAATCTAATATCTACACATTTGTTTGTCTGTAATGTGCATGATTTTATTTCCCAATTTGTGGTTGTTAACATTTTTTATTATAGATATTGTTGGACACGTGAATTGTGATGGTTACGTCTTGTTAAACTTAGTTTTATTGATAATTTGTCAAAGAAGAGGTTCAGTTGTCCATCCTTCCTCTTGATGACACACTATTGGAATAATTTCCTTTTCTTTAGCTATATTTTGTGTGATGGCAAAGAATTTGGATGTCATATCTACACACGCTATTACTATTAATATGTTCCATTGTAATACTAGGCAAAATTGCTTCGATGTTTTGTGGCTACATAAATTTTTAAATCTTTGTTGATTTCTTTAATCTTAAAGTTACCAAAAAAAAAAAAAAAAAAAAAAACTTCAAAATGTGGGAGGGGGGATTTTCTTTATCAATCTTCCAGTCTATAAGTTACTAAAAAAAAGAAAGGTTTTGTTTTTGACATATTTAAGGATTTTTTTTCTTTTTTCTTTTTTTTTTTTTTTTTTTTTTACTAAAAATAGTATAATTGTCATTTAAAAAAAAAAATACAAATACCGTCCTTTTTTTTTTTTTTTTTTTTCTTCAAAACAATGTTTGAAGTAGAAAATTCTAAAACATGGAGTATAATTGGCTTAAAAAAAATGTCACCTTCATGAAAATGTCTGCCTTTGAAAAACATCAAAAGCAAGACACATGAGCACTGTTTCATTTAAAAAAAAAAAAAAAAAATCAAAAAAAACTCAAAAACAGAAAAGCATTTCACATTTTCTCATTGTTCTACAATTTTAGATGAAAACTTCCAAGACAAACAAGAAAAGTTAAATTTCTTTGTTTGCTTGGTGTACTGAAAACAGTTAACAAATGCAGATCCCCATTTTTAAAATTTTTTTTTTTTTTTTTTTTTGCTTAATCACTGGCTTTCTGCCATTCAATCAATTGATCTATTATTTCCCTTGTGGCCCCAACACACATACAAAAGAAATAAGCCTCAGAAGTTTGATTACTTTGTTCTTTGCAAATTTCTTAAATGTAACCAACAATACTTGGTCCCTGTTCTAAATTTTGGTGGAGAGACAATTTGAATAAAAAAACAAAAATAAAAAAAAAATGACCATTCAAACATTCATGATTTCTTCCATAGCAGCACAACGAACAAAGCATAAAACTATTTTTTTTTTTTCTTTTTTTCTTTTTTTTTTTTTTTCAAATTCATTATGTAACAATTTATTCCATCATGGAATTTTTACTGGAGTTTTTTTTTTTTCTCTCCCAAAACCTAAATGTTTGCAAAGCCTTAATGAAAAGTTTTTTTTTTTTGTTTTTTTACATCTTCACAGATACAATTTGAGAAAAAAAAATGCTATTTAACTTTTTTCTTTTTCTCTTTTTCCTACTTAATCTTTGTCGGCTGTCATTTCTCAAAAATTGGTGCTGACTGCAAGGCAGAAAAATGCTTTCTTTTTATAGAAGAAAATCAGATTTTAAGCTAAAATGTAAATAATTTCTACTTTCAGGAATTTTGCAATAAATAAGCAAAAATCAATCAAATAATCTGACATATCATTTAAGTTTTTTTTTTTTTTTAATGATTGCAAATTTATCATGTTTTATAAATATGGGGTCCAGAAGCTTAACATTAAGCAGATTTTCAAGAGGAATTTTTGAATAAATTTTCTTTTTCTTTCTTTCTTTCTTTCTTTCTTTTTTTTTTTTTTTTTTTTTTGGTGAGGGCGGGGGAAATCCAGTTGTTTTTTTTTTTTTATTTTTATTTTTTCAACTGGTCCATTGAATTTCAACTTTGTTCCTCTCATTGCAAATGAAAAATAACTTTTAACAATCTGTTTTAATCCATTGCTTTTCTGTACTGTCAATTCTTTACCAATTTTTTTGTACAATTTGATACTTGTAAAATAACAAGGATAAATTTATATCAAAGTAGCTTCTTCGTAAATTTTGCATTTAAAAAAAAAAAATTCTCCCTTAAACTCGTGCCATCTGCTGGTTAAATACAGAAATACAAGGTTGAATCCTCTTTCACCACACCTCGTAAATTGCACTGTATTCAAGCAATTCAAAATAAACTGCTTTCACTTTTTAACTTTTCAAAGACAAAACCAGAAATGCAGTTGAAAATTCCAAATTATTTTCTGTTTGTGTATTTTTTTTTTTTTTTTTTTTTTTTTTACTGTTCCTGCTACTTGGATGGAAAAGGGAATTGAGGGAGAATTGCTTTACTAAGTGCTTATTCTCTCTGAAATACAAAATATGCCAATTATAATAACTTCTTAAATCATTTGTATAGACGTATTGTCAGTGAAAAACCCTGTATATTTTGATTTGGGACCAGTCCTTGAATTATAGATCATTTTAATAGATATAAAATGTAAGAGTATTTTTATCAAAACTTACTCTTACTTTGTCATTCTATTAAAAATAAAATACTTTATAATTTGTGCTATAAATATTTTTGCAAAACGAATAGATTGACAACCATTAAAAAGCCTATAAATTTCTCTAAAAAATTTTTCCAACCTAAAGAAAATTGCTACAGGACTATATTTCTCTCTCAAAACAAAATTAGTGAAAATATCAAATTATTTACACTCTGTCAAGCTGGATGCCAGTATTTGGCATTTAATAATATGATTTCTTTAATCCTTGCTGAATTTTATTTGTTGTGGCATATCAACACATATGGATTATTAAATGCCAAAATCTAAATATTTTGTACACAATTTTATTCATTTTTTAGGGAGCTAATAATGGTTTTAATGATAGAAGTCGTATTAATTAATCCATAGCTAGGGGGAGAAGAGGTGGATTCATACCCTTTCCCAAGGGTATTTGCTGATAAGTGAATATAACAAACCTGACTGGAATTGGAACTTTGCTCTCCAATTGAGAATTCTGAGCCGTTGTGCACAACTTGCACATTCAATCTTGAAATTCCCAAGTGGTCTAGGTACTGATCAGGCTCTAACTTAGGTGATCATACAAGAACCAATGTTTGAACATGATATGGCCATAGTCCAATCTCTGCTGCTATCATCTCTGATAACCCATATGCTATCAAATATTACAATCGGTTGAATTATCAAAATAGAAAATAATAAATGACTTGTATTTGCAAATATTTACTAAGAGCTACAAAGGACAGGAAATAATGGAGAGCCATGATTGGCAACATCCTAAAGAGACACAACGTATAGAAGAGGAATCCTAATAAAGTAAATCTATTTTTCAGTTGACAAACAAGTCTGTAAAAGGGTTTCTTTATTGTAATCAATTTGGGAACAGGACAAAGAAAGTTTATCTGGACTAAGATTTTTATACTCCAGGATTTGATGTCCCAAGGTATTTATAACTTGGGAGAGTTGCTTAAATATGTTTCTTTGGACTAATCACTACTTTTTGAATATTCTCCCTTCCTGCATGTTGGGATTTCAATATTTTTGTTTACCTCTTTCGACCTCCATGTTTTGTTTTTTTTTTAAATATAGTTGTAAAAAAAAAAAAAAGAATGCAAAATTTATGGAATTATCTGCTGAACTTTTCATTTGTTTAATTTTTTTTTTTTTTTAATTTGGAAGAGCAAGGATTTTTTTTTTCTTTTTTGCTGAATTGGAAAGGGAGGGCAGAAGACTTACTAAACTGCTAAAAAAAATGAATTTGATAATTGATTTTTTTTTTTTTTTTTTTTTTTTTATATATATTTATATAAAGGCAATTCTATCACAAATAAATGCATTCACCAAAAAACAACAAAAAAAAAAACATAGAAAAGACCAATTTTTACACTGAATACTAAATATTTAATCTTCTTTAAAAAAAAAAAAAAAAAAAAAAAAAATGTTTCTATGACTACAATGGAAATATAAAAGCCTTAACGTTTTTACTGTTGTAATCTTTAAAAAAAAAAAACAAAAAAACTCTTATCCACTGACAGGTCAGGGGGTGGTGAGGGGAATTAACCTCATCTTATTTTTCAAACAAGCATTTTCCTTGCATCTTGGATACTTTACGAAGTCTTCAACATGCTTACCTTACGATACATCGAATTTTCTTTTTATACAATCAAAAGAGAAAATTACTTGATGCAAGTAATGACATATTTGAAGTTTATTTTCTAAATTTTATTAAAACCTGTAATTCTCTTCAGCATTTCATTCCATGTCGCTATTTGTATGGTCTTTTTATTTTTTCTTGACATTTTTTTTTTCTAAATCATCATTCATTACAGACAACAGAGGCGAATTTCCGTTTCTCCATCCATTCATTGAATTCATTTTGCAGGCCCCGCTCTTGTTTTGGGTGAACTGCCTGCTCTCCCCCCAAAAAAGTATTTTTTCTATGAATGCTGTTTTTCATACAGTGTTTCTTTTTCTCTTATTCTCTTTTTTTCTCTTGGTCTTTGTGTCAACATGACAAAATATATATTGCTGAATTTTATTTTTATTTTTATGGAAGAGAAAAAATAATATCTGATTTGAATTTTTATTTTTGGTGAATTAGTCCTTACATCATTTTTGAAACATTTTAATTAATTTTCTAATTTATTTTTTCTTCTTTTTTTTTTTTTTTTTTTTTTTTTTTCTTTATTTGTACCTTTTTTTTTTTTTTTTTTTTTCTTCAGTCACTTTAAAAAAAATAAAAACAAAACATATTTAACATTTTTCAATTCATATATTTTAAACTTTTAACAAACATTTGCATTTTCATTGATTTCTTAAAAGATTGGATTGTACCAGTCTCCAAAAAATGATACCCCATGATAAAAAATTTAATTATCAAATAATTTTAAAAGTTGATGTTTGGTTAGAAGAACTGAATTTTTTTTTTTTTTTTTTAATGGGGTGGGGTATTCCCTAAAATCACGTGTGCAACTATTTTAACTCCACTCTCTAATTGACAACTCCGTGGTCAATCTTTGAAATATTTCTAAGAAAATCTGACTATTGCTTTAATATTTGAAGGCATGAACATATATATATATTTGAAAATGCCAATGGGAAAACATTTTATATCTTTTTTTTTTTTTTTTTTTTTACCAAAACACTGGGACATATAAACATCATGCTTCTCCTTTTTTTTTTTTTTTTTTTTTTTTTCTTTTTTTATGTAAATTTAAAAAAAAAATTTTTTTAAATTGCCAAATAGAATTCCTATAGCAATATAAATGTTTTCTATTTTATTTAGATGCTTTTTGTTGATACCAAATATTAGATATGTATTTTTCGGAAAGGTCTGCATATATTCATTTCCACTTGGCTATACATTTAATGAGATACTTTTCAGTTATTAATATGAGGTGAGACATTGATTGATTGATTTATTTTTTTATTTCAAGAAAATCTTCTCCACCCCCCAAAAAAACCCACTCACTTATTCAGACCATTCCATTTATTTCACGCTTCTTGACAATTAAGATGTTTTTCTGACCAACACCCTTATTGAGAAAACTCTGGCCCCTATCCAGTTATTGGGACCTTTGAGTACTCTTGGCTAGCAAGTACACGTGTCAGCTTGAGTAAATTATTTTTCGTCTCCCCCCCCCACACACACACACTTAAAAAAAAAAAAAAGCATAGAGATAATTTTTGGTATGCCACGTTTATTATTTTATAAATAAACTTCTTCATGGCACGATTGTTTTGTTCCTGAATTTCCAGTGGAATCTTTTATTGAATTTTTATAAGTTGTAAAATGTTCCCACTGGCACGACTATTCCAACCGGGACTTGTATTTGGAACAAAAGAGTTTAGTGTTTATGCATTAACTTGTTACCTCCTCTTTATTTTCCTTCTCCCAATTGATTTATTCTAGTCTTTTTTTCTAGTTTTTTTTCCTAAAATTATTTTCTAAATAATTGTATACCTGGTCTGAAAATTTATATCATGTGCAATCAAAATTTTTTTTTTTTTTCTTATCTAAATACCTATATTATTTGTTCAAGGGCATGTAATCCTCCCCCCACTCCCTCCCCAAAGAGCAATTCAAAAAAACAAACTTTCTTTTGAATTATAAAAAACAAAAAAAAATGTTGGAATTTGTTTAAGTGAATATATTCAGCCTTTAAAAATAAAATCAAAAGTACAAATTGGGTACTTTAAAATCTCCCATCTTCAGGAGGTTCACAAATGGACGAGTGGTATAATGAATTTTTTCATCTATTGTATTTTGTAAAGTAGGTTTCAGCTGGCCTAAAAGGAAAAAAAAAAAACCAACAAAAAATAGCCATTTTGATGTTAGGTAAGTTCTACTATTACGATTTGTACAAACTGTTAACCAGGTGATGAAATATATGTAAGCACAGTCCGGAAAATATATATTCCTGACCTTATCAGTAAATATTTTGTTCAAGCCTCATAATGAATCTTGCCTTCTAATAAACATGTTTTTGTTTTTTGTTTTTTTTCTCTTCATTACATTGGTATTCTTGTAAAATCCCCAATAACTATAATCAAATAAAATGTTACTAAAATGTAATATATTAAACTGGTAAATATGTGTATAGTGAACTTTGACATTTGTCTATTTATTAGAAAGATCAACTTCATAGAAAAACATGAGTATTTTTTTTTTCTTTTTAAATGATCACAAATCATTTTTGTTAAACATGGGGGAGAGAAGCTTAAACTTGAAATTAAGATCTTTAAATGGAATATTTGAATTAACATTTTTTACAGGAGGCATTGGTGTGAAAATTCTAATTGTACTTCCCATTCCCCACCTTCCCAATTGGTCCATGGAATTTCAACTTTATTGTTCCTCTCATTGCAAATGAAAAGTAACTTTCAACAACCTGATTGTATCCATTGCTTTTCTGTACTGTCAATTCTTTAACAATATTTTTTGTACAATTGGATACTTATAAAATAACAAGGATAAAATTATATCAAAGTGGCTTCTTTGAAAATTTTTCTTTTTTTCTTTCTTCTTTTTTTTTTTTTTTTTTTTTTTTTTTTTAACAAAAAAAAAATTCTCCCTTAAACTCGTGCTGTCTGCTGGTTAAATATAGAAATACAAGATTGAATCCTCTTCCACTACACCTCGTAAATTGCACTGTATTCAAGCAATCCAAAATAAACTTTTTTTTTTTTTCATCTTTTCAAAGACAAAACCAGAATGCAGTTGAAGATCCCAAATTATTCAAAGTCTAATATTTATTTATTTTAGTTTAATCCTCCACATAAATATACTAAAATCTGTTTAAGGCAAAAACTTTTAAAATTTATTATAAAGAGATGAGAATTATATCTCTTCAGGGCATAGGCAAAAACTTAGTTTTTCTATTAATATCTGTTTTCTGTATGCTGTTATGGTTTACTCTGAGAAAAGATATTAGAATTGTCCTTCTTTCTGACAGTTTACCAACTAAGGCTATAGAGGACTCAGTCTGCTCTGCTAGTTTACCTATAGGGCATCATGGTAAAGTGGACAGAAACTCTTTGCAGGATTTGAACTCTGCCAAATCCATTTTGAAATTTATATCAGATTAAAAATAAAATCCCTTTTTATTTTTTCCAGTATGGATGAGAAGAAATCAAAGGACTTAATGAATGAAATAATTTGTAATAAATCTATATAATAAATGTGAATGTGTCACACTTTTTCATCTTTACCCCTAGAGGCCATAGCCCAACATTTTATACCAGTTTGTGATCAGGCTAACTCTGTGAGCAAATTAAAAACATTCCAGGCTGGATCCGAACAAACAATCCTGAAATTTGGGATTCCCAAGTTTTCATTACTGCGATAGCACCTGTTCTATGGGCAAACAGTGAACCCCCAAATGAAAACAAAATACTATGAAAGTATAAAATTCATTTTATAATAAAAATACCAATAATTCATATTTACTATTTAGTAAAATTACCAATATATTTATAGTTGAATGACCAACAATACATTTTATTTGCAGTTGATGGTATACAATTGCATTCAAAATATATTTAGTTGAAGCCATAAAATTGTGTTGAAAATATTTAGATTTCAGCAGTAAAAACCCATAAAGGTGTTGATATGCTCTTAAACAAGAACCAACCAAAATATTTAACTAAATTCAGTGGCTTCAAACCCCACTTTAAAATAATGCGTCAGAATTTCTAGAATTTCAGTATTTTTTGATACATCTTAATATATTTTCTACACTAAACACATGGATATCGTATCTGTCTACATGGCTGCTTGTAAATATAGATCAATAGTTAACAAGTTAACATTGAAGACACTACTCTTAAGTTTGGTTCTTCCTGGGTGATTGGCTATTGTGACTTTGGGCAGATTAGGCCAACCTTAGTAAATATCAATTTAATTTTTTAACATAACCTTTTTTTTTTTTCTCCTAACGTTTTTTCCTCTAATTTGTTTTTTTTTTTTTTTTAAATTATTTTTATTTTATTTTTTTTTTATTTTTTTTAAATTTCCTATCTTTTTATTTTCAATTGCACTAATTTTTTTTTTTTTTAAATTTTCTAATATTTTCTTTTTTTTTAAATTTTCTAATATTTTCTTTTTTTTTAAATTTTCTAATATTTTCTTTTTTTTTTTTTATTCAAAGATTGAAACCTAAATCTTCCATTCTTAAAATTGATTTTCTTTCTTTTTTTTCTGTTCTTGAGGTTGCTATTACCAAAATTACTGCCTGGTCTGGCATTTTATGACTCCATTGAATTTCTCATTATTATTATTAATATCTGTCTTTTGCATCTTAAGCTTTTTTAAATAGGGGAGAAAAAAATGTGTTGTTAAATGTCCACTCTTTCACACAACACTTTGTTGAATTTTGTTCTTGTTAAGTATTGTGAAGTGAATGCAAAATGTTTTTTTCTTTTTTGCACTTTTTAAGCCTGATTTGCACATGTGTGCACCATATACACCCACGTCCCTCCACCTTCATGTTTTCCAATCACCATTTTTACTCTATTTTTGCCATCCTGGTCTCTCCTACTGTGCCAAAGATTATAATCACTTCCCAAAGATTTGCAAATCTTAGTGTTGCTTCTGCTTAATAATTAATGTCTGTGTGGGTTTATATAATAATGATTTTATTTATATATATATATATATATATATATATATAAAACCTGAATTAATTGTTTTTTGTTTGAGGATCAGGTAATTAAAAAAAACAAAAAAACTCATCAGGTGAATATAATTTGAATATAAAGCACAAATTTTACCCAGGTATCAATGTCCACTTACATTTGATACATTATCCAGGGTTCTTTCTTCTTTTTTTTTTTTTTTTTTTTTAACTTTATCTGCAAAATATTCAAAGTGTTTGTTCAATAAATTAATTTATGACGTACAGTTAATCATATACTTTTGTCTCTCCCACTTTGTGATTGGGCTCATTGAAACAATTTATATAAAACTCAGGACCATTGATTCTTTTTTTCTTTTCTTTTTATTATAATAAAAGTTAACAAAAAAAATTATTTGGCTCCAAATTTTTAGAATTTGTTAAAGAAATATTTAAGATTGTAACAATTAGTTGTAGGAATATAAATAAGAAATGAAGTTTTATTTAAAACTCATTCATCACACTTTTTATAACTTCATTGTTTGGATACCTTGTTTTGAACAATTTCTTATCTAAATAAATAAATAAAAAATAAAAACAAGCAGTATCTGAGTTAAAATTATAGATTAATTATTCAATTTAAATGACTCCATTAACGCAGCCCGATGCCATGATGAAAATAAATGATCAAAATTGAGCCTCTGTTTGAAATAAGCTGCTTTCAAGGGAGGTTATCCTTACCACAATTTACAATCAGCTTAACTATCTTGATGGGTGCATTTTACTTGATGTCGGTTTGAAAGTTATACAGTATTAAGTTTAAATCCTACATGTGCTCGTTGTTGCTAAACGAGGTATTGTCAATTCATAATTTGACAAAATTCTGATATTTACTGACGAGAAAAGACCTTCAATGGCAACATCTATACGAAATATTCATCCCAGGGATTTTTGTTGGACTAATTTTTACACATTGCTATATTAGCAATAAATATAGCCCCTTGTCATTTTTCAAAATTTCCTTTAGCTTATAAGGATGATGTCTTTTTTTTTTTTTTTCTTTTTTCTTTTCTTTTCTTCTTGGGAGAATTGTCTTGATTGAATTTATACAAACTAGACATGTCTGATTACAGTGAAGGAAAAAATTGTTTACAAAGAAATGTTTACAGAATTTAAAAGAATATTATAAAGTGGGTTGATTTGTTAGTTGCATACCACTTAGTCAAGAATTTTGACACAGAGTTTTTAGTACATTCAGTCTACCGTTTTAAAATTAAGAAAATCTTTTAAAAAAAAAAAAAAAAAATTGTTCCTTGAGCACTTGTCACTTAAATTTAAAAGTTGTTTTTGTTTTGGGCCAAATATCTGTTATTGTTATTTTCATTTTTTCCTTTATTGGCAGAGGGTCATATTGTCCAGTCTAAATTAGACCTTTTTTTAAATATTTTTTTTTTTCTTTCCCTGCCTCTTTTTTTTTTTTTTTCTGTATTTTGTGTTTGTTGTTGTTTTGTTGGCTATTTTATCTTAACTTTTGAACAAAGGATGGTCCAAATTATATATAACCAAAAAGATTTTTAAAAAATAAATAAAAAAAAAAGTTATGTGTGATTTGCAAATTAGTCCAAAATATTTACATTTATCTTCTTTTTTTTTTTCTTTTGTTATCTGTTTGTATCACTTGTGTTTTGCATGTTGATTTTGTTTGCGGGTATATAAAAATGGAAGGAGTATTTATTGTCCTGTGTTTCTCTAAAAACATTTTCCATTTTGTTTGTTCTAAATATTATAGCCATAATTTTATCAAAAATAATTAAAGAAGATTGCAAGAATTTAATTTTCTCCCCAGCACTGCCAGATTGGCATCTTCAACCTCCATTCCATATTTGTCAGACAGAAATTGTTTTAATGAGTTTCATTTCTTCTTAAAAATGTATCATAGATTCAACTTTGAATTCTTGCCAGAAATAGAAAGTATTATAATACCAGAAAAATGCTGCTAGAAGACAGATTTGAAAATGTCAGACTATAAGAATATAAAATTAAAGAAATCTATGATATTGTTAAAACGGTATCATTTCCTGTCATGTTTTTGAAGATACATTGTGACTCTTGGTCAGTTTCATTTCTTTCCTCCAATATAGCGGGAGCTATGTACCTGTATGCCATATTTTAAAGCTAGCTCTGTTAGTAGTTGTTTAACTTCAGATCATTCTAGGTTAGAAATCAAAACTGTGTGTGTGACTTGAAGAGACATACAGGTTAACAAGTGAAGAGCATTCATAAAATGGCTAGTGTTCATTTCAGATACAAAATGAAAGGTATCACTAAAGAAAATTACTTGAGTTAAAACAGAAATGAAATAACTACTGTCAGCAGTTACTACCAAGATTACTATTAGTATAGTAATGAGAATTTATTTACATTTTTACAAAAATTCTATGTTAAAAATCTCTTGAGTAATTTTTCTTCCTTTCTGAGAAGCTGTTTAATATCAGGTTTGAGGTAGGGAAAAGTATTGTCAACATTTTGAGTATTTTTGACTTTAAGCCAATGAAAGATTTTTTTCTTTTTTTCTTTTTTCTCTTAAAAATGCATATAATTTTTTGTGGTCCATTATTTTATTAAATATATTTAATGTTTGTTCCTTTTTAAATTTTATTAATGCTTAGTTTATGGTTAAGGATTTTAATATGTGTAATCTTTTTTTTTTTTTTTTTTTTTTTTTTTTTTGGAAATTTAAGATAATTATTAATAATTATTAAAAGTAAATTTAGTTTTGAATTTAGATTTAAATATTCTGTTTGTGGTGCATTATTTTATTTGATTTAATGATTTAAAATATATTTAATGTTTGTTCTTTACAAATTTTATTAATGCTCGGATATTATAGTTAAGGCTTCTAATATGTGAAATCGTTTTTTACAATTTATGATTATATTATCTCTAAGTGTTTGTCATTTGGGTTGATGTGCAATTTAATAGACTAACTTGGTAACTCTATCAAATGCTGTGGTAATTGTATAACCAGTGTACAAGGTATTTTAACAAAACAAATATCATAAAAAGGACAGTTATTCCCTTGACACTGCTATTACAGTATACACTTTTGACTTCCTCTGGAATGTTTTTTAAAAAAAGTGATTAGAATTTTAGTAAAACTCAAACACATGAAAGTGGGTTTATGTATTTCATAATTATTGAGAATTGACAACAGATATTAAACACTGTTAGACTGAACAAAAAAAACAAAAAAAATTTTTTATATAGTTATTTATAAAAGTTAAATAATAAATATCATATTGTATTTACTACACATTTTTATAATATTGTAAATAAGCATTGTCAAGAGAGTCAAAAATGTGTATAGTGAATAAAGCTTAAAGCTGCGATCATAAAGCTTAAATAATGCCTAAATATTTTTTCTTTAACAATGGCTAATGAAAAGTGAAAGCACTCAGAATTTAGAAAATACTTACACAACCTCAATCCGAATGTTGTACAGCTTGTCATAAAAGAGGAAATGGTTAATTAAAATAATCCTTAAAGAACTTTTGTTAGGCTTTGTCATTTTTTTTTTCTTTTCTTAAAGCTATCATCAATTATTTTTTAAATTTTCGAGTTAGATTTTGATCTAAAAATATATCAACTCTTTTGTCAGCCAGCCACGCAAGTAATGTGAATGTCATTAGTTTGTGCCATCTTTGCCCTCAAGAAAACAAGTCATGTGCATTTAAAATTCATAATTCTCCCATTTGCATAAAAAGCACTTACTGCCAAAATCAATCTCCTTCTTGCAACACTTGTTCATCTACTGCTTTGTGTTTATTGCTGATGTTGGAGACTCACAAATGAAAAGAAAAGACTTCAATAACTTGCATCTCGCATTCCTACAAGGGACCAATAATTTACATACTGAAGAACCTCCCCACCCCACCCCCTCCTGAATTCTTAAAGAAATCAGCTTTCCACCCCCCCCCCCCAACTCACTCTCTGCCAAAGTATGGCAAAGACAAAATTTATTTTTTCAAAATATTACTACTGCTACTACTATTAAAGTATGTTGTTTTTGTTGTTGTAAACTAAATTTGAATTTACATTGTATATGTTGGATTTGTCAATTTCAAAAATGCTTTTCTAGAAAGCAGAATCAATGGACCCAATTTCTAAATACCATTATCACATCTTTGTAATGATGAAGCAGTAGATTTCTGCTGTACTTTTTCTTTTTTTTTTTTATAGAAAAAGCAATTTCTTAGTTTCTTGCAAAAAATGAAATGCCATTTATAATGAAAGGGGGTTGGAACTTTTTAAAATTTAAAAAAAAAGAAAAATTCTCAAATACAAATATCACTTCTTTTTTTTTTTTTTTTTTTTTTTAAATTACAGAACCCTTTGGATCCAGTATATCTTGACTGGGATATAATATATATATATATATATATATATATATCTGTATGAACAATTCCCTTTTGTCTCCCTTCTCTAACCCCATCTCATCATTTTGATGAGTATTTTTTTTATTTTTATTTTATTTTTTAAATAAATTGCTGAATTTTAAAATGCTATCTTTGTGATGGCTAGATAGAAATTGTTCCTGACACTGATTGGTACTAATGTGTTTCCTGTGTAAAAGATGGGGAGAGAACGATTGGACGAAAGAAAGTTTTAAATTAAAAATGGGAGAATGAGGTTGCTGGGTGTTTGTTTTTTGTTTTGTTTTTTTTTTTCCCCCCTCTTTCTCTCTCTCTCTCTTTGTATTAAATATTTTCCTTCACGTGCGCACACACTCAAAATCTGGAAATTATTTACCGTCCATTAATGAATCCCAGTCATTACATTAAAACAGTACAAAATATTGGCTGTTTTTTTTTTTTGTTTTTTTTTTTCATATAAGGTTTGATAAGGGGAGATAAGTCATATTTTGGCATCTTATATGAAATTTCCCAACCCCCTTTCTCTTTTTTCCTTTTTCATTTTCAAGTACAAAGCAAAATTTTATGTAAAGATTTTTTTTTTTTTTCTTTATAACTATGAGTGTTATTTATTTGACTTAATTTAATGTTTGTTTTAAGTTTATGAAATCTACCTCGTTTTTTTGTTATGCATTTTATATTGTGAAATGTGTTGGCCCACCCAAAATTTTCTTGATTGAAAAGAAAAATCGGTTGTGAGGGCTGCTCTGCACTTTTGTTTAAATATAAATTATTCACAGTATTGTTTTCTCGACTGTATCTTTTGTGTACATTTTTTTTAGTGTTTTTTTTTTCTTCTTTTTTTTTTTCCCCCCCCTCTTCCTGTTCTTCAATAAAATATTTTAGTCTGAAAAACTTCCACTATGAATGTGGATAATATCAGGCATTATTATGATAGATGCGTTTTTTTCTTTCTTTTTTTTTCTTTCTTTTTTTTATTAATTTAATTCAACTTATAAAAAGAAAAAAAAACATTTGTATAAGGTATGTTCATTGTTATAGGATTCTTCTTTTTTTTTTTTTTTTTTCTTTTTAAGCTTAATGAAAAATTTCCATGTGTATAAGCTCTGTTTATTGTTATTCTAGGATATTTTTAAAGCGGTGCTTTCTCATAACCTTTCCCCCCCATCAATAAAAGTTAAGGAAATTTGGGATGAACAGCAGATTTTTTTCTTTTTTATGTTGATATTGTGAGCAAAAAAATAAGATAACTCTGTTCTCTTACAAGTAGCTGAAAGATCCATTTTGAATTTTTTTTTTTTCTTTGTTTGCATGTTTGTAAACTTTACAATAACTCACTTCTCTTGACCTTTGCACCTATTTTGCCATGCACTTGAGTCTTGAGTAAAGAAGATAAAACAAAACAAAAACTTAGACCAATTTCTTGTGCAGACTTTTATTTGTATGATTAATTCCATTGATTTGCAAATTTGTCAATTTTTACTGCTTGTAAAAAGATCCGAAACGGTTTTTCTTTAAAATGTAAAACTTCCAACTTTTGGTTAGAAATGTTTATCTTTCCACCATTCAAATCAATTTATAGAATTCTCAATGTGGTGTAATAGTTAGAAAGCTTGTCTTGCTGGAACAATTACAACAAAGTAGCAAGTTCAATCTTCACTTTTGGCCTTGTGCCATATCTAAGCTATGCTTAGAAAATCACCATAATTTATAGACTCAATTTAAATGTAAATCCAATTTAAAAACTTACTTTGAAAACAACTTAAAACCACTCTCTTCTCCTCCCCATTTATCTCCTTGCTCCCTCGCTCCTATTTTCATTCTGCCCCTATCACTTTCCTACTCCCTCTCTCTACTGTTTTATTGTTTGAATTAGCCAAATGTTTATTAAACTAGCAAAAATTGCTAATGTTGAAGATATTTTTACCTCCAACTTTAATGGGGAGTTGCAAGTGAAATTGTGAAATGACATCTGAACTAAAAATAATTTGTGTTCAAAAAAAATAAAAAAATACAAATATCTTAATATCTTTGAGAGAGCTAAGTTTAGCAAAAGGTCAGTTATTTGAGAGTTAAACACTTTAACATTTTCTAAACTTAGCAACTTAATCTCTATATAAACAAAGATGTAGAAGAAAAAACAAAATGGATGCTCAGTCCTGTCTTTTTTATTTGCTCCCATGCTTATGCAACAGTTGAATACACACACATACACAAAATCTTGTAAATTTTGGGGTTTTGTTTGTAATTAGACTAGCCATTCCAATTCTGGAAAACTTTTTTTTTTTTTTTTGTAAAATATTCAAAATGGCATAAACAATTTTATCATGGCTTGCCATTGATGCTGAACCAAATAATCTTACAGCCTGCCCTTTCAAAGGGAGGCAGGAATTTAAATTTGAGGCTGCTGATCAACCCAAAGTCTTTAACTGTAAAAGTTTGTTTTGGTTTTTGTTAATCTTTTTATTACTTTGTATCCTTATATGTAATAGTAAATAAAAAGTGACTGACTTCTAAACTGTGTTTGTTTGTTTGTTTTCTTGTTTGTTTGTTTTTTTTGCTCTCTCTCACACTAGAATACCCCCTATTTTCCATAGCCTGTATTTGATAAGAATGGAAACAAAAAGGAATGCTTATACATGGGCTCGGAAAGAGGCAGTTAAAATTGTTAACTGGAGCAAGGAATGGCTTGTTAATTTTAACACCACCAAAATGAAACTGCTATCTATTATTTGCCTGAGTGGGGAACCCTTTCGGTCTTCCATCAGCATAGCTAATGCTAACCTCCAGGAGAGTGACTCGTCCTGCCTTCTTGGTCTAATGTTTTCCACTGACATGAGGTGGAAAGATTGTATTGAATCACTTGCTGTGTCATGCTACACAATTTTTTTTTTTTTTTTTTTCTTGCCTGAATCTCTTGTACATTTACTATTCGCCCAGGCTTAGAATATTGCTACCACATGGTCTTTAGAGACATTTGATAAAATCAAAAGAAACTGCAATGTTATTGGTCCTGACCTGGCATCTCAGTTTCAGCTACTTTCCCGCTGCCATAATGTAGCTTCCCTGTGTTTTTTCTATAAAAAAAATAAAATAACTTTCATGGTAATTGTTCAGATGAACTCTCCTTTATGATGGCTACACTGTATTACTCGATTGGCAGCAAGGTTTCATTTTGTAGTTGAAATAGTGAAATGTAACCATAAGTTCTATAACGTCTTCTGTCTTAATTTCTCTTTTATTGTTCTTGCTCCATAATGTTTTTCTTATATTCTTTCACACTCAGTGACTCCACCCCGTGTGATAGCGTTTTTTCTTCTTCTTTTTTCCCCTCTCTCTCTAGAACCTTTTATCCCAAGTAAGACAAAAAAATAAAATAACATCTCTAGGTCACATGAGGAAAGGAAGCATGGAAAATTTGACACTCACAGGATATATTGAAGGTAAGTGGAAAAGAGGGAAACAGTGAGTAACCTATCTAACAAGCTTGTGCAAATGGTTGGCAGGACAGATGCTAGAAGGGATGATATAAGATAAACCATATTTAGAGCCACAAAGATAGGAAGTTGTGGAGAACATATGATTTTTCTCATGATCTGAATGGAACATTGGAGATCCCACCTCTTCATTGCCTGTATTTAAAGATACCCCCTCCCACCAACAAATCTTCATTTCCACTTACAGTATTATGGGCAAACCTCTTCCTCTGTCTCTTGAACAGGAGTAGAGGTTTTATCTTTTATTTCCTGTTTAGGATTGCGTTGCCAGTTTTATCTAAAGCCTTTTCATTTTCTTTCACTACCAGTAGCCCTTTACATCTTAGTGGCATTATCACCTTGGAGGGAATTAATTTAAAAAAAATATATATACAATAGCATAATGTATAATTTTAAAGTAGGTTTCTCTTCAAACAAATCAACATGCTGAATAAGCAAGTCATTTGAAGAGGGGGTGGGAACAATCAGCTTTCTAACATGGAATATTAGATAAATTGAATGGATCAGGGTGACTTGTAACTAACCCAGAGAAATGATGCATATTGCTGCTACACATTATAATATATCAGTCATTATTTACTATGCTCAAGGCTATCTATCACTCAGTGAATACAGCTACAGAGATAATCATGAAAATGGACTGGACATTTTGGTTAGCATAAGCTTGTCCTATGACTGAGTACTATGACTGAGTAGTGAGTTCAATCATATAAAATAACTAATCCTCACTCATTGCTATTTTGTTCAAGTGATCAGAATTTCAAGCTAAACCCATTATTCCATCTAGTTCCTCTCAGTTATTTCCCTTCAGCTCAATTGAACCCAGGACTCTTCAGATCTAACTAGATCTAACCAACATCTTTATCCACTGGGCCATTCTGTTAATTCCCCACTCCAAGTTCTCCACTGCCTTAACCAGGTATTGAACTCACACTCTTTGGGTCCTGTCACTGGATCTGAAACTAACACCTTTATCCACTGTGCCATTTGTCCTTGAGGACATCTGTGTATGAATTTCTGGGTATTATAAACCTAATGTCTTCAGCTCATATTGCAATTTTTGCTGTTATCATAATATGTTTTTACCAGAGCTCATATTGCAATTTCAGTTGTTATTTTTGCTTTTCTCTGGCACTCCTTATTACTGATTCCCATATTGTAGTCATTTCTATGCTTGGTCGGCTCAGAAGATTTTGTGGCCTAGAGTGTGTCTGTTGTTAATCTTTTTCTTCCAAGAGATATTTCCATTTCATTGTTATATTAAACATAAAAGTTTTAACATGGAAAGATATATATATATATATATATTTTTTTTTTAAAGCAATTCACCCTAAGCAAAGCAGGAGTGCTACTAGCATGCAAGGGGTTACAGAGGATTGAGAACAAGAGTAAAAAGGCATGTTTGAGGAAAGGATACAGAGAAGGATGAGGAACAAGATCAAGGTATCAGATATCGATTGACATTACACTTGAATATTTGAAGATTATGATTATCGGGGAAGTGAGGAAGAGAGTTCCACAGACAGGAAGTGTGAGAGAAGCTGTTTGAGTAGAAGAGATGGTTACATTTAACCGTTTTGACAATGAAAAGGTGGAACTTGCAGCTTGCTTAAATTCATGCAGTCTGGGAACCTGCTAAAGTAGTTCGTTGGAACAGTTGCCGTAAAAATACAGAGACAGAGGGAAGCCACAGCACGTCTGTGAGAAAGCGACTGTAGACTAGATACCTGATTGGGACCTATCACATTGTATATTCGTCTCTGGATTTTGTTGAGGACCTTGAGATTTACAGCGGGGACACCAAAACATATATGACAGCAATATTCCATGCAAGGTCGGATGGTTGATTTATAGATTTGAGGGATGTACTCGGAGAAACAACTTTCCTTGTGCTAGTTGAAGCTATTGATTCAATGTATTTATTCCACCTGATGTCAGTGAACAGCATGAGACCAAGCAGACGCAATAAGCCACTCTCAAGGAGTTGGGAATCAGCCATTCTGATGGGAGGCAGGGAGGATTCTCTTAAAAGCGATTTATATAATAGCAGGAGTAATCAATGAATCATAGATACCATTGAACGTCTAAGAAAATCTAAAGGAATGGATTATTGAAATGGTTCATTGGCGTCTGTTTTAGCTGTGAATTTTTTATCTCTCCTTTATGGAATCTCAAGACTTTTGTTTCATTGCATTAAAACTTTCTAACAATTGCCGTCATTGTTGACATCATGGATACACTAGTAACAGTATAACTGGATCTGGATGGAGAGTTGATCAAATTGTTGAGAGAGAAAAAAACATGTTAACTGTAAACATCTAGGAATAGGCTATGGCAAGGTTTGAATCAGGGGTTACCTTAATTTTGAACGGTCTGGCATGTTTTATTATCACCCATAAAAATACGTTTACAATTACAGCATTGCATACTAGCCAAAAAATTTAAAGCCAAGTATTAAGAAATAATATTTCATTAGAAAAGAAAAGAGTTCTGAACTGCTCCATAATATATGACCAAGTGGTTAGAAGATTTGCCTTCTGATGAGACCTGGGTTTGAATCACACCATGGTTGATTTGTCTGGCGGGTGACTTCTTGATGTTATCAACCTAGGGAAAGGGGGCAGCCCTAAAAACAACACCATGGGTTGACCCAAGCCTTGTAAATGAAATTGGGTAGAGAAACTAGTGTAGTGAATTGAGCAGATTTGACCAACAGACGAACAGAATGATAATAACTAACAGAAAGTCTGCACTATTTTCTCATATTAATGTCATATAACAGTGACCTTGAAGTGCACATTGCAAGTTCATTTTTTCACTGCTAATATTAACTTTTAACACTTCAGCTATTTTCATCAGGTTATTTATATAAAATAGATATCAAAAAAAGGGTTTGAATGCCTCAACATTTTTCAAATAGATTTTTATGACATCTATTTCCTTTGGTCATAGATCATATGTACGAGTCCCACTTGAGGTTTGAGTTGAGTTTAAGACCAAATAGGCACTCCTGCATATCACATTATAATAATCATAATAATAATTCTTTAAATAAATTCTTATAACATCTCTTTCCTTAATCATAGAGAGTAGGACCTGTGGAAAATCCATGGGTTTTGATTTTAATCATTTCACCCCAAGCAAGGCAATAAAGCCACTAAGAAGCAAGGGGTTACTGAGAATGAAAGAAATGGATAAAAGACTAAAAGAACAGGATTCAAGAAGACAGTAGGTGACGATTGACATTGCATTTAACTTTTTGAAGACTGTAGTTGTCAAGAAATCAGGAAGCTGAAAGAAAGTTCCATAAGCGAGAAGTACAGAAGAAGAAACTATCAACATAGAACTTACAGTATGCACATTTTTATTACTGAAACTAATTATTTCAGGCAGGCATATTTTGTATCACCATACAATTTCACTGAAGTAGACATTAAATGCATGAGAGCATTATGATTTCGCAATCCCATCCTCAGTCACTGGGCAAATCCGTGGTCAATCCTTACAGTCAGCCTTGAAGTTGGTTGCCCCAATCCTCAATCCCACCCTGCCAACATTGTGTTTGTTTTAGATCATAAGGCAGGCAAAGGCCGAGTTATATATTCAACATCACTGATCTGCTAGCATTGACAGGAAGCCGAGTGTTCCACAAGTGATAAGTACAGAAGAAGAAACTATCAACATAGAACTTACAGTGTGCACCTTTTTATTACTGAAACTAATTATTTCGGGCTGGCATATTTTGTATTGCTATACAATTTCACTGAAGTAGATATTAACTGCATGAGAGCATTGTTATGATATCACAATCCAACCTTCAGTCACCAGGCAAATCCACAATTGATCCTTATGACCAGCCTTGGAGTTGGTTCCCTCAATCCCACCCTGCCCACATTGTGTTTGTTTTAGATCACAGGGCAGACAAAGGCCAAGTCATATATTCAATGTGGCTGATATGCTAGCATTGGTGAGATGATGTCACAAGGAAGAAAGATGCGTAACACGACAACTTTATATCAAAAGTTCATACAATGAACATTCTACTCACTAGATTAACATGCAAATTTTCAGCACCTTCCCTCTGAATACCCCTGTGACACTATGTTTAGCCACGCTCGGTAAACTGTTACAAGGCTGAAGTCTGATTTCTTTAGGCCAACTATTCAGTTGTATTTGGTAGTCTGGATCAATTCTGGAGTTTAAGTTCTTTCTGCAGATGCTGCACAGGGTTTGGCAAAGCGAGTCTTGAACCATCTGGCAATGCATCTTTCTCACAAACAACACCCCGAACTATCTGGTTCCTTCTTCTTGTCTCACTCGTCTGTATTTATGAACCCTCATGCAAACCCAATGTGGGGCATGAGGTGGTTGAGAAATTGATTGCCTGACCAAATTTGGGGAGATCCCTCCTCCCGATGAGTGGTGGTAGCAGAATACTGATCTGCTCAACTCCTTCCATCTCACATTGGTGGCCAAAGGGTGCAGGCAATTCCTTCACCTTCCTTGAAATTCTACCTGGGCTTCTACCTGTCTCCTGATCAAATCTATTCCAAGAGGCTAGATGTAGTCTAACCGAAATTGCTAAATTCAATTATTATTCAAAATTTCCATCAGCAGGTAATTCTTATTGTGTCTTTGTGGGGTCAGTTGCATCCAGGATTTATCACCTGTCACTTCCCCTCACCAACTCTTTGGTGAACAAGTGACAAAAGAGACAATTCCTTTGTTTTAATAAATTTTATCATGTCTTAGGCAGACGAAAAAGAAATATAACTACAATTCCATTCCTGTTTTTCTTTGGGAACATGTCTCTTGAAATCCAGGTCTTATCAACTGATCGAATTTTGGCTAGAAACTTGCTGGTGACCACTTTGTTCGATGAGTGGCCCACTGATGCTTTATCATGTTTCCTCGTCAGTACCTGAGGTCATTAAAATATAATCTAGTCTTCCACGCAGGGTTGATTGGACATTTAAGAAAATACCATCACTTAATATTAATTTGACCAAAAACAAATGGCTTCTACACTAGCCGTTGTCAGGATTTCAACCCCAAGGTGGGATAAGAAAACAACTATCCTTCCCTTTCATTTTTCCTTGTCTTGTTATCAGTCTACTTTCAGTCTATAGAGAAATATTTCTTTTCTTGTTTTCCAATTTACCAGCACCTTAATAATGTCTCATTATCACCTATCTTGTTTTTCCTTTTTTCTTCCCTTGTAGTAGCATATGTCTGGTGGCCCAACAGTCACACCACCACAGAAAAACTGTAATTTTTACATTTAATGTTCAACACTTGACCTAGCTATTTATACCAGGACATTTATATAATACTAGACAACCGATAAACCTATTAGATTAAATGCAATAATTAATGATAATTATAGTTTTTATTATACACAGTCGTTTCTTCCTCACATTTATTTTAAAATACGTAATGGAGGTAAATCAGCACGCATCTATTTATCATGTGACAATTTTTCAGCCATACAGATTGCATTTTACAGTGCCACACCCACAGTGTCCTCATCTATCAAGTACTTACCAAACATCTGAAATATTTGTTTATAAAAAAAGTTCTAATGTAGTGTAGTGAATTGTGTAAATATATGCTGTTTTATATATTTAAATTTATTTAATAATGTTATAATTTTGATATGTATAAGACAACATATATAATTCACTATTAATTATGTTATAATTAAATTTAAATATAACACAACATATATAATTCACTATTAATGTTATATGGAGACATGGTAGATAGCAGTGCAGATTAAGGAATCAGAGAGCAGAGTTCAAATTCCAGTTGAGTTCATTACAGTCACTTAGATTCATATCTTTTGCAAGGGCATTAGCACGTCTCTTCATCCCAGATATGGGTAAATAAGAGGACAAACTAAGCCCTGTAACCTTGGTTGGCAACCAGCCTATGGGGAAGGAAAACTGAAATCAAACCACCTCTTTAACTTCTGAGAGGAGGGATAGAGTAATCTCAACATACATGGTGCAAAAGGAACTAGCAAGCCAATGAAACTCTTCTGCCTTCAATGTCACCATGAACCACAATTGTGAGATGGAGAGGAGTGCTGACCACGTCAGTGCAAAATGTGCTAATTCAATATATAAATAATGATACATGTTTTTTATATATATATATATATATATATATATATATATATATATATATATATATATATAGATAAAATGAATGGTTTTTAATTTTATGTTTATTGATACAAGATAAAACTGATTTATTTTAATACATAGCTGAAAAGAAATATTGAATTTACGATTAAAAATACTGTTCAAAACAGAAAAACAAGGTGCTATGGGTAAATTATCACCATTTTATATTTTTAATTTCACACATGTGCATTGTTTTTGATTTTGTCAACTGCACAGTATAGTAGGGTCAGTTGGGCACCATCTGTGAGTTCCATGATGTAATTCATTCTACCAGAAATTTGGAAACAGCATGCTGTACTGCTTGGTATTCTCACTGGAAGCTCCAATATGAACATTTCAAAGTGTTTGGGTGTCAATCTAAGAACAAAGCAGAGAATTCAGAAAGAGTTGGATGAGTCTAATGGTGATTACGATGGTACAGTAGCTTGGAAAACTCACTGAGTGTTGATAGGAAAACTCTCGAATTTGTTGGTGAGGGCCTCAGACTCAATATGGAGGCCTAGATCAAGTGCCTTGAAGAAATAGTGCTGCCTTGGGTCAAGAGAGAGGCTGTTGGAAGACCCTGTGTCTGGTGACAGAACTATGCACCATGCCACACATGCAGGAGGCTGCAATCCTCTTGATTATTATGTGTGGGGCACAGTTGAGCAAGAGACTAAGAAAACTCCTCGTAATACCAAAGATGAACCGAAAGCAAGGATTATGACAGCATTCATCAATTTAAACAAGAAAACCATCCATAAGAGTTGGAGGAGATTCTGAAGTTGTCTGGAGGCCATGGTTGAAGCCAATATTGATTTTATTGAATAAATTTACTCTTTAGTATTTCAGGATATTTTCATTTTGGCATCATTTCCAAGAATATTAGAATAATCCAGAACTTATACTAGCAGCAATCTGCTTCCATATGTATAGAAAATGAATTTCATAAATATATAAAAACAGGAAAGACTGTAAAACAAGGATCTGTTGTCTCACCTGATTTATTCAACCTATACAGAAGGTTAGTCAGTCAGTTATGTGCCATGCATGATACACGCTTAAGCAATCACATATCTTTCGTTGCATGACTGTCAAGACAGATTTTTTCCCCACAGTAGGTTACCATTTCTTTCTGTGGTAGACCAGTTGCTATCTAAGGCTACAGTCTGTCTTGCTATTTACCCATAGCTAGGAGAGACAAAAAGGATTCATACCTTTCCCAAGGGTATTAGCACATAAGTGAATGTAATGGATCTGACTGGAATTTGAACTCGGTTCTCTGATACAGATGGTACCTCTACTAATTCACAGAAAAAAAAAAAAAAAAAAAAAAGAGCACACCATGATAAAAAAGTCCCCAAACTTGATAAAAACTATTGCCAAAATGTTAAGAGGAAAGACCAAAATATTTATTGATTTTGTTCTTAAATTTTTTAATCCTTTTAAAAGTTTTGGTTAAAACTTGTTTTTCTTGTTTCAACATGCCAAAGACTAGTATTAGGAAATTTTAGCATCTTTTTTGCAGTAAAAAGCACATTTGTTGGATTTTAATTAAATTTTCAGGGCTTATTCACAAATGAATTAAATTATTCAAAATTGCAGTAGGTTGCCATTTCTTTCTGTGGTAGACCAGTTGCCATCCAAAGCTATAGAACTCAGTTTGTCCTGCTATTTACCCATAGTATAACATGTAAGTGAATGTAATGGATTTGACTGGAATTCGAGCTCAGCTCTTCAATTCCTCAATCTGAGTCACTAGAGGAGGCATGGTGGAGTAATGGATAGTGGCACAGATTGAGGAATCAGATAGCCGAGTTCAAATTCCAGTCAAATCCATTAAGTTTATTTACATGCTAATACTCTTGGGAAAGGTATGAATCCTCTCCCCCCCCCCAGCTAGGGGTAAATAGTAGGACAGATTAAGTTCTATAGCTTTGGATAGCAACTGGTCTACTACAGAAAGAAATGGTAACCTATCTAATAAAATAAATAGTATTTCACATTTTTGCTGTCAATTCTCCTGGAAAAAAGAGAATGCATAATTTCAGTTTTCATATGTTTGATTTTATTAAAATTCTAAAAATAGTTTTTTAAAACAAGGGAGTCAAAAGTAATAACAGGTTCAAGAGAAAAACTACCCTTTTGCCACCATTTTTCTTTTTCTTTTTTTTTGGTGGTGGTGGTGAGTTATTAAACTTTGCTAAATTTTTTTTCCAATTTATATAATGTCAGCAGAATAAACTATGGGGGACACCAATATTCTGCTGATATTACAGAATTGGCTTGAATTCTTGATGAATAGAGTTAATATTCTGGATTCTTTTTCAAAGGTACTTGTTAGACAAAACTGCATTTTTAGAGATTCCTATTAATCCCTGATAGGTGAAGAATGGGTTTATTTCAATTATAATAATAAATATTGCATTACTATTGGTTCATATATATTTATAATTTTCTAAATAGAAAATTATTTTCACAAATAATCTAAGAAAATAAATAGTATTTAATTCTTTTGTTGTCAATTCTTGAGTAAAAAGAAAAAAAAAAGGGAATGCATAAAATTCAGTTTCACAAGTTTGGATTTTATTAAAATCCTAAAAATAGCTTTTTAAAATAATGAAATTTGCCAAGGGAGACTTCATTTCTTTTTGTGGGTATGAATGTTAAACTTTGCCAATTTCTTTTACACTGAAGTTCACCCAATCTAAGGCTCAAGAACCATTCAAAGTAGAGAGTTACTGAATAAGATGTGTGATGTGAATGTAAGAGGAGATAGAAGAAAGTGAGTATAAGTAGAATAGATAATGATTGACCCTTGACTTAAAGAGGTTAAGATTGTAATGTTCAAGGAAACATCCATGTGAGAGTGTTCCACAAAGTAGCAGTTCTAGGGAAAAAGCTGTCCGAGTGGAACTTCCTCTTTACAATTGGGATACAGGGGAAATGATGGTGATTCAACATTGTGGATGTAGCATGGAATACATTAACTGTAAAAATCTGATTGAGTGATTTGTTTTTTATGGTTTATCAACCCTTTTCTTTTTAGAATAACAATGATTTTCCAGCTGTCTTCCTGAATCCTATTTCATTGTCCTTTTTCCTCACTAAAGTCTTCTCATTCTCTTCTATTCTCAGTAATCCTTTGCATCTTCGTGGCATTATTGCCATGCTTGGGATGAAATGATTGAATAAGGAAAAAAAAAAAAAGAAAAAAGAAAAAAGAAGCCTATTATTTAGCTGGGTACAAGGTGATGGATTCATACCTTTTTCAAGGGTATTTTCACATAAGGAATTATGTATTGTAAATAGTTACAATAGCTCATCTCAGAAATATAGATAGATGTTAAATCATCTTGCATATATGATGTATGTTGCATGAATAAATGATTTCTACCATTTAAGTGTTAACATAATTTTTACCACCTCTCTCTATTATATATATATATATATATATATATAGTAAAGGTATATAATCCAAGTGGATCCAACTCAATTGGAATTCAAACTCAAATCTCTGATTTCTCATTCTAAACCACTGTTACACCACCTGCACATCCAGTAAATATCTGAATTGACAGAACTAAAGAATAGTGATCATCTGAACATTTGCCATGGAAGCTGAAACAGAGTAGCAGTAAACTTTTCATATTGCATCTCTGAGAAAGAATACAGATTCTTAGAAAAGACAAAAAATATAAAAAGGCATGTGTATATTTACAAATATTTTATCAAGTTTAATTTATTTTCTTTTTTTTTTCAAGGATAATTAACTGAAGACAGCAGAAATAAATATAACAGTTTCAGAAATATTTTCACACATGTAAAAATGAAAAAAAAAAAAAAAAAAAAAATCATATATATATATATATATATATATATAAAGACGGGAGGTTCTTTGTTTCTTGATGTCTTCAATAATGAAGTGTTTTATGACTGTTGACCAATAACAAGTGCATTCTGAACACAAACACTTATGGAATTCTGCTGTGTGTGTCTGTATGTATGTGTGTGTGTGTGTGTGGATATTCATCTACTAGTCTGTCATGGATTTTATAAGTACACATGTATACAGACCATCGTGGACAAGATATACACAGTGGCTCTGGGGATTGAACATGGAGCGGCTGGTTTATACCGATATACCTGAGCAAATCAAACCAAGTTTACAAAGTCATTAATCTTAATGTGGCATTTCTAATCCATTTTTTTTTTCACACACACAAGACTAAAAAAAGTGACTGAAGGACTTTTGGTCCTGCTCTGAAATTAGATTTGACTATTAGAAGCTATTAAAGATAAATCGTTAAGAATTATTTTTCTTATCGTAGCAGTAGATTTAGAAAGTATTTATTGGAACACTTTTGGATTTTATAAGTACAAAATATGAACAGAAAAGGAAAGACAAGCATAAGATTTCAATGAAGTAGCTATAAGGTTATTTAACAACCGTGTGTGTATACAATACACACACACACATACACACAGTTGTGCCAAAAAGTTCTCAGCTCAATCAAGAAGTGATTAAAAAAAAAGAAAACCTGTTTGGTTACATTTTGAAATGTAGGACGGGTTGAGAACTTTTTAACACACAAATAATAAATATGCACCCACCCCACCCCCCACCACACACACACCTAACCTCACTGATAGTACAACCGAATGAAATTGTCAGGTGCTGATTGAAAACTGACCATTGTAAAATTTAAATATTGCTACCCAATATGTGATACGTTATATATATATATCATACATACAGGCACTTTAATATGTTTGAGTAAGACTGGGGAGGAGTGTGAACTGGACAATAGGTGAATTTATCTACTCCTATTAAATATATAAATAAAACCAGAGTTGAAATTAGTAAAGTCTAATGTCAAAAACAATACAGTTAAAGTAAAAAACTCCAGCGTTTATATGGATAACATTAATCCCGTTCTTTCTTGCCAATGTACATTTGGTTTTAATAAAATCCATTTTTACTGATGACATTGTTTATTCAGTGAAACATGTCAAAATGAGAGTTCTCCAGACTGTCTTAGATATTTACCATTTTGGATTCACGTCCAAATTTAAACCAATTGACCCCAATTTCATGTGTGTGTCTAAGTATTAAAATCCTGCAAAAGTCAAAGCTTTCTTTAATAGCACTACCAAAACAAAGTTTCATAATCATTTTGTGAGTTTAGATACCTAAGTTATAACAGAAACAGGTCTACCGATATTGTGGATTTTACAAGGTTAAAGTTCACTATAATAGGCAAGCGGCACAAAGAGCTCCATGGCTCAAACCCAGAGTAAATGATTTTGCTAAAACCCAAGTATTTCAGTTATGTAGAATTTACTATTTAAATTATTAAGAGGCTAAAGTCAAATACCATATATGATACACACTTGGATGATCATGTCTCTTTTGATTCATGCCTGACTAGGCAGGAGATTTGCCGCAGGAAGCTGCTATTTCTTTCTGCGGTAGACAAGTTTCCAACCCAGGCTACAGAATGCTGTCTGTCCTGCTATTCAACCCATAGCTAGAGGGAGAAGAGATGGATTCATACCTTACCTAAGGGTATTTGCACATAAGTGAATGTAATGAACCTAACTGGAACTTGGCTATCTGATTTCTCATTCTGAGATGTTAAAAGCCAATCAAACCAAACATAGTAAAAAAAGAAAAAATGTTAAAGCTTTTTGTCATAAGGCTATGAAGATAAATCTTTTTTTTTTTGTTTTTTTTAAACCATATTTTTTAAAATGTTTGAATTTCTATCAATGAAAAAATCAGGTTGTAGCAAAAAGATTTTGGTCACTCAGGGGAAAGTATTCAACCTGTTGAACCAGGCAGTCAGTTTGTTGTGTTTGTGTGTGTCAGTGTGGGGGAGAAATTCAATGTTTTGTTTTAATATTCTTATAAAGAAACAACAATCCTTAGTGGAGAGGGGGGACAAAAAATAGTGTGTGTGCGTGTGTGTTTTAATTTTTTTGTCTTGTAAAAGTAGTAATTGCATGGACAAAAATATTTATTTACAATTTTCTTTTTTTTTTTTTTTTTTAATATATATTTTTTTTTAACTAATTACATTGTTACCATTTTTAGACATTTCTTTTTCGGTTAGTGACTGCATTCATTGAAGCCAAGGTGATCGACCATTGACTATTTCACAACATTTGCCACTACCAAAATTACATTTTAGGGATTTTTTTTTTTAAATGGTGGGGGCAATTATTGATATGCAAACAGTTGCCAACTCTTCATGTGAGAAAAAAGTTTCACCATTGATGTTAGAGTGTTTTTCCTTTTGTTTTTCTTTTTTCATATTTTTCTTTAATATTAAAAAAAAAAAAATTAAAATAAAATCCAACTCAAATGGTAAGTTGGACTCAAATAAATATTATAAAGTCTGACAAGGTTGGGGTTAATCCCCTGATGTCAAAAGAAAAGTCTCGAGTGGATGCCAAAATGGCGGTAAAAAAAAAAAAAAAAAAAACAAAAACATCTGACATTGAAAGAGTTTATAAATGGAAGCTGTCACCAAGTTCATTTTTGGTCTTCATATGATTTTGTTTTTCTCTTTCATTCATGCAGACACACATACGCAAATCTCGCCATAATTAATAGTCTGTCTACACTTTATCTGATCCGTGTTTTTCCATAGATGGAAAAACTCTTGGCCTATGACTCTCAAGACATAAAAGGACGCATTTAATACAAAGTATATGCATTTCTTAAAACAGACAAGTCGATCCTAACACAACAGTTTCTTTATTAAACACCACCCTTCCCTTTACAGTGCAATAAGCCTTCATGTCTTTACAAAACAATGAAAAAGCACCTGCACTTCTTCCTCTTATATGATTTCTATTGTTCAGCATAAAGACATGTTATTTTTTTTTTCTTCTTGAGACTCAAGTGTAATACACAGCATTGTGAGGGAAATTTTCTTTCATTAAGTGTAATGGATTCTTATGATTCTTTCATAGTGTTAGGGTTTTGTAATTATTTATAAGAATTTACAGCATAAGTAATTCTAATAAATTTTGCACATTGACCTGAATCATATAAAGTTTCCATTATGCTGCACAGCAGTTCTCTCATTAAAATTGGTCCTTGGGTGAATAATGTTCCCAATTTCTTTTATATACAGCATAACAATTTAAATTGCCTTAACCCTTCAGCGTTCAAACCTGCCCCATAAATATTGGCTCTCAAAGATCAACCTGTTGTAATGCACCCTATTCATCAGTCAGTTATGTGCCATGCGTAATACACGTGTAGGCGATTATGTATCTTTCAATACATGACTGACAAGGCAGATTTTTTCCCGCAGTAGGTTGCCATTTCTTTCTTCAGTAGACCAGTGGCCATCCTAGGCTATAGAACCTGGTCTGTTCTGCTATTTATCCATAGCTGGGTGGGGGAGAAGAAGAGGATTCATACCTTTCCCAAGGGTATTAGCACGTAAGTGAATGTAATGGATTCGACTGGAATTTGAACTTGGCTCTCCAATTTCTCAATCCGAGCCGCTATCCATTACTCCACTGTGCCTTCTTCTACTCTGGCATAATATATGACAACATCATTGCAAATAATGCAGGAAGTTACGCAAACAATGAGACTTCAACCACAAGCAGTGAAACTTTGAGAGCCAATATTTATGGGACAGGGTTAAAGGTCATTGTATTTTATTTCATTTGGAACAATTATTTCTCTTTGCCTTAACCTTAACAAAAAAAAAAAAAAAAAAAAAAAAAAAGACTGTATCCACTCTCTGGCCTTCTATGTTGCATTTTGGAATATCAAATTTTGTTTTGAGGAGAGTATATACTACTACCTATCAAATACGTATCACATATTTGCAGTCTACGAGTTCCTGTATGAGAGTGGGAAGTACACACCTCCTCAAAACAGGGTTCAAATTTGCAAAATATAAGGTCAATGTCAGGTGTGGAACAGCCACATTATGGTTAAAAAAAAAAAAAAAAAAAAAAAGAAAAAAAGAGGAAAATTAGTTTGAATGAAAAAATATAATCCTTACAACAGATCCCCTAGAAAAATAGAAAGTTCAGATTGTATACTAATGTCAGTTTTATATTAAGCAAATACAAAACTTAGGGTGCAAAATGCTTTTGCTCACCTTTTTCATTTGTATGACAAATCTATTTTCCTTTACAAGAAGATATACAAAGTTTCTTCTTGCTTGAGTTTCCTTATTCAGTTCGTTATCCATTGATAGAATAAAGATCTTTATTCATAATTATCACCTTTTAAGTTCTTTTTAAACAGCAAAATAAATTCTTGGTTTAAAACTGGGGTTTCCAAACTATGGCCCACAAAATCATTTCTTCAGAACGGCCATATTTCTTTTTCCTTCTGAATTACATAATGCTGATTACAAAAAAAAAAAAAAGAAAAAAAGAGAAGAAAAGAAGAAAAGAAAAACCAGATCCAAATAAAACTTATTCATTTGTAAAACTGATTTGTTTTCTTTTATGTAAAATATCCAATCTGACTCATGCAATAGCTTTGAAACCAACAATTGTGAACAGAGAACAATTTTTCTCTACAAAAAGAAATCCTTATATTGCCCATTCAACTACATGATTATAATAAAGTCTCATTTCTCTAAAGAATGGTGGATCTTCCAATTCCATCTTAAAGGAAACTATTCTTATTTTTCAGATACACAAAATTCAGTATTTCCCTTTTTATTCCACTAGAAATCTACAACTCATTTTTTTATATAAAGGTCAATTTATATATAGAGTGTAACTGTCTTCTGTTCCTTTATAAGAGATTGGCAAAGGTGATATAAACTAAAATATTTCTTAATACTACCATACTTAAAGATGCAATGTAATGGATATTCAACTGTCTTATCTAATACACAATATAATAAATACCATAAACACTAATTATACACCCAATATATTAAGCTCTTTTCTCACACACACACACATATATATATATATATATATATATATATATATATATATATTACGTATTGGGGCAGCAGATCATTATTTAAACATATATCGTTAAATATAACAGACAATGAATGTCTATTATGTTTAATCATGAGTCATTCTAAACTTTGTATTGTTGCTTTAATTTTGGGTGAAAATAAAGGCAAAAATTGTCCAACATTATTTTTTTTATTAAGTTGGTCCTCGATCTAAGCTTTCGGCTCACATGAACCATCTTCAGAGTGGTTATATGGACATTTAAACAAAGATATTCACCATCAAAGATTGCTATGCAACGATAACAGTCGTGGACTAGCAGACGTCAGAACCGCATCATGAATTTACGACTTGTGTCTGATATTCCACGACCATTATCGTTGCATAGCAATCTTCTATGTCAACATAACAGAATATCATCAATAAGTCGTTTTATGTTATTGGTAAATTTGCCAAAATTCATATCAACTTTTATTTTATATTATCCCCTACCGAGTATATTCTAATGTTGGTACATTCGTTTTCAAGGATTGTTCCGTGTGTAGTTACACAACTGGTTTTTAATTCTGGTGTTCTCACATTTGATGGAACCAATTTCAATAATTTAATAAAATAAACAGAACTTGTGCATATTATTTAACAAATCTTTTCAGAGAGCACTTGCTGCCGAAATACATCTTATTAAATATATCTATGTGTGCTTATGTGTCTGCTTTCCTTGTATGACAACAGTTTTCAGAATTTTGAGAGTTGTAATACAAGGGAAGCAGACAATATTAAATTAGGTATTATTGTATATTCAAGTGTAGGTATAAAAAAAAAAAAAAAAATAAAATCATATATAAGTGAACATTGAAGTCAACACTTAGAGGCGACAGGCTGTTTCATGCTAGACACAATCGTCAGGCCTGACAATTGCGTCTAGCATAAAACAGTCTGTCGCCTCTAAGTGTTGACTTCGATGTTCACTTATATATTTACACATACTATATCTCTGATATTGAGCACTTTATCCTATAAATATAGCACACCTTAAGAGTATATTTCTTCATATATATATATATATATTATGAAATGGACTAAATTCAACAATTATTTTAATATACTTTCTGTTTATATGTTATTTTTGTAGATACAAATATTTAAGATAATGCTCAGTTTATAATAAACAGTATTAACATTTACCGGCCTGAATGTCAGAGAAATTGTCATAGAAAATATGTGTCCTCCAACAGGAATCAAACCTGTATCCTACATGGAGCCGATATATAGCCTCTCTAGCTAAAATGACCATTCCATGTAGGATATGAGTTCACACATTTTCACACATATTTTCTATGAAATCAATCCAACTATATATATATATATATATATATATATATATATATATATATATATTAGTTATGGTATGCTATATTTATGGGTACAAGTGCCCAATATCAGGGATAGAACATGTGTAAATACAAAATGGGGACAGAGGTCAACACCGAGTGACAATTTGTTTAATGCTGGAACACTGTCCTTCAGTCCATGTGTGTGTTGGATGGTAGCTTGACTATTTATATATACTGGTCAATGGGGGCATTATAGGTAGCAGGGACAGTTATTTCACGTTCACTGTGTTAACCTTAACTGTTATTGGATAATTGTTAGGATAATAAACCAAAAATAACTGATCCTGCTACCCATAATGTCTAAATATATAGTAGAGCTACCATCTAACACACATGGCCTGAAGATGGCATTCAAACATAAAACAGACTGTCACCACTCGATGTTTATGTCAGTGTCCACTATATATGCTTTTATCACTTAAATGTTACTTTTAGTCGATGCTATTATTTGAGTAGACTTCTTTTTTATATATTTTTAAACAATATATTATTGTCCTGAATATTCAAGAAATCTTATTCAAGATTTCTTTTTTTAATAAGCTTTATGGAATATTCAGGCTTATTGTTAAAAACTAAAAAGAAAATATGGGTATACACTAAAATAACATTTTATATATATATATATATATATATATATATATATATATATGCCCCTGAAAAAATTAAATTCGGTCGAGGATAAGTGCAAATTTGTAAACAGTAACTACTACTGCTGATAATGCAAAGCTGTTCTATGAATCGAGCACTCTGAGTCACTGGCGTGTTTATTCAAAAATAAATATGTAAAAATTTACCTTCCTTTCTGCCAGGAGCTGATAGCTTAGGGAAAAAATTTCTGAATGATGCCAAATCAGTTGGGTTTCGATCTTGGCTTGAGGCAATCAGATGTCTAGCCACACTGATGAGCTGTGATACAGCAAAACAGTCTGTCTGTGGATGACAATATATATATATATATATATATATATATATATATATATATATACACACACACAAAGTGTAGTTATAGGAATCAATACTGCATAGTGAATATCAGTTTCACACTTCAATAAAATCTTTAGACCTGGACCTGAAGATCACATTGATGTGTGAAACTGACAGTCACCATGAAATGTTGATTCCTATGTCCACAATGTCTATATTTATGTCAAATATTGAGTACCCTATAGACAGAGATCTGAAAGTTTAGTCTAATAAATCAAAATTCAATATAAACTTATCCTGTTATACAGTTAAATGGCAGTTTATTTTCCCAAACCCCAAATAATAAGCTCTTGCTCTTCATTTTGTTTACATATGCTGCACATAATAGTGTGTGTTGGGTCCTTCTTACCATAATTGCATTTTACATAAAGCGATTTTCATTCTATAGAAAACACACACATACACAACCAAGCAATCAAACCCTGACCAAACAATTTCTCCTTGACCTCTTTCACTTCAAATCACCCTCCTCATCGACTTCAATGCGTCCTCTCTTTATCTTGCTCACCCCGCCTGCCCCACGTCTTTGCAGAGTTTCTTTTTCTTTGCTTTTGCTATCAACATCACAGACATGCTCTTGCTGCTTTGTCTCTTCACAAGACCAGTGCCCCCTGACTAATGCAGACCGGGAGCAGAATGCTAAAAAATAGGACAATGTTACGTAGGAGCAGCTTCCAATCACTAGGGACAGCGTATTTCACCAGTCCAGTTGTAATGCAGTGGATCTCGTGACAGATGCACACTAGGATGTAGGAAGTGATCACCACATTCAGTACAGGGTAGCCAGGAACCAGCACGAGGATGCCGTGGGTATCAGAGGCCAGCCAAATGTGGTACTGGGCAATGAATAACTAGGAAATGGAAAAATAAAAACATATTAGAATCAATTCCAAATATAATGTACATTTAATTACAACAACAAGAGTAAAAAAAAAAAATAATAAAAAGCATTTATTACAACTTTTATCACAGGTTTGGTTTATGCAGGTTTAATTTGTGAAAAGAAAAGCTTTTCAAAATAAACCATTAAAGTTGCTTGAAATGTTAAAAAAAATAACATTTTAACTTTACAGTTATATGCATAAACAAAAGAGTGACAAATGTCGCCCACGTAAACAAAAGAGTGACAAATGTCACCCATGTAAACAAAAGAGAGTAGTGAAAAATATCACCTCCATAAACAGGAGAGAGAAAAATGTCCCAGATGCACACACTGGCATTCATAGTAGAATCAGATAGTTACTGGTCTAAGATCTCTTGGCACAATCCAAAACGGATTCCAGTCCTGCTAGAAAATTGATAGATTGTTCAACAACAGTCCTCATGGAAAATTTTTACAAAGGTTGTTCCATATTTTCTGGTCTCCTGCCCTCAAGAATTCATGTGAAAATCCTGATGAAACATTTTGAGGGTTTTAGCAGCAGATTTGCTGAACTTCACATCCGATCCAACTTTATCTCCTTGTGTAATGAGTGTGTATATACAAGAAAAATATACAAGTTATTGATAAGTGATCTAAGTTGTCAAAGCTGTATTGTTTTCAAAGTAAATTTGGAAGCTTTGATTGGTTTTTAAAAATTTGAGAAAGGTTTATCAAAAAAAAAAAAAAAAAAAAAAAAATCAATAGGAAAATGACATTAGAAGAATTTTCCAACTGATGCAGAAAGAAATTTATATTCAATCTATAAAACCTATTTTGGGTGGCTCTAGTTAATGATTTTTTGCTTCTAAATATTTTAACAAAATGCAAACAAAAGACTGAAACAAACTTGGGATCTTAAAAAAAAGAAAACAAGAAAAAAGAAACAACAAACCTGGTATTTATTTATTAACTGTAACAATAAATAAATAATAATAATATATGTATTAGGTTGGTGCAAAAATAATGTCGCTTTCTCACATATGTTACTATGTGAGAAAACGACATTATTTTTGCACCAACCTAATATCATCTTGGGCTAGCATTTTCCGCCAATAAAGTAGAAAGATTATATAGAATCAATTATTAGGTTGTGCAAAAATAATGACGTAATAATGTCATTTTTTGACGTATTTTTTAACGTCAAAAAACGACAGTATTACGTCATTATTTTTGCACCAACCTAATACTTGGTCTACTGCTAAGAAAGTTGGTTTCCTGTGTTGTTCTAGACAATCTTTCTCAACAGAATCCATCTTATATATTTATGTGTCTACCATTCGTCCATGCTTTCAGTGCTTCTGCTATGTATTTAGAGATTCTTGGTAAAATACAAAGACTCTTCAATGTTCTGGCTCTGTGCTTTCCAGTCAACTTTGACCTTCAAATATTTAAATGCTATATCAATTGTTATTTGTTTTCTTAATTCTTGATCTTTTATTGTTCTCTCTCATTAATAATGTTCTTTTTCTCATATTCTCTCAAACTCAGTAAACTCTTGCATCTTAGTGTCTTTATTGTTTTACTTGGGATGAAATGATAAAACACCAAAAAACTGTTGAGTATTCTTTATATTCCCTGTTATAAAGTATAATCTGTGTGTGTTTATTACACACACACACGATGTGTGTGTATTTTATATATATATATATATATATATATATAAAATACAAAAGCGTGAAACCCAGGGTCACAAACTCACATCAATCCAACTAAATATATACACACACACACACACACATACACACTGATGTGCCAAAAGTCATGTGATAATTGTATTTAAAGTTAATGGTAAGTGGTACCACCATACATTGACATCCTGGAAATGCTCAGACCCATATCAGTTATACTCTAACATCTGGTGAGTCACAGTGTGAATATCAGCTGGGAGGCTCATACCAAGGATGCATTATTGAAATACAAATTTTTTTTTTTTTCTTTTTTTTTTTTTTTTTAAGCGTTTCACCCCAAGCAAGGTGAGAAATTACTAGGACGCAAGGGGTTACAGAAAATTTGGAGCAAGATCAGATAGGAGTGATGAGGAAAGGATGAGGAGAAGGATAGTGGATAGATCAAGGCAACTGGAGATGTCGATTGACATTACATTTGAATAGTTGGAGATTATAGCTCTCAGGGAAACTGGAATAGGGAAGGGAGTTCCACAGGCAAGAGGTGCGAGACATGAAGCTATTGGAGTAGAAGAGACGGCTACATTTAGGAGTTTCGACAGTGAAAGGGTGAGAGCAGGATGCCAGCCTCATAGGGCGCTTGAACTCAAAGTCTGGGAACCAGCGAATGCAGCTCCTCGGAGCAATTGCCATGAAAGTATTTGTAAAAAAGACAGAGAGAGGCGACGGCGTGTCTGTGAGAGAGTGACTGTAGACGAGATGCCAGAACAGGGCCAATTATATTGCATAACCAACTCTGGAGTCTATCAAGAACCCCGAGGCAAACAGAAGGGGCTCCAGACCATATATGGCAGCAATGCTCCATGCAAGGGTGAATCGTTGATTTGTTAGATCTGAAGGATTGATTCCGAAGAGAAAAATTTCCTGGGCGGCACAGGGAGCCAACTTTCCTTGCAGTGGACAAAGCAATTGACTCGATGTATTTGTTCCATCTCAGGTCAGCAGTCAATGTGAGACCGAGCAGCCGCAGAGAGGTGCTCTCGAGAAGTTGAGTGTCAGACATTCTAGTAGAGGGCAGGGAAGAATCTCTGTGATGATTAATAGAGAGCAGTTTTGTTTTTGAAGCATTAAAGTTGACCAGCCAATTCCTGCCCCAGTTCACAACCGATTGGAGGTCCTTTTCAAGACACACAGCCAGGTTAGTTTTGTCAGTGACACTAGATTTGTTTTTCAGGCAGGAGTAAATTGTGGTGTCATCCGTGTAGATGCCAACTTGGGGATTTATGGCATAAGGAAGGTCATTTATGTAGATAAGGAATAGAGTGGGGCCTAGGATGGAGCCTTGAGGAACACCTGTGTTCATGGGATAGAAACTGGAGGAGAATCCGTTGAGAACAACCTTCAATCCACGGTTTGACAGGAATGATTGTATTATTATTGTAATGCCATAACCCTGAAGCTTGCGAAGAAGGCTGGCATGCCAAACCTTATCAAACACTTTGGAGATGTCTAGGGCCACAGCACAAGCTTCCCCGTTATTTTGAAGAGCTTGGTAGACAGTTTCAGTGATGGCCGTAAGCATATCAGCTGTAGATCGGGCAAAGCGGAAGCCATATTGCTTGTCTGAGAGCAGATCATGGGATGTAAGGTGGTTAACCACTTCGGTATTGATTAGGGCTTCGAAGACTTTGCCGAAGAGGGGAAGGAGACTGATAGGACAGTAGTTAGAAGGGTCAGAGGGGTTGCCAGAGTTCTTGAAGACAGGAACAATCAAAGAGGACTTCCAGCAGTCAGGAAAACAAGATTCCTTGAGGCAGTAGTTATATAGTTTAGAGATGGGGCATGATAGTAGGTGTCAAATTGATGAGACACTCCATTTCTGAAATTACGAGAACATTTCACAGCCCTTAATCTCCAGTATCACTTGTATGCAAAGAATAGCTGACAGAAGGCATTACCACCTACCATGAATGGTGCTGTGGCCAACCATGGGTCCTTAATGATCATGATTAAATGAGTCTGGCTAGAATTGTCTACAGTAATAGAAAAGCAACACTGGTTCAAATCACATCCATATTAATGTAGGAGATACCAGACATCTCTCCAGCAGGTCCAGCACTCTTTAGGTTCAACAAGATATTCAAACCACTTTTAAAACCACACAGTGACTCAACCGGAGTTCATGCCGTTGCTAACTGGACCATGGAGCACTGGCAACATGTGGCATGGTTGAATGAATTAGGGTTCCTTTTGGATGTGGCACAGATCACATGAGGCTATGGACAACATTAGTCAACAAAGCTGATGGTGGTTCCATAATGCTGTCATGTCTGTTCATGTTTTATGGTTTTGGTCTGCTGGTCTGCTTAAACATATTATTGCTTCATGATTGCAGGATAATACATTGTTACCAAGCTCAAGTTACCCAGAAATGGTTTGATTAGCATTCTGGAGGCTTCTGACAAAAGGTGTTGCAAATGCATTCACCCAATTGAGCACATTTATGGGATGTTATGGAAAGATCTATTCACATGCAAGATCCTGCACCTGCAAATATGGTAAGCTGTGAAATCAATGCTACACAAAGTTACTGCCCTTTGTTGGGCAAAAGTTAGTCCTACACTACATTAGACATCTATCCTGATTTTTAGCACATCAGTGTGTCTGCATATGTAAATATGGTGAGAATAGAAATTTATCAGATCATTTTTATTGATTTAAGATGGACACTTAGTTTTAGGTCCTTGTCATTATGGTGTAACATTATATCTAGGAAAAAATTTTGGTATATAGAAAAGAAAATTAATTTTTACATGATCAGAAAAAGAGTACAATCTATTGGGATGAACAAATTGTTTATTTATCAAGTTTAGCAACATAAAACAATCTTTCTGTCATAGAAGAGTCCACTACAGGGAGATGGGTAAGTTGCCTTTTTTTTTGTATGGTGGACTCTTCTGGAGAATTTTATGCTGTTAAACATGATAAATTAGCAGTTCTTCTTTAAAACATGTTTAATAGTTCATACAAGAAGGTCATTTGATTTACAAAATCACAAATAATTAATGTTATTATATTCTGGTATTGCTCTAAGTTGTCATTTTTTGTTTTGACAATCATTTTCACATTTTTATAATACATTTTTAAATGCCTGCTTATATCTGACTTTCATAGAAAGAAACAAGAAAAAGAACTTCAAAGTACAACAAAACTTACCTCTAAAGATATTTTCCCAAACCAAGCAAAAAATGTGCTGTATTTTGTCCGAAGCCAGCCAGGGACATTACGCAAAATGATATATGAAATAATCTAAGGAAGAAACAAAACGGATTAGAATTTAATTTCCTTGTCCCAATTTCATTCATGTTAAAATACTTATGAAATATGTAATGAAATATATAAAGCATTGAGATTCTGATGTGAAAGAGAGTGATCAAAACAACAAAAGTAAAGCTACTCATCTGAAGGAGTTATCAATGCATAAAATATTTTCCTCATTGACTATAAGTTGTACACATCCATCAAATCAAGCTTACTTTTGTTTCAAATACTTTTCATTTTTTTTTTCATTGTATTAATAATTACTGTAACACAATAGGTCCTAGTTAAATTGCCTAGTACACCTACAAAGTGTGCTCTTTATCTGGAACTTAAGCACCAGCTGTTTTCATGATAACCCACAGTAAAATTGAGAGGTGGATAGATTCAAAAGCAACCACCCACCATCCAGAAGTTGGAGAGAAGGCTAAAATAATAGATAAATAAAAACTTTCAGGATTAAGTGCCACTTGGTTGGAAGGTAAGAAATTCTGGTCATGGGTCTTATATAGTCAGGCCATATACTAAAATGAGCACTCAGTTTGAAAGCTGTCCTGATGTAGAGACAAGTAAAGGGATAGTAGGAAAGAGTCAGCAATCAAAGACAGGGGAGAGACAGAGGCAGATGAAATTCTCAGTGGCTAAAGTAAATATAAAATACAGAAGTAGCAGCACAGATGTTCTAAGTGTCACTTACCTAGCCATCTAGATGGTGTCAGCCAAACCCGCAAATAAATAACTCAATATATTGTGTTTTGGTTTGGTTTGTTTTACAGCATATCAACCTCAATGGGTTATTTAATGCCGACAATTTTTATTGTTGGTAACATTTTTCCTTCAAAAAACCTATTTTTGGTAATATTTTCCCTTCAAATATGTATTGCTGGTAATACTTTTTTCTTCAAAAATTTATTCCTGGTAATAATTTTTTCACAAGTATTTCTGGTATTAAAACCTATTTTTACACTTTCACAGAGAGTATTTCTGGTAATGTTTTTTCCCTTCAAAAATCTATTGAAGGTAATATTTTTTGTTTTCTTCCCAAAAAATATATTGCAGGTAATATTTTTCCAAAGAAATGTATTGCTGGTTATATTTTGTTTGTAATAATTTTCCTTTAAAAATGTACTGCTGGCAATGATTCTTCCTTCACAAAATCATTGCTAGTAATAGTTTTTTTCCTACAAAAATGTATTGCTGGTATTAATACCTATTTTTACACCTCCAGTGTTTTGTCCCCTATTTGGGGTCAACTATTTGCCCATAACTAGCACCCTAATAGGTGCTACCACTCCGTGTCAGGGTGGACCTGGGAACACCAGCAATTAAGAGGTGGTTCCACGCTTCTCAAAACCTCCTGATCAGAGGTCTTGCTGTTGGACGTAGTTTATCATCTTGCCCAGGATGCCTCATTTGTCGGGTGGGGTTGCTTATCCCTCTGCAGAGGTGCAGTCAGTGTATTCTGAAGCCCCAGCCAACAGGACTATATATTGTGTTTTCTTTTCTTACTATTGTGCTATTTCACCTTCTGTTTTCTTGTGAGTATACACTGGACCTTTATCAGTTTTTATTCACACCCACACCAATGAGAATTGGAACACATCATTGGGATGAATCTGTTGAGTGAAAGACTGTTAGGGCCAGTTGTCTGTTTACATTAATACAACAGGTCTCACGATTTAAAGACAGTACAAAATCAAAAGGCTTTTGTTAGAGTAATTTGGGACAAAAGAAGAAAGTACAATATCTTTTAAAATTTTCCTTTTGAATGCTACTTTACATTTGTATTTTCAAAAACATAAAACTACTGGAACTTTTCGAATCAACTCATTTACAAAAGCAGACTAATTTTTCTAAAAAAAAAAAAAAAAAATAATAAGTGAAATTGTAATAAAGATGAAAGGTAAGGAGATTAGTTTTTACACAAAAGAAAATATTTTAAAAATCAGAATAAAAACTTACAGGTAAAAATGTTAGGTAAGAGTGAACATCATTGCACTGGGGCTTACTGCTGCAGACCCATGCAAACACTGTGTAACCCTGAAAAGAAAAACACCAAAGGTAAAGAGGGAAAAGAAGAGATTTTCATAAAACAAAGAAAAATCCTTGGAGGTTTAAAAAATTACTATTCTTTTTTTTTTTATCTCCTTGACTCCTTAGTGAGCAACCAATCCAGTGTTTGTACTAAATCCCCAGATGTCAGAGAACAGCTATTATAGGTTTTAGGCATTTCCAAGAGATTAATGAATGGTAGTAGTATTACCTGTACATACACTTATTCTATGACTTTTACCATGACAGTGTGTGTATGTGTGTGTGTCTGTATATATATTTTATTGTTATATGTTACTTATATAGACACAAATATTTAAGTAAACGCTCTGTTTATAATAAACTGTATTAACAACATTTACTTACCTGAATATAAAATATCTTAAAATAATTGCTGGACTTAGTTCATTTCATTTCATTATATATATATATATATATATATATATATGTGTGTGTGTGTGTGTTTGCTACATATATTTGGATATATTTCTTTTATCTCTGTAAAACCTGGCACAGGTCAAATCAGGTGGTAAGGTTTTAGTTATGACAATGGTTGACTGTTTTGAGAAAACATCAAACACAACAATAATAATAGAAAAAAAAATATTCAAGGACTTAAATTTTATATTTGGCAGCATGGGTTGAGTATTTTATAAATATCTTTAAATCCACCCAAAAGCTTATAAAAGTACATCTAAAATAAAGTATATATATATATATATATATATATTATTTGGTCGACCATGGTTCAGATCATTGAGTCAATGTGAATTCCACAATCCTTTCCTTAGCTGCATAATGTTCTTCACCAGAGTTACATACAGTTTTGAATTCAGAGTTTTCTTTCTCCTAGACTGGTTGTCAACCAAGGCTAGAACCCAGACTGCCAGTATCCATTACTACACCATGCCTCCAATATATACTTTCTCTGATGACCACAAAAGCATGAAACCCAGGGTCACAAACTCATATCCATACAACTGAATATGTTAGCTCTATCACTGATATTGTGCACTTTCAAATAAATACCACGCATATATATCATTCTACAGAGTTAAAAGTATTTTAAAAATAAAAAAAACTACAAAGAGTGGGAAATAAAAGTTAAGTAGTAAAATAAAATTTAAAATTTTTTTTTTTTTTTTTAATCATTTCACCCAAAGCAAGGCAATAATGCCACTAAGATGCCAGGATTTACTGAGAGTTAAAGAGAATGAGAAGATTTTTGTGAGTTGAAAGAACAGGATTTAGGAAGACAAAAGATAGGGATTGATGTTGCATTTAAATTTTTGATGATCGTAGTTGGCTGGAAAGCAAGAAATTAGAAGAGAGTAATATGGAGAAAATGCTTACTGCAATGCCCAAAATAGAAAAAATGCAGAGACACCAAGAAATTCCTTTGGAGAAAAGTGTCTCTCTATTACTGTCATCTATTATACGGTATTTAATCAGCAACTGATACCCAAAGGCAAACAACATGCCATACAATGTGCTCTGGAAAAAGAAAAAAAAAGAAAATATATATATATATATATATATATATATATATATAAAGAGATACATATAAAGAGATATGAATAAAAAGAATATGAAAAAAAAAAAAGGTGTGGGGAGAGATAAAATAAAAGCAATTTTTTTTAGCAATAATGGTTGCCTACTGATAACACTTCCAAATTAATTTTCTTTTTATAAATGTTCAAAATCTTACTTCCAAGTAGTTGCATTGTTCTCACCTATGCCAGCATTTGAAATGCTGATTTTCAACAGAGGCTGCAACTCCTCCAATATGAAAAGCCTTGTATAATAATACAATCACATAGTTCCATGCTATGTTTTAAAAAAGGGACATTTATTGAAAATGCCTGCCTCAATATAAAGAGGTTTATAGTTAGAATTGTTGCATTACATAAGAAAATTTTTGTTGCAAGTTGGATTAATATTATTGTAACCGTATACATATTTACAGGTGAGAGAGATCACCACCTGTGACTGAATGACTTGTTAAAGATAATAGAAATGCTAAGTGTGAAATAGTAAAAGCTTAGAGTGAAGCATATACTTACATATCTATCTAACTGCCAACGGAACCTCCATTCTCGTATAGAATCATCAGAGGTAACAAATAATGCTTTGAAAGGCCGAGAAAGAAAAACTTTCTCAAAAAAGACCTGAAAAAGAATTATCAAAAATGAGAGATGTCTTTATTCACAGAATCATTTACAAGTTTGTTTTGGTTAATGGCATATCAACTCTTTATGGGACATTTAATGCCAAAATTTAATTTTTCTTGGAATGTTTGGTAAATTTTTATTTTGAAAATGTATTTTTATACTTTCATAGTGTTTTGAACCTAGGTTGGGGGGTTCACTATTTGCCCATAGCTAAGACCCTGGGTCACAGTGGACCTAGGAACAACAGCATAGAGGCCTTGTTGTCGAATGTAGTTTATCATCATACTCTGGATGATCCTTTACAAGTTATTGTTTAATATTATGATACAGTTGAAAAATAAATTATTCGTGTTTGGAAATATTTTGATTCAATAGAATTACATGGAGATTTTTAAATTATTTTACTTGCATGACTATAAAAATTTTTTTTTTCTCTTTTGGTACTAGTATTAGACGTCTCAAGTTGAAACCAGTCATTATCATCATCATCTATATATCATGTCCCTCCAGAACATGGATGATCATGGCTCTCCACAATTTCCTGTCCTTTGTAGCTCTTGGGAAGTTTGGACATTTTGCTATCTCTCCTAAAGCTGTTCAGCCAACCATTTACAAATATCTGTTACATAGGTCATGTGATAAACTCTGGCATATTCCTGTTTTTTGTCTAAGACAACTTATGACAAATGTGATAACATTAATAGTTACTTCAAAGCTGTAAAAAGCATTTCTAAATTTCTTTGATCATCTAACCTACCGATGTCAAAATGGTGAGCAAGTTTTGACTTACAGACTAATTTGCTAGAGAGTTAGATTTCTATAGGTGCTTACACTATTGTAGCCTTGCATCCGACTATACTATTTATAACCCTAATTTTTTCTTTTAATCAATCCACCCCAAGCAAGGCGCTACTGGAATCAAAAAAAGAATGATTTTTAAAAGGAATTGGAAACCCAACCCTAACTAGGAAACAAGGGATAAACGTCTAATTGTATTCAAAAGACTAGGGAGGAGTGTGAACTGGACAATAGGTGAACCTCTCTACTTCTATTGAATTTCCAACCTAATATAAAACAATGGAAATTAATTTATCTAAGATATTATCCAAATTCAATAATACATTTCTTTCAAGTTATTAATAAAAAAGAATAAAATGAGTTCTGATTTCAGTACTCAAGACCATATTTTAATAATTCTGTTTTTGTAACTAATGCAAAATCTCTTAAGTTTGGTTTGTTTTACAACATATCAACCCATTGCGTCATTTAATGCTGAAATTTAATATTTTTTTCAATAAAGTTTTGCATTTAAGCAGTCAAAAATTTTTATTTTAAATAGTAAGACTGCTGTTTGTTATGTATTTTTTCCCAATATATTTTTGAAATCAGTTTAATTTCTCTTAAGAACTGAAATATGTAAAGTGAATCAGCATTTTGAAAAAGTTCTTTTAAGTTTCTTGTTTAGTAGGATTTTAAGTGGATTAAATTAAAATTGCTGCAGTTTATCAATATGTTTTATGATGTATGGCTCTTGGTACGTTACACATATCAGAGGGTCTTACTTCTTTTTTTTTTTTTTAAATGATATATGAATTGGTTATGGTAGTATGCCCAATATGGAGCCTGGACATAATCACTTCTTCTCTTCAAGTTGGCCGTTTTTGACACCATTCTCTTAGTTGGTTTAATTTCAAACAGTTTATTGTTTGGGCAGGAGTTGCATAGGTGCTGCCACTCCTCTCAAATCATTTTACTATATAAAAATGTATTGCTAGTATTTTTGCTATAAAAATGTATTTTTATACTTTCATAGTGTTTGAGGGGTTCACTATTTGCCTATAGCTGGGGCCATAAAAGGTTCTACCACCCCAGGTCAGGGTGGACCTGGGAACAACCACAAGTAAGAGGTGGTTCCATGCTCCTCAAAATCTCCAATCTTCTGATCAGAGGCCTTGCTGCCAGATGTAGTTTATCGTCATACCCAGGCCTATTAACAATTAAAAGAAAATATCTTACAGTAAGTGCTTTTTTATCACTTTAAATATTATTTTTAGTGGATACTCATATTTGAGTAGGCACTCCGTTTTTGCATTAAACAGTATATTTATTTATTTTCACCTACTGGCTTGAATGTTTGAGAAATCTTGTTAAAGAAAAATTTTCACTTTTCAGCAGGAATCAAGGTAAATGCTTTCTACTTTTCTCTGGTAGGAATTTTATTTTTCAAGATTAAAAACATGCTATCTTAAAAAGGATATTTTACAGGCATGATCCATAAGAAAAAAAGAAAAGATTGCTGAATTACTAGATACAGTTATATGAACCTTTTTGATCCTATCCAAAGTTTACTGCATGGTTAACACTTAAAAGATTAGATCTTTACCTACAGGTCACTTAAAACTGAATCTAGAAATGAAAACTTACCTCGGAAAGATAAAATAATGTGATGACAACAGCAAGCACCACAAACTTTGAAATCATATAAAGATAATGTAGCAGATTGGCTGAAACAACAACAAAAAAGATTCAGTTATTAACAATACTCAATAAAGTCAATGCCTATGACATTTAATATAGCAAAAAATCAAAAGCAACCTGCTTTGTCAGCAAGAAAGGAAGTTATTTATATTGTTTAGACTGTTGTCCTCATCTTTATTTTCATATTCACAATGTTTTGGCCGTTGTACACTTTGGCCTTCTTCAGTTGATATATGCTGGAATTTTGAACTGAACCCTTTATTTACTCCACCGGGGTAAAATTGTTCTTGTTCCACATGCCATGCCTCTTCTGGATATCTCAGTTTCAGTTATTTCCCTTTAGTAACTTTGCAAGATTTTGTTCACTTATGCTGTAGCCAGGTATTGAACTCACAGCTCTTTTCAGTGTATATCACCTGAAGAAGGTCTGAGTGTACAATGGCCAAAACATTGTGAATATGACAAAGATGAGAACAAGAGTCTGAACAACGTTATTTGATGAAGTGGCGAATTTGTTTGCCTACCATTTAACCAATAGAAAACTTAGGAAGCATATTGAACAGGTGGATAACAAGATGAACTTTATGGAATGCTATACTGGATGCTGTTGTGCAATTAGCTTCATATGAAGGAATACAACAGCTCACAAAAATCAATGGATAAAAGACTTCTGAAGCTACTCTCAGAGCATGGAACATACACATTAATGTTATTCTTATAAATTTGTTGCTGGCGTATGTTTTATTCTAATAGTTTTAAATAACAATCTCTATTGGAGTTACTGTAACTTTGGTAATAGTGTGAAAGTTGTAAAAACTGATAAAATAAATGAAACTGTTGCTACATCAGAAGAATGACTTTTAGTTTACTATCATTTATAAATATAAAGGAAAATATTCTGCAATGCAAATATTTCTATTAGTTTCATAAAAATTAGGAAAAACTAAAAGTTCTTAATAATGTAAGAGTTAAGTGAGTGAGTGTGTGTGTGCACGCACGCACACACACACACACATATATATATATATATATATATATATATATATATACTTACATTTTTATCTACTTTTAGTTTTTCCTAATTTTTAGAAAACTAATGAAAATATTTGCATTGTTAGTGTGTGTATGTGTGTGTGTGTGATGTATGTGTGTGTGTATAAAATACACATGCAAAAAAGAAAAAAGGAAAATAAAGGAAAAAGGAAAAAGTAAAAAGAAAACAGAGAAAAAAGGAAAAAAAAAGAAAAAAGGAAAAAAAAAAAGAAAAAAGGAAAAAAAAAAGAAAAAAGGAAAAAAAAAAGAAAAAAGGAAAAAAAAAAGAAAAAAGGAAAAAGGAAGAGTTAGAGATAGGTGTAATGGTACTCACTCTCAGCTGTAGATTTAGTCACATGTGGCCAGGCTGCCATTGTGATGTAAACAATGATGTACCAAAAGGAAACTAATGGCACAAAATAGTAAAATTGGTAAGGCCTGTCCATCACAAAACACAGAGTGAATACAAAGCAGTTCAACCGGAATAAAACCTTGAGGACAAAGAAGAAACACTTTTTATTCATCAGAAAAATTAAAAAGAGAGAGAGAGAAAAAAAAAAGAAAAATATTGATTAAATTGATAAGGCACATTGTTTATGATAAGTTGAAACACTGATTCCTGTATAATCATGCAGTTAAGCAATTTGGAGCTTGGCCAGTACCTTGAGAGGTGACTGCTTGAGAATAGCAAGTGCCGTAAGCTTGGATGTATGGGTGGTGCAATGTATATGGTTCAGAATTGTTAATCAGAGAGCAGAGTTCCAATTCCTATTGGATTTGTGCACATACCCTTGGGAAAGGTATGAACCCACTTCTCCTCACAGCTATGGGTTAATAAGTAAACCTTATGTCGCTAAAACCATTATTATCTCAAAAAAAATTCTAACAATCTAAAAAGATTTTTTGGTTTTAAATAAACTGCAAAAGGTTGATAAGCTGTAAAAAAAACGAAATCAATCAATTTAAGTTGGGGGAAAAGGTCATGAGTAAGAATTTGCACACTAAAATCAGTTCACATCATTTTTATAGAGATGAGGCAAATGATTTTTTTAAGGGGCAGGCCCCTCTCTTGGCAATAGGCTAGTACCAAATATAAAATCAATAATTATCACATCTAAAATCTCTACATATTTCAAGTGACATACTCAAGATTTGCTAAGTGGAAGATGGAAGCAGCTACACCTGGTTTAAGGTGGCAAGTACTCAAATTTCTTTTACACTTATGTAGATGTTAATAAAAAATTGAGAGGAAAAAGAAGTTGGGGGGGGGGTGAGTAAAAAGAAGAAATAAAAAAAGTGTAAAGGACAAATAAAAAAAAGATAGTGTTAATGAAAAGCGAAAGCCTAAATAATATTGATGGAAAAATAAAATTACTTTCAGTCATAGTTCTACTTTCATACAGTCCCACTCAGCAATTTTATCAATATCTAGTTATTTGTTAAATTAGCCATCTTTAAATTTGATCAGCATTCACTGTAAATATCACTTCAGCAATTTACTGCACATCTTAATGTGACACTATGAAGTGTCGCTGGTTGTAGTTGAAAGGGTTAATCAAGACACTGTTGTGACACTGGTAGTATAAGAGGGATTAAAAAGATTTATGTGAAAACCCTGTATAGAATTTGGAGAATTGGAGGGGGTTGAAAAATGTTAAAAATTGAAATATGGAGCAAGGGAAAAAAAAAAGGAAAAAAAAAAAAAAAGAGAAAGATGTAAAATGTAAAATAAATGATAAACAAATGGAATTGTCATGATTTGCAAGCCGATGGCGTAAACAATATGAAATATGGTTTTGCAAATATGCAAAGTGGGCAAAGATTTTTTAATTGGTCATATCGAAAAGTCGACAACAAAGAAAATTCTTTAACATGAAGGACACAGGAAAGAATTTATAAACTCAAAATTTGTTGCCAAAGAATGTATTGATTTGAATAAGTGACCATTGGTTCCTCAAATTTGGAAATATAGTGAATCTTGAGGCACAGTAGGAGTTGGGCAAAATGCATATAAATGGGCATTTATGCAACCCAAAAACAAGGAGCTGGCAGAAGCCAGAAGCTGTGTGACCTGCTGCAGAAAAAATCCCCAATGTTTTTTTTTTTTAATTCTCCAAGTTTTAGAAAAAGATAAAGTGTCACAATAGAATCATTATGTTGTATCAAGACCTATTGTGGCAATGTAAAATGCTAATAATTTGAAGAAAAAAAAGACGTAAATTAAATTGAAAGTGAACACAAAGATAAAGTAGGTAGTTGATAGATTGAAGGACATACCGAAAACAAAAGAAAATATACTTTTATTTTGTTTCCCTAGAAAGATAGCACTTTTTTTGGACAGAAACCACCAAGCTAGTCACAGATAATAATTTTATGGCTACAAGTAGGTGAAGAAGAGAGTAAAGAAATGATCCTGTATCACTTGTTGGTAAGGGTTGAAGATGTATCTGTTGCTAAGGGAATAAGATTTCTTTGAATATAATACAGAATTCAAATGACAAAGAATTTGGTCAAGTGGTAAGATAACAGTTTAGTCAAAGCCTTCCCTGAAGACAGGGAAAGAAATGTTAATTATCCAAAATGGGAAAGCTGGAAGATATAAAAAAAAAAACTTTTTATGACAAAGGACTTTTCTGATGATGTGAGGTTGAAACAGATAATCTTAATAAACCGAACACATGCTAACATAGTAGATTGGTGAATGAGAGAGAATGGGAGAAAAAAGACTACAGCCATTGAGGGGTGTTGGTATGAGGTACAAATAAGAGAATGAGGGAGTAAGTCGTGCAGGTCAATGCTCTGCTACCTCTACTCCACGGAGGAAAGATTCCCCAAATTTTGGTATGCAAATTAATTCCTAGGACACAGTCAGCAGAGAGTTCTCATTAGATATTTGGAAAATCCTTGAACCCCAGATCACATCTGACCCCCACACTGATGCAAGGGTCCATAAAAGTGTTAGATCAGAGGGGAATTACAGAGAGAGAGTAGCAATTGAAGCAGAAATGTGTTTCCATTATGCCAAAGGGAGACAATCACTTTGTCAATCCCCATGTGATTTGCTGACACATGCCTTGTTTCAGAATATTAGATGAATTGAAAAGAGTGTTATGATGAAATTGTAAAGTGGGCAAATTGAAAGTCTCTATATGATAACAGAGATAGAGCGAAGGAGAGGAGTCCTTCAACAGCATTCTGTAAATTGCCGCCTGAAGAAGTGTCTGCCTTAAAGCTTGAAACCTCGACTCCAACTTGGAAACAAAGAACAAAATGCTACAAAATTAGACTATGAGGGAATGATTGTTAAGCTGCATGCTTGCAGATCCTTAAACGAAAAAGTGTTCTTGTATAAACCTCAGTTATATAAACCTTATTGATCTACACAACTTTTTTTTTTTTTTTGTCTTATAACATCGTCCCACCTGAATGACACTGATCCAACAATATCTGGCAATGATTCGATCCTTGCTTACCTTGTGATCAAAACACATGCAATGTGGGACAGGAAGAGGCTTGGATTAAAGTGACCAACTTCACGGTTAGCCGCAAGATTCAATCATAGATAAACTGGTGACCAAGGACCAGACGGAGTTGTCATGTAGCACAGGGGCCAGGATGTCCTGCAGCATTATACTATATAAACCAATTGAAAATTAACCTGGCAACCTTCTTTGTCATCTTATGTCATTCTTATTTTTGCCAGCGGAAATGTTCAACTTTGTAGTTTTGTAGCAGAGTTTTGCATTGTTTGACCCAGCGATCGAGTACAAACGAAATTTGATCTTCACTGCTCTGTGATCAAGGAAAACAATATGGGGCAGAAGCAGATGAAGAAATGAAGCAGCAAGCAGGTAACCATCAGTTGACTGGCTGCAGTACTGACCAGCATGGAAAGGACCCAGGATCAAGCCGGGCCAGCCATGTTATATAAGAAAATAACAAAAGAAATCACCACCTCATTAATGATTAGTAATATTAGATCATTGCAAAAGTTTGTACTGATTAGAAAATACAAAACAAAATACAAAAAAAAAAAAAAAAAAAAAAAAAAAAAATTTATTAGTCAAGTACATAGTAGTAACAATTGTTTTTTAACAACTGTCTCCTGTCGTTCTACAAGTCCTGTTTGTAGAAACTTTGTTTTTTGTCAAAAGAAGCTTGTTAGGTAGTTTTGGACTGACTGTAGAGTCAATGTTTTTGGCATTTAAATTGTTCTGTAGAGACTTGGACAAATGAAAATCCAAAGGAGCCTAGTAAGGGGAATATGGTGAATGCTGGAAGGTTTCCCATTTCAACTCTTTAAGCTTCTGCAAGTTCTGTTTTGTAACATGTGATCTTGCATTGTTGTAGTGGAAATTGATACCTTATCGATTTACCAAAATAGGCCTCTTCAAATGGGAGTTGAGATATCAATTTTCAAACTCTTAGCAATGTTTTCCATCGAAATCTTCAGTTTATTCTCTACAATGGTAGAGTGTCTTCATCGGTATTGGAAGTTCACCTGGAGGGTGATTGATCATTCAGGTTAAAATCACCCTGACAAAATCTACCAAACCACTTTTTGACTATCTGAAGAGTTGGAACACGATTTAAATAAACCTTCCGAAAGTATTTTTTTTTTGTTGTAGTTCCAACACTTACTCCTTACTGAAATTCACATGGCAAAAGTGTAACTTTTCATCCTCTATCTTTAAGGCATTCATTTGTGAAAAAAATGTCAACATTCAACAAAATCCGACTTGCCCATGAATTACGGTGTAGTTATATCACAGCTATGATAATGCCCATAATGGCACAGGAAATGTAGAGGATGTAGAAATGGAGAATAAAACCTTTCTTCTCTAGCTCTCTCCCATTACACAACTTTGATAGATATTTTAATGAAGAATAAGAAACGCCCCTCTGCCACTCCCACGAAAAAAAAGTTTGCTTTTATATTCTACATTATTTCTATACTGTTATAATACAAGAATGCAAGTGGAGGTTTTTGGTCACATAATTATATACCAGAAGCACATCCAATCCAATCACTTAGCACAAACATCTGGCATAAAGAGAGTATGACAATATTTTAGTAAATGTTTCATCTGAACAGATTTCAAAGAAAGCAAGAAAATCAAAAGAAATAAACAGAATTACATAAAAAAAACTAAAATTAAAAGAACCAGAAAATTGTGATAATTTATAATTCCAACACAGATTATTTCATCCATTTCATAACATTTTATTAACAATATTTTTAATTAATAAAAAGTAGGGCTGACAATAGTCTTGCCACCCCCACCTATACATGTCAATTTTGATGTTTCCCAATCTGGGGGCCACAAACCCTAGAATGAAAATTGGGGACGAAGGGCAGCACATATTTAAATTACCAAAAATCAGGGAATTATCCAATTTAAATGAAAGTTTCAGTACAATATCATTAATTATTTACTTTCATAATGAAAGTTTTTTTTTATTTTTAAAAAATCTGAGAAAATGTTATTCTTTTTGTAATAACCACCAATATGTGGTTGAAAGGTTTGGAGTAGTAAGCCATGTCAGTTATTATAGTTGATGACTGATAATATAACTTAAGTGTAAAAAAAAAAAAAAAAAAAAAAAAGTACAAAAAGCAAAAAACATGCTACTATAACTAGCCCTTATGGGGCTCCAACCTTGTCAGGTGTTTCTGTATAATATGTACTGTACTGGCTATGTAGATACACAATGTATATTATTAGTTGATGACTGACAATGTAAAGTCAGTTTAAAAAATAATTAAAAAAATGGTGGATGGCCATAAAACAGTGCTGCAAAAAAAAAAAAAAAAAAAAAAAAAAAGGCAAAGACCGCAACGGGATCCCAAAACTTGGTCATAGGTTTCAGGGTTAATACGTGCTGACCCTGATAAAAAACCTACTAAAAAGAGCTCATCAGGTTTTCAGATTTTGGGGAGAGAGAAATCACTAAAAATTCACAATTATAGTTGAACAAAAGAAACTTAAAATCAAGTACGCAAGAAATGATGTTTTCATTATATGACCAACCTGTGAGAAGTCAGCTTCAAGACAAGCAAGAAAATGAATAAAATAAACTTTTAAAGATCTTTTACCATTCCTGTTAAAACAAATATTTTTATGCCCTTGAGTCTCAATAAATAAAAGTGAAAAGCTTAACAGAAGGACTCATAATATGAAACCTGATAATAAATACTGACCAAGACCCATTGTTAGAATCCCAGAAGAGAGAAACTTTGGCCTGCAAATAAGAATTGAGAAAGAACCAAGACAGGTGTGGGAAGCTTACCATTGTTAAAACTCAGGCACCAAATAACAAGAAAATATATTATATATATATATACACACAAAACCTACCAAAGTCTATAAAACAGAACAGTTCTTCTATGGCATGCAATTCACTTTTGTATGTAAATGGACATTATTTCCCCACCTCAAATCCCTGAGCTTTCTTCATATATCAAAGGTGTATTTGAATTGATTCTAACACAGCAGAAATCTAAATTTTTTTTTTTTTTTTTTTTACTTGAGAGTCTAAAACACATTTTACACCAGTTCAGGTAAAAAGACAAAGAACTGAACAAAATAAGCAATAACCAGACCCCCCACACACACACACACAACCATCACTTTCCACCCAGGTTACCTGAGAGATGTTACTGCTGTTACAACACATTAAGAGAAGAAAAAAAATCAAAGAGAGTATGGTTATTTGCCAACATACAGGAACCATGCTTTACTAGGGCATTTTCTTGATATGTTTTTTCTTGCTACATTAATTGTCTAGAAAACAAGCAGGAAAACTGTCTCCTGTCCATATCCACACATTGGATGAAGATATTTAGATTTATGTTTTTTTTTTTTTAAAAGGAGGGAAAAAAAAAAGGTACGACTTAAACAGAGAGAGAGAGAAAATGAAAGCATCAAACTGAGTGAATGAGAAAAATAAGCTGAAAGAGTGAGAGAAAGACTCTAAACAGATTTCGCTAAGATGAGTGGATCTGAAAATTTCATCAGTTGTTTTCAGGTTTCTATATCCTTCATTTAAATAAGTAATTTAGATCGAAAAGAAATACTGAAAACAACAAAATAAAATAATATTTGGTAAACAAATAAATTGTGATTCTTTGTTTCAATGTCATTTAAAAATGTTCTTTTAAAATTGTCTACAAGATTAAAAACTTATTTAGAAAACTCTTCTTGGTCAGACCAAGTACTTTTAAGTACAACTGTGTGTAAATAAAAACAAGGTATAAGAGGGGCTAATGCCCTGAAGGCATGAATCTATATCCCTATGTTGACTAAAATAGGACTTAGTACAAGTATGACACAAAAGAGTGGGCATTAGTGAATACTTTGGAAAACTTCTTTTTCTTTTTTGCTGGCTAAGCAATCACAGGAAAAGAAAATGTCAGTGTGTGTGTGCGTGTGTGTAACACTTCAGAGTACACAAATACTACACTGATCTTAGGCAGAAAATGAGACTGTTCCAAGGCAGAGTGCACAGATATCTGATCTTTGGTAGAAGTGTCATTCTAAAAGTGTATTGTCCTATGTGAGTGTATATATTTTGTTCAAGCATGAAACAGACTGTTGCTATTTACCTCAATGTCCATTTTTATTAGGTTGGTGCAAAAATAATGACGTAATAATGTCGTTTTTTGACGTTAAAAATAACGTCAAAAAACGACATTATTACGTCATTCTTTTTGCACCAACCTAATATATTTACATAGTGTGACACTATGAGTTGGATATATGCGCACGCGTTTGTGTGCCTGCACATCTGTGTGTGTGTGTATATGCGCGCGCACACATATGTGCGAGAAGATTAGTTAGATTTGACCTGGGTATCAAACTTCAAGACCAAATGAGTAGATTAGGAATCTAGATAAAAACATGTTTTGGACATATGGCCAAAAGGGTAGATAAGTGTTAAGTACTTGTCAAAATACGAAGATAGTTAAAAGACCGGCTCTGGTCAAAACTTAAAAGGGTCTGAATTTAATGTCCCTGAATCGGAGTCAGCTAGGCTAAGAAATATTTTTATGTCCACTTTCTTCAAAGGGAGAAATGGTCATGAAAAAGTTATGGGTTTATTCGTGGGTGTCCCTTTCCCGGAAATGATGAAAGAGGACTCTGCATATATACGGGAGCGCTTTGGGTTACAGACAGTGAGACTTAGTTTAGGTTCGAGGAAGGTTGATTTAGGCCGGAGCAAGTAACAACGAAGAGCGACACATTAGCAGCCGGACATTGTTAGTTAAGATATATTTTTTTTTGACAGCCGAGAATCAGCCCAGAGTTAATAATCCACAAAAGGTCACACACCCTCCCTCCTCTTTTCGTCCTACTCAAGTTTGTAGTTGTGTTTTGCCTGTGAGCCTGCCTCTCACTCGATCCGCCGCACAGAAATTCTACAACGTGGGGTCTATATCTTTGTGCAACGAGTTGCAGAGGTGGGTAGTCTCACAATAGGCTCTATTCCTGATATTGAGCACTTTTAACAATTTAAAAATCATTTCACCCCGAGCAAAGCAATAAAGACACTGAAATGCAAGAGGTTACTGAGTGTTAGAGCATATGAGAAAAAAATAAAACTTTATTAAAGAGAGAGGACAATAAAAGAACAGGGATTAAGAAAACAGAAGATAATGATAAACATTGCATTTAAATTTTTGAAGATCAAAATTAACTGGGAAGCGGGAAGAGAGTTCAACAAGTGAAAAATGTGAGGGGAGAAACAGTTAGCATAGAACTTATGGTGACATCAAGCCATTTCAACTGTAAAAAGATAAAATCTTACCAACAATTTGGTAAGACACTTAAATTCATAAAGTCTAGGTACCATAGAGGAAAGTTCATCAGAATAATTACCATGAAAATATTTCTAGAAAAGGCACAGGGAAGTTATGTTACGGCAGTTGTAAAGTGACTAAAGCATACCTTAAGACTGACGATCGCTAAAGCGTGAAACCCAGGGTCACAAACTCACATCTATCCAACCAAATTATATATATATATATATATATATATATATATATATATATATATATATATATATATACACACACACACACACACACACATACATACATACATACATACATACATACATACATACACACATAAAATAATCTTATAAATATAAGTAAGTATACTTGTCCAGAAAAACCTTAGGTGTATTTGCTTGTAAATGAAGAAATCAATACCTAAGGAAAAAAAAAGGAATAAAAAAAGAAAGAACTAAGAACATGTAATTCAGGCAAAAACAATCGACCAGAATCTAAGCTAAGAGTCCAAAGAAAAAAAACCCCGACACAAGTAAAATAATAATAACTAAGCAAAGTGCTCAATATGCTAAGTAGAGCAAATCTAACTATGAACCTAAAGAGCCAGGCAAACCTACCTAGGTTTCACCTACGTGGATTGTCAGGGTACACTTACCCTGACAATCTGCGTAGGTGAAACCTAGGTAGGTTTGCTTGGCTCTTTAGGTTCATAGTTATATATATATATATATATATATATATATATAAATACACACACACTTTATTACATATACTTAGGGATCAAGAATTCATTCAAACAGACTTTATTAAATTTAACTGACAAGGTTTGTTTTCAATTTCTAATTAAATTTTCTAGTCAATGTATAAGTGGCTATACATTCAGATCAAATTTATAAAGAAACTATTCAAAGTTTATAATTATTTATAATTATTCATGTATTTTCAACAATCACTAATCATTATCAGGAACATTGATATCATCATTTACAGCAGATAAAAATTTTGATTAATTTCATCTGAGCATTTTTAAACGAATGTTATAATTTTAAATGTTTAGGTAATGAATACAAATGACGTGTGAAACTATAAGGGATATAAATTTAAAATTTCTATTATACGAGTCTGTCAGGGTCACATTACTTAGCAGCACCTAAGGACTAAGGTACGTTGTAACCCGGATATAAGAGAGATTTTCTCTGGTCCCAAATTAGAGCCATACTTACATAAACAAAATAGACCAAACCCGGATATAAGAGAAACCCGGATATAAGAGACCCGTTATCCGGTCCCGACAACTCTCTTATATCCGGGTTACACTGTATTAAATTTTTAAAAATTTCCAACACATTTGAAAAAACCTACCACTATGATGAAAGATATTGTATTTAATGAGGACTGTTTTTTTTTTGTATAAGAATAGCTTTAAGCACCTAGAGTCTTTCTTTACATTTAATGATTACTGTATCACTTACGTACTAATACCCTTGGGAAAGGTATGAATCCTCTTCTTCTCCCTCCAGCTAAGACTAAATAGTAGGACAGACCAGGTTGTATAGCCTTGGATGGCAACTAATCTACTGCAGAAAGAAATGGCAACCTACCGCAGGAAAAAAATCTGCCTCGCCAGTCATGTATCGAAAGATACATGATTGCCTAAGTGTGTATCACGAATGGCACATAACAAAAAAAAAATTCAATTACTAATATTTGTTTTATGTTAATAATCACATTGTGGTTTTGTGTGACATGATTGATGTTAATGAAAATTACAAATTAAATTGGCACCTTTAACTTATGAGAAAGTGTAGTGGTTATTTAGCCAATGTAAGAATTTAATGCTGTTTTTTTTTTTTTTTTTTTTTTTTTTGAGTATTCATGTTGAAGATGCAACCTCCTAAAGGGCAAAAGATTTCATAAAACTGTTTTTACATCAGGGCAATTTTTGAGGTTCTGTGTCATCAGTAATGATTAGGTTAAATGTTTTCATTTTTTTTTTTGTAACAAATAATAAATCTTAGTTCTTTATTGCAATCAGTGAGGTATACCTACAAATATTTTCAATGGCTTTTTCATCTTATTTATTGTTAAGATTTATTTGGTTCTTCTTCCATATGTTCCATCCCTTCAGGACATGGGTAATCATGGCTCTCCAAAACTTCCCATCTCTTATAGGCTTTAGCAATTTTTCACATTTTGCTAAGGCTCCTGCCGCTTGTTCCACCATCCATTCACACAAGCTCATCAGGTAAGTGGCTCACCGCCTTCCCCTATCTCTTCCCATCAATGCACCCTGTGAGGGTTAGGATTTCTAAAATCTCTCCTCATTATGTGTCTAAGGAATTTCAGGTATCTCCTGATTCTGGGACTAAGTATTCTTTTTATTGCCATTAAGACTTCCTTGTTGCTTACTCGCTCTGCCAAGTAGAATTCTCAGTATCCTTCTGTAGAACCACATTTCTCCTGCCTCCAATTTTCTCATCTATGAGGAGACTGTTTGGAATTCAGTGCCATACAACATAAGAGGATGGATATCACATAGAAACAAAGAAAAGAGAGCTGGATTACTCATAAATTTCTTGACACTTTGTTTAGCTTATGATAATATAAATTAACACTGTTTTTATTTTTCTTTAGAACAAAACATTATGAACTTCAGACAGTTTCTTTATAAATTTGATGTAGATATACAGCTACTTATACAGTAAATGGAAAAATAAAATTAAAAAAAAGATCTGAATAGACAAACACTGTCAATGAAATTCAACAAAACAAATCTAAAGCACAAGTTGCTTGGTTAATTTTGTTTAGCAGCATATCGGTTATTTCATGCTGAAATCTAAATATTTTGAACACAATTTTATGGATTCTACTAAATATATAGCATAAAATTGTATTGTTGGTAATTTTATTATAAATTGATATTGTTGGTAATTTTACTATAAATATACATCGATGGTATTTTTTATATAAAAAATGTATTTTTATCTTTTCATAGTATTTTGTTTTTGTTTGGGGGGTTATCTCTATTTGTCCATAGCTTGGACCCTAACAGGTGCTATCACTCTGGGTCAAGGTAGACCTGGGAACAACAGCAATTAAGAGGTGGTTCTACACACCTCAAAACCTCCAATCTCCTAATCAGAGGTCCCCACAAAACCCAAGCAGCACTGCCTTAATTCAGTTAATGCCTGAATGGAGATGCAACTGGCTGTGAAGAAAATTTTCTTAAACTTGATATTAAATCAATGTCTATCATAATAAAATGATAAAAAAAAGCAACAATGAGAATAATCTTCCAAAAATACAAACATACCAAGTGATAATTATTTCACAACAAGACTTGAATCTTTTATTTACATTATTCAGATTGTTGTCATCTTCATTGTCCTATTCTCAACATTTCAGCCATTGTATGCTCTGGCCTTCTTCAGGTGATTGGAATTTTGAACAGAAACCTTTATTTCATCCACCAGGGTAGATTGTTCTAGTTACACATGCCATGCCCCTTCCAGGTGTCTCAGTTATTTCCCTTTAACAACTCTCCAAGTATTTTGGTTCATGACTGCTGTGGACTGGTACTGAACTCACAACTCTTTGGGTCTAGTCACTGGATCTAACCAACGCCTTTATCCACTGGACTAATGAAATAAATGCCTCTGTTTGAAATTCCAATCACCTGAAGAAGGCTGGAGTGTACAATGGCCTAAATGTTGTGAATATGGTAATGAAGATGAGGATAACAGTCCAAATAATGTAAATAATCATAATGCCTCATCTCAGAGATATAGACAGATATTGAATCTTTTATATTTGGCATTACATTTTATTTTATTCCTGTATGTGTGGCCCCATGGAACCCTTATCCAAATTGTGAACCTTACATTCTCATCTATAAGACTATCAGCCCACTCAGTGCTTGGATAGGTATTAATATATCTCTCTCTGTAATTCAGCTTGTTCTTACACTTGCAAGCCAGCATGCAGACATGAGGTTACATGATACTGCATTCAGCAGCCAGGAGGTTCAACACAGGTCAACCATGAACCTGGTTCCCTTGATCATCTGGTGAGTACAAATTTTATTCTGGCATGATACTACAAATATTGTCAGCCTAACATAGCTGTAGGAATTGTTTTGTAGAGATAGTAATGATTTTACGTATAAAAATCCTACTAATTAATCCATAGCTGGAGGGAGAAGTGATAGATTCATACCTTTCCTAAGGGTATTTGTGTGTAAGTGAATACAACAAACTTAACTTGAATTAGAACTCAGATCTCTAATTTCCAATTCTGAGCCATTATCCATTACACACACACATGCAAGTTTATTGCATCTGGTATTCCCAAGTGGTCACTCATCTAGTTACTAACTTGACTCACCATTGCTCAACTTTGGTGATCATATGAGATCATTGGTGAATGACTTCAAAATAGTTGTTTTTTGTTATTTTTAATAATTAAGAATTATCATGATAGTATCCCGTGGCTTAATTGGTAAAGAAATTAAGGAGACAAAAAGATGTTCAGCTAACAACTAAGTTAGTAAAAAGGATAACCTAAAATAGATTAAATGAAAAAAAATAAAAACACACACACAAAAAAAACTTAGGTATTTATACTGTCCAGAGTATGGATTTTATAAGCACACAAACACAAAACGCCGAGAACAAGGGTTATTCTTATGCTTGGAATAAAATAAATTTCAAAATATGATTATTGTAGATTTGATAAAGATAGAAATGAAAAATAAAATAAAAAGAGATGATGATGATGATGATGATAAAGTCAAAAAGGCAATATCAGATTTTATTGATAGAGAGACATTTTATAGAGGGCATAATGGACTAATAGATTGTAGCTTGGTTTGAAGAATCGGAGAACCAAGGTCAAATTCATTACATTCACTTATGTGCTAATACCCTTGGGAAAGGTATGAATTCATCTCACCCCTGGGCTCTGTCAGGCTATCTTGCCCAAGACACACCACTTCTACTGTGGCTGCCAACATGTGTTGCCCCTATGACTATAATGAGTTACGGGACTTGTAATCATGAGAGACATTGCAAAAATGACCCATATAGATGTCAATGTGATATATATATATATATATATATATATATATACACACTATTGTTCATCCAATAAAAGTCCCAAGAGCCACTCGAGATAGAGGGTTACTAAATGAGGTTGTTGTAAAGGAACATAAGAAGGGAGCAAGTAATGGATAGGTGGAATAGATAATATATATATATATATATATATATATATATATATATATATATATTTATATTGTATGTGAATTTATTTTTTTATTTTTTGGTGTGTGGTGGGGGAGATAATAATGGTTTGAGTGATACAAGATTTACTAATTAACCCATATTTGCATGTAAGTGAATATAACAAACCAAACTGGAATTGGAACTCAGATCACTGATTAACAATTCTATGCCATTATCCATTACACCACCCATCCATCCAAGCTTAAAGCACCTGATATTATGAAGTGATCACCCATATAGTTACTGATCAGGATCAACATTGCTTAACTTCGGTGATTGTATGGGAACCAGTATTTCAATGTGTTGTGGCCATAAACCCATTTACATTTTGGGTAGGAAAATAAAGCAGCCGATAAAGAGATGTGCATTCTTTAAGTGGGTAATTGAACCATGCTTTATCATGAAGGTATCCTGTGGCCTAATTGGTAAGATACATGATGGAAAAATGATATACAGGTTCTGATCCCAGGCAGTGAGCACCTTTTTCTTTAGTGGGATTTCTCAATCTACACCAATTGACATTAATTTCACTTGTCTAAAAATAATAGCAGAGGAATCAACTAAAACACATGTACTAAATAAAATAACATTTATACCAATAAGAAATTAATGTTGTGTTAAAAAAACAAAAACATTAACTGCTTGCTTTTAAGATATTTTAAAAAGTGATGTATGCACACATATGATATGTTTTTAATAGATATGTATATAACACTGTGAGAGGGAGATATTTATAGCATATATTTTGGCAGTATGTATATGTGCAACACGAAGAAAAACAAATGTTTTTTTTGTGATGTGTATATATATAATATTTTATATATGGAATTTGTGAAGGAATCTTTCTGATAAGTTTTTGCAGGTATTACATTTTCAGGCTTACAACGTATACCTATAATTTAGCAGGGAATATTTAGAGAAAAAACAAAACAAAAAGCTGTTTGTAATTGGGTTCTGATATGGTTTCGTTTGGTTTGTTTTATGGCATATCAACCTTAATGGGTTATTTAATGGCAACAAGATTTTTTTTGCTGGTAATATTTTTTTTTTCAAAAATGTATTGCTTGTAATAATTTTTTTACAAAGATGTATTGTTGGTATTAAAACCTATTTTTAGACTTTCATAGTGTTTTGACCCCAGTTTAGGGATTAACTATTTGCCCATAGTTGGGACCCTAACAGATGCTACCACCCCAAGTCAGGGTGAACCTGGGAACACCAGCAATTAAGATGTGGTTCCATGCTCCTCAAAACTTCTTGATCAGAGGATGTAGTTTATTGTCTTATCCAGGATAGTTTCTGATATGTAAATCATTAATTAAATTAAACCATATAATTTATTTATATATTTCCTGTCCAATCTGAGGGCTTAAATAGAAGCGTTAATAATAAGCATTTATTTACAAGTAACAATTACTTTCAAACAAACGCAGCGGTTTTATTAACATTACTGCAGAGAATGTAAATTCATAGTTTATTTTAGGAAATTTTTCAGATATTTCGAGGTTATGATAAAAAATAAGCCATCATTTTTTACAACATGGGTACACTAGTAATTTAATAATTTATAATCATATATATTTCCTTCTGTCTGTCTATATTTCTGAGATAAGGTATTGTACCTATTTTACACTATTTACATCGTTCAGACTGTTATCCTCATCTTTATTGTCACAGCCTAAACACTCCTATTTGATGCACTAGGCCACTAAACACAGAAGGAAATATTTACACTATTTACATTGTTTGGACTGTTGTCCTCATCTTTATTGCCATATTCACAATCTTTCGGCAGTTGTATGCATCAGCCTTCTTCAGGTGATATATGTTGGAACTTTGGGGGTAGATTATTCTAATTCCATGTGCCATGATTCAACACATGGCTTAGTGGATAAAAGTGTAGGTTGAGTGATCCAGAAACTGACTTGACCCAAAGTGATGCAAAGTCAATACCTGGCTACAGCAGAGGGAACAAAAACATGAAAAGTTGAGTTAATAAAGGGAAATAACTGAAACTGGGATATCCCTTCAAAAAAAAAACATGGAATTAAAACAATCTACCCCCATGGACTAAATAAAGGGTGCAGTTAGAAATTCCAACATATATCAACTGAAGAAGGCCAGAGTGTACAACGGCTGAAACATTGTGAATATGGCAATAAAGATGAGGACAACAGTTCAAACAATGTAAATAGTCACACATTATGAAATGGATAAAGTCTGACAATAATTTTAAGACATTTTTATGTTTATACATTCTTTTTATAGATACAAATATTTAAGTAAATGCTCTGTTTATAATAAACAGAGCATTTACTTAAGGCCGGTAAATGTTGTTTAATACTGTTTATTATAAACAGAGCATTTACTTAAATATTTGTATTTATAAAAAGGATGTTAAACATAAAAATGTCTTAAAATGTAAATAGTGTAAATATTTCCTTTTGTGTTTATTAGCAGCCTAATGTGACAAATAGGAGTGTTTATGCATTTGTCTCATATGTATTTTTTTTTTTTTGTTTTCTATTTTAACATTATTTTAATTTTCAATCCTATTTTAATCATTTATAATCATATTTCGAGGAGGCATGGAGGATTAATGGATAGCAGCTCGGATTAAGGAATCAGAGAGCCAAGTTTGAATTCCAGTCAAATCCATTACATTCACTTACATGCTAATACCCTTGAGAAAGGTATGTATCCTCCTCTTCTCCCCCACCCCAAGCTATGGGTAAATAGCAGGACAGACCAGATTCTATAGCCTTGGATAGCAACTGGTCTACTGCAGAAAGAAATGGCAACCTACTGCGGAAAAAATCTGCCTTGTTGGTATCTGCCTAAGTGTGTATCACGCAAGGAACATAACTGAATCAGGTTTCATTCTGGGGTCATCAAGGGATGAGTGTGTCAAACAGGTGTGTTTAGGTGCTTGCCTTATAACCAAAACCAAGTATGTAAGACTCGGTATGAGATTTAGAGAAGTATTTTTCGAAAATAAGAAATTCTCTTTATAGGGCAGGATGAAAATATAGTATATGAAATTGTGTGTGTCTATGTGCATCCATTTCTTGCATGCACATGTGACCCTCACTCATACCCCACAACATCCACAACTGAGAAGACTATAAAATACAAAGAAGCATGCAGCTGCAGTTAAAACACAGCAACAGCAGAAGAAAAAGACAAGAATATCATCATAGTAATAGTAGTAGTAGCAGCAGAAGTAGTAGTAGTAGTAGTAGTAGTAATTATCACAAGCACTCCAGGAGGAGCAATAGTAAGTATGTAAGTATAGAGATAAATAAACCACTAGGATACATTTATATCATCAAGCAGTAACTAAAAGAGGAGAGAGATTTACAACTTACTTCTAGGAGACGGTGGATACTGTTCTTTCTTGTATGCCAATAGAGGGAGATATGGCGACACCCACGCTGAAAAAGATGAGGGGCACATATCAGGAGGAACCTCGGACCTCAGTGAAGGAACAACTCATTGAAAAGTAGTAAAGAGAAACACACGGTAGGGTTTTGATACTGAGGTGAGAAGAAAATGGTGGGTCCATCTAAAAAGGGAGCAAAATACAAAAAATGATAAAAAAAAAGAAAAAAAAAAGAAAAAAAAAAGAGAAAAAAAAGAAAAAAATGAACAAAAAAATAACGACAAGGAATTGTCAAAATGTAAAATGCTCAACTGTAAATGACCCCAAAGGTCACCCCTTTTTAGAGTTTTATAACAAACAAAGCTTTTGATACTTCTCTGATAAGACAAGGAGTTGAGGAAGTGGGGAAATCTAACATAAAAATTCATGATAAATGAATGCAAACTAAAAATTCCTTAATGTACACAAAACCTGCACTTGACAAGGTTAACCTAAACAAATCAAGTCTGTATTACGATTTCCTATCAATAAACTTGATAATTTAAGCTTCAAATGTTGTAACTTGTCCTTGCTCTATATTGTCTTTAAAACAGTCTTGGGCGAGCTCACCTCTTGCAAGCAAAACGGTCTCAGGGGAAACCCACCTCTTGCAAGCAAAATGGTCTTGGGGGAAACCCACCTTTTGCAAGAAAAACGATCTTGGGGGGGTGGAACCCACCTTTTGCAAGAAAAATGGTCTTGGGAGACTCCATGTGTTTGCAAGCAGGATGGTCTTGGGGGAATCCACATCTTACATAACACTACAGTAGTAAGCACACTTAATGTTGCTTCATTATAATGTTCATGAGAAAAAAAAATACTGTAAAATAAAAATTCAAAAAGTGTATGGACACAGGGCAACAAATGGTGCAGTATGAATGCATTCAGTGAATGCTACTGTGCCATACATAGTTTGTTATTGTTTGGTTTTAAACTACGTGATAGTAGTTATGAATATTTATCCTTTGTTTTTTCCTTTTGCAATATGTAAGCACAAAAAACAGAAAAATTGTAATATCAGAAACTAGGCACTACTTAGATAGATTGGTCCCACTTGTAAAAAAGAAATAAGGAAACATTTTTTGTAGATTAGTATTCTTTAGACCTTTAAGCTGTGACATTTGTCAGAATAAAAAAAAATAAAGTTTTTATTGATTTAGAAGGTAGGTTCCTGTTTAAGATATTGATACAATGTCAAATCAGACCTTCATATTTACAGAGTTATTGGACTTACCTGTTTTGCAAAACAAAGCCAAACATTTTTTTATGGTATAGAATTATAAATCAATATGTACATTTTTAGTTAAAGAACAAAAATGTACACGAGTTAAAAAAATTATGTATCTGTTTATTCTTTATTTATGATAATTCATGCATATGCCTCTAACAAAAATCCCATAGAAAAAAAAGTTTTAAAAAATGATTAAAAAAAATCAGAAAATTAAATGAAAATATACAGATATCAATAATGTTAGCACAGTTTCAAACTTGACATTTTTACATAGCAGCTAAATGACATAGCCGAAGACAAATAACTCTGTAGAGGTCAGGGATTGATTTTACACTATATAGATATTATAAACAGGAACCCCACTTTAAATTGATTTAAAAAAAAAAAAATTATTTTGATTACAAAAATGCTAATCTATAAAAATTATTTCCCAAAAAATTTTTCCTTTATTTATTTATTTTTTTTTTGTTTTGAAATGGACCAAACAATTTAAGTAGAACCAAAAAATAAATTAGAAATGTTACAGAGATTTAACAATAGACAATAAGCTGTAGATATTAGAAGAGCTTTTGGTCTGTAAATGGTAATATAAAATTTAAAGCTTGTACTTGAAGTGTAAATCCTTTAGTGTCTACAAAAGTAGCTAGTAATAGAAGCAGTGTAATGAAAAATATGGAAAGACATTTTTGATTGACTTGTTTTTCTATGACTTTCTTTACAGGTTATTTAAAGCCAAGAAATATTTGTAGATTGTAAGAATACATAAATTTTTTTACGATAATAATGGTTTTAGTAACAAGCTCTAATTAACCCAAAGCCAGGGGGGGCAAGAGGTGGATTCATACCTTTCCCAAGGTTTTTTGTGTGTAAGTGTATATAATGAACCCAACAAGATTTGGAACTCAACACTCCAATTAACAATTCTGAACCATTATACTTTAGACGACCTACACAGCCAAGCTTACAGCACCTGGTATTCCCAAGCAGTCACCCATCTAGGTACTGACCAGGCTTGACATTACTTAATTGGTGACTGTATGGGAATTAACATGATGTGGCCATAAGCCGAAAGATTTTTTAAAACCTATGGATGTAGCTCTCAATATTTGCTGTTACTTGCCAAACAAATTAAAATAAAGTTTATTAGATAACCCAAAAGTGAAAGCTTTATGGCAAGTTGTGGATGGTCCAAGACAATTCAAACATAGCAGACAGATAACCTAACATGTTAACTCTCGTTTATATCCTTGAACCTACATTGAAACTGATTTCACTTAAAGTCACATTTCTCAAGAAGATATCAAGACTACTAATCAGTTTCAAGTTGTGATCAATTTCTGTTATCAATTTCTATTCAGAAGAAATGATTACTGTTATAATAGGTATTCTCTCTAACAGATGTAGTCTCATCAAGAGAAGATAACTCTCCCATAGTTATAGCAACACTGCCTTTTATACAGTACTTCATTTACATAGCACTACACCTCCCTGAACCTAAGAGGTTTTATAACATTAGTTGATCTTTGACTTCTACGAACAACCCCGAGAGATATAATCCGTCACACTAAGTGAGTCTCTTTATTTCTTTTTATATGAGATCTACGTCTTAACTGATTCTCCTCATTTGAATCATCATGATATCTCCGGTCACTCATCCCCAGATTGTTCCTCACTACTACTTAATACATTCATTCTCTCCCCCCTCTTCTGTTCTTCACTTTCGTATCTCCGGTGGTCTTCCTGATCACTCTTAATACTGGATTCATTCATCCTTTCTTGCATCATCTCTTCTTCTGCTTCCTCTTACTCCTCCACCTCTTTTTCCATAACTTAATGTTCTCTTGTGGCTCTAAATTGGTCTTCATAAGTGTTACACCGGCCTCCTAACACAAGGGAATTACACCGGTTCTCACTATATATAGTGCCAGTAATACCTACCCGGTGTAAGCAGCGACAGTACTACAACTGCCTAGCTGAGTAGTACCTGTTTCCTACCTTTGTATCTGTGATGTTAAATACACTTGTTCCTTAAACCAACCTCGACTTGATTTTCTTATTTTTACTATTGTGCCACGACACAACAGATTGGCGACGTCGGAATCGAAATGATATCACTGCGGACAATCACCTAAAGTGATTGAAATACAAGGATTCGCAAGATTTTTATGGCAAAACACCTTTGTCATTTCAAACAGATATTTGGATACGCAAGGATTGATAGCAAATTAATTACTATAATAGTAATTTGGCGACGTAAAAAAAAAAAAAAAAAAATAAAACCAAAAATTTGCTACCAAAAGTCTACAGCGTGAGAACGCAAATAATATTGTCAATTATTAAAATAGTTGAAAATACTGACACCAAGTGTTTCAAAAAAAAAAAAAAAAGGGTTCACTGTGGAAACCAGAGTTTTTTCACGGTAGGATTTTTTTTTTTGTTTTTCTCCTCTTCAAAGTTAAATGATTTGTCGAGTGAAAAATATATATTCACGTAAGTCATTTGTGCTTAACAAAGACTGTTAAATATTCGAGTCATATTTGTGCAAAACCACAAAGAGGTTGAAAAAAAAATAAAAATTTATGACTTTCCCATTAGTCGACACTCCTTAAAGCGACGGATTTTTTTTTGTTTACGAGAAATACCGCATGCAACAAATGACGTTTGCAAAATGATTTTTTTGTAACAAAGAAAAACTTGAATTGACTTTTTGGCTAAGAAATAATATATTTCTTGTTTGTGTATTAGTTGAGCAAACTAATTTTATTAAGCAAGCCTTGGGAAAACTGATTTGTTTAATACAAGTGTAAACTGTATGGTGCGTAAATTGAATTCGTACCATGGACGCAGAATTAAGAGAGTCTCTTCTTCAATTGTTCAAATTTCAAACGGAACAAAGTCTCGCATTGCAAAAGCAACAACTTCAACGACAACTTGAAAGTGAGGAGAAATTTAAAAAAGAGTTGTTTGAACAACTGAAACGCGTCGAAGAAATCTTTATGAAAACACAGGAGGAACAGAGGAAACTTCTGGAGGCAACACAGTTAACGAATGCAAGCGAGAATCATAACGCATTCTCCCAGACGGCTGTGTGGAACGCTATTGAAAGTGTCAATTATAATCCAGAAGACGATGTCACGTTTGCTCATTTCTATAGAAGATATGAGGATATTTTTGTATCGGATTGCGGTACATGGACAGACGCTAAAAAAAGTTAGGTTTCTGCTAAAAAAATTGGGAACTGCCGAGCATACAAAGTTCGTGAATTTTATCCTTCCAAAAAAGACCAGTGAGTTGAACTTCCAAGAGACAGTTACTCTACTAACAGAACTGTTTTCTACAAAAACTTCTCTTTTTTACAGGAGATATAAGTGTATGAATGTCACTAGAAGTGAGGAAGATGATTACACTACTTGTGCAAGTATTGTAAACAAGCATTGCGACGACTTTAAACTGGAGGAATTATCATCAGATAATTTTAAATGTTTAATATTTGTGCAAGGGCTGGTTTTAGGTAAAGACGCTGAGATCAGGCGTCGTGTTTTAAATAAACTCGAAAACGAGCCGAATTTAAAACTACAAAGCTTAGCGGAAGACTGTGAACGGTTTGTTGCGTTGAAACAGGACAGTCGTGACATAGAGGAAAGTGGAGTGTCGCACATTAAAAAGGTCCATCAGAAGAAAAATTTAACTTAAAAAAATAACCAGAGGAAAAAACAGGGAAAAGATCCACCTGGACCGTGTTGGAGGTGTGGAGATAAACATTGGTACAATGAGTGTCCCTACAAATTCAAACAATGTGACAACTGCTACCAGAAGGGGCATAAGGCATCACATTGTAGGAAAAAATCTGGTAGAAAGAAGACATCCATTAAACTAACGAAAATTGAACCTGAGGAACGAAATATCTGGAAATTTGTACAGGTCAAAATGTTTAAAAAGAAAGTAAGACTACAGCTTGATAGTGGGTCTGATATTTCCATCATTAATGTACAGACATGGAAGAAGCTTGGGAGACCCACTATGATTAAATCACATAAAACGGCGAGAAGCATCAGTGGTGAAAAAATCACCTTCGAAGGAGAATTATTGACGAATATTTCTTTTCAGAATAAGACCGAAAAAGCGAAAATTTTTGTCATGCGAAAATCAAATAACCTCTTTGGAACTGATCTGTTCGAAAAATTTAGACGATGGGATCTGCCTTTAAGCTATTTTTGTCAAAAAGTTGAGGATTCGAATGTGGAGGCAGAAAAACTTAAGAGGGAGTTAAAAGAGAATTTTCCAGATGTATTTACAGACGGTCTTGGAAGGTGTACAAAAGTGGTAGCAAAATTTGAAGTCAAAGAAAATGAACAGCCAGTGTTCAAAAAGAAAAGAAAGGTTCCATACGCCACTATAGAACAAATAGACAGTGAATTAGAAAGACTCGAAAACATGGGTGTCCTCGAAAAAATTGATCACAGTGAGTGGGCTACGCCAACAGTTTACATCAAAAAGAAGAGCAAGGAGATTAGGGTTTGTGCCGATTTCTCAACAGGTTTAAACAATGCATTAAAGGATCACCATTATCCCCTTCCGAGCCCTGAAGAAATATTCGCGAAACTGAGTGGAGGGAAATATTTTTCTAAAATCGACCTCAGTGACGCGTATTTACAAATCCCAGTTGATCAGGAGTGTTCAAAGCTGCTATGCATCAATACCCATAAGGGATTGTACAAGTTTAACAGACTTCCTTTTGGGGTCAAAGTCGCCCCTGCGATTTTTCAACAAACAATGGACATGATGTTAAGTGGGTTGGACTTCGCAGTAGGGTACCTGGACGATGTGTTAATGAACAGCGCTAGCAAAGAACAACACAAAGCTCATGTAAACCAAGTATTCAAAAGGATCCAGGATTATGGATTTAAACTGAAACAGGAAAAATGTACCTTTTTCATGGAAAAAATAAAATACTTGGGGCAAATCATCGATGAACATGGAAGAAGGCCGGATCCAGATAGATCGAGTGCAATAAGGGACATGCCTGCTCCAGAAAATATTGCGTCTCTACAAAGTTTCTTAGGTTTGGCGAATTATTACAATGTATTCGTGCCAAATATGCATAAACTAAGATCACCCTTCAATGAATTGTTAAGGAAGGATCAAAAATGGGTCTGGACGCAAGAGTGCGAAGAAGCATTTCAGGAAATTAAAGATATATTAACGTCTGACTTGTTTCTGGCACATTATAATCCCAAGCGTGATATTATAGTTGCAAGCGATGCCAGTGCCTATGGCATAGGAGCATGCATACTACACAAAATGGATGATGGAAAAATAAAACCCATAGCCCATGCATCCCGTTCACTTTTACCAGCCGAAAAGAACTACTCGCAAATTGAGAAAGAGGCGCTAAGCATTATATTTGCAGTAAAGAAATTTCATCGTTTCTTGCATGGTAGACAATTTCTGTTACAAACAGATCACAAACCTTTACTAACGATTTTTGAATCGAAAAAGGGACTATCACAACATACGGCGAATAGACTCCAAAGATGTGGTACCATTCTTCTGAATTATAATTTTCAAATGGAGTATGTACCATCTAAAAAACTTGGTCATGCAGACGGCTTATCAAGGTTAATACCTAAGCACACAGAACCATTGGAGGATATGGTAATAGCAGCCATTCAAGCGGAAGTTGAAGTAAAAAATACTTTATGTGACACGATAAGAGAACTTCCAGTAACGCTTAATGAGATTAAGAGTAAGGCAGAGGTGGATGAATTTATTATAAGCACAAAAGAAAAAATCAACAGTAACCAACTGGATGAGGAAATTTATTCAATTTGTGATAACGTCCTGTTATATAGCGATATATATATAAGTTTTCTACAAGATTCATAGAAATAATAGGATCTTTTGGGAGTCTGGCACTATTGAGAAACAAATAGGCAACATGGTCTATATGATTAAGGAACCAGATTTCGTGCACAAACGTCACACTAACCAAATCCGGAAAAGATACTTGAACAGTGAGGTGACCAGATCACCCGAGGAGGACATCATGGACACAGTGTTTGATACTTTTCAGGTGCCCATACCAGAGACAGCTCCTGAGATACAAGAGACAGCTCCTGAGAATAGGAGGTCAAAAAGAAAACGGAAATCAACGGAGTTGATTAGGGTGAACCCAAAACAAAAACATTAATCCCCAGATGGAATAGTTTCAAAGGAGGGTGTTACACCAGCCTCCTAACACAAGGGAATTACACCGGTTCTCACTATATATAGTGCCAGTAATACCTACCCGGTGTAAGCAGTGACAGTACTACAACTGCCTAGCTGAGTAGTACCCGTTTCCTACCTTTGTATCTGTGATGTTAAATACACTTGTTCCTTAAACCAACCTCGACTTGATTTTCTTATTTTTACTATTGTGCCACGACACAACAATAAGCCAGTATTCAGAGTCCGCCCTTTGTTAACACAGCTGTGTTAAATCCCTTTTGCACCACAAAATTTGCCTTTTCAGGATTTGAAGCCTTGTTCTTTCTGTGCCACACACTTTCATTTGTTGCAAATGACATGGTAATCAGAGCTCTTATTTGTCTTCCTATCAATGCAGATGAGCTTTGTCTTCTGCCTGCATGCAGAATAGCTTTATAACTTAGAAGTCTGGGTAAATAACTCTCTACATTACAATCCACTGGAGAGAATGCTTCAATTCCAATTTTACCATTTGAACCATTCTCTCTGCAATTCCATTTCACTGTGATTGGTAAGGTGGTGTTTTGTATGGAATACAACCAAGATATTTCAACCATGCACAAAAACTCAGGTGCATTGTCGAAGACTAAAGTTTTTGGAACTCCATTTCTCAAAAACACTATACTCAACACCCGCTCCACAGTAGTGGCTTTTCTAACCTGAATATGAGTCAACTAATATCAGAAATAGTCTTATACCTTTAATGCAGGCATGATCCATATGTACTCATGTCCATGGTTCCATTCCCTTTGGTCAAGAATGAATTTTAGTTTGCTTAAATTTCTTTATTTCTGCACACTTTGGACATTTTTTAACATACCCTTCCACATCTCTTGAATAACCTAACCACCATGCTTTCAACTTTAACCTCATTTTTGTAGCCAATATACCTCCATGTATATTATCATTTACACTATCAATTACTTCTTTGCTCAGACACTGTGGAGGTACTATGATATCTCCATTACATATAATTCTTTTTTCTATTGTCAATTTGTGTCTTGACTCTTTATAAGGCCATTTAGCCATAAAGCAATTACTGCATGTATTTCTTTATTCTAGTAATTTTTCAAGCATAGCTTAGATGTGGCACAAAAGTATGGGGCACCCAGTGAGGATCAAACTCACTATTCAGTCATAGATGTTCTAGTGAGACAAGCTTGCTAACCATAACACCACATTGTTTATTCTATGCTTAATTCTATTCAACACTGGATCCTGCCTAGTTCCCATCCTGTGGTCTGTTTCTATCCAGTGCAAAATCCTATCCTCACAATTTTCACTTGCTTCAATATTTTTTCTCTCAAAATTTAACCAAGATAATGCCTCCACATGCAGGATAGTATTTCCTTAATATATATGATTTCAAAGTCGAATGCCATAAGCATAATCGCCCATCTAATTTCCTGGCAGATTTGACTTTTGACAACTCTCTTCTGGGGTTGAATATAAATTCCAAAGGCTTATGATCAAATTTTAAGAGAAATTTCTTTCCCAGCAAAAATTTTTTTAGCTCTTTCTGTGCTCCACACAATTGCCAATGCCTCCTTCTCAATATTCAAATAATGTGCCTTTGCCGATGTTAGTTTTCTGGATAAGTACATTAGGGGTGGGGGGTGATCCTCCTGTGACAATATTGTGATTATAGTACAGTCACTGGCACCAGTAGTTAACATCAATTTTTTTGTTGGGTTGATAACTTTAAAGACTGGTTTGTTTATGAGTGCCTTTTTTTAATTTCTTGAAAAGCGATCTCCTGTCTTTTTGTCCATTAAAACTCGGTATTCTTCTTCCTTATTTCATTAAATGGTTCCACAAGGTCACTATATCATGGTAGATATCTGTTATAGAAATTGGTTAATCTGAGTGCAGCTATTTCTGATACCTTATTAATGAGTTTATCATCTGGTGATATTTGATATCCTAAGTACAAAATTTTTTCATAATTAAACTTGCATTTATTGCGATTGTCATAACTCTTATTTAATTTTCCCTAAACTTGCTCCATTTTACTTTTGAGCTCTTTACTGCATGCACCAATGCCAATGTTGTCCTTATATACAATTATATTTTTAATCCCCTCTAAAAAAATTTTGATGGCCTTTTGGAAAATGTGACTTGACGTTTTTACTCCAAATGGCAGATGAATCCATCTTATTAATCCAAGAGGTGTCTTCATTGTGGTGACTTCTTGAAACTTGCTATCAATTTTTAAGTCAACTTTAGCAAAGTATTTTCATACTAACAAACTCATGGCATGCCATTTCAATGTTTGGCAATGTGAATGAATCCAAACAAATCTGGTGATTCATGCCCACCTTATAATTGCCACAAATTCTTAAATCTCTATTGGTCTTGGATACAATGGGTGAAGCCCAATTGCTACCACACTGGCTGAGTTTTTCTAATATTTTTTGTTCCACTATTTTGTTCAGCTTAACAACCACCATAGGTAGCATATGAACAGATATACTTTTCAGGCTTAAAAATACAAGTAAAAGCTTTTAGTAGCACTTGTAGGTTTCCATGCTGCATTCGGAGGCAGTAAATATTTGAATCAATTCCAATTATTATAAGAACTCCACACCCGCTTCCAGATTCATATTATGAGCTTGAAGCTGCTCTAGAATCTTATGCTTGTATGAAATATCAAACATTCTTTCAAGCAGTCTTAGCAAAATTAGCTTGTCTTCAATAAATATTTGTTGCAAAACACATTCTTTCAAACTCACAATATCTTGACGCTTCTTTCAATCACTGTACATATTGCATAATAGTTTTGTCAAGTGTCTGTCTACTTTCAGGAAATTTAGTTCTTTCCGCAATGACCAACATTTTTTGGGGGTGGGATTGTATATTTGCATTTATGATGGCAGCAATTTCTTCATAAGCTAAATCTTCCAACACTTTGGGATAGACCATGATAGAGATTCTTTTTTATGGCCTCACACCTTGCTGCAGCCCAAAACAAATCTGCAACTTCATTTTCTCCTCCACTAGCTTTTTTACTCTCACCAATGCTGCAAAACATCTAAGCCAGTTTTCTATATATTCAGAATCCTCCAATTGGCAATGCCATATTGTTATAAGTATTCTCTCTGATAGATGTAGTCTCATCAAGGGAGGATAACACTCTTGTAGGTATAGCAATACTGCCTTTTTATACAGAATCTCATTTACATATCACTACACTTACAAAAATAAGTCCAGCATGAAACAAACTTAGTTTATTTTGTTTGTTTTTTTATACCAAGTGAGAGAAGTAGAGTTAGGTCATTGTCAATTTTGTATGTTTTTCATTCATGAATTATACAAATAAAATTAATAGAAAAAAGAAAAAAACCCACAATTAAAACTCAGATTTTTTTTTAATTGTTTCATCCAAAGCAAGACAATAATGCCACTCGAATGAAGGGGGGTTACAGGAAGTGAAAGAGAATGAGAAGACTTTAGTGGGGAGGATCGAGTAAAGGACAAAAAAGGAACAGGGTTCAAGAAGACAGAAGATGCCGATTGATGTTGCATTTAAATTTTTGAACATTGTAGTTATCAGAGAAGCAAGAAATCAGAAAGGAGTTACACAGGTGGGAAGTGTGAGAAAAGAAACTGAAATAGCAGTTGCATTTAGCTAGTTCAAAAGTAAAAAGGTGAGACATAGCTGCCAATCTAGTAGTACACTTAAATTCATGTATTTGTGGCATCAGAGAAAAAAAAACTCATCAGAACAGTTGCCATGAAAATATTTGTAGAAAAGACAGAGGGAAGACACATCATGTCGATAAGAAATGATGTGGTCAGGATCAAGAATCACACAATATATAGCAGCAGCACCAGACTAGATATAGTAACAGAATTCAATGCATGGGCAAATGGTAGATTTATAAATGTGCAAGATGGATTCTGATGAGAAACATTTTCTCACATGACACAGTGAAGCAATTTTCCTAGCAGTAGTCGTAGCAATTAATCCAAGTGTATGCATTTTAAAGAAACATTCATAAAATATCTACAAACATAACTTTCAATTTTTTTTCTTGCTATTCTAATTCAGTTTCCTAAATTACAGTCCCAACATAAACATTATTGGGGAAATGGTAACCATAAATTTAGTTCAACCATTTTCATGGCTAGGACCCACCATGTCACTTACATAGTAGCAAACCACACACATTCCCTCTGTATTCCATCATTGAAAAGTAAGTTCCACCAGAACAGCTTCTTCCTACAAACCACTGTCCTGTTGAACAGACTCCCAAAAGGATGTTTCCTCGATCACTACAATATTAACCTGTTCAAGTCTAGAGTTAACCATTACCTTCCCTTCCTATCTATATAAACTACCCTCTAATGTAAACCTTTACCTCAAGTGGCCCCCAGGCATTGTACAGGGTAAACCTTACTGAAGAAAAAAAAAAAAAAATTTAGTATTTTTGTTTTCAAATAACTATATGCAAAAACAAAAAAGTAAGAAAGCTAAATGATATCAATTTAACTAAATTGGATAATAAATTTTGATAGATCTCAAGATATTCTGTTTATTATTCTACCTCACCAAAAGAAGAAAAATATGTTTTAGTTTTCTCTTCAGGCCTCATTTTGGGGGATCGAACTTTGTACATTCATTGGGTTATGTGTGACACAGGGTTACACATTATTATTATTTCAGCTATTATGTGTCATGTGTGCAACTAAAAAACAAGATAAAGAAAGTAAAGGGAACGACAAGAAGACCAACTAAGTTCTTTATAGTAAACAAAGGAAATTTTATTTCAATTTTAGTGTTTTGGTTAGTGGATTAAAAGGAAATAAAAATCCTTAGGATAGAAGCACCTTAAGGATTAAATAAATCTAAGATAGAAGTGGATGTGCGAGTGGTGTAATAGATAATGACTCAGAAATGAGAAATCAGAGCTGAGTTCAAATTCCAGTTGGGTTTGTTACATTCACTTACGCACAAATACACTTGGAAATGGTATGAAGGATTTGTTTTACAGATTAATATTCTCACTTTTGTAAAATAAAAAAAGTGATAGCTTCTTGTCGCCAGTTCTCTTTTAATATTGAAGCCATAAGCTTAGACTGGGCAGTTTTTTTTTCTTACGGCTTATCAATATCTTACAGGTTATTTAAAGCCAAAAAATATTTTTAGATTGTAAGAATATTTTGAGATAATGATTTTTACTGATACAAGTTCTACTAATTAATGCATAGCTGGAGGAAGACAAAGTGGATTCATACTTTTCCCATGGATATTTGCACATAAGTGAATATAATGAACCCAACTTGAAGTGAAACTCGGCTCTCCGATTTCCAATCCCGAGCCATTATCCATTACACTACCTGCATATCCAAGCTTAAAGCACCTGGTATTCCTAAGTGGTCACCAATCTAGATACTGTCCAGGTATAACATTGCTTAACCTCAGTAGTTATACAAAAACTGTTGTTTCAATGTCATATATCTGTAAGTCTCTGGGCAGTTTGATGATTTGTACATTATGACAGTGAGCAAAAGAACTGACCACCTGTTTAGAAATGTCAAAAAGGATTTGATGAAAAGTTCAATCTTTAGGAAGGACAGTAAGTCTGACAGCACAAGAGGCAAATATAAAATATTATGTATAAAATTAAAGGCTATGTTTGAAACTAGCTGGAGGTAACTTTGAAAATAGTAAACTGAAAACAACGATGTAAAAGAAACAAAAGTTAGGACATTGGCCTGAAAAATCACTGAACTGAAAATTTAATGGATTAGGCATAATTTGGTTAAATCAAGCATAAATGGAATAAACTGAACTCCAAATAAAACATTTGGTTAATAATTCTAGGTGATGGTATTACTTTGTTAATAGACAATATTAATATAAAAACTGTTTTTTCATGCATGCCCACAGTTACTTTTCCATTTTTCTTTTTGTATCATCAATACTCAACATTGATTTTTTTATTTTTTATCACAAATCTACAGATAAGTGAGATGGATTTGGGATGGCAAACAGCAGCAAAGACAGAGAAAAGAAATTGATTCACAATTTAAAATTAATGAAAAAAAAAAATTTTGCAGGTAGAGAAGGAGGATATGAAGATATACCAGCAGTATATATGCTAAAATTAAGTCTTCAAAAGTTGAATAATATGCAAGTTTATATGGTATATGGATAATGTACAAGCAAGTGTTAGGTCTTAATTTAAAAAAAAAAAAAAAAAAAAAGCTCTTCAATCCTTTTGAAATTCTGAGAGAAATCTGTTTAGAGTCTGTTTAGAAATCTAAATTTGTTTTCGTTATTCCACATTGTTTTTTTGTTATTTTTGCGGGACTAATTTCTGCATTTATTTTACCAGAGGATTTCTAACCAAACTATTCTTCAGCTATTAAATTGTAGGAATTTAAAACAAAGTAGCTTCATACAGGACTGGAATTCACATCTTTTGTTCTAAATCTCTGAAGATTAACAATTGAAGAATTCATTAATTTAAGGAAAAAAAAAATTAAAAAAATGTAAAACCTAATTTCTTTTTTTAAATTTCTCAAAATTGCAAAATAATTTTATTAGTATTCATATATTACTCCTAACGCGTTAATTGTATTAATAAAAATAAATTGGCAACAATGCAGTATTAATAACATCACTAGAAAAAGAAAGACTAGAGATAAAAAAAGAAACAGGTAAAGTATACAAGTTTATGTCTTTTTTGAAGCTGCTTCTCTCTTCTAAAATCCAGCAATGTAATGGCCAAAGAATAGATTGTCTAAGACTGTAATAAAAATTCAGAAATGAAGAAAATAAAAAAAAAATGAACATGAGAATGATATAGAATACATATAGATACATCTATAGATCACCGGACATAGATTTTTTTTTTTATATATATAATCCTTATATGATCTCTTAAAAAGCTATAACCAAAGTAAAAGAGATTACTTGCTGTATAATCATAGTGAGGTGTAATGCCAAGAGAAATAGAGAAGTAAACTGTGATCAGTTAAGAGTTGGGATGCAATTCAAGTCGTACAAACAACTCTTGGAATATGAAATGATTTCTGGTAAAAGATTAATTTTACAATTTTTGAGGTTGTTTTCAAGTCTATATTTTCTTGCCTTATATACTACAGATGGCTGCCCAGTCATTTTATAGGAATAGGTTACAGTTTGATGAGGTAGTTCCTTCATCAGTTCCTGGAAACCCGATGGTACCTGCAGAATTGTTCATAGTCACACATGTCACACATGGCTTGCACAGCTCAGTGGGCTCTCAGCATCAGTCAGTCTTAATCCAATGGCAAGAACTAGACAAGATAAATAGATACTGTCTTTACCACATAAGATTCAATTAGTCTGAAGGTAAGGCATTGGCAGGGTAATTAATGCCTGAATCATATCAAGATGTGACCCCACTAAATTTATGCACCACTATACTATTGTTAATATGTTAACAATAAGAAAATCTGATTTTTTTTTATTGTCATGACACAAAAGATATCATTTATATTAAACAAGAGCAAGATTTAAAGAGAGAATTCCGAGGTTACATGGCAGCCATTTTGACAAAATTATTTTTCAAATGGAGAGTTGAGAAGTTCCAGTTCTTGATAACAGATGATTGGCTAAATTAATGATGTTTTGTGAAAATAGGGCTCTACGAAAAGAGTTTAAATATATCTATAGACAATTTTTTTTAACCAGAATCCAACTTACACCTTTGCAAGTCTACCATTCATTCATGCATCGAATATTGCTACTGCATCTGAGGTGGTGCTTCTGCTACCTATTTAGAGATTCTTGATGTAATCCAAAGAAGAATCTGCAATGTTATCAGTCCTGACCTGACATCTCGGCTTCAATCACTTTCCCACTGCCATAACATAGCTTCCCTCTACTTTTTCTATAAATATTTCTATCGTAATTGTTCTGATGACTTTTCCTCTTTGGCACTGAGATTATTACAAATTTAAGCAGAGTATTCAATTTACAGATGAAATTGATAATGTAAAATATTAATAGATATAAGTTTTATTTCTTTACATTAAGAGAAATTTCTTCCATAAAATGTATTTTGAATACAAAATTAATAATACTAAAGACGGGAATGATGGCAGAAGGTAAAACTGTATGAAATTAGATGCTAAAAAGTGAAATTGACAAATGAAAGAAATACACCCAAGACACCTTAATGCAAATATATCCTGATTTAAAATATGAAAATAAATTATTTTATGATATCAATAAATATTAGGTTGGTGCAAAAATAATGTCGTTTTCTCACATATGTTACTATGTGAGAAAACGACATCATTTTTGCACCAACCTAATGTTTTACTTCTTTACATTAAAAGAGAAATTTCTTCCATAAAATGTACTTTGAATACAAAATTAAAACAGGTGGAATCTTTCTCAAAATAATAAGTACATTTATTATGATACATACTTCATTCTTCCTCCAATTTAATTCAAAATATGTAATGGCAGCCAACCAGTGTGCATCTATTTATTTATTTATCATCATGTGACACATGAAGCCTCTTCACCTTTCAAGTAGTTTATTTTATAAAAAAAAAAATTCTAATGTAGTTTAGTGAATCATTCCTGATAGTATTTGAACCAACAGTTGCACCATTTTATTTACCATCAAGTCATATGCATGCAGCCTCTTCACCTTTTAAATAGTTTATAAAAAAGTTTTAATGTAGTGTAGTGAATTGTATAAATATATATTGTGTTATGCATATTTAAATTTATTCAATAATGTTGTTATTATGTATTATGAATGTTTATTATTTTTCACATATATAATAGCTGGAATATAATATGCAAGTGTTTGTTTATATAGGTGGATTGATATAAGAATGTGTATCAAAAACAAATACTGAATTTGCAATTAAAAATGCCATAAAAATAGAAAAATAGCCCTAGTTTAAAGAACCCCTGGTCTAATTTTAATATTCTGTATTAATTTGTCTTAGCAATTCACCCCTGAAGATAATATTGGATGAGATTGAAAGTATTTGGGAAAATAAAAGGGATGAAATGACAAAAAATCTGGTGCCTTCCTTAATGTGTTTAATGGCAACATTAAGAAATTGATCAGTGAATTTGAAAGGATTAAAATAAAAATAAATAGAGCATAATATATCTAGATTATTCAATCAAATATATATATATATATATATATATATATATATATATATTATAATTATTTTAAAAAAAGATAATTATAATTTATGCTCTACTTTTGTATCGAGCACTATTTTTTATACATTTTTTAAAAATAAAAACAAAAATACTAAAGAAATTTGGAGTATTCACCTAATGTGTTCTTTCCTATATATATATATATATATATATATATATGAAGAAACATAGTTTTAAGGTATGCTATATTTATGGGATAAAGTGCTCAATATCAGTGATAGAGTGTATGTAAATATAAAAGTGAACTTTTGAATTTAGCAAGAAACAGCCTGTCGCCTCTGAATGTTGACTTCAATGTTCACTTTATATATATATATATATATATATATATATATATATATATAAGTGAACATTGAAGTCAACATATATATATATATATATATATATGTGTGTGTGTGTGTGTGTGTGTTACATCTTTAAGGAATTTTTAAAACCTTTTATTTTTATATTTTATTTTCACCCTATGTCCAATTTAAACCTATTTGAGACAGTTGTTTTGGAGAATTTAAGACTTATTAACAAAATTGTTTTATTCTAGACAAATTAAAATTACAAAAGTTATTTTTTTTTTTTTTTTATTACCCCTAACACACAAAATATAAAAGGCTTTTAGATAAATTGGTCAAATGGAGGAGAAATTAAATTATAATTAAATTACATTTCTTAATGTTTTGAAGTAATAAAAAAAAATCCTCTCTGGTCAACCTCAAGTCACTAAGTATCTATTTATGCCAATTTTATAGTGGACTATTTTCAGTCCAATGAAAACACTATCAGGAATACATTAACACGTCACCAATATATGGTGACATGGCATTTCAGCTTACACTGTGTTTCCAGTTATTGGTGGTGCTTATGTTTTAATTTTAAGCTGCTTCGTCAAATATTAGAGACACTTTCTGCATAATTCTCTATAAAGTAAATTCAGTGGCTTCCCATGAAATTATGGGACAATGTATATGACAGTTTCTCTTAACTTTTACTTGAATGGTTTATGTATATATATATAGCAAATAATAACACTTCTTTATTTGCTGTGAAGCATTTAATTGTCAGAAAATAATATGTATCCCACTTGGAAAAACCGAAGATGAATATTATGCAAACAAGAAAGTAACCACTGACACAAGTTCGTGACATGACTTTTGAGGTTAGGGAAAATACATTGGCGGCCATATTCTCAAAAAGCATTAGCACTAAAAAAAAAAAAAAAAAAAAAAAAAAAAAAAAAAAGGAAAAGGAAAAAGGAAAAAAGAAGAAAAAAGGAAAATAGAGAAAAAGAAAAGAGAGAAAAAAAGAGAAAAAAGAAGAAAAAAGCAAAAGTCAAAAAGAAAAAAAAACAGCCCATGTGAATCACTTAAGAAATAAATGAGAAAGAAGAGATATTTAAATGAGTTGATTAATTATTATATATCTTATGGCGAACAAATGTTTTAAAAATCTTTATGGTGCTAATAAATTTTTCAAGGTTACAGACTGTTTGAAATATACATGTACATACAGGGCATTTAGATAAATTTTTTACAAGATATTTCAACAAAATAAACATGGGACAAGTATTTAACCTGATATGACTTGAAAAACTGATGGTAAAGTTAAAATAAAGAGCTTTTCTTTGTGGGGAAAATATTTTAGCATTTAGTATATGTCTAGAAGGAGGAATATGCTCAGTGAATAAAAAGATTTTGATTTCTAAAGGCAGAGGAGAGAAAGAGAGAGTGAAAATAAACACTTCACCCTCACGTCAGTTTTGGGCCAAAGTGTATATAAGCAGATAGCTTTGGGAGCTTGGAGACTTAGGCTGAAAACCTGTATTAAGTGCCTCAGGAATCCATGCTAGCTGCCACCAGATTTCCTGATTCTAAAGAACTTTGAACACAGCACTTCCAATATTTTAGTCAAGGCCCAGTGTCACTATGGAGATTGATGTGCAAAGGGTTAATTTTTGTTGTATCAACACTATATAAACCAATTGAATATTATTAACTCCATGAATCTTTGGTTTTATTTTTCATCGTGAAGATATTTTTCTTCCTTAATGCAGCACTATAGCTTGAACCAGTGCTGCAATTACTACAACCTTTTACCTTCCACTGCTCTGAGATCAAGAACACAACATGGGCCGAGATGGTGTGGATTGAAGTGGCTAGCGACCAACAACCAGCTTAGACAAGCAGGC
>OZ010591.1:21613658-21676158 GCA_963932145.1 Acanthosepion lycidas
ATGCCTTTCCAGGGGTTTTAGCATGTAAGTGAATGTAATGAACTTGACTGGAATTTGAACTCAGCTCAGTCAAAGCTGCACTCCATTACTCTACCATGCATCCTCATAGGTTTTACAACACACAAAATGAACAAACATTTTGTAAATCTATGAAAAACCAAAACAGATCTTGAAAGTATTTTCTCTACAAAAATATTAAATTAAATATTTTCATTTAAAAGTCAGAAAGTTTAAAAATAAATGTGTGTAATTGAGATACTTAGAATTTTGTTCCCCTTATTCTACCACAATTAATCATAGATATCTCTGTGGTTGGTTTAGGAGGGTGGAAATTTGGCCTTCTAAAAAAAAAAAAAAAAAAAAAAAAAAAAATCAACTTACCCACAAAGTAAAAGGAAAGGAAAAGAATAAAGCAGATAAATTTTTAAATTCCAAAAATTGTTCAACTGTTTTATAAAAATTGTTTTTGCTTGTTTATAGTCCAGTTTGTTCTCATGAAGAGTTTTTGTGTGACAGTGAATAGATGAGACACTGGAAGATTTCTTTATGACTTTGACTGTTGCATCCATCTGCTATACAGACTATCATGTGGACTAGTTGACTACTTGATATGTTGTCCTTACATTTATATCTTACAAACTAATGTAATAGTAGCTACAAAGTGTTTTACATGAAGGATATATATATCATTTCTAATAATTTAATAACTATACATACTTAAAAGCTGAAACTTTGCAGATTATTAACTTGATATTTATTTTAAATGCTGTGTATTTTTTATCTTTCTCAATGAATTATAATTTTATATTAAATTGGCATCCACTCAGTAGAGATATTGCATCTTATTATTATTAAAAATCTTCGTCTGAAACTGATTCATAGAATATATTCTAATGTCTACTAGAATCTATTTTGTTCATTTTAGCAAATTTTAATTTATACAGATTTTTAATGTTTTTTTTCTTCAAGAACACTAAATGTTCTTAGTATCTGTTTTAGAGTAACTAGCACCCCTTCAGAACTCTTCCAGATAGCCTTAAATAGTCTACAATTAAAGACTTCAAAATTGATTAATAAGTTGATACTAAGCTGATTAATATTTGGACTGATCTTACTTCATTTGGCTATACAGCACTTAACCCTCCTCTATTCCTTGTAAGTTGTCTTGTTAATTGTTTTGTAATTTATTGTTTTGTGTTTTTTGTATGTATCTGTTAGCACCGGATACTGGTGCTGAAAAATTATTTTAAGCACTCATTCTTCTCTGTGTATCATTCACAGCGACGATACAACAGTATCCCAGTGAGATTTTTGATTAATGTTCTTACAAATTGTACTGTCAATACAAGATACCAAAAATCAGTGTTAAAAAAGAAAACAGTTTTTTATATAAATAACTTCACCAAATTTTAATAAACTCATTCTCTAATTATCAGAGTACATTATAATTTGAATCTCAAAGAGATATTCAAAAAAAAAAAAAGAAAAATTAAATTAAAAAAAAATTATTTTGTCAAAAAAATAAAAATGAAGGTAATTATTAAATAGGAATGATAACATTTTCATTTATACAATCAATGCTATTGTTGAATGTAAAAAAGAACTTTTCTTTTTAAATCATTAAAAGAAAAAAATGTCTAAAGAAAAACATATTAGCAACTAGTTGTCTTTACTAATGGGGATATTCCATAAGACAAAATATATTTGTTTATTGATTTAGAGTAAGCAGAGAAGATCAGGCTGTATAACCTATAAATATATAGTCACTGTGTTTTTTTCTTTGCTTTTAATAATGTTCACCCATACAAAGCCCAAGAGCCACTCAAGGTAGAGAGTTACTGTGTGGTGTTGTATGATCATAAGAAAGGGCAAGAAGTGAAGTTCTTGAGACTATGAAGTAAAGATAACAACTTTAGACAAGAAGAGGTCAAGATATTAATTAGTGAATAACATTTCAGAATTCACTCGGAGACGTTAGAAGCATAGTGTGGAAGTAGACTTCAAAAGGAACTGGAAACCCAATCCTAAACAGGAAACAAGGGATAACCATCTATGAACCGAATGATAGGTGAATCTATCTACTCCTATTGGGGGAGGAGAAAAAAATAAAATAGCGAAAAAAAAAAATTCAGAGTTCAGGTCAAAAGTTGGAGTAGATTTTAGAAGGGACTGGAAACTCGGTACTAAACAGGGAACAAATGATAAACCTCTACTCCTGTACAAAAGACTAGGAAGGAGTTTTTATATAATAAAATAAATGTAGATGCACATTGTTTTTCAACGGAATAATAACATTCTCAACATTGGAAAATACATTCAATGTGGAGGTTAATAAGAATGTAGTCATTATTTCAAGGCTAAGGTAGTTGTATTCTTTTTACTGACTCCAGTTCTAAATGTTCAAGCCCAGATTTTAAAATATTACAAATGCTGATTTTTAAGGCAAAAATATTCACTTGGAAAATTATGACAGAATCACCTTCTCCACTTTTATTAACATTCAGTTTTGTAAATATCAATAAAAATAAAATCACTACAGATATTACATTTGCCTGAAACACTTTGACAAAAATGGAAGAGTGTTGCCTTCAAGACAATCACAGAATTTATTCTATCTGTAAATAAACACAAATCATTCGTATATAGTGTTCATATAAATCAGTAGTTCCCAAACTCCATCCAGATGCCACCTCCTTGGCTCCCAGGACACAACCCCTAACACCTCACCCTCCCACACCCATTTAAAAATACTTTCTTTATATTACATATAGTGCAAATTCAAAGCAACACCATGTACACATCTTGGCTTTTGTAGTGATATCAATCAGTTGAGATCTAATTAAATGAAAAACAGATGAACCTGTCGCAAAAATGGATTTGGAACATTTATTTTCTCATAATAGTTATCAGTATTGTAAAGTTGAATTCACAAATACACAGGGTAAGTGGCCAGGCAAAGAGAAATAGCTGAATGAAGATAATTTACTTTTTTTTTTAGACAAGACAAAGAACAATATTATCTATAAAACTGACCAGTAGCCGTGAAAAGTCAGAGATGAAGTGGGGTCTCAGAGAACAACACAAAAGAATGCTGACAGAGGAACACACCAAGCAGCTCCAAATGTTAAAATTTAATGGTGACATAGAAGGTCGCATGACTTTGTAGGACAGGTAAGTAGGTTATACAGTTGTATATTTTACTGCTTACACACAAGTTTGTGTTTTTCATGTGTTTTTATAATTTTGAAACAAAAACTTGAAATTTACCATTATGGGAGAACATGGAATTTGACGTTTTAGAACATTTAGAACTTGCCATTGTAAAAAAGGTTAAAATAATGAAGGATTTAATGAGTTAATGCAAGATTGTCGTTTTTTATAGATTTGCTTAGATTAGAGATTTTTTCCATTTCAAGATACATATTTATACATATTTGTTTATAAATGTAGCTATGCATCTGTGTAGACACACACAGGTATAAATATATTTATATATCTGCATGGAGAAACTATGGCAAAATATTGTTACCTCTAAAATGTTCTAATGACATTGTTTCTGAAAATGTTTGAAAAGAAATAATTCTTACTGATGCACAAAAAGAGGGACTGGAGAGATAAAAAAATAATCAGAGAAGAAGGAACAGATTCATGCACAAAATCTATCAAATTTAGTTCAAATATTGAACATGAAGAAGAATCAATTTTAATCTAAGAAGAATCCATTAATATAAATGTAATATTAAACTATCTGATCGGCCTCAAATATAAAGTCAATCAATCAAAATTAGATCAATCATCCAAAACAGAATAAAACCAGCTCATACAGACTGATTGAACACACATGTACACAAAATCATTAAAATTAAAATTTTTTAAAAATTTTAATTTAAAAAAAGTTTTAATTTAAAAAAATTTTTAATTTAAATTTAAAAAAAATTTAAATTTAAAAAAAATTTAAATTTAAAAAAAATTTTAAAAATATATTTTAATAAAATAAAAAAATTTGATCATAAACTTTTGGCAATCTTTAACGTTTGTGCCTTTAAATCCTATCAATTGTTGATTTGGTATTAGATTAGAATTTCTAAATTAGAATATTAAATATTAACTTTTAGAAAACAATGAAGGGACTTTAACAATCACAATTCAAACAAAATTATCAAAAAAAAAAAAAAAAAAAAAAAAAAAAATGGAGAAAAAATAATGATAAAACATGCATGATTAAGGTGACAAGCAAACATTCTAAAATCTTTGGCTTATGTTAAAAAAAACAAAAAAAACATTGGGAATCAAATATAAATAAATAATATGTAGAGGTTTTAATAGGAGAACAAGGATTTTAATCGCTCATTAAAAATTGTTAAGAAAGAATTTTTAAAATCAATACATTTAAGAAGGCATTTCATTATGAAACTCCTAGAATAACTTGTAATATCCAAACTTAATAGAAAAATAAGAAAAGTTAGATATAAAAACTAACAAGTTATGAAGTCCCCATGATTGAATGGTAAAGAGGAATTTTTTTGTTGGCAATGTTCAACCTTTGTGCTTGCAATAAAACATTGTGTCAAAAGGACTCTTTTTATCCTTGACATCGTGACCATTTTATACTATTAGGTTGGTGCAAAAATCATGTCGTTTTTCTTTTGAAGTTGAACGTCAAAAAACATTATTTTTACACCAACCTAATACCTTCACTCCCTCAACAAAGTTAGTTTTAAAAAGTGATGATTAGAACTTTAATAAAACCCAAACATAAGTGAATTTATACATTTTCTTTGTTCTTTGAGAATTTACAACAAAAATATTAAAAATACTATTTATTAGATTGTTTATTTACAAGAATAAATTTATATTTACAACATTCTAAAAATGCAAGCCTCCTAACACAATGCAATGTTCATCATTTATTAATTTATAAAGTAATAATTATGAAAACGATTTTTTTATGCATAAATTTTTACAAATTTACTAAGCCAAAAATATGTAAACCAACTGTAATGAAATCTTTATTATTTAGCATTTTATAAAGTTTGAATTGATTGGCAATTTACTGATGTTTTGCCAACCATTCCAAAGATCACAATTAGTTGAAAATTTGGTAGGTTTTTATCAATTCTTAAATAAAAAGATTTTTCAAATTTCTTTCTTTATAAAATGATAAACAATAAATCTTTATAAAATGGCAAATAATAAATATTGCATTGTACTTAGTGCAAATATTTTTATAATCATGTAAATAAATATTGTAGAGGAAGTTTCAGTAATTCAAAGTAATACTAGTGTCAAAAGAAAAACCATCCTTTTGAAACTTGTTTTTTTTTTGTTTTTTTATTGCAGACATGAAGGTTAAACATTGTCATTTTGTCTATTTTTGTAAATTTATCTACAGCAGATTTTATAACCGAATGTGCCTTACAACAAATACTGGATTCATAGCAAAAATATAAAATAAAATAACAGCTTATTCAAAGTTTATTCTAGTCAATAAGTAGAATTTTCAAGGTTAAAACTTGCTTAATCAAGGTCTTTTTCAGACCCAAACAACAGGTTTTGTAGCTCTGATTAAACAGCATAGTCAGTTGGGTTGCTGACAAAATTCAGTTTGCATCAGCCAAGTCACTGACACGCCATTTTCAGAAAACCTTTAAGAACTTGATGACATCACAGAAAAAATAAACAAAAAAAAAACAGAAATTTATGCAAATGGTTGTATTTCTTACTATTTATAAATTCAATTTCAAAATTTTGTTGCAAAGGCTAATTATTAACATGAGAACTCTATGTATAAGTTTTAAAGAAAGACAAGCACAGAAATATTGGAATAAAGATACCGTGAGAGAAATGATTCATTATTTTGAAATTATTATACTGTAAGTAGTTCAAAATATATTCAAGAAGGATAAAGGATTCAAGTCTGAATTTGTCAATAATACAGTGACGTTTTCAAGGATGTTAAGACTATTTTCAAGTTTTTAATAGGTACCTCCACATTTTTTGCTGAAAAACAGCGTAGCATGATGAAAAAAAGGCCCCAAACTTAATAAAAACAAAATTTTATTGTCAAAATGTTTATGTTATTATTAAAAAAAAAAAAGACCAAAGTTTTTTTTCATTATTTTATTAAATTTTTTTAATCCTTTCTATCATGTTCAAAATTTTGGTTAAAAATCTTTTTTTTTTTTTTTTTTTTTTTTGCATCAGTGGTTGATGTAATATTTGTGATTAATGTTTTTGTCGTTTTTTTCCAGTGAATAATAATTCTTGCAAAAAATCAAATAATTGTCAGATTTTAATGAAACTTTCAGGACTTATTCATGAATGGATGAAATTATTTTTGAATTTTTTTTTTTTTTTTTTTAGAAAATCTTTGTTAAAATATTTTTTGAATGTTATCCTCCCACTCACTTAAATTTATGAAATTTTGAGAAATTAAATTGCAATCGCAAAATTTGTTTTATTAGTTAAAAGCAGGACTCCTTAAAGAATGTAAATCAATTTTTTTTTTTTTTTCAAACTAACAATTTTTTCCTGAAAATCTGCTCAGGATCTTAAAATAAAAAATGCAATAAAACTATGACAGTATTTAATTAGAAAAAATTTTAATTGCTTTTATAAATAAGATTTATTAAGGACACTATTGTCTTAAGAAAAAAATTTTTTTTGATAATGGATTTTTATGAGAATTGTTTCCATTGTTTTAAATTTAATTATAATAATTTATAATATTATAAAGCGTTTAAAATTCTGCAATACTTCAATCCAGTTAGGTGATATTATTATTAAGTGAAAACTATAATTACGAATCAAAAATTGAAAAGCTCAATATAAGTTGCTTACACCCAATATCTTAAAATAATTTTGAATTTTTTTATGTATATAAAATATTACATAACTTGCCCCTGTTTGGAAGTATGGTTGACCATATATGATATAATCAGAAAATAAGAGTGATGACTATAGTCAAGTTAAATTCAACATTCTTAAAATTAGATTATTGAGAATATTTTCCAACATTTTTAAGATCACTGAGTAATTAAAAATTATATTAAAAAGGCACTCACCCATCATTTTCTTAAATCATGCTTTAACATATAAAGTCTCCAGTGAACAACAGTAAAGGTATTGACAGATTTTATCATCACTTGTCAAGTGATCTACAAGTGACAAGCAACAGTGATAAGTGTGTAGTCACTGCTACCATTTGTTTTAAAAATCCATTTCTCTGATATTTTAAACTTAAAGTAAATAATTTTTTTTTTCAAATCAGATTAATTATACTTTAAATCAGCTAATATTCCTCAAATGAGGTTTCAGGAAAGTCTATTTTATTTTTGGAAGATTTTTAAAACTGTGAATTAACTTTTGCTTAAAAATGTGTCAAAAATGGCAGATTTTGTGAAAGTGAGCAAAAAAATTGAGGTTCCAATCAATATAATTTCTATTTGAAATACACCAGAGTATTTTACTTACTGGAAATAGTAAATTTAATCATTTAACTTTCAATTAAAGCTAAAATGAAATCTTTTTCAATTTTAAAAATTCATTTTAAACCTTAGGTACCAAAAATTCAGTGGAGGTACCTACCTTTTAATTTTTTTTATAATACATTTCCACTAGAAACCCTGAAATAGTACTTTTTTGTATCCAGAAGCTCAATCAAAACATCCTATATAACAACATCAAAAGGCAGAAAAGCATTTATGTAAATATCTATGAGAAAAAATCCTGTCCCTAAAACCAGAATAAGTTTGGAGGAGCCACCCAAGACTGTTAAGTTTATCTCTCCCTTGATACTTCAGGTCCTTTGATTCAAGCCAAAGGAAATGGAAAATAGCACCTGGTATACAACAGTCTCCTACCTGACAGTATCTGAAGAGGCCATATTCTCCTTTCTGCCAAAAGTAAGTAAAATGGCCATAGCCTGAGAGAAAAAGGTATGATGACACCAAAACTCGTACATGCATGTAGATAGGTAAAACCTGGAAAAAAGAAAAAAAGAAAAAAAAAGTGTAGTTTTGCAATCACATAAAAAAAAAACAAAAAAAAACATCAAAGTGGACAGAATATAATACTGGGGTGCTGAAAATGTCAAAATCTGACCTAAAGACTAAACATCAGAATTTTTTTTTTAAAGGGGAAACTAAAGATGAAACTAGACTTTTTCAGCACCCCATCATATTAGCTTAATTTGGATATGAATTTTTCTCTGTATAATGTTCAGTCTATCTGATTAATGGAGAAGCACTGGGTTAAGTGAGTTGACAAGGGTAGAGACTGTGTTGAAAGATAAATATTTGTTATATAAAATCAATGCTTTCTCATTATTAAACTACAGATATCGTGATTTATCTACACACACACGCATACGAGGGGTACTGTTGAATTGTCAGGTTTTCAAAAGATCCCTATAATATGTCATGAATATATGAGGGTGATGATGAAAATTTCTCAACCCAATTCACTTCTCAAAATCTGACTAAAAGAAAAATCAGAATTTTTTTTTTAACAGTTTGAAAATTTTAAAAACTAGAATTTTTTGGTAACACTTATGCTTGTATAAATCTTCACAGTATTTAATATTGTTGAAGTTATTGTTAACATTTTTTGCAAGAACTATAAGAAAAAAGAATATAAATTTATAAACAGCCAGAGACGACTAGCTGAAGTCCATAAGGAAGTGGAAACTATTTAAAAAAAAAGGAGTCATTATCTTTTCAGCAGATAAGTTTGCCTATCACCTGGCCAGTAGTCCTTCCATGTTTATTGAACAGAAGTACAATTTATCCCTTTTTCCTGTTTAGGATATGGTTCCTTTCTTCCATGACACAATGATTTAACTGTCTTAACTTTTTGGTGATCTTATTGATCAGTGGCTGCAACTTTTCATTATGAGAGTACCAGGTCAGCATTTTTCTGGTTGCTGTATCTGAGTGATCATGAGGGGCCCAAACACTTTGGTAGCACTTAGAAAAGCTGCTCTGATCAACAGATGCACAATACCGGGGTATTTGCAGTGCCATGGATACATGTCCCTGCATCTATTTCCAGTGGGCAACCCTGAGGCCACATTATACTTTAGTCTTAGACACTTTCTAACCAGTTTGTATTGCCATTGATGATAGTGATAATTATTTTGGACATTTTCTATTTAAAACATAATCTTCTTATGAGAGATGCAATAAAATGAAATACAAGTTGGGGAGGAGTGGAATGATTTAAAAATATACAAATATAGCAATCATAGTAGACAATCTTGCATCTTGAATGTTGGCTGATTTCTATAGATTCCCACATTCTCATAATTGAATAACCAGATTAGTGCTTTGCTGTATTGTAAGCTCTCCAGTCCCAGAGGTTAGAACAGCTGGTATATATAGCAAGCTGGAATGTTCTGTTCTGCCACTTAGGCAATCCCATTTCCTGAATCCTGGTTGGCTGTTGGTTCTAGTGTGTATATTGTGATAGATCATTCACCATTATGTTTGCTTGAGTACAGAGCTGTGTTGAATTACAGCTTGCTTACCCCTGTCTGCCAACTGGTTGCTAGTTTGGAACCTTCCTGCGAAGGTAAGTATCGCATTGATTCTACACTCATGAATATTCTTCTTACAAGTCTATTTCAATGTTTTATTAAAATAATAATACAATATTCTTATCTGACACTGAAGAGCAATAACATCACAAAACATTTAATCAGTCGTGGATAAGTATTGTGAACTTTTTATTTATTGATGATAATAATAATAATAGTAGTAGTAATAATAATAATGAACAACATTATCTGCAAGACGATCTTATGAATGACACCATCTGCGAGATAATCTTACAGAGAATGTCATGTAATTAAATGACAGATATGCATATAGATAGATGTATACAACTATTAAACCTTGAAATTTAATTTTACACCATATACAAACATTTCCATGCATATTGCAACCAGTGCTTTTGAAAGATTTTTTTTTTTAAAGTGTACCTATAGAATATGAGGTCAATTAATAAAAAAGAAATGCTGTTTCTACTAGATGAGAAATGCACTTACCTGACTGGCACCAGTAAAATGATAAATCAAAATTATCAGTTGCATCCAGCCTTTCCATTCGTCAGTTTGGTCTCTGTGTAACACACTCGTCTGTATTAAGAGAAAATAATCAAATTTGAAGGATGATCGTGTCTGCTTAACCCATTTGATATTCTTAAGATTTCTTTTTTTTAATGTGTATAAAATAGGATATAGAATCCTACAAAGTTTTGGAGAAATATGATAAATGTAAAACCATTTCATTGAAACTAGATTTGATTACATTTCACCTTTCTAGGCTTCATCAGATCCAAAAATGAAAGAAAGAAATAGGTGTGTGTGTGTTTAAATAATAAATCATTAGTACTTTTCCCACTAAGCTGGTGTTTCTTGTGATGAAAGAAAAGAATTAAAATGAGTGGCTTTTAAAAAAGCTGTTAATATTTCTTTTGTATCTTTTTTTTTATAATTCTTCGTTCATATTGAAAGTTATATATTCTCTCAGCTTTTAAATCTTCATCTTATTTTCAGAATGGCCTGAAAACAAAAAAAAGAAAAAAGAAAAAAAAAGAGTACCAATACTACTATGACTACAACTGCTGGCCTGTACTGAAGATTAAGTGACAACAAGTCTCTCCAAAACTCTACCACTTTCCTCAGCATTCAGATTTCAGTAATGCTATCACCAGTTTATTTTTTACTCTTCCCTTAATTTCCAGTTCTTTCAGCTTCTTTGAAACTGTTCCTAGTGCTTCACGGCAGGCATGACTGTTACCTTCCTGTGTCCCAACCTGCCTAACTCTCTAACAAAGTGTGATGTATCTATAGAATATAGATATATCCTATAGATAAGTACATCACACAGTGATGTAGTTATCTATATTTCAATGTCTTTCATAACTTTGCTGTGGTCTGCTAAAACAACAGAACGTTGTATATTTCCTTGTTTACTACTGTTAGGTCCAATCTCTTAGCCTGGATTGGATAGTTCATTTGACTCAAAAAGTCTTAGACAATTGTGCATGTTTTATTCTTGAAGACTAATTCTGATCTGTGCATACGCCATTTGTTCTGTATGGTCAATGGCACAATTTTCTACACAATTATGCCTCTTTTCTTAAATTCTGGCTACATTCCCTAATTATGTGCTTCACCATCTCCTCTTCATTTACACACCTTTGCTGCTTTCATGTGACATTTTTTCTAATCTTAGCATTTATATAATTAGTTCTTGTTTTGAGTCACAATGAAAAGTGTCTTGGATTCTCTCTTAAAGTGTCTTCAATGAAACTATATTCATGTTATGTCTGCCATTCCATTGATTTGTCTCCTAAAGTGTCTGGATAATTGACCCCCCCCCTCCATATTTGAGTTCTTGTGGTTTCTAAGTTTCTGCTCTTTCTTCTGTTGATTGCAGTGCAGTTTTTGGCTTTTATGAGAAGCCATTCAAGAAAAAAACATTAAAGACTAAAACTCTGCAGCAAAAACATAAAAGGAATATATACGTGGTGTATAATAAGAGTTCACAAAGTACAAATCTCCATGCACACACATGCAACCTCCTTGCAAAAAATCATTTATTTAATAATGACATACATTATTTGTGGCATACAGCCAAATGAGGAGTGTTGGGAAGAGGATGATCATCTGTAACTATCCTACTCCTAGCTAGTTGAATTCGTGACCCATCCATTCTAACAATTTACGCAAGCAAGATCTCATCCTTTGCTATTCAATTTGAACATGTACCAAAATACTGCATTTTCGCAGGGGACCTAATAATAATAAACCCATGATAAATGTATGTAAAATTTCTTTTTTTACAAAAATATATACAAATTTGTGATGTGTGATGGAATATATATGAAAAGGGGTGGCATACAATCAAATAAAATGTCAACTACACAGTTTAAATGAAATTAAAATTGTGTTAGTAAAGTACTGTCCACCTCACAAAAATGAAAATGGCTGCTGTACTCTGTCAACAGACAGAATCAAGAGGCTCACTTGCTAGTGGTGGAGGGGAAGGGGCAAAAAGAAAATATGGTAATGAGGAAAGTGTAAAAGGCTGGTCCAATCAAGATACAAAAACGAGAATAGAAACTGGGGAGGTAGGGAATCTTGAAAAGGAACATAGCAAAAGAGAGGGTCAGGAACAACAGTCATTCACATTAACTAGGAGAACAAGAAGACTAGCTAAACCAAACATGGGGTCTGCCAGGAATCTGACCCATTGTGACCTGAAGGGACTAAAAAAGGAAATCAACTTTGACCCAATTCACACAAACCACGCTTGCAACACATATCCACCTTTTGCTGAAATCTGACAAAACCAATCACTTTCTATCAGTTGTGATCTTCACCTTGAGCTGACGCTTAAAGAATCCAATCAGATCCTGATGAGAATAGTGTTCATTCCATATGATTCCTTCCATTAACATCACTCATGCCACTATACTTGCGATGGCAAGCAGTGTGAGAAATAACAATCATTTCACTCCAGACCACAGGGTGACAAATTATCACACACATATGCAAGATCAATGGACACAAGATATTCTATATGTGCCATCAACTCACCATCATGGTCCAAAAATGGGTGCACCTGCAGACAGTGGAAGGTGTGCTTGGTCATTTCCTCCAAACCACAATCACACTGATAGCAAACCTACATCATTGAGAAGCAGTACATTCTGGGCTAATCACCAGGTAAGTAAAAAAATCAGATAATCTGCCGGTGTGTCCAGGACCAAAAAGAGTGCAACTCATCCACTGACAAGCCAAGCTAGCCACAGAGTGAACCCGACACAAACCCCTCCACTAATGCCTGATACAATGTTTTCCTAGGCTGTGAAAGGTCACTGGAATGAGGAGTAACATGCAAGGCCTGCTGACACTCTTTGAGGAAAGCCTTCTGGAGCTGGGACCTATGACAGCACTTACTCAGCCCTGTGCTGGAAAGAAGTGATAGTAAGGCTAGTGAAGGCAACCCTAACACTCCTTGCTCACAAAGGATTCTTTGTCAATGTGTGGCATAGGAAAGCAGTCTCAAAGTGTGTTGTGCCTCGACAAGAGCAGCATTCCGAGCTCCCTCATGACACTGGATACAGATCTCTCTGCAGATAATCAGCTTGCCTCCAATCCACAACAGGGAGAGGAGCGAGCACTTGAACACCCCCAGATGACAATCAAAGAGTGGAAGTACTGAAAATCAGTAAAGAATAAAGTGAAAGATGTACATGATGCACACATTGGCCCTACCCTTTAAAGAGAACCATCTTCAAAGCCAAACCCAGACCAACATGCCTACCTTTGCCTGGACCACCAACCAATTCTTCTCCATCTGAAGGTCGGGCCTGAACCACAGTCCTAGAATATAGACAGGACTGTCAGTGATATATCTTATCTACTGCTGTCTCATCTCAGCACCAGATATGACAGTTACTGTCACTTGAGGCATCACTATCAATGCAGCACAGATTTATTTTACTAATGTTCACCATATACAATGCTCAAGAACCACTCAAGGTAAAGGGTTACTGGAAGAGGTTGTTTTTATTTCATGAGCAATATTGTTCAGTTCACACTACACCCTGGTCCTTTGAACCGGAGTAGAGGTTTATCCCTTGTTTCCTGTTTAGGAGTGGATGCCCTTGTTCCTTCTAAAATTTTCTCATTCTCTTTCACTCTCAGTAGCCCCTTGTTTCTTAGTGACATTATTGCCTTGGGGTGAATTGCTCAAAAATGAAAAAAAAAAAAAATAAGAGTAAGAAATGCAGTTTCTGAAGATATTTGGGAAGATAACTGTTAATCCTAAATTTGAAAAAGTTAAGATTGTAGTGGTGAAGAAAGCACTCTCTTAGGAGTCAGTTCATGGGAAAAAGCTATTCAAGTGGAACTTCCTTATTAATAGAATACAAAGGGAATGTGGATGGTTTGCCTCAGTATACATGTCATGGTGGGTCTTAGCTGTGAATGTGAGAATTGGGGGAAATAAGGAATGTAGCTTGTCAGATGCCGAATGATTTGATAGCTGTGGTTACCTACCTAATTCATGCCTTGCCAATTCAGAAGCTTGCTTACCAGTTCTATCATAGTCTCCTAGCAATCTCAAAATATTTCAACATATAATATAAATTTTAAGCAGACATAAATTATTTTATGTTGAAATGTTCTTTATTTTTAGCCCAATTCTGATTTTTCTAAAATATAGGTTGAGAAGTCTTTCCTTTTTAATGTTTTTACATACCCAACAAGACTGGTACAGGATAGGTATGTTTAATCCCAATATTCAACCAATCAATGTTAATAACAGTTTTTTTTTTAACAGCTAGCTTGTAAAATCCCAGTTAGCCTGGAAGAGTGTCTTTTTTTTTTTTATATATGTTTCAAATGGGACTGCCAAACTGGCAAAAATACGAGGCCCATTTTCAAATGGTTATATGTAACCCTAAGTTTGTGGTTGAGTTTGAACATTTTTTTTTTAAGGAGGAATGAAAAGTAGAACAAGCTTTAGTCTGATTGAAAAATCGAAAAACAAAAAAAAAAAACAATATTTTTGGAAATTAAATTTTAACGCAAAGATATAAACAAACAAGCCCAAAACAATATATATATTTTATATCCTATTATATATAACTATTATATATATATATATATATATACACACAAGGAGCGATGGATAAATAGTCGTCTAAATTATGCAAAAATGAAAATAACACTGACATCACATTTTAACAGATAAATTTACCAAATTTACACAAAAATATCTAAGTACTAGAGACTAAATTTATTCAATAAAATCGCCATTGGCTTCAACCATGGCTTCCAGATGACTTCAGAATAACAATCTGAATACAGTTTCTTTCTTTTTTTTTTTTTTACAGCTAGCCTGTAAAATCCTAGTTAGCCTGGAAGAGTGGTCCTTTGTATAAGTTTCAAATGGGACTTCCAAATAGGCAAAAATACAAAATCCATTTTCAAATAGTTAGATTTAACCCTAAGTTTATAGTTAAGTTTGAACATTTTCTTTAAGGAGGAATTGTTTTTGTTCCATTTAAATTCAAAATGACAGCACCAATAATATTTATCTAAGAGAAAAATATGTCTTATTATTATGATAATAACTGTAGTTGTCATTGTTATAAAATAATAATGCTAATGATGATGAGGATAATGATACCTACCTGTTCTGTTGGTTCAGTAAAAAAGAATCCCAGAATCATAACATAGGCAAAGGGGAGGAAAAAGTTCACATGTGTGTAATATTTATTTTCTCTCATGAAGAAATTTGTCCTAAATAATAAAAAATAAATAAATATAAACAAATAAAATAAAAAATAATAAAGCATCTTGAATTGTTTTTAATCTTGTTCTTACATTCAATGTACCTTATATTTCCATGTATAAGATGACCTTTAAATCCCCAAAATCACTCTTAAAAATTGGGGGTTATCTTATACTACAGTTCTAAAAAATGACATCTTAAATTCTGAGTGATGTCTGTCAGTAGGCTAACCTCAGCCTTGGTACAATAACCAATAACGTACATTAAAAGATTCACATTATCAAATAAACTGATAACGAAAGTAATAAAACCATTTCTAACTTATATATTACTGGCTCAACTTCGTAATAAACTGCCTATTTTTAAGAATAATTCCATATTAGTGAAATCAACTTGTAGCCATGCAAGTTCAGCTGAGAAAATGTAAAAATCAAGTTATGATTGCACCCACAGCAACCTTTATCTTTCATTAAACTTTCAATAATCATCATTGTAGTGTTAATTATGGCAGTAATAACATTTAAGACAACATAATATTCATTTCTCATGAAAAATTCATTATCATTTTGGTGTTAAATAATAACACAATTTAAGATTACATACAAACTATATTTGTGATTGTCGATGAAGTATAAGTAAACGGCCATTAGTACACCAAGTTGAATCAATATTCACAAGAGATCATGTGATGAAATGTAAACAAAACAATGATTTCCCTTTTAGGGGACGTGTGTAGGAAAAACACAATATACAGGATGCGATGGATAAATTGTCGTCTATAAAAAAAAAAAAAAAAAATTTTTTTTTAAATAACAGACATCTTTTCAACATTAGAGCCTAATGCATTGAAGTGCCTATGACAAGTTAAATCTGAAACTAAAGACTGTATAGCAGGATATTCATACACTTACAGCCAGAAAGCTAAAGATAGAATCAGAGTCAATCTTTGCAAAATATTTTAATAAAAATTCACATAAAAAATTCTAGTTCTTTAGTAATTGATTTCTATTTTTAAATCAATTTTACTTTATCAAATTTATTAACATGAAAAGTAGAACAAGCTTTTGTCTGACTAAAGATTTAAAAAAAAAAATAAATAAATAAATAAATAAAATGTCAATATTTTTGTGAATTAAATTTTAATGCAAAGATATAAAAAAACAAGCCTAGAACTATATATATATATATATATATATATATATATAAAGCTTAGTCACTTTTGGTAGTTTAATCAAATGAAACAATAATTGTTATATATACAGGGAGCGATGAATAAATTATCGTCCAAATTATGCAAAAATGAAAATAACAGACATCTTATTTTAACAGATATATTTACTAAAATTACACAAAAATATGTTGAAATACTAACAAGTGAATTTATTCAATAAAATTGCAATTGGCTTCAACCATGGCTTCCAGACAATTTAGAATATCCTGCAGCTCTTCTGGACGGTCTTCTTGTTTAAGATGGTGAATGCTGCCATAACCCTTGCCTTCAGTTCATCTTTGATGTTACAAGGAGTTTTGCTGATCTCTCGCTCAACTGCACCCCACACATAATAATCAAGAAGATTACAGTCTGGAGAGTTAGGTGGCCAGATGTAAGAGGTGATGTGGTCACAGAAATTAATTAATGGCCATGACTGGGTTCTCCTGTTTGTTTGGCATGGTACAGATTCCTGTGCCAGACAGAGGGTCTTCCAGCAGCTGCCCTCTTGATTCAGGGTATCACTACCTCCTCAAGGTACTTGATGTAGGCCTCTATGTTGAGGCTGAGGCTCTCACTAACAAATTCTGGTGTTCTTATCAGAATGATCAGAGTAAGTTTTCCAAGCTGCTGTACCTCCATAATCACCATCCAACTCTTTCCAAATCCTCTGTACTGTTCTCAGATTGACACCCAAACATTCTGACTTGTTTGTATTGGAGCTCCCGGCATGAATACCAAGCAGTACAGCATGCCGTTTCTAAATTTCTGACAGAGCAAATTGCGTCATGTTACTCTTTCTCATAGATGGTGCCCAATGACCCTAATATACTGTGCAATCAACAAAATCAAAAACAAACAATGCACATGAACAAAATTAAAAATATAAAATGGCGACAATTTATTCATCGCACCCTGTAGAATAGGTTTTGTTATTTTGTTTATTTTGAATTTCTATGGATACAGTAAGTAACAACCTTTCCAATAACATCACCTTTATAGAATCAATAAGCAGTTGTCTTATACTATAGATATTGGATAAATACATGAAAATTTGCTATATTTTTTTAACCTCACCTTATCTAAAGGTCACCTTACATGCAAAAATATGTAAGTTATCAAACAATAGTAAAATATTTTCTTTCTCCATAAAAGAAAACTTTAATTTAAAAAAAAAAAAAAAAAAAAAAAAAAAAAAAGAAAAAAAGTGCAGTTAGCAGAATTCAATATTTTATTAATCAAAATTTTAATAAAGCGATAATTTATGCTTCATCACATATGAAATTGACAGCCAAAACTTCATAATCTTAGATTCTTACCTATCAGATAAGAACAAGACTTAAATTTTGAAATGTTAAAAAAATAAATTAAAAAAAAAATGGGGGAGGTCTGTTAACAATTATTTAATATAAAATTTCTTGTAAAACAAAAGTTTTATAAAACACCTAATTCCAAAAGATAAAAATATAATCTGAATGAATAAAATCTGTACAACATTAAAACTGACCCCTCATCTCTGTTAAAAATAAAAAAAAAAGCTGTTTGCTGAAGTTTTAATAAACCTCACTAAAAGATTTTTTTTTTTCCAAATGAACTAGACTTTGAACCTACCACCTTCACTGGATCTTCAACTGTGTCCCATGTTGGCCATGATCAGTATCTTGGAAGGGGTTACATAGACTGACACCCTTCTTCAGTTATGAAGCAGTCCTATTGTATTCCTTCAACAGATTTCGGTAGTAAGGATCTTTGTTGTTATTCTCACAACGTTTTGGCCATGATGTCCTCTGGCCTTCATCAGGTGTTAGTCAATCTGGATAACCTTCAGGGAATTTGAAACCAAACTTTTTATTTAATCTAATGGGGGTAGACTGTTCTCATTTTGCTGGAATGTGGCGAGCAATAACTGGGCAATACTAAATAAGAACAACACGAGATATCCCTCGCCATGACCAGGTGAACAGGAACAATCAACCTTCATAGATTAAATAAACTGATTGGTTGATTTTTTTTTTTTTACAGCTTATCAACCCATTGAGGATTATTTAAAGCCAGAAAATATTTTTAGTTTGTAAGAATTTTTTGTTTTGGTGATAATGATTTAGTGATACAAGTTTTACTAATTAACCCCATAGTTGTCAGGAGAAGAAGTGAATACATACCTTTCCCAAAAGGATTTACAGATAAGTGAATATAATGAACTCAACTAAAATTGTAACTTGGTTCTCCAAATAACAATTCTGAGCCATTATCTATTACACCACCCACTCATCCAAGCTTACAGCACCTGGTATTCTCAAACAATCACACATTTAGGTACTGACGAAACTCAATGTTGCTTAACATTGGTGATCATACAGAAACTGGTGTTTTAGTGTTATACTGTCATAAGCAGATTAAATAAAGGGTTCAGTTTGAAAGATGAGGACAATAGTCCACATTTATATTTCAGATTAATTTGTTATCGGTTACTTAAAACCAAAACATCTTTTGGATTGTAAGAATAACTCCATTCTGTGAGTGAATATTGCATTAATAATTATGAGAATAACAATGATTTTTCCAGATGTATATTCTTACTATTTAACCTATAGACGGGGGAGAAGTGATTGATTCATACCTTTCCCAAAGGTTTTGCATGTAAATGAATTTAACAAACCCGACTGGAATTCAAATCCAGCTCTCCCAGTTCTCATTCCAAGTTGATATCCATTACACCATCTACAAGCCACATGTAAATAATGATAACACCTCATCCCAGAAATTCAAACAGAAAAAAACAATTTGCCCATTATTTTTTTCAATATGTCCAAAATGTATTACAAAATTACTACTTGTTTGTAAAATCATACTATAGATGAGTTTGATCTTGTCACAAAACTTCTTTCTCAAGCAAGTACAAGAAACTGAAACATCCTGACTTACCTATCACAAAGATAAAAATAAAACATGATAATCCCCAGTTTGGCCAGATGTGTAAGAATTTCTTGGCATGTATCTGTGCTGTTATTTTGGGAGCTTGTTTGTCCATTACGAGGTCCATTTTCTAAAAAAACACAACAGGTAAATTAAAATTCTGTGCAAGAAAAGAAATAAGGAGGGAAAAAAATAACAATAAATAAAAAAAAACAAATAAGTAACAAAAATAATAGAAAACAGATTATCTCTGACATAATTCCTTAATATTCTACCTTTACAACTAATTTTACTTCATATCGGTTATAAAATAATAGCTTTAAAAACATTCATTTTTAAAATAACTATACACAACTCTTACAAAAGCTAAAATGGTATTTTTTTTCACTAAGGTCAATAGCTTACTATTTTTACATGCAAAAATAATAACCCATTAACGCCAACAAAAATTTTTGTTGAGCAATGGGGTAAATAGTTGGGTAGACTTTAGGCTCCTTAGCCTAGGCTAGCAACCAGTCTAAGAGAAGGAAAATTGAATTCAAAACCTTGGAGAAGGCAATTGTGAAATTTTCAAAATTTGATGATTGTTATAGCTAGTAACAAAATAATTTGATTTCTCTTTTTAATCAAAACAAAGTATTTATTAATGAACACAATAAATTAAGAATACTGAACTGTTACATTATATCAGTCCTCCTATATGGCAGTGAATACTGAACAATCTGAACCCTTTATTTCACACACTGGGGTAGACTGTTCTAGTTCCACTTGCCATGTTTAATGGATGTCAGTTATCACCTGTTAATTCCCCTCTCCAAGTTCTCTTAACCGGGTATTGAACCCACACTCTTTGGGTCCTGTCACTGTGCCATGTGTCCTTGAGATAACTGACATCCATCTGGTTTTTTGGTTACATAAGTTCTATGCTAACAATTTCTTCTCTCGCACATCTCATTTGTGGAACTCTCCTCCAACGTCTTGCTTCCTAGTCAACTTTGATCTTCAAAAATTTTAATTCAACGTCAATCATTATCTTGTCTTTTTAATTCTTGTTCTTTTATTGTTCTCACTCCTTAATAGAGGAGGTTCAGTGGAGTAATGGATAGCGGCTCAGACTGAGGAATCGGAGAGCCGAGTTAGAATTCCAGTCAAATCCATTACATTCACTTACATGATGATACTCTTGGGAAAGGTATGAATCCTCTTCTTCTTTCCCCAGCTATGGGTAAATAGCAGGACAGACCAAGTTCTTTAGCCTTGGATGGCAACTGGTCTACCACAGAAAGAAATGGCAACCTACTGTGGGAAAAAATCTGCCTCGTCAGTCATGTATTGAAAGATACATGATCGCCTAAGCGTTTATCACGGATGGCACATAACTGACTGACTCCTTAATAGTGTTTTTTCTCATTCTCTAACACTCACAACGCCCTGCATCTTAGTGGCTTTATTGCCTTGCTTGGGGTGAAATGATTAAAGTAAGGATTTTATCTTTTCTTTATGCTTTGCTATTAATTATGCCTGCAGTTGTTTTTTTGGGGGGGTTGTACTGCAACAATCATTTTATTCACCATCTTTTTTTGTCGAGTTGTGCTGTTTTGAGTCAAGAGAGACTTTTTGCTCAAGAATAGCCATACTTTAAAAATCCTTCATATCCTATTTTACTGAACTTGCAACCCTGCAGAGAAACTGAAGAAAAGAAATACTTATTTAAAAAGTTATATACTGTAGCTACCTTATATGAACGCCCGTCTCCAGGACGAGTGAAATTTCTTGTAAAAAATGTCAGTTTTAGGGAAATTATAAAGTGAAATCAATAACCATAATTTAAATTTTGGCTTAGTCTATTGTTTTCACTTCTGTACTAATACCCCCTAGGAAAGGCATGAATCCATCTCTTCTCTAAGGGTTAACGAACAGAGTACACTGGCAACTAGTCTAAGAGTAAGAAAACTCTAAATTCAAGACCTTGGAGGGAATGGGAAACTCCATTATCTTTTCCAAGAAGACATGGCAACTCACAGGTAAAGAAAAGGAATTGATAGACAGTCAGGACTGCCTACATTCTGGAGAAACATGGCACTTTAGAGAGAGATACTGTGACATACAGATTTGAATAGTAAGCAGTGAATTTTATAGTTTTATCCAAACAATTTTAAACTGTAAAAGATAACTTTTTTGATGTATTTTAAATGCAATTCAGAAGAATGGAATATACTGTTTTTGCAAATAACTTTCATATTTCTTGCTTGAAATCCTTTAAAATTGGATAGCTTACTCTTAAAGATATATCAATTTGATATACAAAAATTATCTAGTAGTATTTCACCAACCAGATTTTCTTTGAAATGTGAAATTTTCAAAAGTTTGAAGACCTGTATTAATACATTAATACTTTGTTGTAACACCTTTTGCATTTATTACTTTTTATTCATTGTAGTAATGAACTGATTAACATTCCTTTGGTGTCAGTAATGCCCACATTTTAGTAATGACTCCAATTCCACAAGATTTGATGGCTAATATTTTCCTCTTGAGGATTCTCATCTGGCCTATTTGTGGGCTAATCATGGACAGTTATCCTCTTTTCCCTAATCCATTCTTTTCCAGATTTTGCTGCATGGAGTGGAGCAATGTCACACTGGAAGATAAATTTATTGTCCCCAAAATTTGCCCTCAATGTATGGGATAAGGAGAAAATCTAGAACATCCTGATAGTAGCATCAACCAACCCTTTCAACACTGGTGACAGACAGGCAACCCCAAATTATCGCAGATTCAGAGGATTTTACCCTTTTTTTTTCATGCATTTTCCCAGGATATCTATTTTGGCACCAAAATAAAGCAAGCTGGCTGGCAAAGTTAGTTGTAAAAATCTGCTAAAGGGTAGTCTGCTTACTGCCATTCACTGACCTGACATGTAAACTATACCACCAAAACCCAGCAACTCCCAACTGAAGTTATTTTGAAATCTTTCTAACTATTTGCTGGTACATCTTTTTTTATTTTTTTTAATCACTGACCATAATCACTAAAATTATAATAAAACCTTCTTTTTGTTGACTATAAAACTTAGTTGGTCTTCTTGCCATTTCCTTTACTTCTCTTTATCTTATTTCTTTTGTTGCACACATGACACTATCATATGACTTTTTTCAGACAGATGTGCCATGATCACTAAATGAAATATGGAATTTTGTTCATCACTGAAAATGACCAGGTTCCATTGATCAACAAGGCAACTTTAATGGTCCCTAACCAAAATTATTTAAATAGTTTTATTTCTACTTAAAAGTTAGTAGGAGCTTCAAAATTAGTATCCTGCTGTCATATCTGAGCTGATAAAGTATCCAGAGTGTTGTGGATCAAAAAACACCTACACTAGTATCATTCCAGGCTTTGGAAATTTCATCCTAATTAGCAAATCAATTCAAAATAAAGTTCCTATTTAGTGGACCTACATCTCTATCTGTTGTCTTGACTTTGAAACTACAATTAGAGTGTCTTGAACAAGTTTGCCTTGTTATCTTCAAGACACTAGACACAGAGAATACTCATGAAATAATGAAATAATATGTAAATGATTAAATAAATTTAATTGTCAGGAAGGAAATGCTAGATTATTCACATATATTGAATTGATATAATATTAAGAGTAAACTATCCAATTTTAAACAAATCTGAGCATGAAATATGAAACATGGCCCAGTAGATAAAAGCATTGATTGAAGTAATCCAGTGACTTGACCCAAAGAGTTGTGAGTTCAATACCTGACTACAGCAGAGGTGACAGTTAGAGAGTTGAGTTACTGAAGGGAAATAACTGGAAGTGAGATATCCAGAAAAGGCATGGCATGTGGAACTAGGACAATCTACCCCAGTGGATGAAATAAAGGGTTCATTTTGAAATTCCAACCACCTGTCAAGGCGAAGTTGTACAATGACCGAAATGTGAATATGACAACAAAGATGAGGATATTAGTCAGAACAGTGTCACTTAGTTATATGTCATATGTAATACATGTTTAGGCGATCATGTATTATCGAAAGATACATGATTGCCTAAGCAGGTATTGATTGATACATGACTGACAAGGCAGATTTTTTTCCCCAGAGTAGGCTGCCATTTCTTTCTGCGGTAGACCAGTTGCCATCCAAGGCTATAGAACCTGGTCTGTCTTGCTATTTATCCATAGCTGGGGGGAGAAGAATGTTCATACCTTTCCCAAGGGTATTAGCACATAAGTGAGTGTAATGGATTCGACTGGAGTTTGAACTTGGCTGTCAGATTCCTCAATCTGAGCCGCTATCCATTATGCCACTGTGCCTCCTCCAAACAGTGCAAAATGATTCAGAAAAATGGAATACCCCCCGCCCCCGGACTTTTTTTTTTGTGGATAACTTTCATATTTCTCTGTCTATATTTCTGAGGTGAGATATTATAACCAAACAGTGTAAATAGTTATAATACCTCATTTCAGAAATATAGACCAAGAAATATGAAAATTATCTAAAATGAAAAAAAAAATTTAAAAAATTATTCCATTTTTCTAAATCACTGTTTCATTGATTTGGTGATGAAAAGCTTATTGTTATATAATGCTAATTTTAATGGCTCATGAACACTTGTAAAACAGGTAAACCAACCTTTCATTTTTAATAACACCTTTAAATGTTAAAATTTCAGAATAATTATAACAATCAGGTTGAAGCTGTGAAGTGCTACATGCAATGTAAGGGAGAATTTCCGATTGCTAAGGTACTTTGTAATTATTGTTAAAACAGTTTCAGAAAGAAATACCAAAAAGTAAATAAAAGAGATATTTTGATTATTTTGAGGGATATTCTTAAAATCAAAGTGTGTCAATGCCTGTTCTGATAGTATAAATGTTTGACAAAAACAGAAATAAAATTAAAAATCTAATTCACTCACCAGCTCTGGCTTTAACGCCATTTCTTCGAGTTTTTCTTCGTCGGTAAACCCATAGGGCTATGGCCGAGATAATTCTAACATTTCAAATGGAAAACAGACATTCATGAAAGCAGTTGAAAAATACTTACAAAAAAAGTGATAAAGTTATAAAAATAAATAATTTCTAACAGGAGATTTTGAATTAAAATGAGAATATTTGTAAATTTGATAACTGATTAAAAAATGAATTCCTATTTTAATGTGTCTTTATATCATGCTAAAAGCTGAAACATTATTCATCACTTGTACAACTTAATGAGTTATTCATCAGAATTATTTTTATACTGAAATGCAGTTTCATCATTAACCTGATGTGCTTTCTTCTGAACGACATTATTCTTCTTTCTCTTTGTTATGCTCAATTTTCTTTTTGTGAAAAATACTATCTTCACTTTTATTCAGACATTATGCCAACATAATTCTTCAGATGAAGAATCAAAACTTGTTTTCTTTTGGCACTTCATATTCTCACTTATTAATATCAGACCAGGGAGTAAAACATGAAAAAATTCTAGTAGTTTTGATAAGGCTTGAACCTATACCTGAAGTCAGTAGTTCCCAAACATTTTTCCTCTGGGCTGCAATTTCAGAATGAAAATTTGCTTGTGCCTCACTAAGTGTTGTGTGATAAAAATTACATTTAAAAATAAAAAAATAGAGAGAGTGTTAAAGGGAGATAAGCAAGGATTCTATGTCAAAACATTATCATTGATAACTCTCTCCTCCAATTTGCAGAGCCTAGTTACTATATTTTTAATACTTGATATAATGCAAAAACATCACAATGATAAAATTGGTCAATAATTATTTAGAACTATTTATACTGGGACTCATGCATGCAATTACAAGTAATTCATAATATTTTAAATTTTGAAATATTTATGTTTGGCATATGAATTTTTTGAAACTTTTTCTAAATCTTTGATTGTGTTTCAATTATTCTGCCTCACCTGCTATTCTTTTCCGCTGCATTTATGGATGGCATTTTAATCAATTCAGCCACCATGAACATGCAACTTCAAGTTTTGTCAAAAGCTGCTTGTCAAATCTTACTTCACATGACTACCTTTAACATTTGATATAGAAAGTTATGATAAAGAGTAACAAGAAAATGAAGTCTAGTCAAAAATTAATCATGGAAATAATTAATCTTAGAATAGTTTTCTATTACTGCGCAAATCTGCTGAATCTGAGATTTGATTGACTAAAAAATTTTTTTTTATCAAGGCTATATTAAAATTTGTTTTACCTGCCCCATTATAATGCTATCTCTGTGGCATAAACAAAATGCAGATGGAAGTGCTTACCACCACTGATAATGGTACCTACAACCATCAGTCAGAGACAAAGTTTAGTGTGCTGTCTCTGCAGAAAGAAAGTAAACAGTTGCCCTGCTGGAACAGAACCAGTGCAAACCCTGAGATGTCTGCTTATGAAGAAAATGTCTACAAGCTTCCCCATGAGATAGTCGGGACAGTGAGCTGAGTGGTGTTGACTATGCAAATGATTCCATAAAAAGCTCCATAAAAGCAGGCACATTTTCTGGAAAGGAGGAGTGTCTGGCAGTGCACCATGTTGAACATACAATGGGATTGCTTTGCACTAACAAGGATTTCTGTTCATTTTACCTAGCATCATTTCAAATTTATTCATCCTTGTTTGTGTTTCCAGTGTCTTGGCTGTATTCCTCCCATACATGTGGTGTAAATATAAATAAATATATGTTGACCAATGAGAAATGAACGTGCCTAAAATAATCAACAATTTAATCAGAGCCTCTTTCAACTTTGCTAAAGTAAATAGATCCCTGTCTAAAACAACAAAAGATTCCTAGAGAGAAGTCACAGAGAGACAAACACAACAAGTGAGTGGATACATCAAAGAGATCTAGGCTTAAACAACCACTACAACTCCTCACAACTCTCGTCAATTTCACCCCTTTTACTTCTATCATACATTCAACTTCCTTTTCCTCATTCACAGAACACATTACCAAATGAAATTTTTATTTAATTTTACTTAAATTATAAATAACAACCTTGTGCCATCTATAAACTTTACTACTGTTTTTGTAAAATATAAAACCACTATTTAATGTTTATATAAATTATTATTGTTATACTCCAGATTTGATTGTTTTTTAAAATTGATTTATTATGTTTTACTTACTCCTTCATAAATCCCTTATAGTGGGTTAATCCTGACAAGGCCAAAATCTAACATCAAATAACCCACTATAGTATCACTTATTTTATTTTTATTAGACAATTCTAACTCTCAACAATTTATTTGAAATATATAATCCGATACAATATTTTTATTTACTCCTTTTTCCTTTCCTGAATACGGGTTTTGATAATAAAAATGGGATTAACAATCGCAAAACAATAGAAGCCGTTATATCTGCTGTTTTTCTTGTCTGTAAGAACATGATTCTAACTGCTCAGAGAAGGGTGCAACAACATATTCAACAGAATATATTGTTGCACCCTTCTCTGGTTGCGCCAATTAACAAAGAACTATTTACTTGAATACTACAGTTCATTATGTATCACTCATAAATGACATGTATCATCTTCTCTCACACCTATCCATAATTAGTTTTGACCTTTACTTCAAAACAAGGTTCTTCACATAAAAAGGAGACTTAAAACTTCAGATATATATCTACTTTTCAAGTGTACACCTGTATTTATAAAGGTTGGCTTTCCACCAAATAAGAAATGGCAGAAGGTGACATCAGAGTAGTAGGGAGAGAGAAAAGCACATGGAGCAAAAAAGCATTACCTAGTAAATCACAAAGTTTTTAAGGTCTTTTTGTTTTGATTACAAGGAGAAAGCAAGGAGAGCCATAACAATTCAGAATCCTTCAGCAAACAAATCTTAATAAACTTAAAGTAACAATGATATATATATAAAAAATTATTATATATATATATATATATATATATGTGAAAAGTGTGTGTATATAAATATAAATAAATATATATATATGTGTATAATTATTTATATATTATATGCGCTGTACTTATAAGAAAGCGCTCAATATCAGAGATAGAGCTAACATATATGGTTGGATAGATGTGAGCTTGTGACCCTGGGTTTCACGCTTTAACAATCGTCAGCTGACGATCGCTAAAGCGTGAAACCCAGGGTCATAAGCTCACATCTATCCAACCATATATATAAGGTTATATTGCGAACAAGACTATTTTTTCGTTTCTTGACTTTACCTATAGTAAATTGACTTGAAATAATTACTTACAAAACAAGAAATGTTGCTGCTGTGATTAGTTGCAAGGTAGATACAGGATCAGGACTTCGACAACAAGTTCCATCATTGTAATTCATATGATCATTGCAATACATGTTGAACAAAATCTGTGCATCCTGAAAAAGAGAACAATATAAATAAATTATATTGCAAAAACATCAAGTGAACTAGACAAGGTTTTTCTCTTTTTTTTTTTTTTTTTTTATATTAATGCTCTACTTAAATACAAATAGAAAACAACCAATTAGTAGGAAATGTTCAATATTACAATTAGGAATTTGTTTATAGAAAAGTGTTTTTATTTTTTGTTTTTAACCTTTTACACTTTGCATTATTCATTATATTCCTTTCCAGCATATTATTTTTAAGGCTCCTCTACTGTACTACTTAATTTCAGTTATAGTCATTTTCTGTTGCCATAGCAGGATATGACACCACAACTAGAAATTTCAAATGCACTATCATTATTCGAGTCACTTGCAGTGGCAGGATAAAATTTTTGCTTTGCAAACACCACCACCAGAAAGTTAAAAGTTAATAATAATTTGAATAATTATCAATTTTTATTTTAATTTCTGAGACGAAGCATAGGAACAATTATATACTGATTTTTCAGACCGGTTCGTAGATAAAGAAATAGGAGTTTGCTTAGCAGCAGATATAGTCAGGTATTTTCCCAATCTGTAGTGTTCAAACACATAAAACCAAAATCTAAAAATGTTGATTTTTAAGGTAAGTAGGCCTTTCCTCTTTGGAAGATTGGTGTGACACAATTTTCTTATTGTTTCACTTGGCCTCATTCCAGACGAAGACAAGTATTGTTGATTTTTTTTTTTTAACAACTTATCAACCTTTTGTTGGTTATTTAAAACCAAAAAAACAATTATTTTTTCTACAAGTGAATATTGCACTAACAATATTTTGGAGGTAATAATTTTTTACAGATACAAGTCTTACTACTTAACCCATAACTGGCAGAGGAGATGGATTCATGCCTTTCCCAAGGATATTTGAGCATAAGTAAATGCAACAAACTTAGTGCTTCAATTTCTCATTCTGCGCTGCCATTAAGTAAATATAGTCAGTTATAAAAATGTATCTGATAGTGTGATGACTAAGTACATTTTTACCTCAAATTTCCATCTTCCTCATGACTATATACAAGGCTAAAAATATGTCATTAGTTAATACTTAATAATTGGATCAATAAAAACCAGAAATTGGGTAATCTGCTGTTTAAGACTTACAGTTTCTGATTTGGAAAGAAATAAACCTTGGTCAGATAAACTAAGGACAAAATACTGGCTGTCAAGGATCAGATTAAACCCTTACATTAAATTCTTGCTTTTAGACTCTTGTGAAAAATGTTGATCAACTGTTGATCAAGTGGCTATTTTACAACAAACAAAACTTTCAATTAGAAAAATAAAATTCATACTGTGGTATATTAGAAGCAATTTAAATTGAGAAAGTATAGATGGTGTGAAGAGAGGGAAGGAAAATGGTCAAGCCAGAAACAATTCCAAAATAGAAAGTCAGTGTGAAAAATTAAGTACAAAAACCTGAAAATTTGAATACAGACCCCATATTTTTCAGTTTCTATGATATGGCTCTTAATTTTTCCAGTTAAAAATGGAGGGTAAACATTTGGTTTGGGTTGCTTTATGGTATATCAACCTCAATAGGTTATTTAATGCTGACAAGATTTTTTATTGTTGGTAATATTTGTTTCTCCAAAAATGTATTGCTGGTAATATTTTTTTTTTCAAAAATGTAATATTTGCTGGTAATATTTTTGTTTTTCTCAAAAATGTACTGCTGGTAATATTTTTTTTTTTAAATCTATTGCTGGTAATATTTAAAAAAAAAATCTATTGCTTGTAATAATGTATTGCTGGTAATAATTTTTCAAAATAATTATTGTTAGTATTAAAACCTATTTTTATACTTTCATAGTGCTTTGACGCCTTTTGATGGGGTTAACTATTTGTCCATAGCTGGGACCCTGATAGGTTCTACCACTCCGGGTCAGGGTGGACCTGGGAACACCAGCAATTAAGAGGTCGTTCATTACACACTCCTCAAAAACTCCTGTTGGATGTAGTTTATCGTCATACCTAGGATGGGAGGATAAAAGTATCCAATATACTTTTTTATCCAATATACTTTTACATTAATTAGATGTAGGCTAATATAATATTCCGCCTCAGAGATGCAGGGTAAATTTTCAAAATTTATATGAAGATCAAATTGTATTTTTTATATTGTGAATATGCTCCCTGAAATATCCTATCAAAATTACATCAGATGTATGCAAATTCAAAAGGTCAACAATCATAATATTTATATCCAAATCATGTGGGAACATTGTATGCTTTTACAAGTCAGTAAAGACATTGAGTCAATTGCTTCATCCACTGCAAGGAAAGTTGGCTCCCTGTGCCACGCCAGAAAATTTTTCTCCCTAGAATCGATCCTTCAGATCTACAAATCAACAATTCACCCTTGCATGGAGTATTGCTGCCATATATGGTCTGGAGCCCCTTCTGTTTGCCTCGGGGTTCTTGATAAGATCCAGAGGCGGATATGCAATATAATTGGCCCTGTTCTGGCATCTTGTCTACAGTCGCTCTCTCACAGATACGCCGTCGCTTCTCCCTGTCTTTTTTACAAATACTTTCATGGCAATTGCTCCGAGGAGCTGCATTCGCTGGTTCCCAGACTTCATGAATTCAAGCGTCCTACGAGGCTGGCACCCTGCTCTCATCCTTTCACTGTTGAAACTACTAAATATAGCCGTTTCTTCTACTCCAATAGCTTCATGTCTCGCACCTCTCGCCTGTGGAACTCCCTTCCCTATTCCTGTTTCCCTGAGAGGTATAATCTCCAACTATTCAAATGTAATGTCAATCGACATCTCCAGTTGCCTTGATCTATGCACTATCCTTCTCCTCATCCTTTCCTCTATCACTCCTATCAGATCTTGCTCCAAATCTTCTGTAACCCCTTGTGTTCTAGTGGCTTCCCGCCTTGCTTGGGGTGAATCGCTTTAAAAAAAAAAAAAAAAAAATAAAATAAAATAATAATAATAATAATAATATGAAAGGCTTCTGATGAAGATCTAATGTTGATAAATATAAAGGAAGAGTATTATTTCTGTGAAAAGAGATTATGGCATAAATACTTTATGAATGTCTTTGAGATCTGTCTTCTATTGAGGATATAAATAGTAAAGGCTAACCAATTCCAGAGCTGATCGAGGAATGTGCAGTCCATCCAGAGATTCCTTTTTTAGTCCCTGCCCAACCAGTCGAGAGGAGCTCCAGATGTTAGCTGCACTGTTGTCCCTGGCAACAAAAAAGAAAAGAAAATGTTAAAGAAAGAAATAAAACAAGTCAAAAATAAAAATTGCATACCGAAAGAAAAACAATTCAAACTAATTGCTGGTTAATTCAACCTATATAAAATGGTAAATAATAAGGATTTCCTTAGAGCTGGTTCACATATTTTAATAATCAAGTAAATGTTTATAAATTTATGAATAAAAAATTGTTTTCAGATTTATTTCTTTAAAAATTGGTAAATGATAAATATTGCATTGCGTTAGTCTTAATACAATTGTATTAGTTTTTAGAAAGTTGCAAATATAAAATTATTCTTGTAAGTAAACAATCTAATAAATAAATTATGTTAAATATTTTTGTTGTAAATTCTCAAAAAAAAAAAAAAAAAAAAAAAAAAAGTATTAATTCACTTTCATTTTATGAATAAGTTTTATTACAATCCTAATCATTGCTTCTTAAGACAATAAACATTGCCGAGACGTGAATGCAGTTGAAATAATAGCAGTGTCATAGGGAAAACTGTCCTTTTGACACCATTTTTTTTTTGCAGGCATAAAGGTCCATGTTTGCTCTCTTTCCTATCAATCATCTGGTAAGGAAACAAAGAAAAAGGGGATTTATGCCTTTCACATTGGCTTTATGATGTTGATGTAATTGTCCACATTGACTGGGTTCTTCAAACCTACAAAAGTTTACACCCCTAACAAAGTTTGACACACACCACTTGCAGGGCCTCTCACTATTTCTACACACATGGCGAGACCTGCCTACATTCACTGTTAGATTCTTATAATTGTTCTATATATCAAAAACATGCTAATTAGTTGGTACAACCACCTGTGCTAATTTGTCAAAGGTTTTTGCAAATAGCCAGTTCATCAAGAGAACACACCCCATCTAGGGGTAAGCACTAGCCTTGCCCAAGGGAAAAGGATTGACTTTGAACACACCCTATTTGGAGTGTTGCTTTGTTAACTCATTAATAAACATTAAATATGAATTAAACAGAGTTTGAACCAGAAAATTTGTTTACACTTTGTTTTCCAAGCAACTAATCATTAAGCCACTTCACATTTCCAACCAATTAAACAATTTTTTTTCTCTTGCTAGTGGTACCATCTAACTCAGTGCTACCTGTGATATTATTTGGAGAGAAGATGGGCGCTGCCAAATAATTTCCTATTGCCTAATAGGTGCTATAAAGGACCCTGGTGTGGCACTCTCCAAGATCATAGGACCCAACTAACCAATGAAATTTGAAGATAGAAAAACTTTTTTTCATTGGCACAAAATTGACTGAATGATACTTTTTATCAGTTTCGCCCCATCATGCAAGACACTAAGACAGAAGAGGTTGCTGGGTGTGGAAGAATTAGGAACAGAAACATTAATAATGAGCAGGAAAAGAAAATAGTAATTAGCAGGACAGCAGATAGCGATTGATATTGCATTTAAATTTTGTATTACATTACAATTCTAGTATTGTGCTTAAATTTAGAAAATCGAGGTACCAAAGCAAAGGACCTACCTGAACAATTACCATGAAAATATTTATAGAAAAAGCACAGTTAGGCAACCTTATGGTGGTGGGAAAGTGACTGAAGCCAAGCTGCTAGATCAGGACCAATAATATTGCTAATTCTTTTTTTGGATTTTATCAAGGAGCTCAAAGTAAATAAATACTTACAAGATTTGAATGGCCACTTTATTGTAGTCATCAATCTGTTGGTTAGTGATCATGGAACGGTTGATTGATAATTTTTCCTCATTTACTGGATCTGCAGACAAAAGAGAATTTCAACTTGTGTTAAAGTTGTTCTTATAATAAAAATCTTAATCATACACAATGTGAATAAGCATATCCAATGGAAAGATTGCGGATTTGGCAGCCATTTTAGCTGGAGGTGTTAAAAAAAAATAAAATCTACCAAATAGGATCATTTTTAAAATAAAAACATTTTATAATTAAAATATATATTTTCATATTTCATCTGTTTTCAGCAAAAATAAATTAAAAATTTTCCTAGATTAATATTTAAAAATAATTCATAATGTTTAAAAAAAAAAAAAAAAAAAAATCTTTTCATGAAGTTGGCCATATTTGAGCCTTTCTCAAAACCTTAAGATAAAAAACACTTGTATAATCAGTGTAAGACACAGGACATGGGCTGGGTTATGATCTTTTGGGGCCCCTAGGTTAATGAAATTATGAGACCCTCCTCAGCTGGAGCAACTCTCTAACTTGCTTCTGCCCATCTTGAAAATATATATATTCATTCAAATAATAGGAAAGATCAGTCAGATTTATAATTCAGAGTCCTTTAGCAATTATCTTTATTTTTTAAAAATAGTCCTCGATAGAAAGTAGAGCATAACATTATAATTATTTAAAAAAAAATATGTCGCCATCACAACACAGAAATTACTATGTTTTGAAAGTGAAGCTCAAATATCAAATTTTAACTTTAAAGTTTAAACTTAAAATTTGGAGCTTGGTTCCATTCTCAAGCGATTTGCTTGAGAATGGAACCGAGCTCCAAATTTTCAGTCATTGTGCTCCCTGGCCTACATCAGGTGCGTGACAATCTGGGTAACCTACAGGGGATTCAGTTCAGTTCCTTGTAGGTTACCTGGATCAACATACACCTGATGTAGGAAGTAGATACAATGGCTGAAACGTTGTGATAACAACAACAAAAGTGAGGACAATAGTCCACATGTAAATAGTGTAAATAATCAGATGTATACAGGATAAACTTTATTATTCAATGCAAAATAATATGAAGCACATTTGAGCAGAACTTTATATACTGCCGAATCTACATTCAAATTCTATCTTCACCCTGAAAAGAACTTATTCAACTCTCGATATAATAATTTATTTTTTAGAGTCAACCAATAGAGGAATCACTACATTTTTTTCCTAACTTTAAAAACTTACAACCAGTGTCCCATAATTGTTGTTACATTTGTATACACATTTCTCATTCTAAATGTAACAATTATTATGGAACAGAGGTAGGAAAAATATAACAAAATGACAAGATATTTTTAAATTGAGTCTCTGTTTTCAGAATTTGTTTGTTTTTTTTTTCAGAAAAATATTTGAAATTTTTCTTAAATATTTAAAAAGAAAACTATTTACATTGGTCAGACCATTGTTATCATCTTTATTGTCATATTCTCAATGTTTCGGCCACTGTATGTGCTGGTCTTCTTCAGGATGGAATTTTGAACCAAACCCTTTATTTCATCCCCAAGGACACATGGCCAAGTTGGTTGAAATAATCCAGTGACTTGACCCAAAGAGTTATGAGTTCAATTCCTGGCCACAGCAGAGGTGAACAAAACTTGAAGAAGGGAAATAAGTGAAACTGAAATATACAGAAAAGGCATGACCCAAGAATCTAGAAGAATCTACCCTGGTGGATGAGATAAAGGGTTCGGTTCAAAATTCCAACGTATATCACCTGAAGAAGGCTGGAGCATACAATGACTGACATGTTGTGAATGTGACAATAAAGATGAGGGCGATAGTCTAAACAATGTAAATAGTTACAATACCTCATCTCAGAAATATAGACAGAAATTAAAAAGAAAAATCTACAACAAAAGTTTTATTTTTTTATAACAGCTCAATTAAAATGAATAAAAATAATTTGCTTGATAAATTTTTTCCATTGAAGATTTAATGAATTTATTAATGTGACAATTCTTACCTTGTAGCATCCAAAGTATTGAGGCGGTATTTTTCAGTTTGTTCAAGAAGGGCACAATCATGGTAAGGTTGACTAAAGGAAAGAAAAGAGTTTTTTTTTTGTTGAAGAGTGTTAGCATTGGAATTTTACAAACACAGATCAATTTTAACTAGCTTACTAAAATTTTCAAAGTCACTTCTGGTATTAAAACTTCACTCAACAGAAAGTAATATGAACTTTAATATGTGTAAGGTAACTTCTTCTCAATACACAAGTGAATTTGTTAACCGTTTTTCTAATTAATGTATTTTTTCTGTTTTATTTATTTAAAAAGTTCAGAGCTTTGTTACAGAAATGGATTTTTAAACAAGTTTTTCGCTTACCAAATGTCAGTGTGTCAACATTGACCAACTATGACTATGATACAACACTAGCTTGATGACTAACTTGCTCAAGTATTCTGCTTTTAGAGTGTATTTTATGTTAAGGAGAAAATTACAAAAAGCATTTATAGAATTTGTTTCTCCCCTAACACCACAAATAACAATCATATACTTATATACAATATTTATATATTAATATTCTAAGATGAATGACTTGCAAATTTATATGAGTATTTGCCCTTTGACATATAAAATGTAGCATAAAGATTATTTCTGAAATGTTGGAACCCACACAAATGAGTTGGAAACAAAAATTGTTTAGCCCCATCAGCATATTGCCACAAGTGCCAAAGTATGCTCTTTCACCCTCTATCTTTTAGTGCAATGTTAAGGCTTAAAAGATGAAACCTCAAATAACAGATATTAGTGAATTATGCATGTCTCTAGACAATATATATGCAAATTGTAAAGAACCAAATCTGTTCCAATTAATTTGGAAAGCCATTTTTCAATTGATTTTTTACTAGAATTCAATGATTCCCTGACTGTAGTTCAAGTCCTCACCATTGTTCCAATAAAACCAGTATATTGGACACGCATTAATATTCCTCTACTATTTTTATTCTTTTCATGGAAAAAAAGGAATCAATGAATAAAATAATTAAAAAAGTATGTATACCTTCAAAGTTTTTTAAAGCCTGTTCACTGGCATTGTTAAGTTTTATGCTCCACTAAAGAAAAGAAAGAAAATATCATGAGTGGACATTATTTTGTTATAAAGAAACAAAGTCTTAAAAGTAAATAACTAGATAAAATGTGATTAATCAGAGGAGTTTGTATAATAGGCACTAAAACCAGAAATAATACTTTTTTTTTTTTTTTAAATTAACATAGATTAAGCATACCAAAGCACAAATATGAATTCTTAAAAGTTAACAGGGGCTCCAGTTTACTATATAAATTCAATGTAAATTGATCCTCCTATGTTAACAAAAAAAAAATAAATAAATAAATAAAATAAATGCACATATGTGATTTCCCAAAATACATTTTTTTTTTTTTAAATATTGTAATCTAGACCAGGGGTTGGCAACCTTTTGCTATGTGTCGACTTAGGGTTTTAAAATCATTCAGTGTGCTAACAGCATACATATATTTATACAAGTCAACATCAATATACTTGTTCTACAATATATTTTATATAGTATATATACTTTAGTATATATTAAAATAGAAATAGCTAAATGTCTTCTTTGTGTTGTAGTAGTTATTGGTTCGGACTTCGTGATGTCATTTGTGGCTGCGTGCCATGGCACATATGTGGTATGCATACAGTAGGTTGGTGACCCCTGATCTAGACCGGTGGTAGCCAACTGGTGGTCCATGCAAAATTTTTAATGGTCTGCAGAAAAATTGGGACGTTGTTTCAAATTTTATGAAACTTAAAATTTTCTCTTTGTTTTATTTAAATAATTCCACTATAACTTTGTTACCTTTAATGAGTGCATTTCATATTAATAAAATAAGTTTCCTGATTATTATTATATAAATTTATTTACCTTTTTTGTTTTTCTAAATTCATATTAGTGGTCTACTAAACTTAAAATTATACATTTAGTAGTCCATGAAGTTCAAAAGGTTGGTGACCGCTGATCTAGACTACTTAATCTATTGTAGCACATGATAAAAAAAAAAGATTTAAAAAATAATTATGAATTTAAAAACTGTTTCATTTTTTTTTTTTTTAATAGATCCCATGGTATGAGTATCTTGTGTTTTGGTTTATTTCAGGGAATGAATTTATATAAACTATTAACTTTTATAATAATTAATAAAAACAAAAAAAAAATGGTGGGGTGATTCATGGCCTGGAATGCTTAATATATAGTAGTATGAGAAAAAAACTATGAAAAAAAAAGAAAAAAAAGAAAAAGGATTATTTCTGGTTACAACATCTATTGTGCATCACCCCCAATTAATCATACAAATAAAAAAAATTATTAGGGTTTGTATTAATGATTTAAAAGCAATCACTATTATAGCTCTGATGATACACTTTGTCAAATGCAACCATGTTGGTGTCCAAAGAATAAATTTATTTTGCAGCATACCTGGTTGGAACGACTCTTACAACATTTTGAGCATTGTATATTTTATGCTTGACACAATCAGTTTCTTCTTATAAAATTCAAATATAAGAATAGAATAAAAATATTAAACCCAGAAGATTGTTTCAAGTTTTCTGATTTTACAGATTGCAAAAATTACTTACCGTACCACTTCCAGTGACGATCAGGTTTGGCCGAGCAGTAGGGCCACTCATCAACCAAGATTTGTACACATAATACATTGAGGTATTGACCATAGGATGCCAAAGGAAATCCTACAATAGAATGTAGTTGTAGAATAGAAAGTTGTAAAATCCATAAAAGTTACAAATTTAAAAAAATCAACCAAGGGATTATACAGTGAAAGGAATGGTTTAGAAGTGTCTGAAATACCACCACACTGACAGAAATAGATACTTTTCATCAGTTTAATTATTTTTAATTTAGTTTTTCTGAAGAGAATTTTCAACAAAATTCCAAATCCTTTGGTTTTCAGTGTGGCTGCTTTTCCTCTAAAACCAAATCTAGAAATATAGTTATACATCTCTTATCAAAGTATGGCACTTTTTTAAAGAATATCTTAATATCTTTTTGTACTTGTCAACATAACTTTTGGTTTCTTCCAAAAGGTGAATGCAAAAATAATCATCTAAAATTTATGTACAGTTCTAGAGTACTTTTCCATAGACTGTTAACTCTTAGCTATTTACAAAAATCAATTTCCAATCTTATATAGGCTGTGTGTATTATCATACAGTGATATTACTGATCTCAGTCACTGTAAACTGAAAAGAATCTCCATTCAGTTATATTATTTTGGTATTTTCACAGAGAATCTAAAATGGTTACTTATCAATTACCACTATAGAAAATTAAAAAGGTATTTCAAAAAATACATTTTATTTAAATTAAAAGGTATTTTATAAAAGGCTATTATCACTGTATAGTGAACTTCTACATAAGTGTGTTCTTCCATGTTACCTCGGCTGCTAGAAGGATAGTCTGGAACTTATTCTATAGTGGTGACAGGAGGACTGGAGGGGGTACTGTTTAAACTCCCTCTCCTTTCCACAGTAATTCTGTAACTATTAGGTTGGTGCAAAAATAATGTCGTTTCCTCACATGTGAGAAAACGACATTATTAATACTAATACTTTACTGGCCATTTCAATGATAAACAAAGCTCCCAAAATTCTTCTCACTGTACTTTCCCCTTATTACCCTCACACCAGATCCCTCTAACTACTTCCAGCGATAAACAAAGCTGATATCACTGCCTCTCTCTCAATCCACAATCACTACCCTCAGAACACTTAACCTATGTCTGTATGGTGATCTTAACGTCAACTGTAATATTACTATGTGGTGATAATAGTCACACCCTTTTATAGAAGCTTTCAGAATTAACATTGAATTTCTAAATTGACTCCCCTTCTTCAGATGATTTTTAATTACTGTATTTTCTGGTTTACAAGATGCTGCAGCTTATTGGAGAGAAATTTCTAAGAAAAGAAAAGTTGTTCTCATAGAAAATCACATTCATCATGCATTCCTCACATATATTGTTTACATTAATCACTTGTCTGATTTTGTTTGTATGGCAATGACATACTAGTCAAGAGCAGAAACGCTCCCACCACTGCTAGTAAACAGAGCATGTTTAAGCTTGTGGCTTGGCTCCAGGAAGGTATACACTCTTGGAAATACTTGTAACAGCTAAGTACTGAGGTTATATCATATAAAAGGTTGAATTATATTCTGTATAGGTAAAAGTCTCTTTAATACCTTTTCCTTTGAGGGGGCTTACATTCTCCATGTAGCAAGCAACTTGTTTTAGCTCAACATATTTAATCCTACCCTTTTCAATATCATTATAACATAATAATGTCATAATTACATCAAGGATAAAAGACAATGACAAAAATGTTCCTAAAAACCACCAGACTTAGTTAATATTTTCTGAAGTTCTAAGAGGCATTTTCCGTCTTCCAAACATTTTTCAATGTAGCTTTTCTATCTTTATTCTTGTTAACAGCATTTCACACAACACGCTCTTGGGGGGGGGGGGTCCATCAATCTTAAACTTTCTGGGAGCCTTCAATTAGTCATGTTTTCTGGTGGTGGTGGTCCTTCAGTCTTGCGCTTTGGCCGAGGGCGAGGCTTCCTTCAGTCTCATGTCTTCTTTTTTTGAGGGGGGTGTCCTTCAGGCTTACATTGATGGATGGGCTCCCTTCAGTCTAATACTTTTAGGACTTCTATGTTGCATCCAGTAGCTTAGTTTTTAATCTTCTGTATAAGAAAAGTTTGTTTTCCATCTCCTCTACAAAAACTTATTGAAAAGAAGAAAATTTTTAACTTCTGAAGACTGTAACATGCAAGGCTAAAGAATGCATTGGCTAAAAATAATGATATTAGTTTGAATGAATAAAATAATAGTTAATAATGACATCATGCATATAGGCAAGATTTTTTTCAACATTTAAACTGCACTGATTATATCAACTTAAAAGCTATTAGGTTGGTGCAAAAATAATATCGTTTTTTGACATATTTTTTAACGTCAAAAAATGATATTATTTTTGCACCAACCTAATATTAAAAGTTAAGTTTAAGTTTCATCATAAATATTTTTTATCAATCCAAGAAAAAGTTAAGCAAACATCAGTGATGATGTTTAAGATATATGTTATTTGGTTTTGGGCGTTCTAAAAATCATTTAGACAAGGTCTAGAAAACTTAATTCATGAAATAAAAATGAGTTTTCTTGTGAGGTACATTCCTTGGTCACACCACCCCTGACCTTTACAACTGAGACCCCCCACCACATACCATGTACACAAAGATGACTCATCCCCATTCCATTTATAAGAAATAAGTTCTATTTGGACAGATTCTTCCCAAGAACTGATGCTTTGTGGAACAGAGACTCCAGGCAGGATGTTTTCCCAATCAGTACAATCTTGACCTCTTCAAGTCTTCATTTCTTGCCTTTTCTTAGGCTCATACAACACAACACTACGTTGAGTGGCTCTTGGGTTTCTTGCATTGGTAGAACGTTAGTATATTAAGAAAAAAAAAAAAAAAAAAAGGTGGAGCATTTCTTTCATGAATTTAGTTTGTCATCATTATCAAAAAAGTTTCTTAATGTACAAAAAACAAACAAAAACAATTAAATCAATTGTACAAAAACAAAATGCAGACAGAAGAGTAAATATTTAATGAACACAGCCTAACTAGATTGTAGACAGGCTGTTTCGATGAAGGTAGAAATAAAAACGTTGGAGTCTGGTTGATTTAGATTTCTATAAGGAAATCAATTCTTGGCAGAGAAAGGGTTGCAAAAAGGATTAAAAACAGTTCAAATGGGGAGAAGAATTACATACCACACTGGCACTGATTTGGTCGTCAATGTAATGTATGTCTTTGTGCTCTTTTCCCTCTTTAACTTCACTGGTGCTCACCAAATTCATAAATTCAAAATAAAGCTGTCGTATCCGTGAGTCTCCAACAAATGCTATGTGATTGCGTCCACCCCAATAAGATATATAATGCATACACATTCGTACATCTCTGAAAAATTAAAAGAGGCAATGAGAAATACATTAAAAAAACAAAAAAAAACAAAAAAACAAAGAGAAAATAAAAAAATAATTTTTTTTTGTATTATTAATAAATGTTACTAATGAACAAGTTACACGGATGATAATCATTATTTTTATTGAAGTTGGAGAAGTAATTTTAAACAGATACAAAGACAGTAAAAATCTATCAACTTCAAATACAGCTTTAAAAAAAAAAAATATAACAATATGTTTAAATTAAAACTCAATTTTCAGTATCAACATTTTCATTTTCAGGAAAAAAGCAATTTTTACACTGTTCAGACTATTGTCCTCATCTTATCCCAATGTGAATACAGCAACAAAGATGAGGACAACACAAAATACCTCACTGAGAAATATAGACAAATATTTGCAATTTTGCATGACTAAATTTTTCAAATATAAAAAAAGAAGCTTTCTTTGAGATTTGAATATTTAAGCATTTCATTACAAGTTAAAATGGAAAATATTTTGATTCTCCGGAGTCAAATGTTATACATCATATTTTCCATTTCATGGATTTACATTGGGATAAGTATAAAATTTTGAAAAGAAAAAATATTTGACATCTCGTTAAAAACATTTAATGCTGAAAAGCTACATAATGTTACAAAAGATACAAAATAGAATATGGAGAAAAAATTCTTTTAAATAATTTCTAGTAGAAATTCAGTTATTTTATAATTTAAACAAAAATTACTTGGTTCATTTTGCCCATCATTTGAAAAACAAAATCACAAACTTGTTCAACATCAGTCCAATGCTTTTACTACTAAATTATAGCCACTGGCATGTCTTGTTAATGTAATTGCTTTAAGTAACTTTGTCAAATATTATTTATCTTCCATAAGTAAATTGGTAATGCTTACAAATACAAAATAGTGTGTGCTTTGCCAGGACTACATTAAATTCAGAGTTGTCCTTCTCCTAGACTGGTTGCAAACCAAGACTGAAGAGACCTGTATATTCTACTATTTAACTTGTAGCTAGTGGGGAAATAGTGGATTCATACTTTCCCAAGGGTATTTGTGTATAAATGAATGTAACAAACTCAATTGGTATTTGAACTTGGCTCTGAAATTTCTCATTCTGAGTTGCTATCCATTATACCACTGGCACATCACAAGACTAAAGATAAATATTTGGTGTAATTAAAATATGGCAGAATAAATTCTGCAAAGTTGTTCATTGTTGTGATGACGTAAGAGTGATTTTGCCAGACACCAGAAAGAATCAGTGCATATGCTAGGCTATGAGGATCTCCTTAGTAGGCTTAGCATAGAAATAAATACAATATGGGAGCCATTAATAGAGAAAGTGAAATGGCAAAGCAGCCACAGTAGAAAAAAAGAAGTCTTCATGAGTGCAAGTAGCAGCCTTCAAAGCTGGCAGGTTAAGTTCAAGGTTCCAAGTTCTCCTCTCAGAATTATCCCTTGTAAATTTGGTGAGATAGTAATTGTGAATTCAATCCCAGGGTTTGGCAGCATGTGCTTGGGCTTATTGGAAACGAGGCCAGCAATAACTAAGCAGTACTAAATAAGAACCAGACAAGATATCTCGAACCATGGTCAGCAGAACAAGAAGAATTTAATTTAAATAAAGGGTTCAATTCAAAATTCACTGAATGTTAATCAGATCAACAAGCAGCTGGTGATGTCTGGAGGGCACAACTATTAAAATGTTGTAATAACAACAACAATAAACACAAGGACAATTCTGCATGTAAATAGTGAGTAACCTACTTAACAGGTTTGTGTGAATGGATGTTAGGAAAAGGACAAAGAAGGATGGTAAAGAGTCAAAATTTACAAAAGGCAGGAATTTGTGGAGAACCATAACCATGAACGTCTTGAAAGAACAAGGCATATATAAGACAAGTAAATTTATGTATATACATCAACAACTCCATAGCTTAAGGATTAAAAATACCTTTATTATAGACAAATATTTCTTTTTCCACATAATCTCCTGTATCAATTTATTTGAGCCAACACTCCTCAATTAATCACACAGATTGAATATTAGACAGTGAAAATTTCTGATTAATATTCAGTTAATAACAGTGAGCTACGAACTTAATAATCTACCTTCATATTAATAGAAACAGTCTGTTTTTTTCTTAACTCCAAATGATGAAAATTGAGTTAAAAAAAAAAAAAGTTCAGCTGTTATTGATTTATTAGTAAGTGTTCTGTATTTTATATATATATATATATATATATATATATATATATATATAAAGAATGAGTAATACTTATCCCAGCTCAAGTTGTATCAGATAAAATATCATAGAATCTATTTCAATGTTTTCATTGTGGTATAAAGAAAGATATTACCCATAACCTCTATGTGGTTTCTTACATTTGAGTTAATTCATGAAAATGAAGATTTGATAAAAAAAAAAAAAAAAAAAAAAAAACTCTTTAACAAGTGTGTGAGAGAGGAGGAGTATCAAATGACAAGGTGTCACAGTTGCAAAGAATCAACATCTTTTGTCTTTGCTAACTTGCTGAAGACCAAGTGTTGTAGTCAGTTTACTCAATTGATACTTTTTAATGACTTGTGTTATATTAGAGTTTCAAATAGATGGGGTTGTTGAAATAAAAGGGGGTGAGTGGAAAATTTCTGAATAATAACTACAATAATTATAATGAAATTCTTTATCCCAAAATACTCATAGCCTAAATTATGCTATATGTTAAATAGTAAAGGTAGACAGGGCTTGTTCATCTTGAGTGGTAACCAGTCTAAGAGAAGGAAAACTGAATTTCAAACCATGGATAAGGCAATGGGAAATCACTCAATGATCCTTTATCAAAAATTCGTCCCTTTGAGTAAGACTATTATGTAAAATAAATTCAAAACCCCAATTCCAGACAGACTGATGAGGATTGGCATTAAGTTGTGCCAATCTGAAATAGACTTTACCCACATGAGGTAATTTGGGATTTTTTGCTGTATAAAAAAAAAAAAAATGCTCTGTTATAATAAATACATTGAGCCCTCTGTGGATCAGTTTTAATATTTGATATTACTAGGTTCCACCTGGATTATATACCAATGGATCTATCACGTGTACTATATATATATATATATATATATATATATATATGTGTGTGTGTGTGTCATTTGCAGACAGTACTGTTTTGCTGTATCACAGTTCTTTAGTGTGACTAGACATCCGAATGCCTCAAACCCAGATTGAAACCCAACCAATTTGGTGTCAGTCAGAGTCCCTACCACTGAGCTATCTTCACTTGACAGAATGAGTCAGCCAAATCTAGTGTATTGTTTTTACAAATGTAAACAAACGTCCAATAATCGAAGTGCTCCATTCATTTTATATATATCAAAAAAAAAAAAAAACAAAAAAAACAAAAAAAAAAAAAACAGAAAAGTCATCACTCCTCTCATTCCAAATCATAGTTTCTGGAGACAATGCTACAGGAACTGATGCCTTTTATAGGAAAGAACATTGATTGTAAAAAGTTTTTTTTTTGGTGGGAGGGGTATGTCTAAAGATAGGATGCAGCAGAAATATCTCCCACATAATGGTAAGATATTAACTAGATGAAGACACCATTGCCACTAATGTATATGGTATATGTGGGCCGGTATTTCTGCAATATTATATACAAGGGAGTCAGCCCCAAATGATTTGGCGTTTGAGTCCTAATAATAATAATAGCAGGGCATGAATAGATTAAGATCATTTTTGGTACAAAAGATGCTATATTTTAATGCTATTATTTGGAAACCAAAAACAATATATTCAAAAATGCTGTCCCTTTAGGATGTAAGCAATTCTGGCTCTCCACAGATTAATTTTTTTTTTTTTTTTTTTATCATCTGTGGATTGCCATGACTTATTGCCAAAGAGGTTGAAGTAGTTTCCTGTTATTTTCTCCATAGTTTGAAATTCAGAATTTTCTTTCTCTTCGATTGATTATTACCTAATTCTAGGTAGCTCAGTCTACCCTACTATTTAACCAATAGTTGGAGGGGAAGAGAGAGGGATTCCTGCCTTTCCCCAAATGTGAAAATGAACACAGCAAGCAAGGCTGGAACTTCAACTCTGTTTAGCTATTCCACTTTCTGTACATCCAAAAATCAATTAAAATATCCTAAAACAATGTAAGTAAAGAATGCATACATATATGTCTTCTTTTAATTCTCAAGTTTAGTCTTAAGGAAAATAAAAAAAGACTTATTGATCTTTTATCATTTCATCAATCAAAAATAATAATAAAGAGAAAAAAGAAATTTATAAAAAAAAGTAGTAAAATTAAGTTTGGTTTTATTGGATATGAAATCAATAAGTGAAAACAGCCACTGGCTGTTGATTTGTGTTGCCTTGAACTGATTGGGAATTTAATGACATACGATACCACACGCAGTCATTTATTCTCAGGGCGTGACTGAAAATGGATATAAAGTGAATTTGGTTTTTGATGGAGGAAAAAAAAAAACAGGGGGTGGCAGGGGAAGACTAACATAAAAATGTAGAAAGTACTTAAATAAATGAGAAAAAGAGTAAGTTAAATTCTGAGGTTGGGTGTAGACCTGATTTACATGTTGAGGGATGAGGGAATGATGAAGATAAAAGAAAGAAATACTTAGGCCTAATAAAGAGAATCTATTTTTATAATATTAGGTTGGTGCAAAAATAATGTCGTTTTCTCACATAGTAACATATGTGAGAAAACGACATTATTTTTGCACCAACCTAAAACACAATGTGACTTTATGTAGTTATTGGCCATGCAGCCCAATCTCTCCTCCTTATTAATGAGATTTTCTATTGTTATAACAGGGGAGATTACTCTATGCCAATAAGGAAACCAGCCTTGTGTTATAACAATAGAATATTTCATTAGTAAGGGAAACCAGGCTGCTCATACACTGCTTGTTTCATGTTGGTTTTCTTTAAATAGATATTCTTACTTTTCATGATTAAAAAAAGTCCTTTCTTACATGTAACACTAGAACTAATTTTATCAATAAAAACTTTATATTACACATGCAGAAAATAAGAACCAATGAAAATGTAAAATTGCTTAAATATTGCCATCATTTTTCAACAGTAAATTAGTTTCTAGTTTATGGATGAATTGTGCTGTAATGGATAGTGGCTTGGAATGAGAAATTGGAGAGCTGAGTTCAAATTCCAATCAAATTTGTTATTTTCACTTATGGGAAAGGTATGAATCCATTTATTCTCCCCACCAGCTATGGATAAATAGCAGAACAGACTGGGCCCTATAGGCGTGTTTCACAACTAGTCTAGATAAAGAAAAACTAAATTCAAACCAGTCTGTAGTGGCCCAACAACCCTAACAGATTATGGGATTGTGATTTTTTTTAAATATTATAAACAAACCAGATTAGGTGACAACAAAATTATTAGATTTCAGGAAAGACTATTACAAATCATTTTATTCAAATTTACTCTTTAAAAGTAGCTTAATACATTTATTAAGCATCAAAAGAATTTTTCAGCACAAACATCAGATATCAAAAATTGAATTTCTTTTCAGTTGTTCTTAATATCAGAATATTTTAACTGATTCATTCTCAAACTATAGCGATTTTTTTCTTGTGATGTTAAGAATAGCTAATTCTCCCCACCAGCTATGGATAAATAGCAGAACAGACTGGGCCCTATATATGGATATATGGAGAAAAAAAAATTTCCAATTCAACACTTTCAAACTTCAATTTCTGGGATGAATTGGTTGGTTGTTTTTGCTTAGCAGCATATCAACCTGTAGGGGTTAATTAATGCTGAAATCTAAACATTTTGTATGCAATTTTGTTTTTGGGGGCCAGGAAAAGATAATAATGGTTTTAGTTATACAAGTCCTACTAATTAACCGATAACTGGGAGAGAAGAGATGGATCCATACCTTTCCCAAGAGTATTTGTGTCTAAGGAAATATAACAAACTCAATAGGAATTAGAACTTGGCTCTGCAATTAACAATTCTGAGCCATTGTTCATTAAACTATCCACACATTCTAGTACTTACAAACAGTCACCCATCTAGGTACTAACCAGGCTTGATGTTGCTTTACTTTGCTGATCAAATGGGAACTGGTATTTCAATATGGTGTGGCCCGTAAGCTTTAGTGATGAGAGTTAATTGTAATTTATGTTCAAATTAATGTCTTTGTTTTTGTTGTTATCATAGCATTTTGGCTGTTGCACCCTCCAGCCTTTTTTCAGGTGTCCATTGATTCAGGTAACCATCAGAGAATTTAAAAGGGAACGCTTTATTTCATTCTGCTGTTCACATCTAGAGATATCTTCATTTTTTTTTTTTCATTTTTTTTTACTCCGTTATTGTTAGCCCTGTTTCCACAGAGTCCAAATCTGAACTGAGGATTGAACTCAAAATTACTATACCAGAAAATTCATAAATTGATACTTTAATCCACAGCAATAACTGAGCAGTACTAAAAAAAGAAAAAAAAAAAAAATCACAAAAAAGACAAGGTATCCCTAGACATGGACAGCAAAAGATGAACAATCTACCTCCAAAGATTAAAGGAAGGGTTCAGTTCAAAATTCCCTAAATGTTAATTGAATTGTCAGACATCTGAAGAAGGTTGGAGAGCACAACAGAGGATATGTTGTGATAATAACGGCAAAGATGATGACAGTATGAATGTAAATAATGTTCTAAGCTTTAGACAAGCAGAGTAAAACATTGAATTTTTGCAAAATCATTACTGAATAGCATGTGAATGACAAAACCAGACAAGAGAGAATAATCAATATATTGAGTGACAACTGAGAAATGAAAAGCCAAAGAATGAATACAGAAACAATTGGAGAGAAAAACACCAAAAAATGCACGGAAAAAGTAACACGTTTTTTTTATTGACTTTTATTTAATAAAAATAAATGAGAGAAGTTTAAGAAAATTTCTACGTATTGTCACATTAAACCAAGATTTGTTATAATTGACAAACTATATAGCATGTTCAAAATGCTTCCCTTCTTGTTTGATAAGACATTGAACCCGATCAAAAACTCTTCTACAAACCATTTGATACATTTCATTTCTACATTAATTTCATAAAATTTATCAGAAATTGCTTGTTCAGTTTCAGCCTATAAACATGATCTTTTAGTACACCCCAAAGAAAATTTCTGGTGCTGTTAGGTCTGATGATGGTCACTCAATTGCTTCAACTATCACTATCCACCTCAGCTTGAAATTAAGATTTAACCATTCCTGAATGCAAAAGCCATACATAATCTTAAGCCATCTTAAACCACTGTAACTATTATTGTTCACGTTAAAAAAAAATTTTTTAAAAATAAAAATAAAAATGGAGGCATTACTTTTGTCACACCCTGTTTTTCTCTCTCCCTGCCTGATCAAGAGAGTAGAAAGATAGAAGCGATAACCAATTAATCAAATGTATGAAAATTGGTTCTGCCATGAACAGTTCCAGGTCATGCTTGGGCAAGATACTGCAACTATTTACCTTCCTCAAATAATCAAAATGGCTACAAGACTCCATAACTTTGATCAAGTAATTAAAGACCATGAGAATTATTTTATAAACAAACTTGTTTGCCATTACATAATAATTCACATGCCAATTCATTCATATAATCAAAATGTAATTAAAAGGCCAAGGCTTATTTGATATTCAAGATCTAGTAGGTGAATTTATTATCAATCTCAAACCTATTGCATCTTTTTAGCATAAGAAATTTCAATTTTAGAAAAGATAAAATGTAATCTATTATTCTCCTCTGCCACATTGACTAGTGGATTGCTTTTCTGTCAGCATTAATTTAGAACCATCTAGAAGAGAGGAGAAGAAAAAAAACCTCAAAAAACAAACACTTGAAGAAAGGCTGAAGAATACATCAGCTGAAAACATTGTCAAAAAAAATAAATAAAAAAATAATGATAAAAAAGCCAAGATGACAACATAAGTTGAAATAATCCTTGGAAGGATTACAAGGATTCACCTCAGGATTACAGAGGATCAGAAAAAAAAAAAGAAAAAAGTAGATACTCACGATTTGGTGTACTTGTGCGTCATGCACCCATAAGGCTGCCAGGTACTATAACCAGGAAAGCGTCCATCACTTAAAAGCCATTTGCAGGAATCATTACCTAAAGAAAAAAATATTTAAAAAAAAATGAAGAGAGATGTGTATAGAATTAAAAAGGGATAATATTTGAAGAGAATGTTAATTATTGTGTTAGTCTTATTGTCGGACAGAAAACATTTAATTGGAAAAATTAAGCTATATTTTTTGTTTTTTTAATCAATTCACCACAAGCAAGGCAATAATGCCACTAAGACACAAGGGGCCACCATGAATGAAAATGAAAGAGAAGACTTTAGAAGGAACCAGGAATCCAATCCTAAACATTAAACAAGAGATAGTGTCAACATTGTTCAAAGACAATTATTCAAATTGTAAATTGTTTCAACGAAAATTAACCGAAAGGACAATTATACTAAATGATAAGTATTTCGAAATGCAAAATTCTTTGTTGCAATAAAAATGTAAAAATTAAAAGAGGAAATACACAAATTTTAATTATTCAAAATACAAATATCATTAATAAATATGTCCATGTTTTGTTATTTAGACTAAATATTTCATTCAGTGCTACAGTTTTGCTTATCAATTACCTAACTTTAATCAGTTAGAGATACCCCTTAGGGTGTGACATACTGTGTACCTCTCTTCATGATCACAAGTAGTAGGGGAGCATCATAGCTAGGTGTTAAGAGGGTTGGGGTGATTTTTCTTTAAGTCTGAGGCAGCCAAAGCAACCTGGGAGTCTCATCTAGATACTTGGGTAAACCCTCAATTGGAAACCATGTGAACAGACAGAGTTAGCCAACCTGCAAGTTGATGCACTGCTTTTACCAAAAGCTGTCACCATATTGTGCACATCTGGCTGTAATGCATATGCCTGATATATTCTTACCAGACTAGGTGTCTTGACAGGTATATTGGGCTTTGTATAGTTGTAAACTAACATCTCTTTGTTAGTCACATTCAATAATAATAATAATAATAATAACAACAACAATCAGTGCATCAATTTTATAAAATCTCAGTACAAAAGAGGAAAGATGATCAGAACAATCACTATGAAAGCATTTATAGTAAAGGCACAGAGAACCTATGCTACAGTGATGAAAAGTGACTGAAGCTGAGATGTCAGGGACAATAACAGTGAAGATACTTCTTTGGATTTTATCAAAAGAATCTCTAAATATATAGCAGAAGCACCAGACCATATGTGGCAGCAATATTCAAATCATTGATAAATGATAGATTTATAAATATGCAAGACAGATTCTAGTGAGAAAAACTGTCCTGCATGACACCTTGAACCAACTTACCTAGCAGTAAACTAAGTAATTGATTTAATTATATTAATGCCTATGAGCAGATTAACTGTAACTCTCAAACAGATCTTTTAGTATATTTCTGAAGTATGAAACTGTTTGCTTATAAAAATCAAAGCTAACAGCACAGTTAATTTTCATTTCCCCTTTAGTAAATGAAAGAATAAGAGACGGATCCCAAACAAATGTATGGAAAAATGAAAAACATTTATGCTTAGATTTTCAGAAAGACAATACAAGGAATTTAAGAAAATCTAAATTAGCCAATAAAAGAGAGAGAAAGGAGAGAGAGAAAGGAAAGATAGAGGAGAGGGAGAGAGAGAGAGAAGGAAAAAAGAGAAGAAAAAGGAAAAAAGAAAAAACGAGAGAAAAAGAAAAAACGAGAGAAAAAGAAAAAAACGAGAGAAAAAGAAAAAAACGAGAGAAAAAGAAAAAAATAAGGGAAAAAGAAAAAAGAGGAAAAGAAACAGCTATAAGAAAAAATTATTTTTGCTTTGAACAAAGTACAAAATATGAACAAAAATATTGTCAGAAACAAAGAAAAGAGTACTGAACGGTTATGTAGTAGCAGTCCTCCTCTATGGCAGATGAAGTCTTGAAACAACAGAAATGTGATTCTACAGAAGGATGCTGAGAATACCACGGACCAAACATGTGAGAAACAACAGAGTTCTTGAGACAATGACAATAAAAAGCACATTTATGCTTAACATCAGGAAGAGAGTTTAAATTTCTGGGGCACATAATGAAGAAAGAGGGCTTGGAAAATTTGATACTCACAGGACAGACTGAAGGTAAGAGTGCCAGAGGAAAGCAATGCACAACCTACTTGGTGAGCTTGAGTGAATGGATGGCAGAGCAGGGTTTAGAAGAGATGGAAAAAGGACAAAAATTAAGAACTACAAAGGATAGGAAATTGTGGAGAGCCATGGTCGTCAACGTCCTGAAGGGACATAACACACAGAAGAATCAGGTCTTTCAACAATATTCTCCTTTTCTCCAGAATATCTCCAATGTCTTGTAGATGTAATTGTGGGATCTGGCAAGCTAAGTTTTACCCAGATACCATCGACTAACAGTACCTGTACCTAACTCTGTAATACTATAATAATGAATGTAAAAAGGCCTTACATAGCACCAAATATAGTAGTTTCCTTTATACAAAGAAGGTTTAAATATTTTGGTCGGTTTGGTATGGTTTGGGTTGATTTTGTTTAGTAGCATATCAGCATCTATGGGTTATTTAATGCTGAAATCTAAATATTTTGTACAGAATTTTATACTTTCATGGCAAACATCTTATTTTAGATATACAGGGTAATTGAAAAGTAACTCACCATTTTAAAATATTTATTTATTAACTATAATTTTTACAAGAAATGGATACAAGACGAAAGCATTTAGCATGAAGTTTTATTTAAAATATAGTATGGGCACCAGATTTCGCTACCAGCTTCTCGAGCCATCCAGGAATTGCGTCAGCTGCTTTCACTAGGAACTCTTGTGGTATGGAAGACATAACTTATGGTATTCGCCCATCAGGTTCTTCCAAAGTCTTGGTATAGTATAGTAGACTTGTTCCTTTATCCAACCCCAAAGAAAAAAGTCACAGGGTGTTAAGTCAGGACTCCTGGCTAGCCACTCATACATAAAATAGGGATTTTTTTCAATCACCCTGTAGAGTTTGTAGATGATCAAATGTATTACTGGTAATTTTACTATAAAAATGTATTTTTTATACTTTACTGCTGTACTGATTGTCATTTTTCTATAAAAATGGGTTACTAGAAGTCATTTTTTTAACAAATATATTACTGGTATTTTTATCATAATGTATTTTTATACTTTCTTAGTAAACCACTAAACAAAAATCAAAAGACTATTTTGTCATAGCTGGGGCCCTAACAGGTGCTACTACCCCAGGTCAGAGTGAACCTGAGAACAGCAGCAATTAAGAGGTGTTTCCATGCCCATTAAAATCTTCAATCTTTTGATTGGAGGCCTTGCTGCCGGATATAGTTTATGATCATACCCAGGACTAAAGCATTTTGACAAAATGACAAAGTAGGCACCAAAATTGATACAATAAAAGTCATGCCTAGGAAAATGTTGGCAAGATTTCAAATCTCAGATGCTTGCAATGTGCAGAAAAGCATTCACGTGTTTTTCTTTTCCTTAAAAAATAAATAATAGATCTTTGATGCCATTCACTAATAACAGAGAAATCATTTGTGGTATCTTAACCTTCTATAGAAAGGAAGACATTATTATATAATATTTTTCAAAATGTTACCTTCCGAAGAAATCTATGCTAAGTGTTTTGTTCATTTAATATGTATAATTAAGCAAATCAAAAACATGACGTTTTTTGTTTTTTTGTTTTTATTCTCCACACATGAATATTAAATTAAGCGATATAAAAATTTCAGACAATATTTTATAGAAATCATGTAGCAACTAAGATTGTTCTTTTATACTTATGATCTTTCTTTTATGTGCTGTGTCCCTGCAGGATGTAGACGATCATGGCCCTACACATCTTCCTATCTCTTGTAGCTCTTAATAAATTTTGTCTTTTTGTTATTTCTCCCAAACCCTGTTCTACCATCCATTGACTCAAGCTCATCAAGTATGCTTTCTACTATCCCTCAAGTTGTCCAGTGACAACTTGAAGGACAGTAGTGCCCATATGGGTGCTCATATATTTTAAATAAAACCTCATGCTAAAAACTTTTGTCTTGTATCCATTTCTTGTAAAAATTATAGTTAATAAATAAATTATAAGTATTTTAAAATGGTGAGTTACTTATCAATCACCCTGTATATCTAAAATAACATGTTTGCTATGAAAGTATAAAATTATGTACAAAATATTTGTAGTTGAAGTAGTTGACAGGCAGGCATTCTTTTTCTGATTTTTTTTCTTTTTCTCTCATTTTTGTCCAGCATTCGCTGCCATACAGGAGGACAGATATCACGTAACAGTTTAATACTCTTTTCTTTGTTTCTAACAAAATTTTTTTATGTTCATAGAACCAATGAAGACATTTTATTTTGCTTATATCACTGAAGACGTAACAGTAAAAATTATATCAGATTTTATTATGCAAGTTAATGTTTTCATGATAAATTTGTACTAACCAACTGATTTTGATAATAATTTCAGGATATGAACAAAATATCGTTCGAGTTTTTAATATCTATCCTTATCAAGAATATTATAACTTATTTGAGGTCGGGTTTTATTGCGAAAAAAAACCAAAAAAAAACCCTAAATGGAACAGAAATATTTATTAATAAATCTGTAAGAATATAAACCATAGAGTATTTGATTAACATAATATTTCATATATATGGATAATTATTTTATTATTTGGCATATTAGCATAGGCTCCTTGACACTCTATTCAACCATCAATTTTGATAACTTTTCTACTGCTTTGACTTAAACATTATCAGCAGCAGTTTTTATTATTTTCCAAAAATCATCTATTGTTATACATCGCTTAATGATGAATCACAAATTTTCTATTGGATTAATATCTGGAGAAGCAGAGAAGGCATTCTATTAATTTGGCATTTTTTCAAACATTTCTTAGAATGGTGGACACTAATCAGCTTTTCAGAATTAAATTTTGAAAGAATCTATTTTACAGCCCACAGTACTTGACTTATGCATTATTCTACCTATACCCACTATTGTCTTTTCAGTCAAGCTGGTTGACTATTTCTATGAAGGACCCAACTATCAGGTCCATCCAATGTAGCTGTACATTCATCACTAAGATTATCAATGAGAAATCAGTTTTCATGTACTTCTTCAACAAACCTTATACATTTCTCTTTGTAATGCTAACTTAAAAGGGGGTAGTCTGCTTGCGCTCTTGTCTTTAGCCAATATTTTTAATTTTGCATCTTTGACATTCACAACAGCAACTTCTTCAAATACTTTCTTGCTGGTCAATCAATTTATTTGTAATTTGTCTAAAATATTTCTGCAAGATTTTTTAATCCATTTTGTAAAAAAAAAAATATTTCTTGTTCCTATTTTGCCAATCCTTTCAATTTATTTTTTCTGATTATTCTATGAAAACTGTTCAACTTCTTCACAACTTCCAATGTTGTGTTCCTATCACTTAATAACTTTATCTTGTTTCTTTTTTGAAGCTATACTTCACTTATGACCCACGAGAAGCTTTATGCATCTGAAATTAAAAAATAATAACACCAACTATTATATATATTTAAAATACAATGAACAAATCACTGCATAACAAAATTTTACACCACTAAATGAATTATAAATATTTCTAATAAAACGAGATGTTATAAGCTAAAATTCATTGATTATATATAAAGTGAACATAGAAGTCAACACTTAGAGGCGACAGTGTTTCATGAAACAGGCTGTCACCTCTAAGTGTTGACTTCTATGTTCACTTTTATACTTATACATGCTCTATCTCTGATATTGAGCACTTTATCCCATAAATATAGCACATTTTAAGATTATATATATATATATATATATATATATATATATATATATATATATATAAACATGAAGAGTTTACCAACATTATATTTGTTTGTTTAGCAGCATATCAACTCCTTCTGGGTCATTCAATGCTGAAATTTAATTTTCTTGAGAGCATTAGTAATTTCTTTTAGAAAATGCATTGCTGGTAATATTTTCTTTTTTTTCAAAAATGTATTGCTGGAAATATTTTTTTTTTAAAAACAAAAATGTGTTACTGTAATTTTTACTATAAAGATGTATTTTTATACTTTCATAATGTTTTGACCTCAGTTTAGGGGTTCACTATTTGCCTATAGTTGGGACTCTAACAGGTGTCACCACCCCAGGTCAGAATGGTTCTGGGAACAACAGCAATCAAGAGGTGGTTCCATGCTCATCAAAACCTCCTGATCAGAGGCCTTGCTGCCGGATGTAGTTTATCGTCATACCCAGAGCACACCAACATCAGTAATTTTATTATAAAAGCATTGACTTGCCTAATAACATCTGATAGTGCGTAATAAAGAATGTAAACATTTTACCAGACTGCTCTCTTAAGTTCACTAATAAAAGTTGAGACTGATAAGAGCATGGGGGAGTGGATGGGTCGGGGGGGGGGTTGTATTTCAAAAGATATATTCAGAATATATCTTATTGGCCACCCTGTTATATGACAGACATTCCAACTGTGGCACACTTCAAATGCATGAGTTGTTTACCCAGGTTAGAGATGGGCACCACCCCCACACACCCATAAAAAGCAGAGTGAAGAATATTTAGCAAACATTTTTTTTTTTTTAGTTATTTTTATAAACTACTTGAGAAGACACAGGTGTGTACTGAGCCTGAATCTCCACTACAAACAAAAAAGTTACTTAATTTTATAGTACTGAATTAATAAAAAGATCAGGTCTTGAGTTCTGTAACCCCTTAGCATCATAAAAACACCACATATTGCAGCTATAAAAAGAGTGGTGTGTCTTGGGCAAGATAGCCTGATGGAGCCCATCTCACTTCAGATCAATTTTGAATTCAGTTTTCCTTCTCCAAGACTGGTTGCTGCCTCAAGGAAAAAGAGCAAAGTCTACCTTGCTATTTAATCCATAGCTGACAGAAGATGGATCAATGTTTTCTTTTCTTTTTAAATCATTTCACCCCAAGCAAGGAGTTAATGTCACTAGGATACAGGATGTTACAAGGAGTGAGAAAGAATAAGAGTTCATTGAGGAAAAGTGAGGAAAAAGAACAGAATTTTTTTTTTATTTTTTATTCATGACTTCACCCCAAGCAAAGTGATAATGGCACGAAAGCGAAAGGGACTACAGGGAATGAGAGAGAATGAAAGGACTTTAGAAGGAACCGGAAACCCAATCCTAAATAGGAAAAAACTCTATTACCATTCAAAAAATTGGTAGGAGTCTTTTTAAAAAAAAAAAAAAAAAAAAAAAAAAAAAAAGATATAATGACTGACATTACATTTAAATTTTTGAAGATTGTAGGAGACATAGAAGCAAGAAACCAGAAAGGAGCTCCACAGCCGAGAAGTGCAAGAAAAGAAACTATTAGAATAGAACTTAGTTACATCTAGCTAGTTTAGTAGTAAAATGGTGAGACCTAGTTGCTAATCTAGTAGCATGCTTGAATTCATGTAGTGTAGGTACTAAGAAAAAAGCTCATCAGAACAGCTGCCATGAAAATATTTGTAGAAAAAACAAAGGGAAGCCACATCACATGAGTGAGAAAGTGACTGAAGTCAAGATGCCAGGTCAGGATCAATTTCTTTCCAAGAGCATTAGCATGAAGTGAAGGAGCAGGAATTGAACTCGTCACGTCAGATTCTTTTTCTGTGCCAATAGCTATTACACTATTTGCACCTCCTTAATAATTAATAAAAACAAACAGAATTGTATTAAAAAAAAAAAAAAAAACTCAATATTTCACTCCTTCTTTTTGGAGATTGACATCTTCATTTTTTTTTTTAATTTATTTTGCTTCTTTTAGAATTATTTTTTTTTAACCAATTTATTCTTGAAGGCTAGAGAGAGAAATAGAAAGAAAAAGTCAGCTAAACCACAAAGATTAATAAAATCAAAAGAAAAAAAAGAAAAATACAAGCTTGAAAAACTATGACAAAAAATACATAATCTCAGACAATCTAGCAAACAAGTTTGTCATTTTGTTACCCCTAACAAAACTGCATTTACAACAAAGAATGTATTTTTATCTTGGATGCAGGGGAAAGTGTGAAACAAGCAGATGTATGTCAACCAAGAAAACGGCATTGGAAGAGTCATATTACCCCAGATATTCAACTAAGAAGCAATGTAATTTTCCTAACAATACACAACAAAAGAAAAAGGCATACAAAGGGCCTAACTGATGACAGAGGCAAGCAGAGACTGACAGGTGGTACTATTGTCTGGATTCACTATTACCAGAGTCATGTGCTGATTTTCAGATACAATATAGCCAACCGGAAAAGAACGCCTGAAATGAAGCACATCCTGACATTAGAGACCAAACAGGAATGACAATACTACAATCATTTCTGGTTAGTTTCAACATTATTACAGCCTAATGCATTGAAGTGCCTATGACAAGTTAAATCTGAAACTAAAGACTGTATAGCAGGATATTCATACACTTACAGCCAGAAAGCTAAAGATAGAATCAGAGTCAATCTTTGCAAAATATTTTAATAAAAATTCACATAAAAAATTCTAGTTCTTTAGTAATTGATTTCTATTTTTAAATCAATTTTACTTTATCAAATTTATTAACATGAAAAGTAGAACAAGCTTTTGTCTGACTAAAGATTAAAAAAAAAAATAAAATGTCAATATTTTGGGGAATTAATTTTAACACCAAGATATAAATAAACAAGTTAACCACACAAAAAAAATGAAAAAGAATCCAACCAAATAAAATTAAAAATTAATAAACTCATCACTGCTAATAATGCCAAACAGGACAGTTTAAAACTTCCTAAAATAGTAGGTGATTATAGGCCTGGTTACATGCATGGCACTATAAAAACACATAAACATGATTATCCTCTCCGTACTATTATATCACAAATTCTCACTCTTGTATCAAAAATCATAAACGAACTCATCACACCATACATTCTTGGTAAATATAACAAAATCCACTCTTGAAATAATTCAAATTCTAGAAAATGAAAAACCTAATAATGAAACGATAGCCTCACTTGACATTGAAAATTTATTCACCAACGACCCTGTTAGTGAAACTATTGACATAATTATAAGGAACATATACAATAATCCATCTCTACCTCCACTTAAAATTAGACCTAGCATTTTACAAAAACTACTAGTCCCATTCTTCAATCATAAAAATCATATATCTATATACAATAGAATAGTGTCTCCATGGGTTCAGTTCTGGATCCAACTTTTAACAATTTCTTGATGTCTAATCTCGAAAATAATACATTTAACAATTTTAAAAAACCCTCCATCTACCTAAGATACGTTGATGATATCCTTATATTAGTCAAGAATATGGATAAAATATATCAACTCCAAAAACAATTCTAAAATAATTCTGTTCTTAAATTTACATACAAAGTAAATAAAGTAATAAAATTCCTTTTCTAGATATATTGATAAACACTAATCATAATAAATTCACTATCTCCCCATATAAAAAAACTACCAGCATAAATTTGTGCACCCTTAACTGTAAGAGTGAATGTCTAAATTATAAAATAGCAATTATAAAAAACCTAATAAACCATGCAAAAATTAATTCTTCCACAAAACAAATCTTCTACAGCAAACTAAAAAAACATAAAACAAACTTATTAATAATAACTTTCCTAATTTATTGTTGATGAACAAATAAGATGCTCTATCAGTAAAGCAAATTGAATATAATACTGCTTAAACTAACTCCAAACATATTAATCTTTTATATTGTAACCAAATGCATTCTAATTACAAACAAGACAAAAATATACTAAGAAATTAATAAATATGAATGTATCAATCACAGATGCTAGTAAAAAAATTTAATTAATTATATACAACACTAAATCCAGTATTGCCAATTTAATCATTCATGACTCTTCCCTACCAACCAATGTGTTACAGAAAACCAACATTGTATATAAATTTAAATGTCCTCTGCATGTATCTCCAGTGGAAAAAATAATATTTATGTTCGCTATACTATGACCATATTGTCTCAGCAGTTGAATTTTTATTTGAATGATATGTCTAACATCATGCTTATCCATATTCGCAAAAAATTCTTGTTGAAAATGTATCCATATTTTCTCCTGCAAATAATAAACAAACTAAAAATACTTGAAGTCATCTATATTAAAAAAACTGAAACTAAACCTTAACAAAATTAATTATGAACACTGCACAAATGTTCTAAAATGTTTACAATAGATAGACTAAAATATCAAGGTAATAGCTTCTCATACTATTTTCTCCTTTTTTAAAAAAGAATTCTTTACATATCATAATTAGTCACCTCCCCTAGAAGGTAACATACACCGCATGGCACAAAAACTAGCAGTCCTCACTGCACATGTAAAATTATAACTTTCAGATGAACATAGCAATTTTGTTTTTGTAAATAATGAACACATCATCTTTGTTTTAAAAACACACTGAGGATGACATTGTGTTAATGTTGAAAGTACTCGGAATAAAACAATATGTATCAACACGGTAATTTCCTCTCTTCTTTTAATACCAACAGCAGAAAGTTAATCCGAGAATATGAATGGATCCTGTTGAAAATAAGCAGATAAAGCTTGTCTGAACTATTCAACAACTTGCCTCAATATGTGTGTGTGTGTGTGTGTATAAATATGTCTTTGAGAATGATGGAAAGCATTATTTTTAAAAAGGGAAATTTTTCATCCAATACTTCATTCACTGGACCAACAATAATCAAAATGGTGAAAATGTAAACGGTAAATGGGGGAGGGTATTAAGGAGCTACAACTAAAAGAAAGTAATTACTACAAACAAACAAAATCGGTGTAAATAAGCTCCTAGTGAGTATGAAACAGAATTTTTTTTTTTTTTTTACTCACAACCCACCCATAACACAAAGAGAACAAAGAAAGAGTTTCACCATTTTGATTATTGTTGTTCCAACAAATCTTTCTAAAGAAGTGTTGAACGAAAGAAGTCCCTTTAAAAGAATGCATTCCATCATTTCCAAAGCCAGGTGCAAATTCTGTGGTACAAAATTTTAGTTTGTTTTTATATATATATAAATATATATATATATATATATATATATATATATATATAGTGCGATGGATAAATTGTCATATAAATTATGCAAAAATCGAAAATAACATCGTGATCTCATTTTAACTTTAATTTTTATATTTACCAAAATTACACAACTCACTCAACTGGGCACCACACATAATAATCAAGGGGGTGCAGTTTGGGGAGTTAGGTGGTCAGCTGTAAAGGGTAATGGGGTCACAGAAATTGTCTCACAGCCACAAATGGGTTCTTCTGCTTGCATGGCATGATGCAGAGTTCTGGTGCCAGATGTAGGGTCATCCAGGAGCCACCCTCTTGACCCATGGCAGCACTATCTTCTCAAGGTACTTGATGTAGGTCTCTATTTTGAGTCTGAGGCCTTGTGGGAAGATGAACGGAGGTGTAACTTTACCATCACTCCAAACATCTTGGACTTATCCAACTCTTTCTGGATTCTCTACACTGTCCTCAGATTGACACCCAAGCCCACTGAAATATTCATATTGGAGCTTCCGGCATGAATGCCAAGTAGTACAGCATGCCATTTCCAAATTTCTGGCGGAGTGAATTGCATCATGGTTCTCTTTTTCTCACTGATGGTGCCCAACTGACCCTACTAAACTGTGCAGTCGACAAAATTAAAAATAAACAATGTGCATGCACAGAATTAAAAATATAAAATGGCGACAATTTACGCATCGCACCCCCCCCCCCGCACGCCGCACGCACACACACACACACACGTGTGCTGAAAAGTTCCCGGCTCAATCAAGAAGGGATTAAAAAAGAAATCCTATTTGATTACATTTTGGAACGTAGGACAAGCTGAGAACATTTTAGCACTCTCAAATATAAATAAAGCAAAGAATCAAGTAACCTTGTGATAGAGAAAAAAAAGGCATTTATTTTGCACATATTTCAATATAATCTCCTTCCTTTCCAATAAACTTAATCCAATGCTTCTTCATTAATCACATAGATTTCCAGATCAAAATCCAGATACTGCATCTATGAACTTATTGATACACCACTGTGTATAGAATTGGTATTTAATTACAGTAATAAGTATACAAATAAAATACTCATTGATAATAAACAACAAATAGTAAATGTTTAGCAATCTATCGTGTTTCACTTTTTATGTTGTTATATTGATAAATGTTTCCTATTTGTTTTTATCTATCATCCAGTCAGATTCCAATCTCTATTTGACCGTAATTCAAAATATTCATTGTAAATTCAGCCCAAGATAATGAGCATCCTAGAGAACAACAAAAATTCACCCCAATGTCTCTTATCACCTAATGCCAGACAAGCCAATAACAATAATTGATAGATTGTACCTAGAGTTAGTTTTCTTTTTTAATAGGCAAATCTTTCAAGAGTCATGGTCAAATCTACCATCATTATTAAGCCTACAAAAGAGTTAGAGAGAGAGAGAGAGAGAGAAATATGAGAGAGAAAAAAAAAGAAACAACAGAGAGAGATCAGAGAGAGAAAAATCAGAGAGAGAGAGAAAAAGAAAGATCAGAGAGAGAGAGAGAGAGAACAAAGCTCAGAAACTCCCTATAGCTACAGATTTAAGGATTCCTTCAGTGAGCTATGACACATGAACAGCACTTACATGCAAACAACCTTCTTCAAAAAACAATGATTTTCATTATGACACTGAATGTTAATGTGACCTGATCTGTCTGCCTTTCAAAGAAGTGAAAAGCTTTGTTATTGGCTGACATCTACAGCTGTCGTAAATAACATAGACAGTTTTAGATAGAATTTTGAAAATGGAATAAGGTAGCTTTCCTTAGTTGATGATATTCAATCTCACACACACACTGTGTGTCACACTCATCTTTATATCCAAATTGAGAATATCCAAAGATTATACTGCATAACGTTTTGCATACTAACTAAAAATCTCAGCAGGAGTATGCCTTTGTTCCCTTATTTAACTTAGGATTAAATTACTGAACAAAAAAATAATACTATATATGCTGAGCTCAGATAAAACAAGAGGAAGGATATTTTAGCAGATCATTCTTAAGCCAATAAATTCAATCAAATAAGTTTGTCTTTTAGATTAGTTACATTTATCCAAACTCATTCTTCATAAGTTATGTGACATCCATCGGTCCCAAGAGACTATAGATCTGCACCCAAAACATTATGCCTGATGGTGGTGCAGCATTTGTTATGGCTGTATAGGCCCACATGGGAGTGACAATCTCAATTGCAATGAATGCATGTGAAGATGTTCTCCCCTGGTGTTGCCATATTTTATTTTCTTTCAGCATGTGGCAAACCTCCATTTCTTCTCTCCTCACTTCATCCCTCTGTGTAAATTGCATCTCCAGCATGAGTGACGATTGGCAATGTCTTCTTACCTCTCAATGTCCATCGCCCTCATATCACTTTTGCAGACATCCTTGATGCAAAGAGGAGGTTGCCCTCTTGCCAGTAGCCAGTTTTCTGTACAGAAGGAACTTTGGAATCCTCCC